>CM035847.1:315394971-315994971 GCA_020510985.1 Pholidichthys leucotaenia | reverse complement strand
TGTTAACCTTTGATTTTACTATTTCTGACTATTTGGCTCCTAAAGAAAAATATTATTACAGTAGATGCCTCTCAGATGATGCTGTTTCCAAATTTATGCAGATTGTTTCCTCTATGCCTTGTGTCAACACAACGGAAATAAGCTATAGACAGCTTGCTCCTTCTGTAATTGATAACATGGTGGATAGTGTTTCAGCTTCTCTGCATCAGGCTCTAGACTTGGTGGCCCCCTTAAAAAAGAAAAAGTCTAATCAGAGATTTCTAACTCCTTGGTTCAACACAGAAACTCGTAGCTTAAAACAGAAGACTCGTCAATTAGAAAGAAAATGGCGCTCTACTAATTTAGATGAAATCTATTTAGCTTGGAGAAATCATCTTTTAATTTATAAAAAAATCTCTTAGAAAAGCTAGAACAAGTTGTTACTCTGCATTAATAGAAGAGAACAAGAATAATCCCAGGTTTCTTTTCAGTACTGTAGCCAGGTTGACAAAGAGTCAGGACTCTGTTAATCCTAGCATTCCCTTAGAGCTTACTAGTCAGGACTTTATGAACTTTTTCAATAATAAAATTTCATCCATCAGAGATAAAATCAATCAGATTCTTCCCACAGTTAACTTAAGTACTGTAACGACTACAACTCCTTCTTTTGATGTCAGTCTTGATGAGTTTACTCCAATCGACCTTTGTGAGTTAGACAAAATAGTTTCCTCATCCAAACCTTCAACTTGTCTTTTAGACCCTATTCCTACCAGGTTATTTAAAGAAGTCTTCCCACTTATTGGTAGCTTTATTCTTCATATAATTAATTCTTCATTAACTTTAGGCCATGTACTTCAGGCTTTTAATGGCTGTAATTAAACCCTTACTCAAAAAGCCAACGCTAGATCCAGGAGCTTTAGCTAACTATAGACCAATCTCTAATCTCCCTTTCATTTCAAAAATCTTAGAAAGAGTTGTTGCTACGCAATTATTTGACCACCTGCAGGGAAATGGTTTACTTGAAGAGTTTCAATCTGGGTTTAGAATCCATCATAGTACTGAAACAGCCTTAGCGAAGGTCACTAACGACCTCCTCATTGCATCTGATAATGGACTAGTTTCTGTACTTGTCCTTTTAGACTTTAGTGCAGCTCTTGATACTATCGATCATAATATTCTACTTGATAGATTAGAACACTATGTTGGACTTAATGGAACTTCGTTGCAGTGGTTTAGATCTTATTTATCTGATAGGTTCCAGTTTGTTCATGTAAATAATGAGTTTTCTTTCAACTCAAAGCTTAGTCATGGAGTTCCACAGGGATCTGTGCTAGGCCCTACTCTTTTTAGTTTATATATGCTTCTGTTAGGCAACATTATTAGAAAGCACTGTATACATTTTCATTGTTATGCTGATGACACACAATTATACCTGTCAATGAAGCCAGATGATAGTAATCAATTAGCCAAGTTAGAAGCCTGTCTTAAGGAAATCAAAGCTTGGATGACTTGTAATTTCCTGCTATTAAATTCAGATAAGACTGAAGTCATTCTTGTTGGTCCAAAAAACCTTAGAAATTCCTTTCCAAATCAAACTTTCAGTTTGGATGCAGTTACTCTTTCTCTTAATAGCTCTGTGAGGAACCTTGGAGTTATTTTTGATCAGGATTTGTCCTTCAATTCACATATTAAATTTGTTTCTAAGACTGCCTTCTATCATTTGCATAATATTGCCAAGATTAGGAGCATCTTGTCTCAGAGTGATGCTGAGAAGCTGATCCACGCTTTTGTTAGCTCGAGATTAGATTATTGTAATTCTTTATTATCAGGCTGTCCTAAAACATCTTTAAAAAGTCTTCAGCTGATCCAAAATTCTGCAGCAAGAGTTTTAACAGGTACTAGAAAGAGAGATCATATCTCTCCGGTTCTGGCCTCCCTTCATTGGCTTCCCATAGAGTTTAGAATTAAGTTTAAAATCCTTCTTCTTACTTACAAAGCTCTAAACAATCAGGCTCCTTTTTATTTAAAAGATCTGATACTACCGTATTATCCTAACAGAGCACTATGCTCCCAAAATGCAGGATTACTTGTTATACCTAGAATCTCCAAAAGTACAATGGGAGGCAGAGCCTTCAGTTATCAAGCTCCTCTCCTGTGGAATCAGCTGCCAATCTGGATTCGGGAGTCAGACTCGATCTCTGTTTTTAAGAATAGGGCTAAAACCTACCTTTTTGATATAGCCTATAATTAGGGAGGGATCATGTGTTTCTGAACCCTCCCTTAGTTATGCTGCTAATAGGTTTAGTCAGCCGGGGGACCTCCAGTAATGCACTGGGCCTCACTCCTTTCCTCACTCTCTATGAAATATTTTTTTTGCTGGTCATTAACATTTGTTTGTTCTCTCCCATAGATTGAGTCCCCATCGCGCTGTTTGCTCTCTACATGTCTGTTCTTTTCTTCTTCTCTATCCCCTCACCCCCCAGCCAGTCGCAGCAGATGACTGCCCCTCCCTGAGCCTGGTTCTGCTGGAGGTTTCTTCCTGTTAAAAGGGAGTTTTTCCTCTCCACCGTCGCCAAGTGCTTGCTCACAGGGGATCGCTTGATTGCTGGGGTCTTTCTGCAACTGTGGGGGTTCCCCCCTACAGTTGATAGTGCTATGAGATGACTGTTGTTGTGAAATGGCGCTATATAAATAAAGTTGAATTGAATTGAATTGAAGTACACTGGCTGGTGAACGGGTACAGGTGCATCTTCTGCCTCAGGTGGAGTGATGAGTTCACAAAGATGAGACGGGACGGGAGGGGCACGCTCTCGTTGCCCATGACACATTCTCAATCTCTCTCTCTCTCTCTCTCTCTCTCTCTCTCTCTCTCTCTTTCCGGTGGCCGAAGGAGGAGGGGGGGAATAGGGAACACCGTGGTTTGTTTGGACTTTTTTTCGGTTTTCTACTACTGGCCGCATTTTCAGTTTTTGTTTTTTTGTGTGGAGGATGGCGACCTTGGAAAAGCCACCTCCATCTATCCACCAGGGGGTGAGGATCATTCCCCCGGACAGCACTGTTACTGTGGAGGAGGTCCTTCTGGCTGTGGCCGAGCAGGTGGGCCATGATGCGATCTGCTTTGCGTCCCGAATGAATAGAGCTGTAGTTGTGTTTCTGGCTGCTGAAGAGGATGTCCACACCCTGATTGTAAGCGGTGTTGTTATCGGGGAAATGTATGTACAGGTGTCCCCCTTATCTGTCCCATCAACGCGAATCACCATCTCAGGTGTTCCACCTTTCATCACTGACGAGCAGTTGGCGACGGAGCTCTGCAGATTTGATAAGTTTGCGGGCCCGTTTACGACTCTGACTTTGGGATGCAAGGAGACCAAGTTAAAACATGTGAAATCACTCAGGCGACAGGTGTTCATGTTTCTAGACTTGCCCACTCAAACTCTGGAAGTGTCCTTCCGGGTCAAACACGGGTCAAACACGCTCCTATATGGTGTATGCGAGTTCAGGACAGATGAAGTGTTTTGAATGTGGAGACGTGGGCCATAAACGGTTCGCTTGTCCGCACAGGCACCTGGCAGAGGGCCCTGATGGAGCCGCGGATGGTGCCGGCGGCGAGCCCTCCGCTCACGCCGCAGCTGCGGACGGCGGCGCGGCCTCCACTCCTGCCGCTACTGCGGACGATGTTGCGGGTCCTTCCGCCGGCCCTGCTCCGGAGCCTGCCGCTGTGTCTGTGGACGGCCCGGCTGTGGCGCCTGCGGCCAAGCTTACGGCCGGGAGCGTTGCTGGCGATGGCGCCAAAAATGTCACTGATGGTGCGTTACAACCATCTCGCTGTGTGACATCAGCGGCTGTGCCTCCGGAAGCTGCTACCGTTTCGGAGCAGGAGACGGAGCACCGACCTGATGGTGCATCAGAATCTCGCTGTGTGACATCAGCGGCTGTGCTTCCGGAGGCTGCTACCGTTTCACAGCAGGGGATGGAACGGCGACAGTCAGCTGCTGTGGGTGGCGTCCAGGAAAATGTGGCCCATGATGAATCCACTGGCCCAGGAGAACCAAACAGTCAGCTGAGTTGTGCTGACGAAGAAATGGAATCTGATCCCCACACTGTGTCTAATGCTGAGTCTATTGGGGCAAAATGCAGTACAAACACGAGTTTGTATTCACTGGAAGAAATAAATGCTTTTCTGGATGAAACCTTGTTGCTCTGAGTGTTGCTATCCCTGTGCTGTTGCAATCCTGGAATTTCCCCGTTGTGGGACTAATAAAGGCTTATCTTATCTTAACCTATAACAAAGCCATTAAAGTCACTGACTACTTCAGTGACACTGATAAATTCATTAAGTCTGTTGATGTGCTAAGAAGGCAGGTTGGTCTTGACCTCCTGGATGAAAGGAAACGTTTTCGCCTCAAGAAACACCTGACAGCCCTGCGTAAAGCAGCAGGGAGAACAGGGGTCAAGCGCGCCCGACAGGAGGAATAAATGGCGGTCGTTCCTCTGCCTGTTTTACACTTTTTTGGGATATTGTTTGATCAGACTTTTATATGACATTTCTAATTGGCTGTAATTGACTGTCATGGAACTGGATCTTTACCTGCAGGGCATGGACGCCCCATCGTTTTCTTTCTACACTCTGGACGAGCCTGCTGCACAGATGACTTGCTTGAAAATCCCGTATGGTCTAAGGACTCCAATCCATCTGAGATGAGGAAACTGTCTTTGGGATGTGCAACAGAACTGGCTGCGGCCGCACAGTGCTATCTCTGCTGCCGGAGGAAGGGAACTTGGCCTTGCTCAAGAACTGGGGGCCTCTGGCTCGTCTTTGCACGGACTATGAGGAGGACTCGCACTACTGCCACTGCCAATGTGGAATAGGTGGACTGCAAGGGATACTCTGTGTTGTGTGTGTGGGGGAGACTTATGTTTGCACTTTTTCCAATGTGAGACACTTGGTGGAATGATGTTGGTGCGCTTACATTTTTTTAAAATTGTGCAATAAAGGCTTTTTTTAAAAGTCAAAGTCTCTCTCTCTCTCTCTCTCTCTCTCTCTCTCTCTCTCTCTCTCTCTGGACTGTAGGGAATATTTTGTGTTCTGTGGGAGAGGGGGATGAGTTATGTTTGCACTTTTGAAATGTGAGACACTTGGTGGAATGATATTGGCGATCTTACATTTTTGAATTGTGCAATAAAGGGATTTTTTAAAACTCTCTCTCTCTCTCTCTCTCTCTCTCTCTCTCTCTCTCTCTCTTGATCTCTCTCTCTCGTGCGCATGCGTGACAGTTTGAGGGAGCAGGTGTGTGGAGTGGCATCGAGTGAATACTCTAAACTGTGTTTTTCTAACTTTTCTCTATCTTGTGTGTTGAGGTGTGTGTGTTTATTATATAGCAGTTTGAGTGTGTGTGTGCTGGGGTGTGAGTTTTGGAGTGAGTGTGTCGGGTAACAGTAGCTTCTGCTGCCCGTTTTTTTTCCCGGCCGGCATCATGCCGGTGTTTGACGGTGGTGTGGAGTTCAGCGCTTGACCCGGTGGCATGGCATGAGAATCCTCCTGACAGTTTCTTGTTCTGTGGAGGAGGCCAGCCTCGCTGTAGGACAGGTGGTTGGGCATGACAGTATAAAACCAGCGTCAAGGATGAACAGTGCAATTGTTATTTTTCTGGATTCTACTGAAAAAGCTGATCAGGTGGTGGAACAGGGAGTTGTCGTAAATGACACGTTTACTCCTATTTTACCACTGGTGAACCCTTCTAGGAGGATCACCATCTCTAACGCTCCTCCTTTCATTAAAAATGATCAGCTGATCAGAGAGTTATCCCGTTTTGGCCAAGTTGTTTCCCCCATCAGAATGGTCTCTCTGGGTAGTAAATCACCCCTGCTGAAGCATGTCGTGTGTCACAGGAGGCAGTGTTTTATGGTGTTAAAAGACAGCTCTGCAGAACTGAACATGTCTTTTAACTTCAGGATTGACTGCTTTAGCTACTTAGTCTTTGCAACATCTGAAACCATGAAGTGTTTTGCATGTGGTGCAGAAGGCCATCATATTAGATCATGTCCTGAAAAGGGGAACACGAAGAACACTGGCAGTAAGAAAGGTGACGCTGGTGTTTCTGGTGGTCCGGAGGGTAGCGCTGCAGGTGGTGCGGTGGATGCCGCTGCGGCGGTATCCACCGCAACTGCAACACAAATGTTCGTCAACTGCAACACAAATGTTGCAGTTGACGAAGAAATGCAGGAATGTAATTTTGTTGAGGAGGATCCTTTTAAAGCTGCACAAAAAAGAAAAAGTGCTGAAAACTTGCAGAGCTCTGCTAAATCTCGTAGGGTGGGGAGATTGGAAACACTGGACGAGAGCGCTTCTGAGGAAAGTGGAGCTGAGTCTGAACTGATGCAGACACAAGAGGAGCAAAGCTCCTATTGCTTTACCAAGATTAGGAAATTTCTTCAGTTTCCAGATCTGGAATTATTCGTGGCATCAGCTCGCAAATTTATGAAACTGAATGACGGGAATGAAACTTTCACTGATCAGGAAATATATCGTTTAAAGAAACTTGTTCTTAAACTGAAATCACAAATTACTAACAGTCATGTTGACTCTTTGTTTGTTTCTTCCCTTTTATGCTATGTGTGTGTTTTTTTACTGTATCTTATTTTTATCCTTTTTAATGCCCTACCTTAGAATTGGCACTCTTAATATAAATGGGGCCAGGGATGATGCAAAAAGGGCCTCTTTATACAAGCTTTATAATTTAAAGAAACTTGACGTGCTGATGCTCCAGGAGACTCACAGCACTGTAGACATTGAGAGCCAGTGGAGAAAAGAGTGGGATGGCTGCATTTTTTTTAGCCACAAATCTAATAGCAGTGGGGGGGGGGCTGTACTTTTCTCTAGGGGTTGTGTGCCTGTTTCTTATGAGGTAGAAGAGGTGGTGAAAAGACATGTACTCTTATTAAAGGTACAGTTTGAAAACGTGAACTTGGTTTTTATAAACCGGGCAAAGAGGGCAAAGAGGATCAGGGTCTTTGATGTGCTATCGGATACGGCTAGGTCCTGTAATCCGAATAGTTTTTTGTTTCTGGGGGGTGATTTTAACTGTACATTAAACCACAGACTAGACAGGAACCATCAGGAGCCTCACCCTGCTTCTGCCAATAGGCTGAGGGAGCTGGTGAAGACACATGAAATGGCCGATGTGTGGAGATCACATCATGGGTACCAGAGGCAGTACACCTGGAGCCATGTTAAAGAAAACTTTTTATCTATTGCTAGGTTAGACCGTTTTTATGGTTTTAAACATCAAATGAGTGTTTTTAAAAATAGTTGTATCTGTCCTGTTGGTTTCAGTGATCACTGCCTGCTGTTTTGTTCTGTTTTTATTGAAAATGTAAAGTGTAAGAGTGCCTTTTGGCATTTTAATAATACACTTTTAAATGATGTGTTTTTTAAAGGAGTTTTTTATGATATATTGAAGTCACACAGGGAACAAAAACCTTCTTTTAGTTCTTTCCAAATGTGGTGGGATTTTGGTAAGGCACAGATAAAACAACTCTGCCAACAGTACACTCGAAATGTCACTCGTAGCTTGACCCAATCCTTGAAAGTTCTGGAGACTGAGGTGGTAGAGCTAGAGGAGTTGCTCAGTTCTACAGGAAAACAAGAGCACTTAGAGGCTCTTAAATCAAAAAGGTCAGTCTTGGCTAGCCTGCTAAGGGTCACCGCACAAGGTGCTCTGGTCCGCTCGTGCTACATGGATGTAGCTCTGATGGACTCGCCCTCCCAGTACTTTTTTGGACTGGAGGGGAAAAATGGCCAGAGAAAGCTCATTCACTCCTTGCTGGACGATGACGGGAGAACAATCTCCACAGCAGCAGAGATCAGGAAATATGCTGCTAGTTTCTACAGTGAATTGTTTAAAGCAGAGTGGAGGGAGGACACATCACTGGGCCAGGTTTTACTTGATGGTCTTCCAGTGCTCTCAGAGGACCTTGTTGCCGGCTTGGATGCTCCACTGTCTCTGTCTGAGCTGCATACGGCGCTAATGAGCCTCCAGAATGGAAAATCACCAGGCATAGATGGTCTCTCTGTGGACTGTTTTAAGGAATTCTGTCCCCTGCTTGGTCCAGACCTGCTGGAGGTTCTCCAAGATAGCTTGAAAAGGGGGACCCTACCTACGACCTGCAGGAGGGCCATCATCACACTGTTGCCAAAAAAAGGGGACCTACAGAGCCTAAAGAACTGGAGGCCAGTCTCTCTGCTCTGCACGGACTATAAGATTCTTTCAAAACGCTGGCCCGAAGACTGAGAAAAGTGATGAGCGAGCTCATTCATGTAGACCAGACTTACTGTGTGCCTGGCAGGCTGATTAGTGACAACGTCACTTTAATTCGGGATGTTTTGGAGGTCTCTGGTTCATTGGCGGTGGAAACTGGTTTGATTTCAATAGACAAGGAAAAGGCGTTTGACCGGGTTTAACACCAGTATTTATGGACAGTTTTAGCAGCATTTGGGTTCAGCCCAGGCTTCATAGCCGGGATACGGGCCTTGTACAGTGACATTGAGAGTGTGCTGAAGATAAATGGGGGCCTGTCTGCCCCTTTAAAAGTCCAGAGGGGGGTTCGGCAGGGCTGCCTTCTCTCAGGGATGCTGTATTCCCCTCGCCATAGAGCCTTTGCTTCACTGCTTGAGAAGGAACCTATCAGGAGTCACATTTCCTGGCTGTGACACCACGTTCAAGCTGTTGGCCTATTCAGATGATGTAGTCATTCTGCTAAACAAGCAGAGTGACATTGACATTTTGGTTAGGAGTGTTAATCTTTTTGGCCAACTTTCCTCTGCAAAAATAAACTGGGGAAAAAGCGAGGCTCTGATGGTGGGGGCGAAACTAGAAAATCAGCTTATGCTGCCTGGTGGGCTGATTTGGAAAAAAAAAAAAGGAGGGTTCAAGTATCTTAGTGTCTTTATTGGAAATCAACAATTTGAGCAAAAAAATTGGGATGGGGTCATAGAGAAAATCAACAGGAGACTCTGTCATGAATGGCTCTTGCGAGCCATTAATAAGAGCCGAGGGCCAACCAATGAGTTTGCGTAGTTTATTAATAAAGGAAGCAACAAAGGAAAAGATCCTTGTGGGGCAAAACACAAATAATACAGGAGAAGACTTACGAGTCACGATGAGGGAAGAGAGGAGGGCTGGAGCTGGACGTAGGGACTCCAGCCTAATCCACAATGAGAGGTAAGTGTGGATAACGTGAGGTCGCAGCCCTGAGCAAACAGGGCAGCTCCCTAATAGTAGGGGTTGACAGCTCATCAGCTGATGAGTGATAATTGGCCTCCAGCCGTCCCGTGGTGCTTGGCTTCTGACAGCCGGAAGCACCGCCGAGACGCTGTCACAATAAAGGCCTGGCGGAGATGAAGTATGGCCTGAGCGCGGACGACATTGGAGCTCAGACCATGACAGTACCTCCCCCCCGAGGGTGGGCTCAGAACGCCTGATAACACCCAAGACCCCCCCCCCCCCCCCAAGTTGGGAGGCAGGGGAAGAAAGGCCGGGAGGGCGGGGGGGAGAACCAGAAAGGACAAAAAAAAAATCATGAAGACAGGGAGAACACAGGGGACGATAATAGGAAATACAACGTTCTCAAATGCACAATGATGCCCAGAACAAGAATAATACGGGCAACCCAGCAAAGAGCCAAAGGCAAAGAAAAAAAAAAAAACCTCCATACAACACCCATAAAACGAAATTTGCAGGCTCCAAACGGGGATACCAGAACCCAGCCTAGAAAGAAAACAAAGACATGCTAACAGTGATGAGCTATATGAAATACACAAAAACACGCTAACAGTGATGAGACTACATGAAATCATAATAATCATACCCGTACATCCACAAAATTACAAAGGGACAAAAAGGCACAGGAATGACAGGCAAGATTACACAGTTCCGGGGGCCTCCAAGCACCCAGCGTCCAAACCGCTAATAGGGGTAATGGGAAGAGTTCAGGCGGCCTACCCGAATCCCAGGCCAGGAAAAACAGTGCTTCAGGTGGCCGGACCAGGTCGCCGAATAGAGAGTCCAATGGGTCGGGTGGCCGGCCCAGAGAGCCAAATGGGCGCAGCAGTCCTTCTGGCGGCCGACCCGCATCGCTCAGCCACCAGGACCACAGGGGAGAGAAAGGCAACGGCTTCCATGTAGAGGGGAATAGCGAGGGCGAACCGGGCCGAAAGTGAGGAGTCTAAACGGCACCTGGTGGAGAAGTCTTGGGGGGAAGATGAGGGTGAAGCTGATGAGGATGACGAAGATGATGATAAAGATGGGGAAGAAGATGAGCCGGTCCAGTGTCCGGTGGCAGAGGATCTACAGCTCCCTCACCGACCTTCGACTCTGCTGGTGCTGCAACCTCGTCGGACCCCAATTGGATCACGGTTGCACCCGCGATGGACCCCAATTGGGTCCCGGCTGCACCCACGTCGGACCCCGACTGGGTCGGCGACGCACCAGTACCGACCTCCAACCCCGAAACCGGAACCTCTGGCACAGTGGACGAAACCAGCTCCGCGCTGGCGACCCTGGGAGAAGGCTCGGGAGAGAGAGAGGCTGCAGGTGATCAGGATCACCGGCAGCACCATAACCCGGCGAGACAAGCTCGGATGCAGTGGGCGGCTGCACCCAGCTCGCCTCCCCAAGAGACAGGCAAAAATATTCTAAAATGGAAAGGAGAAAGACAACACAGAGCACTTGCCTGATCTTGGGTTCCGACGCCGTCCAGGACTCCGATGATCCGGGCTCAGACGGCAGGAGGTCGTCATCAGGCTCCCACTCAGCTACGTCGGGCTCCGCAGCTGGCATGATGGTGTCCACAGCCTGAGGATCCTCCGGCACCGATGTCCACGCCGACGACCCACACGGCGTGGTGGCAGGAGACCCTCGACCCGCTGGACCGAACCGCTCGTCCGTGGAGACCCGGGGACGTTTCTTCATCGGCGCAGGTTCCACACTGCAGTCCGCTCTCCTCCTCCGCCCACGACGTGGCTGCGGGACTGGAACCAGGCTCTCCAGAACCGCAGGGCCCTCCTCATCCGGCGACGTTGGCCTGGCGTCGAGGACCTCTCAGTGGAGGGAGACACAGAGGAAGCGGGATTAACAATTAAAGGTACAACAGGTGGTGGGAGCTCGGGGGGCTGCGAACCCCGAACTCCACCCCCAGGAGTCAGACAAGGCAAATCACAATGAAGAGGATATGAGTGAACTTGGACTTGCCTGTCTCCCGGAGGTAGGATGGTGCCCGCTGTAGCGGATGTTGCTCCTCCCTTTCCTGGATGGTTGTCAATTGCTGTCAGCTGCAACTTCTCTGGGGGAATCCCGACTGACGTCATGCTCATTGGGGAAAGGCCCCTGGATGGTGTGAACTCCCGGGCCGGAATGGAGGCAGGAACGGGATCCGGACGTGAGGAGCGGCGATGCCTCCTCTTTGGCTTCCTGCCGGGGTTTCCCTCCAGCCCACGGAGTATCTCGCACTGTGCGGTGATGTCATCTCTCCTCATGCTGACTTCAGGGTGATTAGCGAAGTGGAGGAGATGATTCAGAATGTCCTCAGCTTGGTCCAGATACTGGTGCACGTCGCTGTGGAAGTCGAGGAGGGAGGCAGCGATGAGGATTTCATCGACGCACTCAAGGGCGTCCGCCAGCTTGTTGCTCCGACTCTGAGCACAGACCCTCCATGATGGCATGCTTCCAGCACGGTACTCAGACAGGGAAGAACAAAGTCCAATGCAAAACTCACGGTGGCCGGCATCTTGCTTGGCTGCGACCTACTGTCATGAATGGCTCTTGCGAGCCATTAATAAGAGCCGAGGGCCAACCAGTGAGTTTGCGTAGTTTATTAAATAAGGAAGCAAAAAAGGAAAAGAGCCTCGTGGGGCAAAACACAAATAATACAGGAGAAGACTTACGAGTCACGATGAGCGAAGAGAGGAGGGCTGGAGCCGGACGTAGGGACTGCAGCCTAATCCACAACGAGAGATAAGTGTGGATAGCGTGAGGTCACAGCCCTGAGCAAACAGGGCAGCTCCCTGATAATAGGGGTTGACAGCTCATCAGCTGATGAGTGATAATTGGCCTCCAGCCGTCCCGTGGTGCTTGGCTTCTGACAGCCGGAAGCACCGCCGAGACGTTGTCACAACAAAGGCCTGGCGGAGATGATATATGGCCTGAGCGCGGACGACATCGGCACTCAGACCATGACAGACTGAATAAGTGGAAGTGGCTAATGCCAAAAATACCTTTTAGAGGGAGAGTGCTCATTTTAAATAATCTTGTTTCCTCATCCCTGTGGCACCGCCTCATGTGCATGGACCCCCCTGCTGGTTTGTTGTCAAAAATTCAGTCTGTTATGGTGGACTTTTTTTGGGGGGTGGACTCCACTGGGTCCCTCAAGCCCTGTTATTTCTTCCTAAAGAGGAAGGGGGGGGGCAAGGACTGGTTCATTTAACTAGTAGAGGTTCTGCTTTTAGACTGACTTTTATACAGAGACTGCTGATGGGCCCCCAGGACCTGGTATGGAGGTCTTTGGCCTGTGTTATTTTACAGAGAGTTGTTGGGCTTGGGCTAGACCTCCCTGTGTTTTTAATGGATTTTAAGAACTCTAGTGCACTGTCTTTGCCCAGTTTTTACCGCAGTCTTTTTTCAGTATGGACTCTTTTTAAAAAACAAAGAGGGTGATGCGTTTCCCTCCACTGGTTGTTGAGGGAGCCACTGGTTTTTGGTGGTCGCCTTGGTGTCCTGCCGGGAGTTGGAAGGACCTTCCTTGATAGGCTGTGTTCCAGGGATGTTCTCACTCTGAAGCAAGTGGTGGAACTGGCTGGTCCTGGCCTCAACATGGCCTCAGCTTTAGCAGCACATCTCGGTATTAGATCAAATCGTTTCATCAGTGGTCTTCTTGTACACTGGAAACAGGAGCTTCATGGGCTTGAGCGCTCCCTACTCATGGATTTTAGCAAAGGCACGCTGCAACCAGAAAGCACGGACCCTTTTCCCTCCCTCACGCTTTATATGGACTTTGACGTTTCTCCTTGCTCCTTACTAGCATTCTGTGCTCCCATTGGTGTGGACTTTGGAGGAGCCAGTGGTAAGGCACCCTACAGACTGGTGGTGATGGCGCTCAACAAGGACAGATTGAACATCTGTGTGGACACTCCATGGAGAGCCTACTGGAAAAAGGGCATCGGCCTGCCTGGAGGGCTCTTTATAAAGCCCCTCTCCCTAAGAGGCTTACAGTGGAGGGTCCTGCATGGCATCATAGCTGTCAATGCTTTTGTTTCTCTGATTAACAGCAGTGTCAGTGATCAGTGTGTTTTTTGTTCCTCTAGGGAGACAGTTTTTCATTGTTTTACTGAATGTCAGCATCTGAGTGGTCTCTTTGAACTTCTCACAGAACTTTTTCACATTTTTAAGGAAGTTTTCTCTAAGCAGGTTTTCATTTGTGGTTTTATGTACAATCGTCATTTTAAGCAGAAGTGTCAACTACTGAACTTTGTTTTAGGGCAGGCAAAGTTGGCTATCTATGTAAGCCGGAGAAGAAAACTTGAGAATGTTGAGAATGATGTTGATGTCAAAATTTTATTTGTGATTCTGTTTAAAGCCAGAATCAGGCTGGACTTTGAGTTTTTTATGGGGAATGGGGATGTGGAAGGTTTTAGGACCCTCTGGTCCCTGGAGGATGTCCTTTGTTTAGTTCGTGATGGGCAGCTTTTGTTCGGGCATTTTTTGGGGGAATAATTTCTTTGTAATATAGCATGGCATAGAAATTGTACTGAATGATGGGCAAGTGTGTTTATTAAAGATCTTTTAAAAATCAAAATCAAATCTCTCTCTCTCTCTTTCTCTCTCTCTCTCTCTCTCTCTCTCTCTCTCTCTCTCTCTCTCTCTCTCACACACACACACACACACACACACACACACACACATCTATCTATTTATCTATCATCGAAATGCAAGGAATCTGTCTGTGTGTGTCTGTGTTTGTGTCTTTTCTTTGCATATCACTTGAACTGTTCCTCAGACTGAGCTAAGATTTTATGTGTGTTTTGCTGAGGTTATGAGGGTGTGGAGTTTTTCAGTCACAATATGTAATTTTTATCAGTAAAAATTTAGCCACCACTCTGTCTCTTGCCCAGGCTTCTCGAAGTATGGGCAGGGTTTCGGATTGACTCTGGACTGATTAGCATATACGCGGCACCTCCACCAGTCACCACAGTACTCCATTAATAAAGTTGGTGTTGGAGAAGCAGCAGCCAGACCGGTGGATTGCAATCCTTCACAGGGAGCCAAGCCCAGCCTGCAAGGTTAACGGTGGATGGTAGTCCCATGGTGCTCCTCCCTGGTGCTGGTGTGCTCACATGACTATCTAAAAAATAGTAGTTAATAATAGTACCACCATGATTGTAGAGCAGAATAGCCAGATCAATTCCAATCCAATCCAACTTTATTTATAAAGCACTTTAAAAACAACCACAGTTTAAAATGCAGCTGTCATACAGTGCATACAATGTCATACAAAGGAAGCACAAATAAATCGTACTCATAGAGTAAAAGCAACAAAAACATGTAAAATCAATGTCTCAATCTGGGTCAAAAGCCAAAGAATAAAAATGGGTTTTAAGATGAGTTTTAAAACTGGACAGTGAAGGGGCCTGTCTGATGGACAAAGGCAGATTGTTCCACAGTTTAGGTGCAGCAACAGAAAAAAAGCTCTGCCCCTCTGAGCTTCCTCTTCTATTTTGGTATCTCCAGAATCAGCTGATCAGCTGACTAACTAACTAACTAACTAACCTGCACTTATATAGCGCTTTTCTAGTCACAAAGACCACTCAAAGTGCTTTCATTAATACTAACCCTCTATTCTAAGGGCCTATAGGAAACAAATATCTAGGGACAATTTAGAACAGCCAATTAACCTAACATGCATGTTTTTGGCATGTGGGAGGAAACCGGAGAAATCCCGGAGTAAACCCACGCAACACGGGGAGAACATGCAAACTCCACACAGATCACTGTTGGTCGGGGGCTGGGATCGAACCCACGATCCCACGATCCCCACAATCCCCCGGCCAAGGGTAAACTGTGCTGCCGCAGTGCTAACCACTGCGCCACCGTGCACCTGACCTGAGAGACTGAGCAGGGGTGCAAGGATGAAGGAACTCAGAGAGGAAAGGCAGGGCAAGGCCATTTAATGATTTTAAAACAAAATGTATCCCTGCCAAAATATAACAATGGACCTCTTGCACAATGTAGAGTGACGTACTTGTGCATTCCGGCTCCAGTTCCAGCTCCTGTTCCACTTCCTTTGTATTTTCCCATTCCCTGGTGCTTTCTCATCAATAAATCAATTTTATCACCATCATGCTTGGTGGATACTGGACCCAAGCGCAGTACTTAAGTTCATGGTTTGATTCATTAAAAGCTGACCAAACGGGCTCAGCTCAAGAAAACACAAAATAATGACAGCTCGGAAACTGTAACAAAACTCACAAACAAGGGAAGATACAAGGCACGACACAAGGCACTAACTGAAGAGTGTTGTTCACCCAGATATGATGAACGACACTCATCAGGAAACACAGATTGACACCAACAAAAACAGACACACGTAATTAACATAACACAGAACAGGTGGGCACAATCCGGGGTAAACAGAGACAGCAGGGTATGGTCAAAGAAAAACAGGAAGGGCAGGACTGAACAAATAATCACACATAGGGGATGCACAACAGTCAGAAGGGAGACAAGACCTTGGCACATAATGACAATAATAATAATAATAATAATAATAATAAAATAGAACAGAATAGAATAGAATAGAATAGAATAAGACTTTATTGCCATTGCAAAACATAATTGTACAGTGCAATGAATACTTAGGCTGCTGGACCAGAGAATAAGGTGAAACAGCAGCCACAGGGACACAGAGTTCACCAAACAGACACAAAATAGCCTGATGCTCTGCAACGAATGACTGCTGCACGCTAACCCCGGCCTCTGGAATGAAAGGTGGAGGCCCATTCGGCCTCTTGGCCTACGGTTGGAGGCACGTCGGCCTCCTGGGCTACAGTTGGAGGCACATCAGCCTCTTGGGCTACAGGTGGAGTGGACTGCTCAGACAGCCCAGGTGGAGTGGACTGCTTGAATGGACTAGGTGGAGCAGACTGCTCGGTCTCTGGAATGATGGGTGGCAGTCCCCTGTCCTCTGGAGCAATGGCTGGAGGTCCCCTGACCTCTGGAACCTATGGTTCAAAAGTGTCTGATCCTGACGCCTGGAGAACCACCCCCACTGTGGTCTTCTCAAATGGGGGAGAAGGGAGGGTGAGATGTCACCAAAATCATCAGAAGCTACGCAAGTCTTAACTGGTATTAATGTTATAAAAGTAAAGGAAAGAACTTGCCTGACCTCCTGGTCCCCTGCTGCTGTGGTGACCTCCTCAGGATGAGCCACAGGAGCCAAAGTGTGCACCTTTGGCAGCGAAGGGACTGGCACGTGCACCTCGGGAACAGCTGGAACTATGACCTATGCCTCAGGTACAGTGGGACGTTGTCTGCACCTCGGAGACAGCGGGAGCCATTATGTGCAGCATGGAGACAGCGGGAGCTGTTGTGTGCACGTTGTAGATGGCTGGACCTGTTATGTGCACCTCAGGGATGGCTTGAGCTGTTGTGTGCACCTCGGGGATAGCTGAAGCTGTTGTGTGCACCTCGGGGATGGCTGGAGCTGTGACACACACCTCGCAAGCAGCTGGAGCTGTCTGGAGAAGAGCCATTGCTGGCAGTGGTGATAGGAAGCAACATGATGCTGGTACTGGAGCTGGGGAGCAGCGTGGAGCCAGTACTGGATGATCCTCATGAAGCCTAGACACAAAAAAACAGCTACCAGTGGGATGTCAGGTCTGGGGGCTACAGCTGCTTTGAACCCACTCCTGGAGGTAGCTGAAAAAGGAGGAGCTTCTGCGGCAGCTGTAGGTTCCCTCCCAGTATTGCCAGTCTCTGAAAAAGACAGAGGTGGACACACGAGATGCAACGGGTACTTGCCTGTATTCCCGCTCTGCTGCCACTGAACCATCCGTCGAGTCCTCCCAGGAGAAGATGGAGCTCATCAGACGGAGAAAGGATGCCCGATGGTGTTAAGCTGGCAATTGGTTGAAGGAGGAGGAAACGGAGGCCTGTGGCATCCCCCCAGGAGATGGAAAGCTGGGCAGCTGTGCCCCTCAGTGATGGCACCGACCACGTCTTCCCCTGGATGAATGCGGTCCCTCCTCCATCGACTTCTTTCCCACAGCTGGAGACTCCATCAGCCTGCGGATGATAATTTGCATGTTGACACTCTTTTCGTGCAGACAGACAAGCTGAGGGAACCGTTGAAGGGATGGAAACATCTGACTCAGCTCCTTGGTGCTCTTGAAGCAGAGGAGGGCTTCCTTCAGCATGCGGGAAGTGTGGGCATCCTCGATGTGGACCTAGATGTTGGTCGCCACCCACGCTTCCTCTTCACAGAGGCCCATCTGCCGGAACTTTAAATACACTTTAAATACACTGGGCCTTTAAATACACTGGGCCTATTGATGAATGTTGTACTGTCAGTCGATGGAAACTGGACCCAAACACAGTACTTAAATTTCACGGTTTGATTTATCAAACAAAAACACAAAATAATGACAGCTAAGAAGCTGTAACAAAACTCACAAACAAGGCAGGATACAAGGCACTAACTGAGGCATATTGTTCATGCAGATATGACGAACAACAGTCATCAGAAAACACAGATTGATGCCGACATAAATAGACACTGGTAATTAACAGAACAGGTGGGCACAATCAGGGGTAAACGGAGACAGCAGGGTCAGCAGGGCAAAAGAAAACCAGGATGGACGGGAGCTGGACAGATAATCACATACAGAGGATGCACAACAGTCAAATCCCCACCGTGATAAGGTGACAATCCACATCGGATCAAATCTTTATCTTCTTGAGAATCCTTGAGGGTTTGCCAACCAGTCCACATGTGTGTTGAAGACTTGGAAAATGCATTTGACCGCGTCCCCCTTGTGGGGGGTGCTGTGAGAGTTTCAGATGTCGGGCTTTTTGTTACGAGCTATGCAGTCCCTATACGACCATTGCAAGATTTTGGTTCGTATTGCCAACACTCAGTCAAACTTGTTTCCAGTGAGAGTTGGACTCCGCAAGGCTGCCCTTTGTCACCAATCTTGTTCATAAATTTTAATGTAATGTAATGTACTTTATTTATGTATATAGCCCTTTAAAACAACCTGTAAGTGACCAAAGTGCCTTACAGAAAATTAAACAGCATTAAAAACACACACAGCATTAAAAACAAATAATAATGGGGGTGACAACAGAAAAAGCTCGGTCACCCCAATGTTTATACCTTGACCTGGGCAGATCCAGCAAAAGCTGATTGGATGACCTCAAAGCCCTGCCATGGTCACGGACAGTCAAAATCTCAGACAGATAAACCGGAGCAAGGCCATTAAGAGCTTTAAAAGCAAAAAGCAAAAGTTTAAAATTAATTCTAAAATGGACTGGAAGCCAATGAAGTGAAAAAAGGATCGGAGTAATGTGCTCTCTCCTAGGTGTGTTGATTAAAAGACGGGCCACTGCATTTTGCACAAGTTGAAGGTGGCCGAGAGAAGGCTGAGAGATGCCAACATAAAGTGCATTGCCTTAATCAAGTCGAGAAGTGATTAAAGAATGGATAGCAATCTCAAGATCATGACGGCTCAGAAAAGGTTTGGCTTTCGATAACAGACATAATTGATAAAAGCTCATTTTGACTACATTGTCAATCTGTTTATCAAATTTTAAATGGCTGTCAAAAATCACCCCCAAATTTCTGACACCTGAACTGAGCCTTAAAGAGAGGGTACCAAAGCCAGTTGTTACAGTATCCCCAAACACAATACATTCTGTTTTTTCTTCATTTAAGTGGAGAAAATTCTGGCTTAACCACAACTTAATGTCAGTGACGCAATCCAACAGAACACTTTGTGAGTTTGTTTGTTCTGGGTTCAAAGGTAAATAAAGCTGCAAATAGTCCACATAACAGTGGAAAGACATGTTGTGCCTAGCTATTATTGACCCAAGTGGCAGCATATATAATGAAAACAGAATAGGGCCAAGGATAGAGCCCTGTGGGACCCCACAGGAGAGAGAGGCACTAGAGAAGACATGTCACTAATCATTACAGAAAAAGTTCTGTTAGATACTGCACTTAAGTGCAGTGCCATGGATGCCAACATGGTGATTTAAGGACAGGATATCTAGGTGCAGCCAAGAAACAGAGGGTGTCATGTTTGGTAATCACTGAATCTCATCTTTGCTGTTTGCAGATGATGTCATTCATTTGACTTCATCGAGCAATGACCTACAGGTCATGCCAGCACAGTTTGCTTCTGAGTGTGAAGTGGCTGGGATGAGATTCAGCACCTCCAATTCCAAGTCCATGGTGCTCAGCTGGAAAAAGATGGATTGTCCTCTAAGGGTTTGGAAAAGCTCCTGTCCCAAGTGGAGGAGTTTAAGTATTTTGGGTTCTCATTCACGAGTGAGGGGAGAATAGAGCAAGAGATTGACAGACAGATCGGAGCAGCCTGCAATGATCCAGATGTTGTACTGGTCTGTGTGGTGAAGAGGGAGCTGAGCTTGAAAACAAAGTTGTCAACTTTGGGAAGTTCAGTGGTGCAGTGGTTAGCAAAGTGGCATCACAGTAAGAAGGTCACAGGATCAATTCCACCCCTTACCATCTTGGGTTTGATCCCACCTCCTGACCATCAGCTGTGTGGAGTCTGCATTTTCTCCCCATGTCTGTGTGGGATTAACCCGGGCTTTCCAGTTTCCTCCCACAGGCCAAAAACATGCAAGTTTGGTTAATTGGAGACTCTAAAGTGGCCCTATTCATTTCAATTCAATTCAACTTTATTTATATAGTGCCATTTAACAACAACAGTCATCTCATAGCACTTTCAACTGTAGGGGAAACCCCCACAATTGCAGAAAGACCCTAGCAATCAGACAATCCCCTGTGATCAAGCTTTTGGTGGTGGTGGAGAGGAAAAACTCCCTTTAAACAGGAAGAAACCTCAAGCAAAACTAGGCTTAGGGAGGGGAAGTCATGTGCTGCTACTGGCTGGAGGGTGAGGGGATAGAGAAGAAGAAGAAAATAACATACATGTAGAGAGCAAAAAGCATGATGGGGACTCAATCTACCGCAGAGAAGAAACAGATGTTAATGACCAGCATAAATATTTCATTGAGAGTGAAAAAAGAAGTGAAGCCCAGTGCATTGTGGGAGGTCCCCGGGCTGTCGAAACCTATTAGCAGCATAACTATGGGAGGGTTCATGGGCACATGAGTCCCCCCTAATTATGGAAGGTTTTAACCCTGTTCTTAAAAACAGAGATCGAGTCTGACTCGCAAATCCAGATAGGCAGCTGGTTCCACAGGAGACGAGCTTGATAACTGAAGGCTCTTCCTCCCATTGTACTTTTTGAGATTCTAAACATTACAAGTAATCCTGCATTTTAGGAGCGTAGTGCTCTGTTACGATAATAGGGTAGTATCAGATCTTTTAAATGAAAAGGGGCCTGATTATTTAGAGCTTTGTAATTCAGTTTGATTCAATTCAACTTTATTTATATAGTGCCATTTCACAAGCCATTTCACAAGCCATTTCACAACAAAAGTCATCTCATTGCACTTTCAACTGTAGGGGAAAACCCCACAATTGCAGAAAGATCCCAGCAATCGGGCGATCCCCTGTTAGCAAGCGCTTGGGGATGGTGGAGAGGAAAAACTACCTTTTAACAGGAAGACACCTCCAGCAGAACCAGGCTCAGGGAGGGGCAGTCATCTGCTGCGGCTGGCAGGGGGGTGAGGTGATAGAAAAGATGAAAAGAACAGACATGTTGAAAGCAAACAACACGATGGGGACTCAATCTATGGGCGAGAACAAACAGATGTTAATGACCAGCAAAAATATTTCATTGAGAGTGAATAAAGGAGTGAAGCCCAGTGTATTATTGGAGGTCCCTCGGCTTTCTAAACCTATTAGCAGCATAACTAAGGGAGGGTTCAGAGACACATGATTCCTCCCTAATTATAGACTATATCAAAAAGGAAGGATTTAACGCTATTCTTAAAAACTGAGATCGTGTCTGACTCCCGAATCAAGATTGGCAGCTTGTTCCACAGGAGAGGAGCTTGATAACTGAAGGCTCTGCATCCCATTGTACTTTTGGAGATTCCAGGTATTACAAATAATCCAGCATTTTGGGAGCGTAGCGCTCTGTTAGGGTCATAGGGTAGTATCAGATCTTTTAAATAAAAAGAGGCCTCATTTTTTTTGAGCATTGTAAGTGAGAAGAAGAATTTTAAACTTAATTCTAAACTCTATGGGAAGCCAGTGAAGGGAGGTCAAAACCAGAGGGGTTTGATCTGTCTTTCTAGTACCTGTTAAAACTCTTTCTGCAGTTTTTTGGATCAAATGAAGACTTTTTAAAGATGTTTTAGGACAACCTGATAATAAAGAGTTACAATAATCTAATCTAGAGCTAACAAAAGCGTGGATCACTTTCTCAGCATCACTCTGAGACAAGATGCTCCTAATCTTGCCAAAATTACGCAAATGATAGAAGGCAGTCTAAGAAACAAGTTTGATATGTGAATTAAAAAATGATCTTGATCAAAAATAACTCAACGGTGTCATGGGTGGCCCTCACGGACCATTAATGAGACGCTATAGGCAGCCGATGAGTTTGCATATTTATTAACAAAAGACAAGGATGACAAAATAAATAGCCACGTGGGGCAAAAACACGAACGGTGGCGCTGCACGGTGGCGCAGTGGTTAGCACTGCGGCAGCACAGTTTACCCTTGGCCGGGGGATTGTGGGGATCGTGGGATCGTGGGTTCGATCCCAGCCCCCGACCAACATGTGATCTGTGTGGAGTTTGCATGTTCTCCCCGTGTTGCGTGGGTTTACTCCGGGATTTCTCCGGTTTCCTCCCACATGCCAAAGACATGCATGTTAGGTCAATTGGCTGTTCTAAATTGTCCCTAGATATCTGTTTCCTATAGGCCCTTAGAATAGAGGGTTAGTATTAATGAAAGCGCTTTGAGTGGTCGTGACTAGAAAAGCGCTATATAAGTGCAGGTTAGTTAGTTAGTTAGTTAGAACATGAACTACGGCTAAGACACAGTAAATATATACTCAGGCAAAGGAATAAACTTACGGAGACACGGAGAATCACAGGGTGACTGGAGCTGGGGCTTAGGGACTCCAGCCGAACATTGTACAGATGCAACGTTAAGCGAGGTCGCGGCCAGGAGTAACCTCAGCTGCTCCCTTAAATAGGGCTAGAGGACTAGGCAATGAGAAACTAATCAGTGAAATGTTGATCAGCTGTCACGGCGCAGCTCAGCTCTGACAGCCGGAAGTCCCGCCGTGAAGCTGTCACAATCAGATCCCTGAAAGGCCATAAGGAAAACAACACGGAATAACGGGGAAAATACTGGATGATCTGAGCGCGGACAATATCAGAGCTCAGACCATGACAGTAATCCCCCCTTAAAAGGCGCATTCCAGGTGCAACAGAACATCCAAGCCCCCCACCCAGAAAACCACCAGGGCCACCTCAGGGAGGGTCGAGGGGGAACAGGCCAGGAGAGCAAGAACCAACAAAAACCCCGTATCAAGGAGATGAGAGGAAAAAAAAAAACACAAAGGAGGGCAACAACGATAATCATAGTGACGAGATAAATACAAAAAAACAAGGCAGAACATGATACAACAATCCTTAAACAAAGCTCAAAACAAGAAGAATACCACATTCTGACTAATAAACAAAAATACAGGGACGTACAAAAACATACAGTATCCTATAACACCAGGAGAAAAGAAAACTCACAAAGCTACTGAGCAGCAAATATTGTCCATTATTATAAATAGGTAAAGACAACAACAACAACAAACAAAAACAAAAACATTTCTCAAACTACAGAGGGAACAAGAAAACTGAAATACAGGCACATGATCCAGCATACCCCATAATACCAAGAAAAAAAAAAAAATAACACGCTACAGAGTGGCAATATGCAAACAGTTCAATATAGTTCATAGACAAAAAACAAAAGAGCATCCCTAACATTACAGGAGAGAAGAAAAAAAAAATACAGGAATGTCGGCAGGCAGAGCACAAAGAAACAAAAAACAAACAGTTCGGGAGGTCTACCTGCATCTCGCTCCTAGAACGCTGGCAGGGGGGAAAGAATCAGTTCTGGCGGCCTACCCCAGTCCCAGGCCCAGAGAAACAGTACCTCTGGCGGCCGGACCAGGTCGCCGAACAAAGAATGCAGTCTGTCGGGTGGCTGACCCAGAACGCCGAACCGGCGAAGCAGTTTCCCGAGCGGCTGACCCGCATCAATAGGCCACCAGGACTGAAGGGGAGAACTCAGAGGCGGCCTCCCTACCGAGAGGGATAGCGAGGGGAAGCCGAGCCAAATACGAGGAATCCCAGCGGCACCCGGTGGAGGAAAAAATAAATCAGGGAAAGGATGAGGGACCAGTCTGGCGTCTAACAGCGGAGGATCTGCAGCTCCTTCTCCGAACTTCACTCGAACCGGCGCTGCAAACTTGCTGGATCCCGATCGGGATGGTGCTGCACCCACGACGGACCCCGACTGGGCCAGAACAGCGCCCACGATGGACCCTGATTGGGTCAAACCTCCACCCACCACAGACCCCGATTGGGTCAAAGCTGCACCCATGATAGACCCCGACTGGGCCGGAACAGCGCCCACAACGGACCCCGACTAGGCCGATGCAGCACCAGGGGTGACCTCCAAACACGAACCTTGAACATCCAGGACAGCGACCGGAACCGACTCATTACCGGTGACCCTGGGAGAAGGCTCAGAAGAACAAAGAATACCGGGGTCAGGATCACCGGCAGCGGCAGAGCCGGTGACCCGGTGAGACAAGCTCAGATGCAGCGGTGGGCTGCACCAGGCTCGTTTCCTCGAGAGACAGGCAATGATGCTCAAGAATGGAAAAGAGAAAAACAAAATAGAGCTCTTGCCTGATCTCGGACTCTAGCGCCGTCCAGGACTCCGATGAGCCAGGTTCCATGAGCTGAAGGTCCACTCCTGGTTCCCACTCGACTGCGGCGGGCTCCAC
Source organism: Pholidichthys leucotaenia (assembly GCA_020510985.1). NCBI lineage: Eukaryota > Metazoa > Chordata > Actinopteri > Cichliformes > Pholidichthyidae > Pholidichthys > Pholidichthys leucotaenia. The sequence continues at coordinate 315,970,766 of CM035847.1, read as the reverse complement.
AGCCGGCATGATGGTCCTCACAGTCTGAGGATTCCCTGGCATGGAAACTTTGGTGCACATTGGACAAGAATTTTCCCAAGTTAAAGCTGTGTGAAATTGTTAGGTGAGGAATGAAACTTCGCCAAGGCACCCAGGCCACACCTTTTGACATTTTGACTTAATTTAAACAATTTTTAATTGCCAGTTCCTATAGATGCCACCATGTCAAAGTGAGGTCAATAAGAGCAGGTCCCTAGGACTAGTTCGTTCAAATGCGAGGTGTGACTTTTTTCCGAACTGGAAGTGGGCAGACTTTGAGGCAAGATGGCAGCCTTCCTGTTGGCGGTGGGTATGGGCCACAATTATATTTTTTGCATGTTTTGAGGTGATGCACACCTCACCCAAATTTTATGTCTCTACGGGAAAGTTTACGGTCTCCAGTCTCCATAGACCTTGAGCATTTGTGTACGTTTGGCCCCACCCACAAAAATGAGGGGTGGGGGGTGGGGCAGATATGTTTTCCAGTTTATCAAATTTTTTGTGGGGTCTGAGGGGTTTGCCAAAAAAAAAAAATATCGCGTTTTGGTTAACTTTCAGAGGGTGAAAAATAAGATCATTTAGGTGGAAAAGTAATAATAAAGAAACGGGGCAGATACAATAGGGCTTTCGCCATCTGACATTGTCAGTGGCTCAGGCCCTAATTAAACCTGCAAGCAGGTGTAAGCGGGAATTTGCCCCCCCCATGCACCCCCGCAACCTAGCGCCCGTCGTCCCTTGCTGTCTCGGAAAATTTCTCGTTGTCGCTGCAAGGGCTGCGGTAATAATAAAGTAAACCATTTGGCAAGAACTTCGTTTGAACAGTAAGTGGTGATATAACTTTTATCAAATATTATTATGTAGGTGCATGCAGAGTTTGACTAAAGTCCATCATGGTTATTACAGTGAAAATCCGACACAGTTTGTCCAATCTACAACTGTCCAGCTTTTGGTGATAAGGTAAACTTGGATATGTGTCCATTGCAACACTTAACATTTTAAGAACATGTTGCAGACTGATACAGATTAAAGAAGAGAGTCACCTTGTCTTACGTTCCGCATTTGGTAACCCTTGGACTTCCCCAAGCCTCAAAAGTAAAAAACATCTTTAATGGCATGGAATGGGTTTCCATGGCAACTGTGCTTATCACAGGACAAAAGTGACTTCCACCGAGGGTAGTCCAATGAACTCTGAGAAACCACTGAAAATGTCATGTCATTGTGACTACTTGTCTTTGCGCCAAATTTGATACAATTTTGTACAGTACCTCATGTCAGCAGTAGGTGCGGGTGTGACAGATTTGTAAATATTAATATGCAGACGTGTTCAGAGTGGGATTAGTATGATATGTGCAAAGTTTGGTCCAAATCAGACGAGGATTGTCTGAGATGTAACTGTCAGGTTTTGCATGGCGAGAAAGCCATTGAAGCATGCCGGTCGCCAGGGAAACAGTTATGTACTATGTACATGTACTGTCCAATGAGTCCTAGTAATTCCTTCATGTATTTTTTTTCTGCTGGTGAGAGAAAAAGAAAGAAAACAGTTGTCAGCAATTCTTCCTTTAGATTAGATTATTTGTTTATTTGACAGGGACAGTGCAATAAACATAGACAATTCATCAAATGACAATCAATCTGATGTGTTGCACAAAGAGTGTATAGCTATTAGCTAATTTGCAACTCTTGTCCCTGGATGGGCTTTAGAAAGGAGAAACAAGTAAAAAGAAAAAAGGATAAGGAAAAGAAAAAAAAATGAAAACAGAATAAACAATAACCACATACATCAATTCAAAAACGATTATAAATACATTATAAATACACAATTATAAATATTATAAATACACAATATAACAACCTGACTCACATTTGCCTATTTCAGGCCTCCCTCCCTTCATCACTCACTATAAACAAACACATTCATTCCTTCCCTTCATTCACTCTCACCCTGCAGACAATCATTTCATACATGGGTACATTCTTGTTTATTTTTCAGCCAGTTTTTAACCTTTTTAGTAAATGTTTTAAAGTCCGTTATTATTTTAATTTCATTTGGCATTGTGTTCCAGATGTGACTGCCCTTTATAGAGAAAGCTGTTTGTCCAAATGTGGTTCTGCGGTGGAATATTTTACAGTTATTGTTAACAGAACTCCTGGTGGCTCTGCTGCTGTCCTGTCTTTGGATGAAACCAGCAAGTGGCTCAGGTGCTGATTTATGGAAACATTTGAAAATTAATTTCAGAAAACAGAGGTCAATGAAACTCTCAAAACTCAATAGATTGTATTTTTTAAAAATATAACAGTGATGCCACCTAATGGGCTTTTTGTCCAAGATTTTTAGAGTTTGATTATATAATGAACCTATATGTCTTATTGTGGAAGGGGCTGCTTGAGCCCAGACTGTCAAACAGTATGATATATGAGAAAAAAACATAGAATGCATATACAGTACAGCTGCTTCATATGGTATGTAATATCTAATTAATTTAAAGCAGTTCAGATTTTTTTTTATTGTTTTTGAAATTTTCTTTATATGAAGATTAAATTTGAATTGAGGATCTAGTACAATGCCAAGGTATTTGAATTCTGTAACTAAACTGATGTCTTGATCATGTATATTAACTTTAAAACGTTGCAGGTTACATTTTTTGATTGAAAAGCACATTGAAACTGTTTTCTGAAGGTTCAGCAATAGATGGTTCCGGAAGAGCCACTCTTGGACATCAACCATACTTGTGGACAGTGCATCTGCAGCCTGTGCTGGAGTCTTGGCAGCTGTGTAAATAACTGCATCATCTGCATAAAGCTGACATGTTGCAGCTGAGCAGTGTAGCAGCAAGTCATTAATAAAAATGCTGAAAAGTAAAGGACCAAGAATGGACCCTTGTGGGATACCCATACGGTTGTTTAAAAATGAGGATTTATCCTGGTGAACTTTTACACACTGTTCTCTATTCTGGAGATAAGATGCAAACCATTCTAATGTATCTGGAGAGAAGTTAAAAGATACCATTTTGGATAAAAGCAAACTGTGGTTTACAGTATCGAAAGCCTTTTTGAGATCTAGAAAAACAGCCCCTACCACATTACCCCTGTTCAAGGACTGTTTGACATTTTCAATAAAGCAACAATTTGCTGTTTCTGTTGAGTATCCTGGTTTAAAACCAAATTGATGTGGATGAAGAAGTTGACTGTCTTGTAAAGAGTCTATCAGCTGTTTAGCTACAACTTTTTCAAGAACCTTAGACAGGACTGGTAAAATAGAAATTGGGCGGTAATTACATATATCGTCTTTACTGCCTGATTTATGAACTGGTATGACGACAGCTTTTTTCCAACCAGATAGAAATGTACTAGACCTAATGGAGAGATTAATGAGATGAGTCAGTGGTTTGATTAATATTTTGCTGTGCGTTTTGAGAAAGGAAGTGCTCATATTGTAGATATCATTAGTTTTTGAGTTTGACAGTGTTTTAACAATACCAGCAATTAACTCCTCATTTACCTCATCGATGTGAAAAGAATCTGTTGAAAGTATTGATTTTGTGTTGTTGAGCACATTTGGCAGCACAAAGTTTTTTGTTATGTCTTCCACAGAGTCCACAAAATATGAATTAAATTCATTTGCCAATGTAGCCTTGTCACTGATGGTCTTGCCATTGATTCTAAGTTCCTTTATCCCCTTCTGAACATTTTTTTTATTAGTTATTTAAATGCCTCCATAGGGAACTGTTGTTACCCTTTGCATGATCTATCAGTTTATTGTAATAAGATACTTTTGATTTTCGCAGCTGTTGTACCACTTTATTTCTTAAACTTTTGTACACAAGGTGATCATTTTGTAGTTTAGAGGTTAATTACTACTACTAACTAACTAACCTGCACTTATATAGCGCTTTTCTAGTCACAAAGACCACTCAAAGCGCTTTCACTAATACTAACCCTCTATTCTAAGGGCCTATAGGAAACAGACATCTAGGGACAATTTAGAACAGCCAATTAACCTAACATGCATGTCTTTGGATTGTGGGAGGAAACCGGAGCCCCCGGAGTAAACCCACGCAGCACAGGGAGAACATGCAAACTCCACACAGAAAGGTTCCAACCCCTGCCAACCTGGGGATTCGAACCAGGAACCTTCTAGCTGTAAGGCAACAGTGCTAACCACTGCACCACCGTGCTGCCTTAATGATGTTTTCAATGCAGAGTCTCGCCTCTTCATAAGTTTTCTTATTTCATTATTTAACCATGGTAGGTCTTCTGTTGTCTACTTTTAATTTGCTTTGTAAATTTATCTATAGACTTTGTAATTGGTAATGTTCAAACTCCTCATTTTTTGATTTGGGAATAATAAAATTTAATTTGTTAATATCAACTCCCCCAAAATACTGTAGTCACTTTTTTAGTAAGTTTTCTGACAGCAAGAACCATGTTATGATCTGAGAGACCAGTTACAAGATTATAGGTTCTGGTTATTCATTCTGGTTTATTAGCAAATACCATGTCAATAAGTGTTCTAGATTGTTTGGTTATCCTGGTGGGTCCTTTGATCATTTGCTGGTAATTAAATTTAGTCATGAGGCTTTTCAGTTTTTGTTTGTCCTTTTTATCAGACCAGTTAATATTAAAGTCACCATAAAATATTGTTTCTCTGCTCCTCTCAAGTTGTTTAACCAGATCACTTAATTCATTATAAAAAGAAGAATTGTGTGAGGGTGGGTTGTACAATACTGCAATGTTGAAATTCATTACCGGTGACAGACATACATTAACAGCTAAACATTCAAGTGAAGTATTCAAATCAACCAATTGACATTTAAATTTCTCTTTGATGTAAATTAAAACACCTCCTCCCCTCCCTACCTGCCTGTCTTTTCTAAAACACTGATAACCCACAATATCGATCATATTAGTGTCTATGTTCCTGTGTAGCCAGCTTTCTGAAAGACAAAGATAGTCCAGATTTGAGTCCAACAGCAGCACCGAAATCTTATCTCTTTTGGGGATTATGCTCCATATGTTTAAATGTCCGCCGAGGATTCCCTTTGGTTTAGCCTCTGTGTCCCAAAGAACATGTGCATGATTAACAGTTTGGAAAAATAAATGTTGTTTTTGCTTTTGTACAGCTCGGTTTTCGGATCTCGCCTCATTTGCATTTTGTTTAACTGCTCCTGTTTCCAAAAGTTTGGACGTAGCGCAGCTGTTTACAGCAGGATCAGATATGTGAGTCTGTCCAGTGCAATTCAACTCATCCCACTCGCTATGTTCAGCTGTACTGCGGCGAAGACCGGCATTATGCTGCTCCACCAGTTCAGATGTTAGGGCCGTTGGCAGTAGCGGGCGATCAACCGGTTCAGATGTTAGCCAGGCCGTTGATAGCAGCGGGCAATCAGCCGGTTCAGATGTTAGCAGTGCCGATGATAGCAGCGGGCGATCAGCCGATTCAGATGTTAGCATGGCCGTTGATAGCAGCGGGCAACCAGCTGGTTCAGATGTTAGCATGTCCGTTGATAGCAGCGGGCGACCAGCCGGTTCAGATGTTAGCAGTGCCGATGACAGCAGCGGGCGATCAGCCGGCTCAGATGTTTGTGCTAACCCAGTGGTCTGCTGTTTAATAGTGGCAGGTCCAGGGTTAAGGTGAATATCCCCTGCCAGAAGTAGCAGTACTAACAGTACTTTAACTGTATAGCCTCTGCCATATTGTGATATTTGCTTAACAGCCATGCTTGCCTTGTTTTGGAAGCTTTTTCTCAGGGCTTTTGAAGACCAGATAGAGTACAGGGTGAAATGACCATGTCCATATCCATATAAATAAAACTTTTTAGCTTCACCTTTAGTTGAGTTGGCCGTAAAACCCTTCTTGTTGCAGGTCCAGACACACAAAGACAATAATAATAAGAAGTAGATAAGCAGAAAGTAGCTAGAAGTGGAGCCAATCAAACCACTCCTCACTCCGGTGGCAGCCATCTTAATAAATAGGGGAGCTAAAACTTTGTTTATTATGTTTATATAGACACGTTCAGTGGGGGACTAATATTGATCGTAGTAAATTTGGTGGAAATTGTACCAAGTTTGTCCAGTGTACAAGTGTCCATAATTGAAAGGTAAGGAGTTTGTTTCCAGGGCAACTGTGCTTATCGCAGGACAAAAGTGATGTCCACTGAGGGTAGTCCAATGCACTCTGAGAAACCACTGAAAATGTCATGTCATTGTGACTGCTGGTGTTTGCACAAAATTTGAAACAATTTTGTGCAGTACCTATTGTCAGCAGTAGGTGCGGGTGTGACAGTTTTTTGAATATTGATATGCAGACATGCTCAGAGTGGAAATAGTATGATTTGTGCAAAGTTTGGTCCAAATCAGACGAGGCTTATCTTAGCTATAACTGTCATGTTTTGCATAGCGAGAATGCCATTGAAGCACACCGGTCGCCATGGACACAGTTCTGTACTATGTACATGTACTGTCAATGAGCACTAGTCGTTCCGTCATGGTGTTTTTTTCAGCTGGAGAGAGAAAAATAAAGAAAACAGTTGTCAGTTGTCTTCTTTTAATCATTGGGGGCGCGATAACTTTTGTTTATAATTTGTATATAGACACGTTCGGGGCAGGACGAATATTGATCGTAGAAAATTTTGTGCAAATTGTATAAAGTTTGTCCAATTTTCAAGGGTCCGATGGTGTAACCACTAGGCAGCGCTCTAACTTTTGATATTTTTATTTAGGAGTGTTCAGGGAGGGACTATTATCCATTGTCAAAAATTTGGTGAAAGTCAGGCAAAGTTTGTGTAAGATACAACAACAAACACCATGTTTCATGGTGAGGAGTCAACCTTCGCCATGTCACCATGACAACACTTCCCTGTCAGTTATGTGTTGTCCACCCATAGAGGACTATACAGTAGGGCAAAAAAGTATTTAGTCAGCCACCAATTGTGCAAGTTCTCCCACTTAAAAGATTTTTTTTTTTTGTTACTTATTTGTACCCGTAGGTAGATTTGGTTTGCAGTCTGGTGACAAGCCACCGGCTGCTGGTCGCTGCGTGCGCGAGCGCCCTAAACCTACATGTTTTTGGTATGCGGGAGGAAACCGGAGAAATCCCGGAGTAAACCCACGCAACACGGGGAGAACATGCAAACTCCACACAGCTCACTGTTGGTCGGGGGCTGGGATCGAACCCACGATCTCATGATCCCCGCGATCCTCCGGCCGAGGGTAAACTGTGCTACCACAGTTCTAAACCACTGCGCCACCGTGCAGCCCATGAGCAGATGAGAGAGGTCTCCAATTTTCATCATAGGTATACCTCAACTATGAGAGACAAAATGAGAAAAAAAAAATCCAGAAAATCATATTGTCTGATTTTTAAAGAATTTATTTGCAAATTATGGTGGAAAATAAGTATTTGGTCACCAACAAACAAACAAGATTTCTGGCTCTCACAGACCTGTAACTTCTTCTTTAAGAAGCTCCTCTGTCCTCCACTCGTTACCTGTATTAATGGCACCTGTTTGAACTCGTTATCAGTATAAAAGACACCTGTCCACAACCTCAAACAGTCAGACTCCAAACTCCACTATGGCCAAGACCAAAGAGCTGTCAAAGGACACCAGAAACAAAATTGTAGATGTGCACCAGGCTGGGAAGACTGAATCTGCAATAGGTAAGCAGCTTGGTGTGAAGAAATCAACTGTGGGAGCAATTATTAGAAAATGGAAGACATACAAGACCACTGATCATCTCCCTCGATCTGGGGCTCCAAGCAAGATCTCACCCCGTGGGGTCAAAATGATCACGAGAACGGTGAGCAAAAATCCCAGAACCACATGGGGGGACCTAGTGAATGACCTGCAGAGAGCTGGGACCAAAGTAACAAAGGGTATCATCAGTAACACACTACGCCGCCAGGGACTCAAATCCTGCAGTGCCAGACGTCTCCCGCTGCTTAAGCCAGTACATGTCCAGGCCCGTCTGAAGTTTGCTAGAGAGCATTTGGATGATCCAGAAGAGGATTGGGAGAATGTCATATGGTCAGATGAAACCAAAATAGAACTTTTTGGTAAAAACTCAACTTGTCGTGTTTGGAGGAGAACGAATGCTGAGTTGCATCCAAAGAACACCATACCTACTGTGAAGCATGGGGGTGGAAACATCATGCTTTGGGGCTGTTTTTCTGCAAAGGGACCAGGACAACTGATCCGTGTAAAGGAAATAATGAATGGGGCCATGTATCGTGAGATTTTGAGTGAAAACCTCCTTCCATCAGCAAGGGCATTGAAGATGAAACGTGGCTGGGTCTTTCAGCATGACAATGATCCCAAACACACCGCCCAGGCAACGAAGGAGTGGCTTCGTAAGAAGCATTTCAAGGTCCTGGAGTGGCCTAGCCAGTCTCCAGATCCAACCCCATAGAAAATCTTTGGAGGGATTTGAAAGTCCATGTTGCCCAGCGGCAGCCCCAAAACATCACTGCTCTAGAGGAGATCTGCATGGAGGAATGGGCCAAAATACCAGCAACAGTGTGTGAAAACCTTGTGAAGACTTACAGAAAACATTTGACCTCTGTCATTGCCAACAAAGGGTATATAACAAAGTACTGAGATGAACTTTTGTTATTGACCAAATACTTATTTTCCACCATAATTTGCAAATAAATTCTTTAAAAATCAGACAATTTGATTTTCTGGATTTTTTTTCTCATTTTGTCTCTCATAGTTGAGGTATACCTATGATGAAAATTGGAGACCTCTCTCATCTTTTAAGTGGGAGAACTTGCACAATTGGTGGCTGACTAAATACTTTTTTACCCCACTGTATATGACAGTGACCTCAATCTATGGTCCAAATTTCATGACTCCAGGACCTTCCCACCCCTCCCCATAAGCTCATGGATTGAATGGCAAGGAGGGTGTGTCCATGGTAAACATGTGTGACGTCACGCTAATGTTGATGTGCAGTTGTGATCATCGCTGTGGTTGGACGAATCTCAGAAAATTTCACGTCATTCTGGCACGTGGCGCATGAGAAATAAATAAAACAGTTTTCAGCAATTCTTTCATTAACAAACTATGTGGCGTTATATCTGTTGTCAGGTATTTTGATTTAGCTGCGTTCAGGGCGGGACTGTTTTCCATCATGGAAACGTTGGTGCACATCAGTCAAGTTTTGCCCGAGTTACAGCTGCTTGATTTTGAAAGGGGAGGAGTCAAACTATTCCATGGCACCATGGAAACACTTCCCTGTCAGTTATGTCCTCCACCCATTTAGGACAATATATGACAGTCGCCTCAACATATGGTCCAAATTTAAGGACTCCAGGACCTTCCCACCCCTCAATATAAGCACTTAATTGAATGGCGAGAAGGGCGTGTCCATGGTAATATGTGTGATGTCATGCTTAAGTTCATGTGAAGTTATGATCATCGCTATGGCCTGATGAATCTCAGAAAATTTCACGTCATTCTGGCAAGTGGCACATGAGTAGTAAATAAAACAGTTTTCAGCAATTCTTTCATTAACCAGTAGGTGGCACTATATCTTTTGTCAGGTATTTTGATGTAGACATGTTCTGGGTGGGACTATTTGCCATCCTGGAAACTTTGGTGTACATCAGACAAGTTTTGCCTGAGTTACAGCTGCTTGATTTTGTAAGGGGAGGAGTCAAACTTCGCCATGGCCCAATGGAAACACTTCCCTGTCAGTTATGTGTTGTCCATCCATATAGGACTATATATGACAGTCACCTCAACCTATGATCCAAATTCAATGACTCCAGGTCCTTCCCACCCCTCCACATAAACTCACGGTGCGGCGGCAAAGAAATAATAAACTGCGAACTGAGAGTTTTAAGTAGAGTTTATTAAATCACACCGCCGTCACAGGATCCCCGCTCCAGCCCAAGTGTGTGCAGGCTGGAGCGGAATCCTCAGGCTCTCAGTGAGAGACACAAAGTGCGTGTCTGCAGCAGCAGTTGAATTAGTGAGAGAGTGAGTTACAGGATCGTGCAGCATATATACCCAGTTACAACAATACATGAAAGAGCATTCACAGCAGTTGGTATGGGTATTGATCTCAGACTCTAGGTCACAGTAAGGACAGGACGCATGAACACAATGCATGAATGGCTCATTAACATCACAATGCATGAATGGCACATTACATCTCAGTAGTGCAGTGGAAAAAACCAGGAGTAGCGAGCTGTCTGTCCTTAGTCTGTTGTGGGGGTTTTCCCAAACCCGCCACACTGCTCCCCCCCAGAGGGCTCGGCAGGGGGCCGAGGCCTCGGTAGTGCAGCTTGGCAGCGAGCAGGAAAAGCTCTGTGCCGGCGAACGTGGAGGGGGGTGGGGGGTAGTAAATGCTGGCCGGGGACGGCGAAATCGTCCGGGCTGCGCAAAAATTGCTTGTTGTCCCGCGATGTCGAGGGGCTGTCCCGTTGAGTGTGCGGAGATCACAAGAAGAAAAATTTGTCTCTGACTCCTCTTGTGGCAATGAAGAAAAACAGGAGCGGCGAGGTTGCGTAGCGGCTGTAAGAAAAAAAGAAACAAAAGCAGAGGGACTTGGCGCGTTGACTTTAGGTGCGGGCGCAGCCCTAAAGCCTTCGGGAAAAGCTGACGGCTGAATCCCCTTGTGCGCCATGGCTGAGACCATTAGAGGATCCTGTGAGCGAGCTGCGTGCTTGCTTCAGGTGTGCGAGCAACCCTGAAGGTTCTGTGTGCAGCGGCGAAGGACGATGGCGGTCTGAAGAGCCGTATTTGTCCCGTGCGTGGTGCGCCGTCCTGGTATCTCCCCGGTGCGTGTGCCGGGGTTCCGTGCGTGGGTGGGCCGCTGGGGAGGCGAGTCAGGGTCCAGAATCTTGGTGGAGATCAGCGCAGACGGCGCCGATAATATCCAAGTTGAGCTGTGGCTGCAGATTGGCCATGATGCGTTGGAGCGGTGAGAGGGAATAGACGATCTTTGTCCCTCAGGCTCATGCAGATGCGTTGGAGCGGTGAGAGGGAGGAGACGATCTTTGTCCCTCGGGCTCGTGCAGATGCGTTGGAGCGGTGAGAGGGAGGAGACGATCTTTGTCACCACTCAGCCATGGTGCGTTCAGGTCCACGCGCTGCGTTCTCCGCCGGCCCTGGAGGTCGCCATCGTGGAGAGGGGACGAGGTGCATGCGCTCTTGTGTGGGGGAGCTGCAAGCACGGCTGGTCCAGCGTGGATGAGCAGATCTCAGACGTGCAGATCTCATCATGAAGAACGGGTCACCAGTGTAGCTGTCCAGACCAGAAGGTTGCTTTGCACAAAACGTGTGCATGTTCGGGGTCACCAGTGCGGCGGCATGAAATAAAGCAGCGTTGGTGAAGGTTTTAAGCAAGTTTATTAAATCACACCGCCGTCACAGGATCCCCGCTCCAGCCCAAGTGTGAGCAGACCGGAGCGGGATCCTCAGGCTCTCAGAGAAGAGACACAGCGTGTGCGTGTCAGCAGCAGATGCAGGAGTGAGAGAGTGAGTTACAGGATCGTGCAGCATATATACCCAGTTACAACAACACATGAAAGAGCATTCACAGCAGTTGGTATGGGTATTGATCTCAGACTCTAGGTCACAGTAAGGACAGGACGCATGAACACAATGCATGAATGGCTCATTAACATCACAATGCATGAATGGCACATTACATCTCAGTAGTGCAGCGGAAAAAACCAGGAGTAGCGAGCTGTCTGTCCTTAGTCTGTTGTGGGGGTTTTCCCAAACCCGCCACACTGCTCCCCCCCAGAGGGCTCGGCAGGGGGCCGAGGCCTCGGTAGTGCAGCTTGGCAGCGAGCAGGAAAAGCTCTGTGCCGGCGAACGTGGAGGGGGGTGGGGGGTAGTAAATGCTGGCTGGGGACGGCAAAATCGTCCGGGCTGCGCAAAAATTGCTTGTTGTCCCGCGATGTCGAGGGGCTGTCCCATTGAGTGTGCGGAGATCACAAGAAGAAAAATTTGTCTCTGACTCCTCTTGTGGCAATGAAGAAAAACAGGAGCGGCGAGGTTGCGTAGCGGCTGTAAGAAAAAAAGAAACAAAAGCAGAGGGACTTGGCGCGTTGACTTTAGGTGCGGGCGCAGCCCTAAAGCCTTCGGGAAAAGCTGACGGCTGAATCCCCTTGTGCGCCATGGCTGAGACCATTAGAGGATCCTGTGAGTGAGCTGCGTGCTTTCTTCAGGTGTGCGAGCAACCCTGAAGGTTCTGTGTGCAGCGGCGAAGGACGATGGCGGTCTGAAGAGCCGTATTTGTCCCGTGCGTGGTGCGCCGTCCTGGTATCTCCCCGGTGCATGTGCCGGGGTTCCGTGCGTGGGTGGGCCACTGGGGAGGCGAGTCAGGGTCCAGAATCTTGGTGGAGATCAGCGCAGACGGCGCCGATAATATCCAAGTTGAGCTGTGGCTGCAGATTGGCCATGATGCGTTGGAGCAGTGAGAGGGAATAGACGATCTTTGTCCCTCAGGCTCATGCAGATGCGTTGGAGCGGTGAGAGGGAGGAGACGATCTTTGTCCCTCGGGCTCGTGCAGATGCGTTGGAGCGGTGAGAGGGAGGAGATGATCTTTGTCACCGCTCGGCCATGGTGTGTTCAGGTCCACGCGCTGCGTTCTCCGACGGCCCTGGAGGTCGCCATCGTGGAGAGGGGACGAGGTGCATGCGCTCTCGTGTGGGGGAGCTGCGAGCACGGCCGGTCCAGCGTGGATGAGCAGATCTCAGACGTGCAGATCTCATCATGAAGAACGGGTCACCAGTGTAGCTGTCCAGACCAGAAGGTTGCTTTGCACAAAACGTGTGCATGTTCGGGGTCACCAGTGCAGCGGCATGAAATAAAGCAGCGTTGGTGAAGGTTTTAAGCAGGTTTATTAAATCACACCGCCGTCACAGGATCCCCGCTCCAGCCCAAGTGTGAGCAGACCGGAGCGGGATCCTCAGGCTCTCAGAGAAGAGACACAGCGTGTGCATGTCAGCAGCAGATGCAGGAGTGAGAGAGTGAGTTACAGGATCGTGCAGCATATATACCCAGTTATAACAACACATGAAAGATGAAAGAGCATTCACAGCAGTTGGTGTGGGTATTGATCTCAGACTCTAGGTCACAGTAAGGACAGGACGCATGAACACAATGCATGAATGGCTCATTAACATCACAATGCATGAATGGCACATTACATCTCAGTAGTGCAGTGGAAAAAACCAGGAGTAGCGAGCTGTCTGTCCTTAGTCTGTTGTGGGGGTTTTCCCAAACCCGCCACAATGGATTGAATGGTGAGGAGGGCATGTCCATAGGAGCACGTGCGACATCATGCTAAAGTTGATGTGCAGTTATGATCATCCCTGTGTTGTGATGAATCTCAGAAAATTTCACATCAGTCTGGAGAGTGGTGCGTGAGTAATAAATAAAACAATTGTTGTAAGCCATTCTTTCGTTAACCAGTAGGGGGCGCTACATCTTTTGTTAGGTATTTTGATGTAGACGCGTTCTGCGTGGGATTTTTTGCCATCATTGAAACTTTGGTGCACATCAGACAAATTTTGCCCAAGTTACACCTGCCTGATTTTGTAAGGGGAGGAGTCAAACTTCTCCATGGTGCCATGGAAACTCTTTTCTGTCAGTTATGTGTTGTCCACCCATATCAGTCTATATATGAAAATCACCTCAACCTATATTCCGAATTTCATGTCTCCATGACCTTCCCATTTCTCCCCATAAGCTCATGGATTGAATGATGAGGAGGGCGTGTCCATGGTAACTCGTGTGACACCATGCTAAATTTGATGTGCAGTTATGATCAACCCTTTGGTATGATGATTCCCACAAAATTTCTCATCAATCTGTCAAATGACGTGTGAGTTTCCAGCAATTCTATCATAACCACCATGTGGCGCTATATCCTTTGTCAGGTATTTTAATGTAGACCCCTTTGGGGTGGGACTATTTTCCATCATGGAAAGTTTGGTTGACATCAGACAAGTGTTGCCCGAGTTACAGCTTTTTGAAGTAGAAAGGGGAGGAGTCAATCTTTGCCATGGCGCCCTGGCCACACCTTTTGAGATTTTGACTTAATTAATACAATTTTTAATGGCCTATAGATGCGGTCATTGTTGATGAGCTCAATCGGAGCAGGTCCCTAGGACTAGTTCGTTCAAATGCGAGGTGTGAGTTTTTTCCGAATTGGAGGTGGGGAAACTTTGAGGCAAGATGGCGGCCTTCCTGTTGGCGGTGAGTATGGGCCACAAATTATGCTTATTGCATGTGATGCATACCTCACCCAAATTTTCTGTCTCCACGGCAAAGTTTATGGTCTCCAGTCTCCATAGACATTATACATTTGGCCCCACCCACAAAAATGAGGGATGGGGGGTAACATATCTTTTCCAGTTTATCAAATTGTTTGCCGGGTCTGAGGGATTTGCGAAAAAAAAAATAAAATCGCGTTTTGGTTAATGTTCAGTGGGTTAAAAATGTGATCATTTAGGAATAATAATAATAATAATAATAATAATAATAATAATAATAATAATAATAATAATAATAATTAAACCTGCAAGCAGGTGTAAGCGGGTTTTGCCCCCCCACGCACCTGCACAACCCAGTGCATTATTATTTTTTTGTAGACACGTTCGGTGCGGGACTAACATCAATTGTAGAAAAATGGTGAAAATTGTACCAAGTTTGTCCATTTGTTATTGAAAGGCAAGGAGTAGGTTTCCATGGACACTGTGTTTATCAAAGGACAACGGTGACTTCCACTGAGGGTAGTCCAATGCACTCGGAGAAACCAGTGAAAATAAAGTATCATGTCATTATGACTACTACTGCAGTTTTGTGAATATTGATTTGCAGATGTGATCAGAGTGGGTTTAATATGATTTGTGCAAAGTTTGGTCCAAATAAGACAAGGGTTGTCTGAGCTGTTGCAGTCATTGTTTTGCATGGCGAGAAAGCCATTGAAGCATGCCGGACACCAGGGAAACAGTTCTGTACTATGTACATGTACTGTCAATGAGCCCTAGTCATTCCTTCATGTATTTTTTCTGCTGGTGAGAGAAAAACAAAGAAAACAGTTTTCAGCAATTCTTTCTTTGAGCAATAGGGGCGCTAAAACTTTTGTTTATTATTTTTATGTAGAAACGTTTGGTGCGGGACTAATATTGATGGTAGAAAATTTGGTGGAAATTGTACCAAGTTTGTCCAATGTACAAGTGTCCGTTATTGAAAGGCAAGGAGTGGGTTTCCATTGCAACTGTGCTTATCGCAGGACAAAAGTGACTTCCACTGAGGGTAGTCCAATGCACTCTGAGAAACCACTGAAAATGTCATGTCATTGTGACTGCTGGTCTTTGCGCAAAATTTGAAACACTTTTTTGCAGTACCTAATGTCAGCAGTAGGTGCGGGTGTGACAGTTTTGTGAATATTGGTATGCAGACATGTTCAGAGTGGGATCAGTATGATTTGTGCAAAGTTTGGTCCAAATCAGACGAGGATTGTCTGAGCTGTAACTGTCATGTTTTGCATGGCGAGAAAGCCATTGAAGCATGCTGGTCACCATGGAAACAGTTCTGTACTATGTACATGTACTATCAATGAGCCCAAGTAATTTCTTCATGTAATTTTTTTAAGCTGGTGAGAGAAAAATGAAGAAAACAGTTTTCAGCAATTCTTCCTTTAATCATTAGGGGGCGCTACAACTTTTTTTTTTTTTTTTTTGTATATAGATGAGTTTGGGGAAGGGAGAATATTGATCATATAAAATTTGGTGCAATTCGTACAAAGTTTGTCCAATTTACAAGCGTCCAATGTTGTAACCACTAGGCGGCGCTAAAACTTTTATTTTTATATAGGAGTGTTCAGGGGGGGACTATTATCCATTGTCGAAGATTTAGTGAAAATCAGACAAAGTTTGTCCAAGATACAACTTTCCGAAATTCCATGGCGAGGAGTCAACCTTCGCCATGTTGCCATGGCAACACTTCCCTGTAAGTTATGTGTTGTTCACCCATATCAGACTATATATGACAGTGACCTCAACATATGTTCCAAATTTCATAACTCCAGGACCTTCCCACCCTTCTCCATAAGCTCATGGATTGAATGACGAGGAGGGCGTGTCCACGGTAACATGTTTGACGTCATGCTAACGTTGATTATGTGTTGGCCACCAATATTGGACTATATATGACAGTGACCTCAACATACATCCCAAATTTCATAATTCCAGGACCTTCCCACCCCTCCCCATAAGCTCATGGATTTATTGGCAAGGAGAGCGTGTCCACAGTAATGCATTTGATGTCATGGGAACGTTGATGTGCAGTTATGATCATCGCTGTGTTCTGATGAATCTAAGAAAATTTCACTTCATTCTGGCAAGTGGTGCGTGAGTAATAAATAAAACAGTTTTAAGCAATGCTTTCGTTAATCGCTATGTGGTGCTATATGTTTTGTCAGGTATTTTGATGTAGTTGCGTTCGGGGTGGGACTATTTTCCATCATGGAAAGTTTGGTGGACATCGGATAAGTTTTGCCCAATTTACAGCTGGTTGAAGTTGTAAGGGGAGGAGTCAAACTTTGTCAAGGTGCCCAGGCCACACCTTTTGAGATTTTGACTTAATTTATACAATTTTTAATGGCCAATGCCTATAGATGCTGCCATGTAAAAATGAGCTCAATCGGAGCAGATCCCTAGAACTAGTTCGTTCAAATGCGAGGTGTGACTTTTTTTCAAATTGGAGGTGGGGCGATTTTGAGGCAAGATGGCAGCCTTCCTGTTGGCTGTGGGTATGGGTAGGAATGAATATGGGCGAAGGCAGGTGTAAGTGGGCCTTCGCCCCCCACGCACCCGCACAACCCAGCGCCTGTAGTACGTTGCTGTCTCGGAAAATTTCCCATTGTTGCTGCAAGGGCTGCCTGAATAATAAAGTAAACCCTTTGACAAGAACTTCCTTTGACCAGTAAGTGGCGCTATACCTTTTATCAAATATTGTTATGTAGGTGCGTGCAGAGTTGGACTATAGTCTATCATGGCAATAACAGTTAAAATCCGACACACAATTTCTCCAATTTACAACTGTCCAGTGTATTGTGATAAGGTAAACTTGGACATGTGTCCACTGCAAAACCTAACATTTTAAGTACATGTGGCAGACTGATACATAACTACAGAAGAGAGTCATCTTGACTTATGTTCCACATTTGGTGACCCTTGGACTTCCCCAATCCTCCAAAATAAAAAACATCTTGAATGGCAAGGAATGGGTTTCCATGACAAATGTGCTTAATGCAGGACAAAAGTGACTTCCACCGAGCGTAGTCCAATGCACTCTGAGAAACCAGTGAAAATGTCATGTTATTGTGACTACTGGTCTTTGCGCAAAATTTGAAACAATTTTGTGCAGTACCTCATGTCAGCAGTAGGTGGTGGTGTGACAGTTTTGTAAATATTGATGTACAGCCGTGTTAAGAATGGGATCAGTATGATTTGTGCAAAGTTTGGTCCAAATCAGACGAGGCTTGTCTAAGCTATTAAGGTCAAGATTTGCAATGCGAGGAAGCCATTGAAGCATGCTGGTTGCCATGGAAACAGTTCTGTGCCATGTACATTTCATTTTTTTCTGCTGGTGAGAGAAAAAGAAAGAAACAAGTTGTCAGCAATTCTTCCTTTAATCAATATGGGCACTAAAACTTTTGTTTACTATTTTATGTAGACACGCTCAGTGCAGGACTAATATCAATCGCAGAAAATTTGCTGCAAATTGTACAAAGTTTGTCCAATGTACAAGTGTCCGTTATTGAAAGGCAAGGAGTGGGTTTCCATTGCATCTGTGCTTATCACAGAACAAAAGTGACTTCCGCTGAGGGTAGTCCAATGATATTCTAAGAAACCACTGAAAATGTCATGTCATTGTGACTACTGGTCTTTACGCAAAATTTGAAACAATTTTGTGCAGTACCTCATGTCAGCAGTAGGTGCTGGTGTGACAGTTTTGTGAATATTGATATACAGACATGTTCAGAATGGAATCGGTATGATTTGTGCAAAGTTTGGTCCAAATCAGACGAGGATTGTCTGAGCTGTAACTGTCATGTTTTGTATTGTGAGGAAGCCATTGAAGCATGCTGGTCACCATGGAAACAGTTCTGTACTATGTACATGTACTGTCAATGAGCCCTTGTCATTCCTTCATGTCATTTTTTCTGCTGGTGAGAGAAAAAGAAAGAAAACAGTTTTCAGCAATTCTTCCTTGAATCAATAGTGGCGCTAAAACTTTGTTTTTTTATTTTTATATAGACACATTCAGGCAGAACGAATATTGATCGTAGAAAATTTGGTAAAAATTGTCCAAAGTTTGTCCAATTTACAAGGGTCTGATGTTGAAACCACTAGGTGGCACTCTAACTTTTGTTATTTTTATATAGGAGTGTTCAAGGTGGGACTATTATCCATTTTCGAAAATTTAGTGACAATCAGACAAAGTTTGTCCAAGATATAACTTTCCGATGTTTCATGGTGATGAGTCAACCTTCGCCATGTCGCCACTGCAACACTTCCCTGTCAGTTATGTGTTGTCCACCCATATAGGACTATATATGACAGTCACCTCAACCATTGTTCAAGACTTCATGATGCCAGGTCATTCCTAATCCTGCAACCAAGTTCAAGGATTGAATGGCAAGGAGGGCATGTTCATGGTAGCACATGTGATGTCATGCTAAAGTTGATGTACATTTATGATCATCGCTTTGGTCTGATGAACCTCCGAAAATTTCACGTCATTCTGGCACGTGGCGCATGAGTAATAAATAAAACAGTTTTCAGCAATTCTTTCATTAACCAGTAGGTGGCAGTATATCTTTTGTCAGGTATTTTGATTTAGACGCGTTCTGGGCATGAATGTTTTCCATCATGGAAACTTTGGTGCACATCGGACAAAGTTTTCCCCGAGTTACAGCTGCTTGATTTTGTAAGGGGAGGAGTCAAACTTCGCCATGGCGCCATGCCAACACTTTCCTGTCAGTTATGTGTGGTCCACGCATACAGAACTATATATGACAGTCATGTCAACATATGTTCCAAATTTCATCACTCTGGGACCTTCCCACCCCTCCCCATAAGCTCATGGATTGAATGGCGAGGAGGGCGTGTCCATGGTAACACTTGTGACGTCATGCTAAAGTTGATGTGCAGTTATGATTATCCCTTTGGTCTGATGAATCTCAGAAAATTTCAAGTCATTCTGGCCAGCAGCACGTTGTAATAAATAAAAAAGTTTTCAGCAATTCTTCCTTTAACCACCCGGGGGCTCTATAACTTGTGTTTATTATTTATTTCCGCAGGCAAGGACAACCCCTCACAGCACTAGTAAACATACAGGGAACAGACATTGAGATGGTGACATCCTACAAGTACCTGGGTGTTCATTTGAACAAATAACTAGACTGGTCACACAATACCGACGCACTCTACAAGAAGGAACAGCACAGGTTGTTCCTACTGAGGACACTCAGGTCTTTTGGTGTACAAGGGGCACTGCTGAAGACATTCTACGACATGGTGGTGGCATCAGCCATCACTTTTGGAATGGTCTGCTGGGGCAGTGGCATTACAGCAGCCTATAGGAAGAGACTGAACAAACTGATCAAGAAAGCTTGCTCTGTCCTGGAGCAGCGCCCTGACCCAGTGGAGGAGATAGGAGAGAGAAGGATTGTGGCTAAACTGTCATCTCTGCTGGAGTCCGAGTCCCACCCTATGCAGGACATACTGAACGCACTGAGGAGCTCATTTAGCAGCAGACTACATCATCCTAGGTGCGCAGCTGAGAGGTTTCGCAGGTCCTTCCTACCTACGGCTGTCAGACTGTATAACCTAAGCAGGGCTGCTCATAGAGATAGCAAAAAAACGTGACAACCTAATAGTATTGAATGCAAAAGACACAATAGACTTACACAATGGTCCCCTCCAGTATATACAACTAGGACAATATCGGTCGCTACAGAGGGTGACAGTATGTATGGGTACATATTCATACTATGTAGGATAACTAAGTAGACGGTTATGCTGTTTATTCCATCTTGCTACAATGCTTCGCACTTTGTATATATATTTATATATTTATGTGTATGCATGTATATCCACTGCTCTTATTTATATCTTCAGTATCTTCTTAATTATTGCTCTGAGTGTTGCTATCCCTGTGCGGTTGCAATCCTGGAATTTCCCCATTGTGGGACTAATAAAGGCTTATCTTATATACATGTGTTTGCAGTGTGACTAATTTCGAATGTGCAAAATTATGTGAAAATCATACAAAGTTTGTCCAATTTACAAGTGTCTGTTGCTCTAACCACAAGGTGGCACTATAACTTTTGTTTATTATTTTTACATAAATGCGTTCGGGTTGGGAGTCATAGCCATTGTCGAAAATGTGTTGTCCATCCATATAGGACTATATATTATAGTCACCTCAACCTATGTTCAAGATTTCATGACTCTAGGTCATTCCTAATCCTGTAAAAAAGATCAAGGATTGAATGGCAAGGAGGGCATGTCCATGGTAACGCTTGTGATGTCATGCAAAAATTGATGTGCAGTTATGATCATCCCTGTGGTGTGATTAATCTCAGAAAATTTCACGTCAGACTGGCAAGTGACGCGTGAGTAATAAATAAAACAGTTTATAGCAATTCTTTCATTAACCACTACGTGGCGCTATATCTTTTGTCAGGTATTTTAATGTTGACGCATGTGAGGCGGGACTATTTTCCATCATGGAAAGTTTGGGGGACATCGGACAATTTTTGCCCAAGTGAAAGCTGTTTGAAGTTGTAAGGGGAGGAGTCAAAAATTGCCATGGCACCCTGGCCACACCTTTTGAGACTTTGACTTAATTTATACAATTTTTACTGGCCAATGCCTATAGATGCCGCCATGTGAAACTGAGCCCAATCGTAGTAGGTCCCTAGGACTAGTTCGTTCAAATGCGAGGTGTGACTTTTTTCTGAATTGGAGGTGGGGCGACTTTGAGGCAAGATGGCGGCCTTCCTGTTGGTGGTGGGTATGGGCCACAATTATGTTTTTTGCATGTCTTGAGGTGATGCACACCTCACCCAAATTTTATGCCTGGACGGCAAAGTTTATGGTCTCCAGTCTCCATAGACCTTGTACGTTTGGCTACACCCACAAAAATTAGGGGTAGGGGGGCACATGTGTTTTCCAGTTTATTGAATTTTTCGCCGGGTCTGAGTGGTCTGCCAAAAAAAATCGCGTTTTGGTTAACGTTCAGAGGGTGAAAAATTCATTTGTTTAGGCGGAAGAATTTCTTTGAGCTGAGCATTTACAATAGGGCTTTCGCTGACTGACGTTGTCAGTGGCTCAGGACCTAATGACCGAAAGAATGAGACTGCGGCTACAAGTGGCTGAAATGAGCTTTCTCTTTAGCTCATTTCTAAGGCTGGACTCCGCACCCTGGTCTCTAAGGCTGGACTCACCCTTAGAGATAGGGTGAGGAGCTCAGTTATGTGGGAGAGGCTCAGACTAGAACCGTTGCTCCTCCATATCGAAAGGAGCCTGTTGAGGTGGTTTGGGCATCTGATCAGGATGCCCCCTTGATGCCTCCCACTTGAGCTGTTTCAGGCACATCCCACTGGGACTACGTCTCCCAGCTGACCTGGGAATGTCTTGGTATCCTCCCTGAGGAGCTGGAGCAGGTGACCAGGGAGAGGGATGTCTAGGCTTCTCTTCTTTAACTGCTGCCTCCATGACCTGAACCTCAGGAAAAGCAGTAGAAAATTAATGGATGGATGGATGGATGGATGGTAGCTACCCCAGGTACCCAAATTCCTGCACAAAAGCAATGACAAAACAACATATAAATTATTTCCATCCATCTATGCATCCATCTATCCATCCATCTTCTTCATCTTAATCCTTTTCAGGTCACAGGGGGCTGGAGCCTATCCCAGCATCTTTTTGGCAAGAGGCAAGGTACACCCTGGCCAGCTCATCAGTCCATCGCAGGGGCAACGCAGAAAGACAGGCAACTGTTAACTGTCACATTCACACCTATGGATAATTTAGAATCCCCAATTGATGTCAGTTAACCTAACCTGCATGTCTTTGAGCTGTGGGAAGAAACTGGAGTACCCAGAGTAAACCCACGCAGACATGGGGAGAACATGCAAACTCCACACAGAAGGGTCACAGATTGTTTGGGGGTGGGATTAAATCCAGGATGGTCGGGCTTGAATCAATCCTGTGACCTTCTTGCTGTACCGACAGTGCTAACCACTGTGCCATTGTGCTTTAATAAACTAATCAAACCCACACTAGCAAATACATGTTCCGTGTGTAGAGGGTTAGGGTTAAGATAAAAATACATGCAAAATGTACACAGTGACTGTATTATTATTTTCAGGGTGGGAACTGTCACACTCCAACAATACACCAATTTCTCAGAGTTCATCAACATTATCTTGTTTACCAGCACCTTAACTGAATCATGCTAAGCCTTTAGTTGAGGCCTTTTCTTTCAGAGGTGCATCACAGGAAGAAGCTAGCTAGCTATCAGTGAATCTAAAATCCAAATGCTCTAGTTCACCAAGTGTATGTGCAGGTTGCACTGTTGTGGTGTATATCCCTCGGGGGTTATGGGTAAATGTTTCATGCAGGGAATAGGATAAAGACCCCAGAGCTGCTGGATCATCATTTACAGCAGACAGCTCTTTGTTGAAACTACCATTATCATTATCAGCCCCATTACACTAATGGATGAGCCCTGCCGCTGATATTAAAATAGGCTATTAGCGGGCTGTGACATCATCAGTCATCAGCCAGCAAACAGACAGCATTCATCACATCAAAGTTTCAATAGCAGGGGCACATGATATCATCAGTCATAGCTTCAGCCAAGTGCAGTGTGAGTGACATCACTCAGGGTTTGAGCAGATTACAAATTCATGCAGTTTGCAAGGACAATGTTGTTCATTCAAGTCACTGCAGCTGTAAGGCATGACCGTACAATTCATGAACAGTTGTTTTACGCTCTATCGTTATCACTCAACACTGAAGGGTAGAAAATTTGTGATGATGCGGAGCATGGTAGGAGTACCATGTGCATGCTTTCAGTCATTATTTTCTGTACTTTCCTCATTTTGGTTCTATTTTGTATCTGAGCATGGTTTTGTTTGTTATGTGTATGGGTTTGCCTTTTGGGTCTGTTTGTTGTTTCTGCCATCTTAGTTTTGTTATTATAGTCTGGTCTCTTTAAATTACAGTGGTGTGAAAAAAGTGTTTCCCCCCTTCCTGATTTCTCATTTTTTTGTTTGTTGCACTTAAATGTTTCAGATCATCAGACAAATTTTAATATTAGACAAAGATAACACAAGTAAACACAAAATGCAGTTTTTAAATGGTGTTTATTATTAAGGTAAAAAAAAAAAATCCAAACCTACATGGCCCTGTGTGAAAAAGTGATTGCCCCCTCCAGTTAAAACGTAAATTAACTGTGGTTTATCACATCTTTGGAAAGTTGAGTTCAATTTCTATAGCCACGCTCAGACCTGATTACCTCCACACCTGTTTTCAATCAAAAAAATCACTTAAATAGTACCTGCCTGACAAAGTAAAGTACAGCAAAAGATTTTGGGACTCCAGCGAACCACAGTGAGAGCCATTATCTACAAAAGGCGAAAACATGGAACAGTGGTGAACCTTCCAAGGAGTGGCTTGCCGACCAAAATTACCCCAAGATCGCAGCGATAACTCATCCAAGAGGTCACAAAAGACCCCACAACAACATCCAAAGAACTGCAGGCCTCACTTGCCTTAGCTCAGGTCAGTGTTCATGCCTCCACCATAAGAAAGACATTGGGCAAAAATGGTCTGCATGGCAGAGTTGTCATGAGCAGCGGGAACACGCCCCACCCCTCCGGTCCCATCTCCTCCAGCTCATCACGGCACCTGAGGCAGAAGACACACCTACGCCCGCTTATCAGCCAGCATACTTAAGGAGGCCTCCTCCGCGCAGTCAACACTGGCTCATCTGGGTATACTGCCCGTCAATCGGACTAGCTATTATTGTTGGAACCGTTAACACGTTGTTAACCTCCTTTTTCTCCTCTCTTTCAGGTTGCTGTCAACATGTAGGTGTGTCCCCGGGACTGCGCGTGCTCTCCTGCTCCACCTCACTGCCCATCAGCTACTTCATTTCCCCGGTCAGGCACCATCAGCTTCACTACTCCCCCCTACCCTACTGGTTCTTCTATTCCCCACTGGGTCCTGCCAGTCATCCCTGGATTTCCCAAGTAAGGGCATTTTGGCTTGCCCATTTTCCCCTTACTCCACTCCTCAGCTCATGGCTCTCTTCTTCTCTCCACAGGTCCATTCCTCTGGCGAGTGACTGTTTCTGTAGCTGTGCATCGCTTTGTTTTTGCTATTAATAAACTGTCAAACATGCCCCTCTGTGTGGTTCATCCTGTGTTTGGCATCGTACGCGTGAGCTGTCAAAAACTTAACACACCATGACAGAATGAGCCAGCCAGGAAGGTAGCTCAGCCGGTGCCTCACCGCAGGAGCAATCCGCTATGGACCACCTAGCGGTGACCAAGCAGCAGCTCGCTGCGTTGACGCAACAGGTGCCCAACATGTTGACTTTATGGTCCGGGGCTGCACCCCCTCCAGCTTGCTCCGTGCGCTATGCGCCGTACTTTCTCCATTCCCATGCCTTCCACATATGTGGGGGAGGTGGGGAAATGTAAACCATTCCTTCTTCAAGTGCAGATGTACCTGGAGCAGGTTGGGGAGGAGTATCCAGGGGATGTAGCTCGGATCCAGTTTTTCACCCTGTTGCCCAGGGATCAAGCCCTGGAGTGGGCCCAGTCCACTCTAGATAACCCTGAGGAGCACCAATACACGTTTGACCAATTTGTGGTGGCATTTAAGTGAGCGTTTGGCCGGACCAAGCGTCAGGGCAACGTCATGAGCCGCCTAATGACTCTCCGCCACGGTACCCAGTCGGTGGCCAAGTAGTCAGTGGAGTTCCGGGTTGTGGCGTCCGAGTCAGGGTGGAACGAGACTGCATTACGCAGTGCGTTTCTCCACGGGTTGAACGACCAACTCCGTGGCAACCTGGCGGTTCATCCTGTCCCGGAGACGCTCGACAACCTCATAGATCAGGCGGTAGGGCTGGACAATCGGTACCATGAACGCACAAAAGAGCGTGGCCCCACTCCTCGCCCGCGCACTGAGTGTGTATCCGCTGCGGTTACTGGTGCTGGTGGCACTGGTGCTTCGTCCGAACTGATGGAGCTCTCTCAGAGCCTAACCGATGATGAGCATCGGCGAAGGTGAAGGCCTGGCGTGTGCATGTACTGTGGTTAGCTTAACCACAGTCTGGATGAATGCCGCCTGCGGCCAAAAGACGTGGCCCGTCAGTAACCGTGGAGGGTCTGGCGGGCGGGACCAAATCTCCTCCTCCTGGCAAATTTTGTATTTCGGCCCATATGCAGTTGCCGGGGGTCGAGAGGAGGGTTGGGGCACTGATTGAATCAGAGTCCTAGGGTAATTCGTTTCCACTGCTCTCATCGGGCAGGTGGGCATTCCCATGCGTAAACTGTCCCATAATCAGAGAGTTACTGCCATATCCGGCAGCGAGCTCGCGGTGGTCCCCCTATGCACAGTGCTTATACAAATCCTTCTTTCCAGGAACCACTGGGAGGAACTTTTGTTCTTGGTTCTCCCAGTATCATCTTCCCCGGTGGTCCCAGGTTCCCTGTGGCTCCAGAAACACAACCCAATGATCAATTGGGCTAAAAGTACCATCTCTGCCTGGAGCCCATTTTGTATGACCAACTGTATGCGTTCCGCTGAATGCTCCCCATCGCACTCTGTTCCCCCAACCCGGGCTGAGCCGCCAGACCTCAGCCTCATCCCTCGGGCTTATCACAATTTGGCCGAGGTCTTTAGCAAGTCAAGAGCGCTGTCACTGCCGCCTCACCGCTCTTACGACTGTGCTATAGATCTCATCCCGTTGGTGAGGCTGCCGTCTAGCCATCTGTATAGCATTTCTGGCCCGGAGAGGGAGGCGATGGAGCATTACATCAAGGAGTCGCTGAACGGCGGCCTCACTCGGCCATCTTCGGCCCCACTTGGGGACGGATTCTTCTTTGACGGGAAGAAGGATGGCTCGCTGCACCCGTGCATCGACTACTGGGAGCTCAACTCTATTACCATCAAGGACAAGTACCCTCTGCCATTGATCAATTCAGCGTTCGAGCTCCTTCAGCGTTCACTGGTGTTCACCAAGTTAGACCTCAGGAATGTGTATCATTTGGTCCGCATTTGTGAGGGCGATGAATGGAAGATGGCCTTTAAAACACATCAGGGCCAGTTCGAATACTTAGTGATGCCATTCAGGCTCACTAACGCCTCCGCCGTCTTCCAACGATTAATTAATGACATCCTCCGCGATATGCTTTATCAATTCATGTTTGTCTACCTTGATGATATTTTGATCTTCTCCCGCTCACCAGAGGAACACGAGGTCCACGTAAGGGCTGTTTTGCAACGGCTCTTGGAAAATCAGCTGTTCGTGAATGCCGAGAAGTGTGAGTTCTCTAGACCATCAACCACCTTCTTGGGCTTCATCGTGGCTGAGGGGGAGCTGATTGCCAACCCGACCAAGGTAAAGGCAGTGTTGGAGTGGCAAATACCCCACTCCCACAGGGAGCTCCAATGCTTCCTTGGGTTTGCAAATTTCTATCGCAGGTTCATCCAGAACTACAGTGGGATCGCACTGCTTTTAACGCAGCATACCTCCATTAAAATCCCCTTTTGGTGGACTGAGGCAGCTGAACTGGTGTTTAACAAAATAATGCGCCAGTTCATGGAAAGCTCCATCTTGGCCCAGGTCGACACGCAGCTTCCTTTCGTCCTCGAGGTGGATGCATCTCATTCGGGGGTTGGTGCTGTGCTATCACAGCGCACGCCCCCTGATCAGAAGCTTCGCCCATGCGCATATTTCTCCCGGCAGCTCACGCCAGCCGAGAGGAACTATGATGTAGGGGACAGAGAGCTGCTGGCCATTAAGTTGGCACTTGAGGAGTGGAGGCACTGGGTAGAGGGTGCTGTCCACCCCATCGTCGTGTAGATAGACTACAAGAACCTTGAGTACTTGCCATCGGCCCGCCGACTGAATGCCAAGTAGGCCCACTGGTCACTATTTTTCCAGCGATTTAACTTTACTATCACTTACCGGCCTGGCACCCGGAATACCAAACCCAATGCACTCTCGCACCAGTTTGATTCCGAGGACGTAGCCCCCCCCACCCCCCCAAACCATTGTGCCACCCGCATGCGTCACTGGAGCCCTTACTTGGGATATCCCAATTCCAGTCTGAGAAGGCCCAGTCCGAGGAGTCT
Source organism: Pholidichthys leucotaenia (assembly GCA_020510985.1). Lineage (NCBI taxonomy): Eukaryota > Metazoa > Chordata > Actinopteri > Cichliformes > Pholidichthyidae > Pholidichthys > Pholidichthys leucotaenia. The sequence goes on along the minus strand of CM035847.1, from coordinate 315,943,335 downwards.
GTGCCAGTAGGGTGCCCCCCGAATCATTTGTATGCCCTGGCCGACCTCCACAGCGACGTTATCCAGTGAGGTCATACCAGTCACTTTTCCTTCCACCCTGGCATCGCCCGGACCATTGACTTCGTTAGACGGGTATTTTTGTGGCCCACACAACGGTGGGACATCCAGGAGTATGTCAGAGCCTGCCAGATGTGCGTCCGGGGTAAGAGTGACTCCCCCCCTTCCATTGGGACTCCTTCACCCCCTCCCCATCCCTGGTCGGCTGTGGTCCTACATTGCCGTGGATTTTGTTACCGGGTTGCCCTCCTCCCATGGTAAAATGGTCATGCTGACCATCGTGGATCGCTTCTCCAAGGCGGTCCATCTGGTGGCCCTCCCCAAACTCCCACCAGCCTTGGAGAAAGCAGTCCTCCTCACTGATCACGTCATCAGGCTCCATGACATTCCTATTGACATTGTGTCAGACCGGGGTCCCCAATTCACGTCCCAGGTTTGGAGGGCCTTTCGTCGGACGCTGGGAATGACTGAGCCTCTCATCAGGAAATCATCCTCAGAGCAATGGGCAGGCGGAGCGCGCCAACCAGTCCCTGGAGGCTGCCTTGTGGTGCGTAGCAGCCGATAACCCCTTGTCCTGGAGCACACACCTGACATGGGTTGAATATTCCATGAACTCTGCGGTATCCTCTGCCACCAGACTAATACCCTTTGAGGCGTTGTTGGGGTACATGCTGCCTTTTCTCCCTATGGCCCGAGAGGGAGGTTTTGGTGCAATCCGTAGGGGCGCACGCGCAGTGCTGCCAGCGTGTCTGGAGGTCCACTCGGGCCACCCTGACCTGCACCACTGAACACACCTGGGCCGCTGCTGATAGTAAGCGGGTGCCAGCCCCCAAGTACGTCGTGGGACAGCAGTTCTTGCTGGCATCTAGCCAGATCCCCCTCAAGGGTAAATCCAAGAAGCTGTTTCCCCGCTTCCTAGTGCCGTTTCCCATCGCCAGGGTAGTCAGCGACGCGTTGGTTCAGCTTAAACTTCCGTCGTCCCTACGGGCGAATTCCACTTTCCATGTAAGCAACATCACACCCCTCTCGACCAGTCCCCTTTGCCCCCATCCCCTGCCTCCTCCCCTCCCCGTATCATCGACGGTCACCCCACCCACACTGTTTGGCAGATTCTGGATGTTCGCCGCCAAGGGCAGGGCCTGCAGTATCTCATTGATTGGGAGGGTTATGTGCCGGAGGAGCAATCCTGGACTCCCTCATCATGGGTGTTGGACAAAGATGTGCTCTTGGCTTTTCACCGTGCCCACCCGGACAAGCCCTCCGGTCAGCCAGGAGGCATCCCTAGAAGGGGGGGCCCTGTCATGAGCAGCGGGAGCGTGCCCCTCCCCTCCGGTCCCATCTCCTCCAGCTCATCACAGCACCTGAGGCAGAAGACACACCTGCGCCCGCTCATCAGCCAGAGTACTAAAGGAAGCCTCCTCCACGCAGTTAACGCTGGCTCGTCTGGGTATACTGCCCGTCAATCGGACTAGCTATTATCGTTGGAACCGTTAACACATTGCTAACTTCCTTTTTCTCCTCTCTTTCAGGTTGCTGCCACTGTGTAGGTGTGCCCCCGTTACTGTGCGTCCTCTCCTGCTCCACCTCACTGTCCATCAGCAACTTCAATTCCCTGGTCAGGCACCATCAGCTTCACTACTCCCCCCTACCCTACTGGTTTGTTTATTCCCCACTGGGTCCTGCCGGTCATGCCTGGATTTCCCAAGTAAGTGGCAGTTTGGCTTGCCCATTTTCCTCTTACTCCACTCCTCAGCTTACGCCTCTCGTCTTCTCTCCACAGGGCCATTCCTTTGGTGAGTGACTGTTTCTGTAGCTGTGCATCGCTTTGTTTTTGCTATTAATAAACTGTCAAATGTGCCCCTAGGTGTGGTTCATCCTGTGTTTGGCATCGTACGCGTGAGCTGTCAAAAACTTAACACGCCATGACATGAGTTCCAAGACATAAAACCACTACTGAGCAAAAAGAACATAAAGGCTCATCTCAGTTTTGCCAGAAAACATCTTGATGATCCCCAAGACATTTGGGAAAATACTCTGTGGACTGATGAGACAAAAGTTGAACTTTTTGGAAGGTGTGTGTCCCATTACATCCTGCATAAACGTAACACAGCATTTCAGAAAAGGAACATCATCCATCTTCTTCTGCTTAATCCTTTTTGGGTTGTGTGGGGGCTGGAGCCTATCCCAGCATCTTTGGGTGAGAGGCAGGGTACACCCTGGACAGATTGCCAGTCCATCGTAGAGGAACATCATACCAACAGTAAAATATGGTGGTGGTACTGTGATGGCCTAGGGCTGTTTTGCTGCTTCAGGACTGGGAAGACTTGCTGTGGTAAATGGCACCATGAATTCTGCTGTCTACCAAAAAAATCCTGAAGGAGAATGTCCAGCCAACTGATTGTGACCTCAAGCTGAAGTTCACTTGGGTTCTGCAGCAGGACAATGATAAAAAGGACACCAGCAAGTCCACCTCTGAATGACTAAAGAAAAACAAAATGAAATCTTTGGAGTGGCCTAATCAAAGTCCTGACCTGAATCTGACTAAGCTGCTGTGTCATGACCTTAAAAAGGCAGTGCATGCTCGAAAACCCTCCTATGTGGATGAACTACAACAATTCTGCAAAGATGAGTGGGCCAAAATTCCTCCACAGTGCTGTAAAAGACTCATTGCCAGTTATCGCAAATGCTTGATTGCAGTTGTTGCTGCTAAGGGTGGCCCAACCAGTTATTAGGTTTGGGGGCAATCACTTTTTAACAAAGGGCCATGTAGGTTTGGATTTTTTTACTTTAATAATAAACATCTTCATTTAAAAACTGCATTTTGTGTTTACTTGTGTTATCTTTGTCTAATATTTAAATTTGTTTGATGGTCTGAAATATTTAAGTGTGACAAACATACAAAAAAATGACAAATCAGGATGGGGGCAAACACTTTTTCACACCACTGTATGTGCCTATGACCATCTTGTTTGTATGATAAATTATATCCTCCTGTATTTGTTTATGAGCCTTCTCCGCTTTTGCTTTAGTTTTCTCTTTATAGTGTCTATATGACTATTCTTATTCATGGTTATTTTCCTGTTTTTGTATTATCTGGTCCGAATTTCATTTTGTAAACATTTCCTGGTCATAGTCAGTTGTCATTTTCTCCTGTTCTCTTTTGGAGATGTTTATATTTATTTATATTGCATTTTTAACATCTTCTGGTTTTGTTTTCCTTCTTGTCCATGCCTTGGTGGGTTTCTCCTTTTGTAAGGATTCCATATTTATAATTAGTTATCTTTTGCCATTATTCTTTCTGTGCTTTTATTTTGATAGTATGCTTTGCTTACTTCCCCTTTTAGCTCAAGTTCGCGGTTGTCACAGCTGTTTCTATTTTGGTTAATTATCCTCGCTCATGTTACCCACACCTGTTTATTATTTGTTCTTATTTTCTCTGTGTCCTATTTAAGGGATGCCGTCTTTCAGCTCAAAGCGGCATCCTTCACTTTGTACCCTGACGTGAGTCCCACATCTAATTAATCTTAGTATCTTGCGTGTATCCCACATTTTATTTCTCTCTGGCTACTTGGTCTTACTGGTGTGAATTCCACGCTTCAGCCAACCTTAATTATCTGACATACTGTATGTCCCACGTTTTAGCCGGTGTGTTTTTCTGCTCTTCTGTTTCTTCCTTTGAAGCCTGTAAGTTTTTGTTCCTGTTTGGATTTGTGTTTTGATTAAACGTATGCAAACTCACAGTTGGAGTTTGAGTTTCCATTCTTCCCCACCTGGGCACAATTCATGACAAAATGTGTTTAACATTGTAGTGAGCTTTAATGGGAGATGGCATTGCTGGTATTAAATAATTTGTGTGGACCGCACAAATCAGTTCTTTCTCTAAATACTGCTGCATCCTGTTTGGATCAGCATCACACCTGGCAGGGTAGCACCTCTACTTTTCAGCAGCATTTAATGGTGTCTCAGAACTCTGTATAAATAATACATTTCAAAAATATCTATTAACCAACTATAAAGGATCCGAAAAGGCTTAAAACAAATTTGAGAGCATTTCAGGTTTTATTCATAGGGCTCATGGTGGCAACAAAATGAGATAATGGTCATTAAAAATAAACCCTTTAAAAATGTAGATTGTTATAAATAAGCACACATTTGAATTTAGTACAGAGAGTAGATTATTCCTTCTATGGTATGGTTTTAAGGAGAGAAATTCAATTCAAATCAATTCAATTCAGCTTTATTTATAATGCGCCACATCACAACAAAAGCCATCTCGTGGTGTCACAGTACAGAGCAAAAACCACACAGTCACAGAAAGACCCAGCAATCAGACGATCCCCTATGAGCAAGCACTAAGTGACAGTGGAGAGGAAAAACTCCCATTTGGAAGGAAGAAACCTCTAGCAGAACCAGGCTCAGGGAGGGGCAGTCGTCTGCTGCGACTGGCTGGGGATGAGGGGATAGGGAGGATGGAAAGGACAGACATAAAGAACAAAGCAGTAAAATGCCAAGTACAATATTGGAGGTCAACCAGCAGTATGGATCAGATAACAATAGAACAAGAGTGGGGTTAAAAGACAAAAACCCTCCTTAAACGAAAGCTATATTAAAAAGGAAGGATTTTACCCTGTTCTTAAAGACAGAGACCAAGTCTGACTCCCAGACCCAGAGTGGTAACTGGTTCCAGAGAGAAGGGGCTTGGTAGCAGAAGGCTCTGCCTCCCACCATACTTTTGGAGATTCTAGGCACCACAAGTAAGCCAGCATTTTGGGAGTGTAATGCTCTGTTAGGATGGTAAGGTAATATCAGATCTTTTATATATTGGGGGGCCAGATTGTTGAGAGCTTTGAAAGCAAGAAGAAGGATTTTAAACTTGATTCTGAATTCAATGGGAAGCCAATGGAGGGAGGACAGAACCGGGGAAATATGATCTCTTTTTCTAGAACCAGTTAAAACTCTAGCAGCAGCATTTTGAATCAACTGAAGACTTTTTAATGATACTCTAGGACAACCAGATAATAGCGAATTACAATAATCTAATCGTGAACTGACAAAGGCGTGAATCAGTATCTCAGCATCACCCAGAGACAAGATGCTCCTGATCTTAGCAATATTGCGCAAATGTGGAAGACAGATGCTGTGACTGGCTGGGGGGTAAGGGGATAGAGAAGATGAAAAGAACAGACATGTAGAGAGCAAACAGCACGATGGGGACTCAATCTATGGGAGAGAACAAACAGATGTTAATGACCAGCAAAAAAAAAAAAATATTTCATTGAGAGTGAAGAAAGGAGTGAGGCCCAGTGCATTATTGGAGGTCTCCCGGCTGACTAAACCTATTAGCAGCATCACTAAGGGAGAGTTCAGAAACACATGATCCCTCCCTAATTGTAGGCTCTATCAAAAAGGAAGGTTTTAACCCTATTCTTAACATTGACATTATTCAATTTAGAGGCTTCATGTTCAATTTGAGTTTCACCAACTTTTTGTTTAATCACTTTGGGATGGTTATACATGATATTTTTATTTACTTTTGAGGGAGCAGACAATGATTCTCTGATGGGGAAGACAGGAGCTAAGTTGAGGGGTGGCGGATGAAGAGGAGCTGCAGAGAGGCGTGCAAGACTGCCACTCTGCTTCCTGGTCCCAACTCTGAGTTGTCAGGATTTTGGAAATTTGGATAAAAAAGATGCCAGATTGTTAGATAAATGAGACACACCATCCAAAGTGGGATGGACGCCGTCTTGTCTAATAAGACCAGGTTTTCCCCAAAATGAACTCCAATTGTCAATGTAGCCCACGTTGTTTGCAGGACACCACACAGACAGCCAGTGGTTGAAGGATGACAAGCGGCTAAACATGTCATCACTGGTCAGATTGGGGAGGGGCCCAGAGAATACTACAAAGGCAGAAATTATTTTTGCAAAGTCACACAACGATTCTACATTACGTTTTGTGACTTCCGACTGCCGGAGATGGATGTAATTAATGCCAGCGTGAATAACAATTGTGGAGTATTTACAGTTACTTTTAGCCAGCATTTTCAAATTTGACTCAATGTCGCCTACTCTGTCCCCAGGAATGCATTTGACTATGGTCGCTGGAGTCTCTAGGTTCACGTTTCTGACTACAGAGTCGCCAATGATCAGAGTTTTTTCCTCAGCGGGCGTGTCGCTGAGTGGGGAAAAACGATTAGAAACGTGAACAGGTTGGTGGTTTACCGGGGCTTTGCGACTAGGCTTTCTTCTCATCGTCACCCACCCAGTCTCCTCGCTGCTGAGGAGGACCAGAGGACTGCTAACAGGTCGCCCTAAGCTAGGGAGCACCGCTGCAGCTAGGGGACGTCCGTCAAGAGTAACTGGTGCAGATGGTGTTTCAATGCAGCGGAGCCGTGATTCCAAAATCAGACAACCTCGCCTTGAGTGCCTCAAAAAGACAACATTTATTACATTTACCATTATCACTAAAAGAGGCAGAGGTGTAGCTAAACATCTGACATAGAGTGCACACCAGAGGAGGAGAGGAAGGAGAGCTTGTAGCCATAGCTAGTGGCTAACCCGAAGCTAACAAAAACACAGATAAAAGGTGAACAGAAGGCTAAAGAGGGTGATTAGATGGCACTGAGTGTGCACACAAGTGCAAGAGCCTTGATAAACAGAAATGAGAACTAACGGTAAATGGAAAAAAGTGGTTAAAATACAATTAAAAGCAAAATCCCCAGGAGAATGAGGAGAGCAAACCACACGGACAGACAGCAATACAGGTATTCAAAGGAAGAGGTTAGCAGTGTGTTGAAAAGGTGGAAGGAGTACTTTGAAGAGTTGATGAATGAGGAAAATGAGAGAAGAGGATGGATGAAGGAAAGATAGCTATCAAAGAAGAAACAAGGATTGAGTTTCTTCGATGAACTCTGATCTTCATTTCGTTCCATAGATTTTCAATTGCATTCGGGTCAGGTGACTGATTGGGCCATTCTTGCAGCTTTATTTTCCTTCTCTGGAGCCAATTGAGAGTTTCCTTGGCAGTGTGTTTGGGAATATTGTCTTGCTGAAATGTCCACCTTCATTTTTTCTTCAGCATTTTGTCAGATGGCAACAGGTCCTTATCAATGATGTCTCTGTACATTTGTCCATTCATCTTTCCTACAATTATACGAAGTCTGCCTCTACCATATGCTGACAGAACACCCCTACACCATGATGGGATGTGCAGTACCATTTGTCCTCCAAACATACTGTGTGCTGTGGCATCCAAAATTTCGGTTTTGGTCTCATCTGACCAGATTATATTCTCCCACTATTTTGTGGGTTTGTTGAAATATTGTGAAGCAAACTTTAAATGAGCTTCAACACACTTTTTTTCAGTAATGTAGTCCTGTGAGGTGAGCGGGCATAGAGCCCATGTCAGTTTAGTGGAGTACTTGTTTTCTTTGAAACAGCAGTACCAGGTCTTTCGGGAGCTCTCCATGAATAGTCTTTGGCTCTTGGTTAACTCTTCTGATAATTCTTTTGACTCCTCTGTCAGAAATCTTGCAAGGAGCTCCTGGTGTGGCCAGTTTATGGTAAAACAATATTCTTTCCACTTCTAAATGATTGGCTTCAACAGTGCTCAGTGGAACATTCACCAGTTTATAAATATCCCTTAAGCAATGCCATAACTATGTTTTGCAACAATAAGGCTGTGAAGATCTAGAGAGAGGTCTTTGCTTCTATCCATCATGAGCTCTTTGTGGTGTAACAATCTGATATTCATAGACCTTTTTAAAGGCTATCAGTCAGGACTTAAGGAGCTGAAATTAATTAGCACTGATGGGGGATGAGATGGCTTCCTAAATTCTGATGGAATTCAGCTGGTTTCTTGGCTTTCTATGCCTTTTTTGCAGCTCTTTTTCTTCATGTGTTCATGCTTATTCCCTGTGCCATTCCACTTTATTAAATATAATTGTTTTGTGAACACAGTTGCCTTGATTTATTTGTATGTATGGTTGTTACTGATATCTGGTGAAGATCTCAGGTAAATGCCTCCATCAGAAATATGTTTAATGAGAAAGATGTTGACGCATTCAATACTTATTTTCCCCGTTATACATGTAGATATAAGTGTGAGAATTTTGTGTGCCCCTAGTGGCAGAGCATGGCACTGCACCTGTCTTCTCACTCTGACATGACCACCTGCATTGGAGATTTGTACTGAATTGTACTGATTTGCCAGTTTCAAAAGGTGGCAGACGTCCATTGGAGGAATCAGTGGATGACACGTAATACACCAAAGAAGAAGAACTTCTCATTTCCTTTTCCTGTTTTTAGCATTTAGTCCAGAAAGCTAATATGGCCATGATCGGTCACTGTCACTTTTTCGGCTTCGTAAGCGGAAAATAGCTGCGGGATACAAGTGAAATTTATGTGGGATAATCATAAGACTTTGTAGATGTGGTACAGACTTTAAATAACCGAGAAAACGCAAAATATGGACCATGATGGGTGAAAATGCAGAGGCCACGCCAACCAGCAAGCCAGACAGCCAGCCCCCCTTTGTCAACAGAAAGTGACTTATTTCTGTTTTTTTTTAATGTATTGATTTCTTGTTCATATACTTTGAAGATAGCTACAATGCTCCGCACTGTGTGTTTATATACTCATATATTTATCCCATTCAGCTACAATGCTCTGCACTGTGTGTCTGTGTGTATATACTGTATATATATGTGTATATATATATACAGTATATATATAATATGTACATATGTATATATATGTAATATGTAATGTAATATGTAATATATATGTAATATGTAATATGTACATATGTATATTAGCTGCTCTTGCTTGCTTGACTTTTTTTTTTTTCTTGCCTTCTGATTGTTACTCTGAGTGTTGCTATTCCTGTGCTGTTGCAATCCTGGAATTTCCCCATTGTGGGACTAATAAAGGCTTATCTTATCTTATCTTATCTTATCTTAAGATTAGATGATGAGGTACCTCTGTACAAAAAACAGTGTCAAAAGACTGAACCATTCTTTATTTACAGCCGTGGACAAAATTGTTGGTACCCCTCTGTTAATGAAAGAAAAATCCACAAAGGTCACAGAAATAACTTGAATCTGACAAAAGTGGTAATAAATAAAAATTCTATGAAAATTAACCAATGAAAATCAGACAATGCTTTTGAATTTTGGTTCAACAGAATTACTTAAAAAATAAACTCATGAAACAGGCCTGGACAAAAATGATGGTACCCCTAGAAAAGATTGAAAATAATGTGACCATAGGGGCATGTTCAACCAAGATGTGTCCTCTAATTAACATCACAGGTGTCTACAAACTTGTAATCAGTCAGTCGGCCTATTTAAAGGGTGACAAGTAGTCACCGTGCTGTCTGGTGACATGATGTGTCCCACACTAAACATGGACCAGAGGAAGCAAAGGAGAGAGGTGTCTCAGGAGATTAGAAAGAAAATTATAGACAAGCATGTTAAAGGTAAAGGCTATAAGACCGTCTCCAAGCAGCTTGATGTTCCTATGACTACAGTTGCACATATTATAGAGAAATTTAAGATCCATGGGACTGTAGCCAACCTCCCCGGACATGGCCACAAGAGGAGACGGATAATACAAATGGTAACAAAAGAGCCCAGAACAACCTCTAAACACATTCATGTTGAACTCCAAGGTCAAGGTACATCAGTGTCAGATCGCACCATCCGTCGTTGTTTGAGCCAAAGTGGACTTCATGGGAGACGACCAAGGAGGACACCACTGTTGAAAACAAATCATAAAAAAGCCAGACTGGAATTTGCCAAACTGCATGTTGACAAGCCACAAAGCTTCTGGGAGAATGTCCTATGGACAGACAAGACAAAACTGGAACTTTTTGGCAAAGGACATCAGCTCTATGTTCACAGACGCAAAAATGAAGCATACCAAGAAAAGAACACTGTCCCTACTGTGAAACATGGAGGAGGTTCTGTTAAGTTCTGGGGCTGCTTTGCTTCATCTGGCACAGGGTGTCTTGAATCTCTGCAGCGTACGATGACATCTCAAGACTATCAAGGTATTCTCTAGAGAAATGTGCTGCCCAGTGTCAGACAGCTTGGTCTCAGTCGCAGGTCATGGGCCTTGCAACAGGATAATGACCCAAAACACACAGTTAAAAACATCCAAGAATGGCTAAGAGCGAAACATTGGACTATTCTAAAGAAGCCTTCTATGAGCCCTGATCTAAATCCTATTGAACATCTGTGGAAGGAGCTGAAACATGCTGTCTGGAGAAGGCACCCTTCAAACCTGAGACAACTGGAGCAGTTTGCTCATGAGGAGTTAGCCAAAATACCTGCTGAGAAGTGCAGAAGTCTCATTGACAGTTACAGAAATCGTTCGATTGCAGTGATTGCCTCAAAAGTTTGTGCAACAAAATATTAAGTTAAGGGTACCATCATTTTTGTCCAGGCCTGTTTCATGAGTTTGTTTTTTTTAAAATAATTCTGTTGAACCACAATTCAAAAGCATTGTCTGATTTTCATTGGTTAATTTTCATAGAATTTTTATTTATTACCACTTTTGTCAGATTCCAGTTATTTCTGTGACCATTGTGGGTTTTTCTTTCATTAACAGGGGGGTACCAACAATTTTGTCCATGTCTGTAAATACGTCCAAAGTCCAGTTTTGACTGAGTTATGGAATTTAAAGAGGTGCCGTGACATTATACAAATTAGACGTGTAAATTTATTCTTAACTGAAACTTTGGATCATATTTTACATCTTTCTATTTGACAGTAAGCCAATATCGCTTACCACTTTAAAGTTATAGCCTTGGAAATCTGAACTATTTTATTGACAGAAAATATTTTCCACTCTTGACCACTAGGGGTTATGTCGCAATTCGGTGACAGACACACTCAAAAGGTTAATATGGCATTTAATTCAATATTAGACTCGATGGGGTTTTCTCAGTAAGTAGGAAAATCTACCCATTATCTTCTCCACACATTGGACCTTGTGCTGACATATGGTATAGAAATTGAAAATCTGGTAGTGTCTCCACATAACCCTGTACTGTGAGACCATTGTCTGTTAACCTTTGATTTTACTATTTCTGACTATTTGGCTCCTAAAGAAAAAATATTACTACAGTAGATGCCTCTCAGATGATGCTGTAACCGAACTGAAGAAGATTTTTTCCTCAATGTCCTGTGTCACCACAATGGACATAAGCTATGGAGAGCTTGCTCCTGCATTTGATAGCATGGCAAATAGTGTTACAGCTTCTTCAGACTCTAGACATGGTGGCCCCTTTAAAAAAGAAAAAGTCTAATCAATGATTTCTGACTCCTTGATTCAACACAGAAACCTGTAGCTTTAAACAGAAGACTCGTCAGTTTGAAAGAAAATTGTGTTCCACTAAATTAGATGAAATCTTTTTAGCTTGGAGAAATCAACTTCTAATTTATAAAAATCTCTCAAGAAAGCCAGAACAACTTATTATTCCGCTTTGATAGAAGAGAACAAGAATAATCCCAGGTTTCTTTTCAGCACTGTAGCCAGGCTGACAAAGAGTCAGGACTCTGTCAATCCTAGCATTCTCTTAGAGCAGGGTTTGGGCAATTAATTTTCACAAGGGGCCACATTACAGACTGGGACTGTTGTGGAGGGGTCCATTCAATAAGCTGAACTCACTTCTGCTTATTAATATTAATTTTATCACTCTGTAAAAAACTTGAAATTGTATAATTTGGATAAACTTTTACAGGTAAAAGTAGCTTTATGATTTTGCAATTAAAATATGAAACAGGTGTGGTAAAAAGGCAAACATTAAATTATCATTTAATTAACAATGGCAGCAATTTTCAACAAAATATATGGATTTTTGCAATATTTCAAAGACCAGCATAAAATCAGCTTTATACAATTTACTGCTGCTATTTTGTTTACAGTTTATCACCACATTGCACATTTTTTTTTCATGTTTAGTTGGAAAAATCTAGTCTGTTTTGAGCTTCAACAAGTGCACTAAAGTCAGGCAGAATGTCAGAGGAGGATATACAGATGACAGGTCATTATAAAGGAGGAGAGAGGGGATCTGTTTCTTGATTTGTTGAATTTCATCACAGAACACTTGTTCACATATGTAGGTTAATCCAAAGAGAAATAACATCTTCTGAGCATGCCTCCCCACATGTAAAAAGTTCTTCTCTTTAAGAGAAGAAGAATAAATCCAGCAGTGATACTGACGTTAAACACTCTGCAATTAGTGTGTCAGACTGTAAGTCAAGCAGTTCAAGCGGAGCATCAATTCAATTCAGTACAATTCAACTTTATTTATATAGTGCCATTTCACAACAACAGTCATATCATAGCACTTTCAACTGTAGGGGGAAACCCACAGTTGCAGAAAGACCCCAGACCCCAATCAGGTGATCCCCTGTGAGCAAGCACACCACCAACGGTGGAGAGGAAAAACTCCCTTTTAACAGGAAGAAACCTCCAGCAGAACCAGGCTCAGGGAGGGGCAGTCATCTGCTGCGACTGGCTGGGGGGTGAGGGGATAGAGAAGATGAAAAGAACAGACATGTAGAGAGCAAACAGCATGATGGGGACTCAGTCTATGGGAGAGAACAAACAGATGTTAATTACCAGCAAAAAAAAAATATTTCATTGAGAGTGAAGAAAGGAGTGAGGCCCAGTGAATTATTGTAGGTCCACCGGCTGACTAAACCTATTAGCAGCATAACTAAGGGAGGGTTCAGAAACACATGATCCCTCCCTAATTGTAGGATCTATCAAAAAGGAAGGTTTTAACCCTATTCTTAAAAACAGAGATTGAGTCTGACTCTCGAATCCAGATTGGCAGCAGGTTCCACAGGAGAGGAGCTTGATAACTGAAGGCTCTGCCTCGCATTGTACTTTTGGAGATTCTAGGTATTACAAGTAATCCTGCATTTTGGGAGCGTAGTGCTCTGTTAGGATAATACGGTAGTATCAGATCTTTTAAATAAAAAGGATCCTGATTGTTTAGAGCTTTGTAAGTAAGAAGAAGGATTTTAAACTTAATTCTAAAGTCTATGGGAAGCCAATGAAGGGAGGCCACAACCGGAGAGATATGATCTTTTATCTTTTAGATATGTTTTAGGACAACCTGATAATAAAGAATTACAATAATCTAATCTCGAGCTAACAAAAGCGTGGATCAGATTCTTAGCATCACTCTGAGACAAGATGCTCCTAATCTTGGTAATATTATGCAAATGATAGAAGGCAGTCTTAGAAACAAATTTAATATATGAATTGAAGGACAGATCTTGATGAAAAATAATTCCAAGGTTCCTCACAGAGCTATTAAGAGAAAGAGTAAACACGTCCAAACTGAAAGTTTGATTTGGAAAGGTATTTCTAAGGTTTTTTGGACCAACAAGAATGACTTCAGTCTTATCTGAATTTAATAGCAGGAAATTACAAGTCATCCAAGCTTTGATTTCCTTAAGACAGGCTTCCAACTTGGCTAATTGATTACCATCATCTGGCTTCATTGACAGGTATAATTGTGTGTCATCTGCATAACAATGAAAATGTATAAAGTGCTTTCTAATAATGTTGCCTAACGGGAGCATATATAAACTAAAAAAGAGTAGGGCCTAGCACAGATCCCTGTGAAACTCCATGACTGAGCTTTGAGTTGAAAGAAAACTCATCATGAACAAACTGGAACCTATCAGATAAATAAGATCTAAACCACTGCAACGAAGTTCCATTAAGTCCAGCATAGTGTTCTAATCTATCAAGTAGAATATTATGTTCGATAGTATCAAAAGCTGCACTAAGGTCTAAAAGGACAAGTACAGAAACAAGTCAATTATCAGATGCAATGAGGAGGTTGTTAGTGACCTTCACTAAGGCTGTTTCAGTACTATGATGGATTCTAAACCCAGATTGAAACTCTTCAAGTAAACCATTTCTCTGCAGGTGGTCAAATAATTGTGTAGCAACAACTCTTTCTAAGATTTTTGAAATGAAAGAGAGATTAGAGATTGGTCTATAGTTAGCTAAAGCTCCTGGATCTAGCGTTGGCTTTTTGAGTAAGGGTTTAATTACAGCCATTTTAAAAGCCTGCGGTACATGGCCTAAAGTTAATGAAGAATTGATTATATGAAGAATAAAGCTACCAAAAAATGGGAAGACTTCTTTACCTGGTAGGAATAGGGTCTAAAAGACAAGTTGAAGGTTTTGATGAGGAAACTATTTTGTCTAACTCACAAAGGTCAATTGGAGTAAACTCATCAAGACAGACATCAGTTGAAGGAGCTGTAGTAGTTACTGTATTTAAGTTAACGGTGGGAAGAATCTGATTGATTTTATCTCTGATGGATGAGATTTTATTATTGAAAAAGTTCATAAAGTCCTGACTAGTAAGCTGTAAGGGAATGCTAGGATTGACAAAGTCCTGACTCTTTGTCAACCTGGCTACAGTTCTGAAAAGAAACCTGGGATTATTCTTGTTCTCTTCTATTAATGCAGAATAATAACTCGTTCTAGCTTTTCCAAGAGATTTTTTTATAAATTAAAAGATGATTTCTCCAAGCTAAAGAGATTTCATCTAAATTAGTGGAGCGCCATTTTCTTTCTAATTGACGAGTCTTCTGTTTTAAGCTACGAGTTTCTGTGTTGAACCAAGGAGTTAGAAATCTCTGATTAGACTTTCTTTTTTAAGGGGGCCACAAAGTCTAGAGTCTGATGCAGAGAAGCTGTAACACTATCTACCATGCTATCAATTACAGAAGGAGCAAGCTGTCTATAGCTTATTTCCGTTGTGTTGACACATGGCATAGAGGAAACAATCTGCATAAATTTGGAAACAGCATCATCTGAGAGGCATTTACTGTAGTAATATTTGTCTTTAGGAGCCAAATACTCAGAAATAGTAAAATCAAAGGTTAACAGACAATGGTCTGACAGTACAGGGTTATGAGGAGACACTACCAGATTTTCTATTTCTATGCCATATATCAGAACAAGGTCCAATGTATGGTGGAGATAATGAGTAGAATTTCCTACTGTTTGAGAAAACCCAATCGAGTCTAATATTGAATTAAATGCCAGATTCCTTAATCTGGCATTTAATCTACACTATCTACATCTACATGTATGTTAAAGTCCCCTGCTATAATTATTCTATCTGATTTCAGCACTAAATCAGCTAAGAATTCAGCAAATTCGGATAAAAATTCTGAGTAGGTTGATGGAGGACGATAAACTATGGCAAATAAAATTGGGTTTAGCCTAAAATTGCTAAAGTGCCAAATACTGAGGACCAGGCCCTCAAAGGAATTATAACATGTTTTTTTGCTTTACATTAACTAGTAATTTGGAATGGTAAATTGTTGCTACTCCTCCTCCACGACCAGAACTTCTGGGATTTTGACAGTTTAAATAACCAGAGGGAGTTGATTCATTTAAACCAACATAATCCTCTTGTTCTAACCAAGTCTCTGTAAGGGATATTAAATCAATCTGATGATCAATTAACAGATCATGGACTAACAGAGACTTGGGAGTTAGAGACCTAATATTTAATAAACCACATTTAATTTTTAAATTATGAGGAGGAACAGAGGCCAAATCATTCAATTTAGGGGCTTCATGTTTAATTTGAGTTTTACCAACTTAAACTTTGGGATGCTTATACATGATATTTTTATTTACTTTTGAGGGAGCAGACAATGATTCTCTGATGGGGAAGACAGGGGCTAAGTTGAGGGGTGGTGGATGAAGAGGAGCTGTAGAGAGGCATGTAAGACTGCGACTCTGCTTCCTGGTTCCAACTCTGAGTTGTCAAGATTTTGGAAATTTGGATAAAAAAGATGCCAGATTGTTAGATAAATGAGACGCACCATCCAAAGTGGGATGGATGCTGTCTCGTCTCATAAGACCAATTTTTCCTCAAAATGAGCTCCAATTGACCTCTATCACTGGGTGCATTATCCACACTGCAAGTCAAGGGTTAGTTACAGCATCAACAATATGGTTAATTTTAAGAACAGACTGGAACAATACCTCCTGGTGTATAATATAGTGTAAAAATACTAATTTCTGTTCTGGATTCATTTCAGTCACCTTATCTTGCATTCGCTTCAAAAGTCTGACATTTTTTCCCTGCCAGATTTGAACATCCATCAATTGTAACACCTAGCAGTTTGTGCCATTTCAGTCCTAGCTTGTCCAAACACGCACTGACCTCCATGAACAAATCACTCCCGTTATCGTCCCCTTCATTGCTCCAGATTTCCCGTGATGGCCTCAACCCTTCTGCTTCCGTTTGTCTGGAGAGGGATATATTCTCAAACGCTTCTTCTCTCTCACGACATAATAGCACTGCAGAGTCCACCAAACACTTCCTGATAACCTCCCCATCAGAAAATGGCTTACTGCTTTTTGCTATTTTGTGGGCTACCACAAAACTAGTCCTGACTGCTGCATTCCTGGATGTGTAAATTTTAGCAAAAATTTCCCTGCTGCTTTCTTGTCAGCTCCCCCTCAGTCAAGTTCTTGTATTTATCTGCGTTTAGTCTTATGGCGATTCAAGTTGTAAACCTTAAACACTACAATCTGCTCTCCACACACTAAGCACATGGCTCTACCTTTGACTTCAGTAAGTAAACACTTCAAAGTCCTTCTTTTTTAACAGGAGGTGACATTTTTGAGGGCTAACAACGTCTGTTCACCAGCAGTGTGGTACTCCCACTCATGGGCCCAACTAACAGTGTGTAAACTGAAAAAAAAAAAAAAAAGCTGTCACCTTCAAAATAAAAGCAATGTGGTTGTGACGACTGCATTATTCACATTTAATTCCTAATCTTCCATTGACTTGGCATGGGCCGGTCAGGACCAGGCAGCGGGCCAGATGTGGCCCGCGGGCAGTGAAATGCCCAGGTCTGCCTTAAAGCTTACTAGTCAGGATTTTGTGAACTTCTTCAATAATGAAATTTCATCTATCAGAGATAAAATCTGTCAGATTCTTCCCGCCATCAACTTAAATACATTAACAACTACAACTCCTTCAACTGATTTCTCTTTGGATGAGTTTACTGCAATTGACATTTTAGAGTTAGAAAAAATAATTTCCTCCTCCAAGCCTTATACTTGTCTTTAAGACCCTATTCCTACCAGGTTATTTAAAGAAGTCTTCCCATTTATTGGTTGTGTCATGAATGCCCCTTCAGGGCAGAGGGAACAAGACCCTCATGCTGAACTGCCATTAGTGGAATTTATTTAAAAAATAACAAACATAAAGTAAAGCAAGATGTTCATAACACAAAGTACAAGGAGGGAGAAAAACTAACAATTATTACGCGCCAGAGCGAGACAGGGTTCTGGCAGAGACAAGGAGAATATCCAAACAATTCAGCAGCAAGGGTAACTGACAATAACTTTCCTTAAATAATAAACCATTGCATAACTAGTGACAGGTTTGGGTTCACAAGAGCGGGAAAAAAAAAAAGGAACAATGAGAGTAATTGGGATCAGCTGAGAGAAATGAGGGACTGACAGCTTCACAGGGGGACACCCATGCAGAGCACCAATCAGGAAATGCAGCCTGACAGCTGTCAGCCCAGAGGACACCACAGTATAAATATAAAGAATAAACATAATCAAGTGCAGACTAATAAAGGAATACAAATGAAAGTGAGACAAAACTGAAGCCTAAGCAGAAAAGCAGTACAAAAACTCAGAGTTACAAAATACCACAAATATATGAAAATACAAAGAAAGATCCACAAGACTGAGTCCGGCAGAACATCCGGAACACAGCTTGTGACAGAGCCCCCCCACACACACACACACACAAGGGGTTGATCCCAGACACCCCAAATTAACACCCAACAAAAAAGAAAAAGCCTGTCCAGGGGTACAACAATAACCCACCCAGGGTGGGCGGTGGGGGAAACAAGATAGGAGGGAACAAGACAACCCTCCTCAGGACCAACACCCATCATAATCAGAAGTATTAGGCCTCTGGGCTACGCCCTCGGTGGCTCCAGGAAGGAGCAGAGCTTCACCCTCAGTGGACCCAAACTGGGCCAACGCTGAACCCTCGGTTTTCCCGGGTCTGGCCAACGCCACACCCTTGGTGGGCCCGGGCTGTGCCAACACTGCACCCTCGGTGGGCCCCAGGCTGGGGCGCAGCGTCCATGGTGGGCCCACACTGGAGCACAGCACCCAAGTTGGGTTAAAGCTGGGGCACAGCACCCACGAGGGTCCCACGGAGACTTGGACCAAGGAGGAGGAACCCAGACAACGGCCTCGGGCAGAGGGGAAGCTGCACCTACGTAGGTCCAGGGCTAGGACAGAGCACCCGCGATGACCTCAACGGGGGGAGCTGGACCAATGACAACTTCAGATGGCGAGCCTGGACTCACAGAGACATCTGGCACAGGCAGTTCTTCCCCGGCGACCCTGAGAGAAGGCTCAGAAAAAACAGGAAGAGGAACAGGATAAGGGTCACTGGAAGCGGCGGAGCCCGGCGATGTAAGCTCGGGCGCAGCTAATGGCTGCACCCGACTCCTCTCACCAAGAGCCAGACAAGACCTCTCAAAAACAGACATGAGAAAAAACAAAGAGGAGCACTTGCCTGAGCTTGCGCTCCACCACCATCCAGGACTCTGTCAATCCAGCCCATGATTCACCTGGCTCTACCCTCTGGAGGTCAAGCTCTGACTCTGCTGCAGCAGCCCCTGCAGCAGTCATGGTGGTTGCAAGTGACCCACGCTGGTGGCTCATCTGGCATGGAAGCTGGGGGTCGGCTCACTGCGGGCACTGGAATTAGGTCCTCCAGGGCCACGGGCTCCTCCAACATCCTGCGGTTGATTTCTGGGGCCGGCAGACACTCAGGGGCGAGAGGAAGAGACACAGACTAGGCAGGTGAGAAAATGGTAGCTGCAGCGGGTGGTGAGAGCTCAGGGGACTGTATACCCGGAGCCTCACTACTGGGAATAAGGCAAGGCATATCATTACAAAATAAAGGGGAAAATAATGACACTTCAGTTCAATTCAACTTTATTTATATAGTGCCATTTCACAACAACAGTAATCTCATAGCACTTTCAAATGTAGGGGAGACCCCCACAATTGCAGAAAAAAAACAGCAATCAGGTGATCCCTGTGAGCAAGTGCTTGGCAACGGTGGAGAGGAAAAAAAACTCCTTTTTAACAGGAAGAAACCTCCAGCAGAACCAGGCTTAGGGAGGGGCAGTTATCTGCTGTGACTGGCTGGGGGGTGAGGGGATAGAGAAGAAGAAACAAACAGACATGTAGAGAGCAAACAGCAAGACAGGGAATCAATCTATGAGAGAGAACAAACAGATGTTAATGACTAGCAAAAATATTTCATTGAAATCGAAGAAAGGAGTGAAGCCCAGTGCATTGTTGGAGGTCCCCTGGCTGTCTAAACCTATTAGCAGCATAACTGGGGGAGGGGGGTGGGTTCAGGGGCACATGATTCCTCCCTAATTATAGGCTATATCAAAAAGGAAGGTTTTTACCCTATTCTTAAAAGCAGAGATAGAGTCTGACTCCCGAATCCACATTGGCAGCTGGTCCCACAGAGAGGAGCTTGATAACTGAAAGCTCTGCAGCTCATTGTACTTTTGGAGATTCTAGGTATTACAAGTAATCCTGCATTTTGGGAGCATAGTGCTCTGTTAGGATAATAGGGTAATATCAGATCCTTTAAATAAAAAGGGGCCTGATTATTTAGAGCTTTGTAAATGAGAAGAAGGACTTTAAACTTAATTCTAAACTCTTTGAGAAGCCAATGAGTGGAGGCCAGAACCGGAGAGATATGATCTCTCATTCTAGTACCTGTTAAAACTCTTGCCGCAGCATTTTGGATCAGTTGAAGACTTTTTAAAGATGTTTTAGGACAACCTGATAATAAAGAGTTACAATAATCTAATCTAGAGCTAACAAAAGCAAGGATCAGTTTCTCAGCATCACTCTGAGACAAGATGCTCCTAATCTTTACAATGTTATGCAAATGATAGAAGGCAGTCTTAGAAACAAGTTTAATATGTGAATTTTAAAACAGATCTTGATCAAAAATGATTGAATCAGCTAAGAATTCGGCAAATTCAGATAAAAGCTCTGAGTAGGCTTAGGGAGGACAATAAACTATGCAAATAAAATTGGGTTTAACCTAAAATTGCTAAAATGCCCAATACTGAGGACCAGCCCCTCAAAGGAATGATAACATGTTTTTTGCTTTACATTAAGTAGTAATTTGGAATGGTAAATTGTTGCTACTCCTCCTCCACGACCAGAACTTCTTGGATTTTGACAATTTAAATAACCAGTGGGAGTTGATTCATTTAAACCAACATTATCGTCTTGCCCTAACCAAGTCTCTGTAAGGGAAATTAAATCAATCTGATGATCAATTTACAGATCATGGACTAGCAGAGACTTTGAGTTAGAGACCTAATATTTAACAAACCACATTTAATTTTTAAATTATGAGGAGGAACAGAGGCCAAATCATTAAATTTAGAGGCTTCATGTTTGATTTGAGTTTTACCAACTTTTTGTTTAATCACTTTGGAATGCTTACACTTAATATTTTTATTAACTTTGGCGGGAGCAGACAATGATTCTCTGATGGGGAAGAACAGGGGCTAAGATGAGGGGTGGCGGATGAAGAGGAGCTGCAGAGAGGCGTATAAGACTGGGACTCTTCTTCCTGGTCCCAACTCTGAGTTGTCAAAGAACAGGCAAGAGCACTTTCCTGTGTTCCCGGGTTGTGATGTTTTTTGTTGCAGCTGGCGTGTAGTTATCCCTCTCTGTGTCTATGTTGGAAGCGGGCCACTCAGAGGATCATGGAGTAGCTGCCCCTGCAGGCACGGAGATGGGCGGAGCCGGAGGAGAAATGGCCAAACCCTCAGCAACGGTGAAAGGACACTGAGGAGAAGGAAGAGGCAGCAGCTGTGGGAAAAGTAGGTGCTGGCAAGGCACCCACAGGGGAAAATGACAAAGAAGGCATTGCTACTGAGGTCTTCTCCCTCAGTAAAGGAGGGGCTGCTCACTGGGAGGCGGAGTAGTTTCTCTGGCGGCACGGAGGGGGATGACGACATCTCAGAGCTTGCAATGCGGGAGCTGGATGAGAAGCTGGCGAGCAGGGAGGACTGAAGGACGGCTGCTGTGGAGGGGGTCTCCGTGTTGGTTTCGGCTCTGCTGGAGACGGCCCCATCGTCAGCCCGGGAAACAATTGCTGCAGCGTGGAAACTGTGGACAACAGTTCCACATATTGGCCATATTTCCACAGACCAGGGTGTGCCTCTAGGATTTCCCCTGCTCCATTCAAATTCTCCCAGGTTTTCTTTGGTCCACAGGCGGCGATAGCTTCATCCACATAACTTTGGATAAAGTCAGCAGCCCACTCCTCCTCAAGGCTCGGGGACCCCGATGCCGATCTCCCTTTATTAGATGGAGGCCGACGCACTGTGGACATGACAGCTCCAAAGACAGGTGAGGACGAACAAAAAGATGTGGAAAAAAAGACTAAACCCACTAACAACAGCAGCTGGGTCTCAACTGGCCGCTAAATTCTGTTATGAATGCCCCTTCGGGGAAAAGAGAATGAGACCCACGCGTTGAACTGCCGTTAGTGGAATTTATTTAAAAAAATGACCAACATAAAATAAAACAAGATGTTCACAACACAAAGTACAAGGAGGGAGAAAAACTTACAATTATTACATGCCAGAGCGAGACAGGGCTCTGGCGGCGAAAAAGAGAATATCCAAACAATTCAGCGGCAAGGGAAACTGAGAATAACTTTCCTTAAATAGGGATCAAACCATTACATAACTAGTGACAGGTGTGGGTTCACAAGAGTGGGCAAAAAAAGGGAACAATGACAGTGATTGGGATCAGCTGAGAGAGATGAGGGAGGAGCAGCTGGACTGACAGCTTGACAGGGGGACGCCCACGCAGGGCACCAAACCGGAAATGCAGCCTGACAGCTGTCAGCCCAGAGAAGTGACACCACAGTATAAATATAAAGAAAACATATAATCAAATCCAGACAAATAAAGGAATGCAAATGAAAATGAGACAAAACTGAAGTCTAAGCAGAAAAGCAGTTCAAAAACTCAATCACAAAATACCACAAATATATGAAAATACAAAGAAAGAGCCACGAGACTGAGTCTGGATGTTCTGCCAGCTCGTGACAGGTTGCTCAATTCTTTAAATAATCAATTCTTCATTAACATTAGGCCATGTACCACAGGCTTTTAAAACTGCTGTAATTAAACCCTTGCTCAAAAAGCCAATGCTGGATCCAGGAGTTTTAGCTAACTATTGGCGAATCTCTAATCTGCATTTCATTCCAAAAATCTTACAAAGAGTTGTTGCTATGCAGTTAATTGACCACTTGCAGGGAAATGGTTTATTGGAAGAGTTTCAATCTGGGTTTAGAATCCATCATCATACTGAAACAGCCTTAGTGAAGGTCACTAATGACCTCCTTATCACATCTGATAATTGACTTGTTTCTGTACTTTTCCTTTTAGACCTTAGTGCAGCTTTTGATACTATCAATCATTATATTTTACTTGACAGATTTGAACACCCTATTGGACTCAATGTACCTTTGTTGAAGTGGTTTAAATCTTATTTATCTGTTAGATTCCAGATTGTTCATGTCAATGATGAATTTTCTTCTAATTCAGTGCTCTACCACGGAGTTCATCAGGGATCTGCGATAGGCCCTATTCTTTTTAGTTTATATAAACTTCCACAAGGCAATATTATTAGAAAGCACTGCATACATTTTCATTATTATGCAGATGACACACACTTATATTTGTCAATGAAGTCAGATGACAGTAATCAAGTAGCCAAATTAGAGGCTTATCTTAAGGAAATCAAAGCTTTGATTACTTGTAATTCCTTCCTCTTAAATTCAGATAAGGCTGATTGTTTGCCCAAAAAAACCTTAGAAATACCTTCCCAAATCAAAATCTTAGATTGGATGAGGTTACGCTTTATCTTAATGGTACTGTGAGGAACCTTGGAGTTATTTTTGATAAAGATCTGTTCTTTAATTCACATATTAAACTTGCTTCTAAGACTGCCTTCTATCATTTGCACAGCATTGCCAAGATTAGGAGCATTTGTGCCCTGTGTCAGTGGCAGCCTGTTGCAGCAGCTCTTGTTGCTTGGTATGCAAATGTACTGTATGTCTCTCTCATACAATGTATAGTATTTTTATCTTGCTATTTCTTGACTTTTGCTTGTATTCTGCTACTGTGACAGCTGCTGCTGGGATTAATAAAGTCATCTAATCTAATCTAATCTAATCTATAATCTAATCTAATCTTGTCTCAGGGTGATGCTGAGAAACTAATCCAATATTTCTGTTAGCTCTAGATTAGATTATTGTAACTCATTATTATCAGTCTGTTTTAAAACATCTTTAAAGAGTCTTAATCTGATCCAACATGCTGCAGCAAGAGTTTTAACAGGTACTAGAAAGAGAGATCACATCTCTTCGGCTCTGGCCTCCCTTCACTGGCTTCCCATAGAATTTAGAAATAAGTTTAATTACCTTTTCCTCACTTACAAAGCTCTAAATAATCAGGCCCCTTTTCATTTAAAAGATCTGATAGTGCCTTATCATCCCAACAGAGCACTAGGCTCTCAAAATGCAGGATTACTTCTAATACCTAGAATCTCTAGGAGTACAATGGAAGGAAGAACCTTCAATTATCAAGCTCTTCTCCTGTGGAACCAGCTGCCAATCTGGATTCAGGAGTCTCATTTTCTGTTTTAAAGAATAGGGTTAAAACCTTCCTTTTTGATATAGCCTATAGTTAGGGTGGGATTAGGTGACCCTAAACCCTCCCTTAGTTATGCTGCTAATAGTTTTAGACAACTGGGGGACCGCAAACAATGCACTGGGCTTCACTCCTTTCTTTAATTTCAATGAAATATTTTTGCTAGCCATTAACATCTGTTTGTGTTACGACCCGAGCACTGGGTTCTGTCCGCGCTCGGGCTACGCACAGCTCGCTGCCGGCCTTGACAGCTGTGGGTTGTATTCTGGCCTCACTGGGCTCTTATTGTGAAGGCGCTTGGTGGGGCTTCCGCCTGTCAAGGTTGGTCAGCTGTCTGTCATTACTGCTCGTTAGTGTTCGCCTTTATAAGGCGGGCACTGACGGCAGTTAGATCGCAGGAGTATCGTCAGATATCGTCAAACAATCCTCATGAGGCCTCATTAGACCTTCATGTCAGGTTCGTGTTCTTTCTTGTCTTTTCATAGTTTAGCTCGTAGTGGCTGGGGTTAGCCCTACAAGCCCTTGTATCGCTTAGTGTGTGTTTTTGCCCTTAGCGGCTCATAGCCTTGTGTCTTGTCTTGTTTTATTAATAAATTACCATCATTGCAAAACTCACCGGTGGACTCTTGGCGTCTTATGGTGATCCGCGAGGGTCACTGCATGACAGTTTGTTCTCTCCCATAGACTGAGTCCCCGTCTTGCTGTTTGCTCTCTACATGTCTGTTTGTTTCTTCTTCTCTATCCCCTCACCCCCCAGCCAGTCACAGCAGATGACTGCCCCTCCCTCAGCCTAGTTCTGTTGGTGGATTCTTCCTGCTAAAAGGGAGTTTTTCCTCTCCACCTTTGCCAAGTGCTGCTCACAGAGAATCACCTGCTTGCTGATATCTTTCTGCAATTGTGGGGTTTTCCCCTATAGTTGGAAGTGCTATGAGATGACTGTTATTATGAAATGGCACTACATAAATAAAGTTGAACTGAAAACTGAAATGATTTAAATATCTATGAAATATATGAACAGATGTCTATTATTGAATATTTGATTATAGCACTATTTAAAACATATTATCAGTTTTTATTAGGGATGCACGGTAATATTGGTATGTTACTGGTATCAGCACACACACACACACACACACACACACACACACACACACACACACACACACACACACACACACACACACAATCACACACACTTTCAGCTGCTCCCTATTCAGGGTCATGGGACAGCTAGTCTTGGGTTTGCATTTTTAATATGGGAAGGATTTTACCCCGGGTGCCCTTTCTGAGGCATCAATCAATCAATCAATCAGTTCAATTCAATTCAATTCAACTTTATTTATATAGCGCCATTTCACAACAACAGTCATCTCATAGCACTATCAACTGTAGGGAGGACCCCCACAGTTGCAGAAAGACCCCAGCAATCAGGCGATCCCCTGTGAGCAAGCACTTGGCGACGGTGGAGAGGAAAAACTCCCTTTTAACAGGAAGAAACCTCCAGCAGAACCAGGCTCAGGGAGGGGCAGTCATCTGCTGCGACTGGCTGGGGGGTGAGGGGACAGAGAAGAAGAAAAGAACAGACATGTAGAGAGCAAACAGCACGATGGGGACTCAATCTATGGGAGAGAACAAACAAATGTTAATGACCAGCAAAAAAAAAATATTTCATAGAGAGTGAGGAAAGGAGTGAGGCCCAGTGCATTACTGGAGGTCCCCCGGCTGACTAAACCTATTAGCAGCATAACTAAGGGAGGGTTCAGAAACACATGATCCCTCCCTAATTGTAGGCTATATCAAAAAGGTAGGTTTTAGCCCTATTCTTAAAAACAGAGATCAAGTCTGACTCCCGAATCCAGATTGGCAGCTGATTCCACAGGAGAGGAGCTTGATAACTGAAGGCTCTGCCTCCCATTGTACTTTTGGAGATTCTAGGTATTACAAGTAAACCTGCATTTTGGGAGCGTAGTGCTCTGTTAGGATGATACGGTAGTATCAGATCTTTTAAATAAAAAGGAGCCTGATTGTTTAGAGCTTTGTAAGTAAGAAGAAGGATTTTAAACTTAATTCTAAACTCTATGGGAAGCCAATGAAGGGAGGCCAGAACCGGAGAGATATGATCTCTCTTTCTAGTACCTGTTAAAACTCTTGCTGCAGCATTTTGGATCAGCTGAAGACTTTTTAAAGATGTTTTAGGACAGCCTGATAATAAAGAATTACAATAATCTAATCTCGAGCTAACAAAAGCGTGGATCAGCTTCTCAGCATCACTCTGAGACAAGATGCTCCTAATCTTGGCAATATTACGCAAATGATAGAAGGCAGTCTTAGAAACAAATTTAATATGTGAATTGAAGGACAAATCCTGATCAAAAATAACTCCAAGGTTCCTCACAGAGCTATTAAGAGAAAGAGTAACTGCATCCAAACTGAAAGTTTGATTTGGAAAGGAATTTCTAAGGTTTTTTGGACCAACAAGAATGACTTCAGTCTTATCTGAATTTAATAGCAGGAAATTACAAGTCATCCAAACTTTGATTTCCTTAAGACAGGCTTCTAACTTGGCTAATTCATTAGTAGCATCTGGCTTCATTGACAGGTATAATTGTGTGTCATCTGCATAACAGTGAAAATGTATACAGTGCTTTCTAATAATGTTGCCTAACGGAAGCATATATAAACTAAAAAGAGTAGGGCCAAGCACAGATCCCTGTGGAACTCCATGACTAAGCTTTGAGCTGAGAGAAAACTCATCATTTACATGAACAAACTGGAACCTATCAGATAAATAAGATCTAAACCACTGCAACGAAGTTCCATTAAGTCCAACATAGTGTTCTAATCTATCAAGTAGAATATTATGATCAATAGTATCAAAAGCTGCACTAAGATCTAAAAGGACAAGTACAGAAACTAGTCCATTATCAGATGCAATGAGGAGGTCGTTAGTGACCTTCGCTAAGGCTGTTTCAGTGCTATGATGGATTCTAAACCCAGATTGAAACTCCTCAAATAAACCATTTCCCTGCAGGTGGTCAAATAATTGCGTAGCAACAACTCTTTCTAAGATTTTTGAAATGAAAGGGAGATTAGAGATTGGTCTATAGTTAGCTAAAGCTCCTGGATCTAGCGTTGGCTTTTTGAGTAAGGGTTTAATTACAGCCGTTTTAAAAGCCTGTGGTACATGGCCTAAAGTTAATGAAGAATTGATTATATGAAGAATAAAGCTACCAATAAGTGGGAAGACTTCTTTAAATAACCTGGTAGGAATAGGGTCTAAAAGACAAGTTGAAGGTTTGGATGAGGAAACTATTTTGTCTAACTCACAAAGGTCGATTGGAGTAAACTCATCAAGACAGACATCAATAGAAGGAGTTGTAGTAGTTACAGTATTTAAGTTAACTGTGGGAAGAATCTGATTGATTTTATCTCTGATGGATGAAATTTTATTATTGAAAAAGTTCATAAAGTCCTGACTAGTAAGCTCTAAGGGGATGCTAGGATTGACAGAGTCCTGACTCTTTGTCAACCTGGCTACAGTACTGAAAAGAAACCTGGGATTATTCTTGTTCTCTTCTATTAATGCAGAGTAATAACTCGTTCTAGCTTTTCTAAGAGATTTTTTATAAATTAAAAGATGATTTCTCCAAGCTAAATAGATTTCATCTAAATTAGTAGAGCGCCATTTTCTTTCTAATTGACGAGTCTTCTGTTTTAAGCTACGAGTTTCTGTGTTGAACCAAGGAGTTAAAAATCTCTGATTAGACTTTTTCTTTTTTAAGGGGGCCACCAAGTCTAGAGCCTGATGCAGAGAAGCTGAAACACTATCCACCATGTTATCAATTACAGAAGGAGCAAGCTGTCTATAGCTTATTTCCGTTGTGTTGACACATGGCATAGAGGAAACAATCTGCACAAATTTGGAAACAGCATCATCTGAGAGGCATCTACTGTGATAATATTTTTCTTTAGGAGCCAAATAGTCAGAAATAGTAAAATCAAAGGTTAACAGACAATGGTCTGACAGTACAGGGTTATGAGGAGACACTACAAGATTTTCTATTTCTATGCCATATGTCAGAACAAGGTCCAATGTATGGTGGAGGTAATGAGTAGAATTTCCTACTTTCTGAGAAAACCCAATCGAGTCTAATATTGAATTAAAAGCCACATTAAGGCAGTCACTATCTACATCCACATGTATATTAAAGTCCCCTACTATAATTATTCTATCAGATTTCAGCACTAAATCAGCTAAGAAATCAGGAAATTCGGATAAAAATTCTGAATAGGTTGATGAGGGACGATAAACTATGGCAAATAAAATTGGGTTTAACCTGGAATTGCTAAAGTGCCCAACACTGAGGACCAGGCCCTCAAAGGAATTATAACATGTTTTTTGCTTTACATTAACTAGTAATTTGGAATGGTAAATTGTTGCTACTCCTCCTCCACGACCAGAACTTCTGGGATTTTGACAGTTTAAATAACCAGAGGGAGTTGATTCATTTAAACCAACATAATCCTCTTGTCCTAACCAAGTCTCTGTAAGGGAAATTAAATCAATCTGATGATCAATTAACAGATCATGGACTAACAGAGACTTGGGAGTTAGAGACCTAATATTTAATAAACCACATTTAATTTTTAAATTATGAGGAGGAACAGAGGCCAAATCATTCAATTTAGAGGCTTTATGTTTAATTTGAGTTTTACCAATATTTTGCTTTATCACTTTGGGATGCTTATACATTATATTTTTATTTACTTTGGAGGGAGCAGACAACGATTCTCTGATGGGGAAGTCAGGGGCTAAGCTGAGGGGTGGCGGATGAAGAGGAGCTGCAGAGAGGCGTGTAAGACTGCGACTCTGCTTCCTGGTCCCAACTCTGAGTAGTCATGGTTTTGGAAATTTGGATAAAAAAGATGCCAGATTGTTAGATAAATGAGAAGCACCATCCAAAGTGGGATGAATGCTGTCTCGTCTCATAAGACCAGGTTTTCCCCAAAAAGAGCTCCAATTGTCAATGTAGCCCACGTCATTTTTAGGACACCACACAGACAGCCAGCAGTTCAAGGATGACGAGCGGCTAAACATGTCATCACTGGTCAGATTGGGGAGGGGCCCAGAGAATACTACAGTGGCAGACATCGTTTTTGCAAACTCACACACCGATTCTATATTAAGTTTCGTGACTTCCGACTGCCGGAGACGGATGTCATTAATGCCGGCGTGAATAACAATTGTGGAATATTTACAGTTACTTTTAGCCAGCATTTTCAAATTTGACTCGATGTCGCCTGCTCTGGCCCCAGGAATGCATGTGACTATGGCCGCTGGAGTCTCTAGGTTCACGTTTCTGACTACAGAGTCACCAATGATCTTGGCCATCTTGGAGCTCGATCCAAGATGGCGCCCACAGCGGTCGACATGGTGCTTCGCTGCGCTCTTTGTTTGTTTTTGTTTGTCAATTGTGTGTCTGCTTGCACTTATACCCGTGAAGAACTTTTAAATATCAGGACTTTGACCCCCACGGACCTCCTCCCAGTTTTTCTAGCCCCTGCCGCCGATCTGGTTTATTGTTTGGCTCGGAAAGTGAGACGGCGGAAGAGAGGAAGACGAGCGGGCGCTCTCGTACGACTTCGCAGGAGAGGCTCGCGAACGGCGCTGCCTGGCATATTTCTGTCCAATACCAACTCTCTCTCTAACAAGGTGGATGAACTGAGACTGTTGATGCGTTTTAAGGACCTCGCCTCCTCAGCTGTCCTCTGCTTTACTGGGACCTGGCTCCGGGAAAATATACCGGACAGCGCGCTGCGCCTCGACGGCTTCCAGCTCTTCCGTGCTGATCGTGACACAGAGCTTTCCGGCAAGACCACAGGAGGCGGTGTCTGCTTCTACATCAACTGTAGGTGGTGCTCTGATGTAACGGTAATTTCCAAACACTGTTCTCCTGCCTTGGAATTTCTTGTTATCAATTGCAAGCCCTTCTATTCCCCGCGGGAGTTTGCTTCTTTCATAATGATCGCTGTGTACGCCCCTCCCGACGTGGACACGCGCGAAGCTCAGCGCGTGCTCGCGGATCACATTCAACACACAGAGCGGAGTTTTCCAGACTCGCTGATTATTGTGGCTGGCGACTTTAATCAGTGCAATCTGAGCCACGATCTCCCCCGCTACAAGCAGTTTATTAAATGCCCCACCAGAGGATTAAACACACTGGATCACTGTTACACCACAGTGAAAGACGCATATCGCGCTGTCCCTCGAGCTGCGCTGGGATTATCTGATCACGTGATGGTTCACCTCATTCCCACATACAGACAGAGATTGAAGCTCACTAAGCCTGTTGTGAGCACTACGAAGATACGGACCAGTGATGCTGAGGGAAGCTGGAAACGTGCATGGAAATATCTGACTGGGGCATGCTTAAAGGAGCCACGCATGATCTGGATGAGTACACGGACACTGTGAACTCATATATCCACTTTTGTGAAGAGAACATTCTTCCATCACGCACCAGGGTGAGTTACTCTAATGACAAACCCTGGTTCACAGCTAAGCTCAGACAGATCAGGAAGGAGAAGGAAGCAGCGCTGAAAAGTGGAGACAGGGACTGCTACAGGGAGGTTAAATACCGGTTTAACAGAGAGCTGAAGAGGGCTAAATCTCTATACTCAGAGAGACTCCAGCAGCAGTTCACTGCTAATGATTCGGCTTCCGTGTGGAGAGGACTGAGGCAGATCACCAACTATCGGCCTCAGGCTCCTAAAGGTCAGGATGACAAAGCCCTTTGTCAGAGACTGTCCCAACACTATGCCCGTTTTGACACCTCGTCATCTGTGTCCAACTCCCCCCCTCCCTCCAGCTCCACAGCCTCCACATTCCCTACTTCATTTAAGGCACCCCCCCCCCCTCCTCCCCCCTCCCCTTATCATCAGTGAGCAGGATGTGCTCAAACAGTTCTCCAGACTGAACCCGCGCAAGGCCCCCGGCCCAGACGGCGTGTCTCCCTCCACCCTGAGACTCTGTGCGAAACAGCTGGCTCCTGTATTCACAGACATTTTTAACACCTCCCTTAAGTTATGCCACGTGCCATCCTGCCTCAAATCCTCCACCATCATCCCTGTCCCCAAGAAGCCACGGATCACTGGACTTAATGACTACAGACCTGTAGCGCTCACCTCTGTAGTCATGAAGTCCTTTGAGCGCCTGGTCCTGTCCCACCTCAAGTCCATCACCACCCCTCTCCTGGACCCGCTGCAGTTTGCCTACCGAGCCAACAGGTCTGTAGACGATGCAGTCAACCTGGCCCTCCACTCCATCCTGCAGCACCTGGACTCCCCGGGAACCTACGCCAGGATCCTGTTTGTGGACTTCAGCTCCGCATTCAACACCATCCGCCCCGCTCTGCTCCGGGACAAGCTGTCCCTGCTCAACGTGCCTGACTCCCTCTGCAGGTGGATCATCGACTTCCTGACGGACCGGAGGCAGCATGTGCGGCTGGGAAAGACTGTCTCAGACTATACTAGCATCAGCACCGGATCACCCCAGGGCTGTGTACTTTCCCCCCTACTCTTCTCCCTTTACACCAACTCCTGCACCTCCAGCCACCAGTCTGTCAAGTTGATCAAGTTTGCGGACGACACCACCCTCATCGGGCTCATCTCCAACGGCGACGAGTCCGCCTACAGGAGAGAGGTGGCCCAGCTGGCGTCCTGGTGCAGCAATAACAACCTGCAGCTGAACGCTCTGAAGACAGTGGAGATGATTGTAGACTTCAGGAAAGTCACTACTCCTCTGCCCCCCCTCACCCTCTCAGGCTCTCCCATCACCACTGCTGATTCCTTCCGTTTCCTAGGCACTACCATCACCAGGGACCTCAAATGGGAGCTGACCATCAGCTCACTCATCAAAAAAGCCCAGCAGAGGATGTTCTTCCTGCGGCAGCTGAGGAAGCTCAAGCTACCCACCAAGATGTTAGTGCAGTTCTACACAGCCATCATCGAGTCCATCCTCACCACCTCCATAACCGTGTGGTACGCAGGAGCCACTGCCAGGGACAGACTAAGGCTGCAGCACGTCATGCGCACTGCTGAGAAGGTGATCGGCTGCAAGCTCCCATCTCTCCAGGATCTGTACATCTCCAGGACCCGGAGGCGTGCTGGCCGGATCATAGCCGATCCCTCACACCCTGGTCACGTACTGTTTGCCCCCCTCCCCTCTGGTAGAAGACTTCGGTCCATCCAGACTAAAACCTCCCGTCACATGAACAGCTTCTTCCCCTCTGCCATTAGACTGCTGAACACTAAGTGACTCTCGTGCACCATGTACAGCAGCTCAACCAGACTCATGTCAATCATCACTGTTTTCTTCCTGCATTACCGACTGCACTATATAGTTCTCCACAGTATCTGCTGCTGGCTAATATATATTTTAACTGTTGACCAGTATCACTTAATCTTATCCTACACTTTATTACATGTATAGTTTATTTCTCTTATCTTATCATGTTTAATGTTGCAGCATTGTACCGAGACAAATTCCTAGTTTGTGTACTACATGAACAATGGCAATAAACCTGATTCTGATTCTGATTCTGATTCTGATTCTGATGATCAGAGTTTTTTCCTCAGCGGGTGTGTCGCTGAGCGGGGAAAAACGATTAGAAACGTGAACAGGTTGGTGGTGAACCGGGGCTTTGCGACTAGGCTTCCTTCTCACCGTCACCCACCCAGTCTCCTCGCTGCTGAGGAGAGCCGGGGAACCGGTGACAGGGGGGCCTAAGCTAGCTAGCTCCGCTGCAGCTAATGGGCGTCCGTCGAGATTAACTGGCGCAGACGGTGTTTCAATGCAGCGGAGCCGGGATTCCAAATCAGACAACCTCGCCTCGAGCGCCTCAAAAAAACAACATTTATTACATTTACCGTTATCACTAAAAGAGACAGAGGTGTAGCTAAACATCTGACAGAGAGAGCACACCAGAGGAGGAGAGGAAAGAGAGGTAGTAGCCACAGCTAGTGGCTAGAGAGCTGGAGAGCAAACCACACAGGCAGACAGCAAAGCAGGAAGTGACGATACGTTACCACAAGGAAGTGACGACACCAATCTGAAGCAGGACCAATCAATCAATCAATCAATCCGTCAACCAGACTTTATTTCTAAAGCACTTTTCATGCAATGTAGCAACTCAAAGTGCTGTACAAAATAATAAGCAACATCACCAAAAATCCGTAACATTGTCTCACCCACCCACCCACACACACACACACACACACACACACACACACACACACACACACACACCCCACACACACACAAACATACACCCACAACACACCAACTATCGGACCTACCATATAAAACTATGTCAAAAACACCATGTAAAACATTAAAACTGAACTGAGGGTACACTATCAGTGAGGAAAAACCAGAAGTAATAAGACATAAAACCAATCACTAACAAGTAAAAAAAAAAAGTAAAAATACTTAAAACAGGATAAAAGGTGTGAGAAAAAGTAAAAGGTGGGGAAAGCGAAAATAAATTTAAATAAAAGCCAGGTCAAAAAGGTGGGTCTTTAGTTTAATTTTACAAGTATCAACCTTCTCTGCAGCCCTCAGGTCTCTAGAAAGGCTCTTCCACAGACGTGGACCATATTGACAGAAAGCCACCTCACCCTGAGTTTTAGTTCTGACTTTAGAAATAATGAAACAACCTTGACTTGAAGACCCTCCCCATTTACTTGGACTTAGCACAAGGAGTAAATTGGTTTTGCACTTCCCCCTGTGGCTAGGTAACCAACGTCCCCATTTGATTTATGCTGAACACCAAGCTAGAAAGCATTAAAAACCTTTTTTATATGGTCTTTGTTATGACCAAGCTGGGGTAGAACCCACAACTTCTCGCCTGTGGTTCAACCACTAG
Organism: Pholidichthys leucotaenia; assembly: GCA_020510985.1. NCBI lineage: Eukaryota > Metazoa > Chordata > Actinopteri > Cichliformes > Pholidichthyidae > Pholidichthys > Pholidichthys leucotaenia. The sequence continues at coordinate 315,909,531 of CM035847.1, read as the reverse complement.
GCCATCACTCCTGTATTTAAAATTATTTATACGGCTAAGTGCAAATTAAAATTTACAGCCTATAACCCTAACTCTATTACCACGGAATGTTCGGGACTGATACTCTGCTGTTTTTAACTTTTAATATGACTCTTCTCTCTTACCTCTGGTTTTTCTCCCACCTCTTTGTCTTTTTATACCCTGATTGATGGAGCCTTGAGTATTTTTATCATGTTTATAGTCAGCTTCATATGTGCCTGTGTTTGTGTCTATGTTGAATGTAATTTGTGGCTTGTAAATATGGATGTCACCAGACTGCAAAACAAATCTACCTACGGGTACAAATAAAGTAACCTGAACCTCTGCTGGTGATGTTATGCTATTCCCCTCAACATCGGTAGAACCATGTAAATAGAGTTAGCCTCTGAACACGCTGAAGAGCTATGGGACTGCGGACTGCTCCAGATACCCGTCCATGCAGCTCCTCCGCAGTAGAGGCACCATAAGTGTCAGGATAAAAAACAGAAAAAGGGTAAATACGGAGGTACCCGAATTAGGCTAGTGGCTAACCTAAACAAGCCAGCTATCCCCACCATCATTCTGGCCAGCATGTGCTCTTTAGACAACAATCTGGACCACATCTGTTTACAACACTCAGCCTCAAGGACTGTGAGAGAGTGCTGTGTTTTTGTGTTTGTGGAAAAATGACTCAAGAACACACAACTCTGCCACCCAGCTAGACCAGCTAACATGCCACCGAGCAGACAGAGCTGTCGTCAAGGCAGGTATGACAAGTGGGGGGCTGCACGGTGGCGCAGTGGTTTAGCACTGTGGCAGCACAGTTTTACCCTTGGCTGGGGGATTGCGGGGATCATGAGATCGTGGGTTCGATTCCAGCCCCCGACCAACAGTGAGCTGTGTGGAGTTTGCATGTTCTCCCCATGTTGCGTGGGTTTACTCCGGGATTTCTCCGGTTTCCTCCCGCATACCAAAAACATGTAGGTTTAGGGCGCTCGCGCACGCAGCGACCAGCAGCCAGTGGCTTGTCACCAGACTGCAAACCAAGTCTACCTACGGGTACAAATAAGTAACAAAAAAAAAAAAAAAAAAGTGGTGGCGGGGTCTGTCTTTACATCAATGAGGCCTGGTGCCGTGACACTGTTGTTGTTTGTAAACATCGCTCACCATTGTTGGAGGTTATGGTTATCAAGTGCCGGCTGTTCTATTCTACGAAAGAATTAATAGCTATACTGCTAACTGCCGTTTATTTCCCTCCCAGCTCCAACAACAACAGGAGTGACGCACTGAATAAACTGTACCAGTCACCCTGATGCTTTTCTCATTTTGGCTGGAGATTTAAACCACATAAACTCAAAGACTGTGTTTCCTTAAATACACCAACACATCAACTTTTCTAGATGGGAAAACACTACATTTGACCATGTTTTCACCAACAAGAGAGGAGCGTATAAGGCCCTCCCCCTCCCCCACATCGGTGCCTCTGACCACATCACTGTTATACTAATTCCAAAATACAGACCACTGGTTAAAGTTGCCAAACCAGTTCGGAAACAGGTATGTGTGTGGCCGGAAGGGTCCTTAGAGGCACTTCAAGACTGCGTCACCACCACTGACAGGAACATATTCAAGCAGGCTTCTACCTACAACAACATCACAGATCTGCAGGAGTACACAGAGACTGTTACTGCCTACATCGCAAAGTGCACTGATGATGTCACTGACACCAAGACCATCACTGTTAAAGCCAGTCAGACAGCATGGCTCACAGGGGAGGTCTACAAGCTCCTGGAAGCTCGGAACGCTGCCTTCAGAGCTGGGGATGAGGTGGGACTGAGGACAGCTAGGGCCAACATGTCCCAAGGCATCAGAAGAGAGGCCAAGAGGCAGTACTCCAGGAGGACAACCCACCGTTTCAGTGACATAAGAGACATTCTGAGTCTGTGGTGAGGGATGCAGACCATCACGGACTACAAGCCCACACCACAGACCTGTGACAACTCCACCTCTCTACTGAATGAGCTGAACAACTTCTTTGCTTGCTTTGAGGCACTCAACAGTACCCCTGCAAAGAGGTCACCACGTCATCCTGGCCACCAGGTGATTACACTGTTCCCAGACAGTATAAGGCAATCCCTTGGCAGTATCAATGCACGTAAAGCTCTACATCCAGAAAATATACCTGGTCGCATACTGAGAGCCTGTGCAGAGGAACTCACTGGTGTCTTCATGGACATTTTCAAAATCTCACTGAGAGAGGCTGTTATCCCCATGTGCTTCAAAGCTCATTCCAGTCCCCAAGAAATCATCTCCCTCCAGCTAAAATGACTAATGGCTGGTAGCACTCACTCCCATCATCAGGAAGTGCTTTGAGCGGGTGCTCATGCAGCAGATCAGGTCTGCCCTGCCTACCTCCCTGGATCCGTTCCAGTTTGTATACCAATCCAATCACTGAACCGATGATGCCATTTCTACTGCCCTCCACTCAGCCCTCACACACCTGGACACAAAGGACTTCTAAATCAGAATACTGTTCCTAGACTTTAGTTTAGCATTCAACACAATCATCCCCCAACAGCTCATTCACAAACTGGACCAGCTGGGGCTCATCAGTTCACTGTGTAATTGGCTGTTGGATTTCCTGACAGGGCGACCGCAGGTAGCACAGGTTGGCAGTAATACATTCAGCACCATCAGTATGAACACAGTGGCACCCCCAAGGATGTGTGCCAAGCCACCTCCTCTTCACTCTGCTGACCCATGACTCTACACCAACACACGGCTCCAACAGCTTCATCAAGTTTTCAGACAACACAACTGTGGTGGGTCTCATTAACAACGGAGATGAAACAAACTACAGGAGTGAGGTGAGCCACCTCACCATGTGGTGCGGAGACAACAATCTCTCTCTGAACGTGGAGAAGACAAAGGAGATGGTTGTGGACTTAAGAGGAGCACAAACCCAGCATGCTCCCCTGACCATCAATGGTGCTGCTGTGGAGATGGTGAGCAGCACCAAGTTCCTGGATGTACACATTACAGAGGACCTCTCCTGGACCACCAACAGTGTGTCACTGGCCAGGAAAGCTTGGAAGCATCTCAACTTCCTCCGCAAACTGAGAAGAGCCAAAGAACCGGCCCTCATCATGTCTTCCTTCTACAGAGGCACCATTGAGAGCATGCTTACCAGCTGCATCGCTGTATTGTACAGTGCCTGCACAGCGTCCTGCCACGCATAGTAAGAACAGCTGAGAAGATCGTCAGTGCCTCTCGCCCCTCCCTTGAGGCCATCTACAGTACCTGCCTCACCTGCAAAGAAGGTGAGCCAACCCATCCTTCATACAGCTTCTTCAGTCTGCTGCCATCAGGGAGGAGACTCCAGGCCAGGACCAGCAGACTCGAGGACAGCTTTAACCACCAGGCTGTCAGGAAGTTTAACTCTGTCCTTGCTCTGCCCCCTCTCCCCCTTCTGCCCCCCCCCCCCCACACACACACACTGATTTCAGGAGCTTCAAAAACTGAACTCTGTCATTCAGGAAATGTTCACTCCAACACACATACATGCACACTGATCTCAGGGCTGCACCAGCTACTTTATGTAGCAATGCACTGCTCTCTTTGCACTACATGCCACTTTAACCCTCTGTGTGCCCTGATATAAGGACCTGTATTTATACAGTGCTTTTTCTACACACAACGACCACTCAAAGCGCTTAACAAGTGACTACACTAACACTCTATTCTAAGGGCCTATCAGAGACAGATACCTAGGGACAATTTAGAGTCACCAATTAACCTGGCATGCATGTCTTTTGTCATGAGCCGAGCTCATGTTCTCCTGCGGGCCCGGTTCTGATCATTGATGGTCTTATGTTGTGTTTTGATTTCTGTCCTGTGTGTCATTATTTTTGCTTGGCTGCTGCTCTGGCCGGTGATCGTTAGGCAGCTGTTTGACCCACTTTCTGGTGGGCGCTGTCTAGCATTCGCCGGTCTGACTACGCCCCCCTCTCTCTGACAGTCAGCTGTGTGCCCCAGTAATTATCTTTCCCATGCCTCGCCCAAGTGTTCCCCATTTGTTAGGCCAGCGGTGTTTGTACTTAAGCAGCTCTTTGCTAGTCAAACACCGCTGGACCATTATACGAGTCACACGATCGTTCTCCGTCGTATGACCGTCACATCTTGGAAGGACTTATGGTTTGTGCTCGCTGGGAGAAGTGGACTTTTTGGACTGTTCCTGCTCGTGAGTAAATTGTTTAGCGTTTCTCTGTGCGGTATTGCTGCTACGCTTATCTGGTAGCGTTTCTCTCCGCAGCTCTAGTGCTATGCTTAGGCTGTCACCCAGTTTGCTTCCCCTGAATCAGTTGAGCATCCTAGAGTCTTCCTCGCTCTCCCGAGCGCATGTGTTTGCCTTATTTTTCAGTGGCCACAGTACACAGTGGTCTGCCCGATGTTTGCTTTTGCATCACCCCTTTTGTGTACATTGTCATTCCTGTAAGTCTTTATTTTTCGAAGTGTTTGATATCAATAAATGTGTATTTGGTGAAACGCTGCATTTAAATCCTCATTCCTCTTTCTCTTCCTCCGTGCGCTGTGAGAAGTGCACGGGGAAGTTTATGACATCTTTGGATTGGGGGAGGAAACCGGAGCCCCCGGAGTAAACCCATAGAGCACAGGGTGAACATGCAAACTCCACACAGGAAGGTTCCTACCCCTGCCAGCCTGGGTATTCAAACCTGGAACCTTTTAGCTGTAAGGCAACAGTGCTAACCACTGCACCACTGTGATGCCCTAAGTCACTACATGCTGTTTTAATATTTATTGTATTTAGTCATTTTGCACACCCTTAGTATTTTAAGTTAGCTTCTTGTTGGCGATTGGTTTTCTTTGCACTGTTTGATGTACATTGTTTCATGTTTGGTGTTAGATGTTATACTTTATACTCATATTTCCTACTTTGTATTTACCTTGCTGCACCGAGGGTCTCAGAGTAACATAATTTCCATTCTCTGTATGTGCTGTACATATGGCAGAATTGACAATAAAGTTGATTTTGACTTTGACTTTGGAAGGATCTTATCACATTGGGCAAGAGTAACAAAACAAATACTGTATGTGTCCCTCCACGACACCTGAAAAGATGCTGGTGCACACAGACACTGCAGCTCAGTGCTCACTAAAACATACTGCATGTAGTTGTTTGCACTATTTTTTCTGGTTAAGCATTGTCGGAGTATATCAGATATCGTCTACAGAAGAGAAGAATATATCAGATCAAGCTGCGGCTGTGGTGCAGGTGTAGTATGACCGACTACTGATCGGAGGATCAGTGGTTCAATGCTCGCTCTGTCTGCAGTCTGCATGTTGAAATATCCTTGAGCTAGACACTGAACGTCCAGTTGATCCTGGTGGGTCAGGCCTGTGCATGGTATCTTCACAGTGTGTGAATGTATGTGTAAATGTGTGGATAGCAGGATTTGTAAAGTGCTTTGGTCATCTAGAGTTGAGTAAAAAGTGCTATATAAGTGAACACCATTTACCATCAGGAGTACCTGCTGGGTTCTCACAATAAGTACCTTCCAATCTTTTACATGGAATAGCCAGAGCATCTGCATCTCCGTGCATTGCCACAATGAGCAGTAAGCTCCAGAGATGGAAGCAAGGACATAACAAAAGTGTGGGTGCTGGTGTTGCTTGGCTAAAGAGAGCTCAAAACACACCACCACTGCCTAGCTTTTTTGTTGCAAATGGCTGTAGAGCATACGCTACACAACTGGGAGATTGTGGGTTCAAGTCCCAGTGGATCATACTGAAAACCATGTAAAAATTGCATTTTCTGCCATCTAGCTTTGTGTTCAGCATAGTAGAATAGGGAAAAGAAAGTTGGTTGCCCAGCTACGATGGGCAGACAAGCCAGTATTCTCCTTGTGTCGGTCCCAAGTCTGGGTAAATGGGGAGTCATTTGGCATCTTTGCCAAAATCAGTTGTGCAGATCATGATCAACTGTGGCAACTTCTGATAAGGGAGCAGCCGAAAGATGAAGACTAGGAAGTCATGCTTAAATCAGAACTGCTCTCATTAGTTAATAACTTGACCACACAAGGTCATGCATATTTGTTGATTACAGGGCTGTAAATATCTAGGTTTCTACATCTCTTCTGCTTCACTATGACTGAAGCAATTAGAATTGATGCTCTCACCAACAGCTGAGACACACTCTGATTCCAGACCCCTGCAACACCCCAAGGACTATATCTGGGATCAGATCACAGAACCCCAGTGCCGACCTAGACAAAACGTGGCAGAAATGCTTGTGTAAAAAGCTGGATCAGTATCAGAAGATGACTGTCAGGAGCTGTAATGTAGTTAGAGCAGGCGGTTAATGGCAACAGACGGCAGTGAAATGACAAGAAAGGAGAGGGGGAGGCAGGAGCGGATGGAGACAGATGATAGCACAGAAGGGAAAGGAGCCCAAAAGTGGGGAGGAGAGGAAGTAGAGTGGAGGACTGTGTAGAGAGGAGAGGATGCAGAGATAGACCGGTGGATAAAAAGAAGACAGTGACAGAAAGAAAAGAAATGGGACTTCGGTGGTCAGTTGCATTAACTCTCAGGTTTCATGGCAAACTTAATTTGTGAGGGAATAATATGGCTAGGGCACTTCTTGATGTTTTTTGTGACATGATTTTCAAGGAATTTTAGTTGCATTTACAAATTACATCCCATGAATAGATGGATCTGTTTTATTGTCATTACCTCAGTCAAGGAAGTAGTTGTTTTTGTTGGCTTTTGTTTGTTTGTTTTGCTTTTTGCTTGTCTGTAATGAAGATAACTTGCCTAACAAAACAACAGTAACAAAAATAAAGCATCAACTAGATTTGAACTTTGGGAATACTCTTGGGCTTTTATCATTTTTATGCTCTTTGTTTACTAACGGAAGACTGAATGGCCTTCATTTATTAAACATAAATAAGACAGAAAGAAGTAAAAAGAAAATAAAAAGTAAAAGTCGTAACAAGGTTTCCATAGGTGAACCCGCAGAAGGATCATTCTCGGTGGAACGGTGAGTCACTGCCCAGCCCCGTGTGGAGGCTGGCAAGCTCCCCACCAGTCTCTGGTTGCCCACTCACCGAGGGTCTCCCTGGCTTCCTGTCTGAGTCTCTCCCCTGTATGAGTGAAAGAGGAGAGACAGTGGATGTGGCGCTGTGCCAACTGTCGACCTCCACCAAAAGTGAGCTGGCTCTCGGTGATCCTACCTGGAATTTGATGGGTGCCCGCCAGGCAGCTCACGGGGTATCGGTAGTCCGCTATGCCCACCCACTGCCATGAAATTAGTAATTACAGACCTAAGCATTCTTCCTGTTTTTTTCCAAAAGCCATTGAAAAGGTGGTAGTAGACCAATTGGTAGAACATCTCGAATCTGCCCATCTGCTGCATCCCAGTTTGGTTTCAGGCCGAACCACGAAACAGAGACTGCATGTTGTTACTTTATTGAAATGATTAAAGAAAATCTGAACAAAGGAGTGGTGGTGGGAACCATCTTTTTAGACATAAGTATAGCCTTTCATATGGTCAATGACTCAGTCCTTCTTTCTAAACTATCAAGATATAAACTGTCCATGAACACCCTTAGCTGGCTAAAATCATATCTATCTGGTCACTCTCAGTGTGTGCACATAAACAATACTGTATCCCAGTCAAAGGCACCATGGGAGTACCACAAAGTTCAATTTTAGGCCCACTGCTTTTTACTTCGTATATTAATGATTTGCCATCAGTAAGTGAAGAAGATATAAAATTCCAGATGCATGTAGTGACACAGTCATCTACACACATGGGAAGGATGTCAAATACAGTGGGGCAAAAAAGTATTTAGTCAGCCACCAATTGTGCAAGTTCATTCATTCATTCATTCATCTTCTTCCGCTTAATCCTGTTCGGGTCGCGAGGGGGCTGGAGCCTATCCCAGAATTGTGCAAGTTCTCCCACTTATAAAGATGAAAGAGGTCTCCAATTTTCATCAAGTATGTATTGTATTTTGTCTCTCAAGTATGAGAGACAAAATGAGAAAAAAAAATCCAGTAAATCACATTGTCTGATTTTTAAAGAATTTATTTGCAAATTATGGTGGAAAATAAGTATTTGGTCAATAACAAAAGTTCATCTCAATACTTTGTTATATACCGTTTGTTGGCAATGACAAGAGGTCAAACATTTTCTGTAAGTCTTCACAAGGCTTTCACACACTGTTGCTGGTATTTTGGCCCATTCCTCCATGCAGATCTCCTCTAGAGCAATAATGTTTTGGGGCTGTCGCTGGGAAACACGGACTTTCAACTCCCTCCAAAGATTTTCTATGGGGTTGAGATCTGGAGACTGGCTAGGCCACTCCAGGACCTTGAAATGCTTCTTACGAAGCCACTCTTTCGTTGCCTGGGCGGTGTGTTTGGGATCATTGTCATGCTGAAAGACCCAGCCACGTTTCATCTTCAATGCCCTTGCTGATGGAAAGAGGTTTTCACTCAAAATCTCACGATACATGGCCCCATTCATTCTTTCCTTTACACGGATCAGTCGTCCTGGTCCCTTTGCAGAAAAACAGCCCCAAAGCATGATGTTTCCACCCCCATGCTTCACAGTAGGTATGGTGTTCTTTGGATGCAACTCAGCATTCTTTCTCCTCCAAACATGACAAGTTGAGTTTTTACCAAAAAGTTCTATTTTGGTTTCATCTGACCATATGACATTCTTCCAATCCTCTTCTGGATCATCCAAATGCTCTCTAGCAAACTTCAGACGGGCCTGGACATGTACTGGCTTAAGCAGGGGGACACGTCTGGCACTGCAGGATTTGAGTCCCTGGCGGCGTAGTGTGTTACTGATGGTAGCCTTTGTTACTTTGGTCCCAGCTCTCTGCAGGTCATTCACTAGGTCCCCCCATGTGGTTCTGGGATTTTTGCTCACCGTTCTCGTGATCATTTTGACCCCACGGGGTGAGATCTTGCGTGGAGCACCAGATCGAGGGAGATTATCAGTGGTCTTGCATGTCTTCCATTTTCTAATAATTGCTCCCACAGTTGATTTCTCCACACCAAGCTGCTTACTTATTGTAGATTCAGTCTTCCCAGCCTGGTGCAGGTCTACAATTTTGTTTCTGGTGTCCTTTGACAGCTCTTTGGTCTTGGCCAGAGTGGAGTTTGGAGACTGTTTGAGGTTGTGGACAGGTGTCTTTTATACTGATAACGAGTTCAAACAGGTGCCATTAATACAGGTAACGAGTGGAGGACGGAGGAGCCTTTATTTTTCTCTGTATTGATTCTAGATATGTTCTTGGCTGTCAGTAATTTGATGTTTTCTTACCCTTATTATTATGATATGATTCTGTCAGTATTTTTAGACTCCTGTTTTATTTTGGCTCTCAGTGTTTATATTTCGTTTCCTTGTGGCATGAGCTTCGCACCTGTTCCAGACACTCCCACTTTGTCATTGTCTCGTCTGTGTTTTGTGTTAGTAATTAGATAACCTGCCTGCTCATGTGAATCCACACCTGCCATCAATTATTTCCTCAGTATTTATAGACTGTTTTTTTTTTTGTTTTTGTTTTTTTTCTGTTCACTGTCGCAGTCTTAGTTATTCCTCCTTGTCACCAGGGCCCTTTCCCTCCTCTGGTAAGTTTATCCTGAATTCATTCCTGGGCGCAAGTTTCCTTATTATCTGTGTTTTGGATTTTTGCTTTGGTGCACTCTGGCACTTTGTGTGTTTTTGTTAATAAATACCACAAACTGCAGTCGATGTCTGGGTCTGTCTCTTATTGCCCCAAGGGGCAAATCATGACACTGACAAGTTAATGATAGCAATGGAGAAAGTGTCAAAATGGCTTAATCAATCATGCCTCACTCTGAATGTAGGGAAAACAGCTACAATGTATTTTACTAACAAAATTAGACATACTATCCAAGTATAACTAAATGGAGAAAATATAGAAAATGTAACAGAGTTTAAATATTTGGGTGTCACATTAGATCCCACGCTCAGCTTTAAAAAAACACATAAAACATATGAGCCGCACTTTGAAATATAACCTTGCAAACTTTCGATACATCAGAAACTCACTCTAAAAGGATCAAAAACCTTTCTTAATGCCATGATTTTGACACATTTCTCCTATTGCATCTGTTGCTGGTCACAAGCCAACAGTATGACGCTGAAGCCCTTGGAATCCCTGAAAAACATCCATCCATCCATCCATCTTCTACCGCTTTTCCGGAGGTCCGGGTCGCGGAGGCAGCAGTTCAAGCAGAGAAGCCCAGACTTCCCTCTCCCCAGCCACCTGCTCCAGCTCTTCAGAGGGGATACCAAGGCGTTCCCAGACTAGCTGGGAGACATAGTCTCTCCACCGAGTCCTGGGTCTGCCCCGGGGTCTCCTCCCAGTGGGACGTGCCTGAAACACCTCAAGTGGGAGGCGTCCAGGAGGCATCCTAATCAGATGCCCATACCACCTCAACTGACTCCTTTCAATGTGGAGGAGCAGCGGTTCTACTCTGAGCCTCTCCCGGATGACTGAGCTCCTCACCCTAACTCTGAGGGTGAGTCCAGCAATCCTACGGAGAAAGCTCATTTCAGCCGCTTGTATCCGCGATCTCGTTCTTTCGGTCATTACCCAAAGCTCGTGACCATAGGTGAGAGTAGGAACGTAGATTGACTGGTAAATCGACAGCTTTGCCTTAGAACTAAGCTCCCTCTTCACCACAACAGACCGGTACAACGTCCGCATCACTGCAGATGCTGCTCCAATCCGTCTGTCGATCTCTCGCTCCATTTTCCCCTCACTCGTGAACAAGACCCCAAGATACTTAAACTCCTCCACTTGGGGCAGGAGCCTGTCCCCAACCCGGAGAGGACAATCCACCTTTTTCCGGCTGAGGACCATGGACTCGGACTTGGAGGTGCTGATTCTCATCCCAGCCGCTTCACACTCAGCGGCAAACCGTCCCAGCAAGAGCTGTAGGTCATTGCTGGATGAAGCCAACAGGACAACATCATCTGCAAACAACAGAGATGAGATCCTGTGGTCACCAAGCATGACACCCTCCATTCCCTGGCTGCGCCTAGAAATCCTGTCCATAAAAATTATGAACAGGACCGGTGACAAAGGGCAGCCCTGGCGGAGTCCAACTCTCACTGGGAATGACTCCGACCGAGTGTTGGCAATGCGAACTAAACTCTCACAACGGTCGTACAGAGACCGAATAGCTCGTAACAACAAGCCCGATACCCCATACTCCCGAAGCACCCCCCACAAAAATCCACGAGGGACGCGGTCAAATGCCTTCTCCAAGTCCACAAAACACATGTAAACTGGTTGGGCAAACTCCCACGAACCCTCAAGAATTCTCGAGAGGGTAAAGAGCTGGTCCGATGTGCCACGGCCAGGACGAAAACCACATTGCTCCTCCTGAATCCGAGGTTCGACCAACGGCCGGACTCTCCTCTCCAGTACCTTGGCATAGACCTTCCCAGGGAGGCTGAGGAGTGTGATCCCTCTAAAGTTGGAGCACACCCTCCGGTCCCCTTTTTTGAAGAGAGGAACCACCACCCCGGTTTGCCATGCCAAAGGCACTGCCCCCGACCTCCACGCAATGTTGCAGAGGCGTGTCAACCATGACAACCCAACAACATCCAGGGCCTTGAGGTACTCGGGGCGAATCTCGTCCATCCCCGGGGCCCGGCCACCAAGGAGATTTTTAACCACCTTGGCGACCTCAGCCCCTGTGATAGGCGAGTCATCCCCCTCGTCCCCAAACCCTGCTTCCTCTGTGGAAGGCGTATCAGTGGGATTGAGGAGATCCTCGAAGTATTCCTTCCACCGCCCGACGATATCCCCAGTTGAAGTCAACAGTGTCCCATCCGCACCATACACAGTGTGGACGGGGAGCTGCTTTCCCCTCCTGAGCCGCCGAACAGTTTGCCAGAATCTCTTTGAAGCCGACCGAAAGTCTTGTTCCATGGCCTCACCGAACTCCTCCCATACCCGGGTTTTTGCTTCAGCAACCACCCGAGCTGCACTCCGCTTGGCCTGCCGGTACACCTCAGCTGCTTCGGGAGTCCCACAAGCCAACCAAGCTTGATAGGACTCCTTCTTCAGCTTAATGGCCCCCCTCACCACTGGTGTCCACCACTTGGTTCGGGGGTTGCCACCACGAGATGCACCGACCACCTTGCGGCCGCAGCTCTGGGCTGCCGCTTCAACAACAGAGGTGGAGAACATGGCCCATTCAGACTCCATGTCTCCAGACTCCCTCGGAATGTGGTTGAAGTTCTTCCGGAGGTGGGAGTTGAAGACCTCCCGGACAGGGGCCTCAGCCAGACGCTCCCAGCACACCCTCACTATACGTTTGGGTCTACCAGGTCTGAATGGCTTCCTCCCCTGCCATCGGATCCAACTCACCACCAGGTGGTGATCAGTTGACAGCTCTGCACCTCTCTTTGCGTTTGCGTGCCCCAGTGATCCCAGGAGCTATGTTGTCCGGGGCAATTTGCCTCTGATAGGGTCTCCCAAGACAAACTGGTCCTGGGTGAAGGGCCAGACGAAGAACGATCCAACAGACTCTCATGATAAATTGTATATCAAGGATTCAGTGTACCCCGCCCGGTATGGGGTTACCGGGGCCCCACCCTGGAGCCAGGCCTGGGGGAGGGGCTCGAAGGCTAGCGTCTGGTGGCCGGGTTTCCACCCATGGGACCCGGCCGGGCTCAGCCCGAAGGAGTTACATGGGTCCGCCCTCCAGTAGGTTCACCACCTGCAGGAGGGATCATGGAAGTCCGGTGCTATGTGGATTAGGTGGCAGTCAAAGGCGGAGACCTTGGCGGACTGATCCCTGAAAAACAATCCATAAAAATTCTGGATAAGAAGACATGACAGTATCACCATTGCAGTATAACTGCCAAACACAAGATGTTAAGCTTTGAAAATAAGATCATGTATGCATGCAAATATAGGGTTGGTTGGATGGTTCTGCACCCTGACCTCTTAAGACGTTTGTGTACTTAACTTCCAAGCAAAATACCAGAATAACAAGAACTTCTTCTTGGTAGCATTGTTGCATCCCCCTACATAAAACTGCTTTTGGACAATCAGCCTTCTCATACAAAGCTATAACAGAATGGAACAAGCTCCACACTGTTTTGAAGACCAGAACAAATTACAGACTTTTCCACAGAGATGGAAATGGAAAATGGAAAATGGAAAATGGATTTTAAGCAATCAAGCCTGCCAACATTGACTCTCTCCCTTAAATGGGATTTGAAATTGTTCTCTTAAATTGTTTTTAAGTGTGCTGTTTTCTTGTCTTTCTATCTTTTAAACTTACTCCCTGCTTGTTTCAGGGACAACATATTTTGAAATCGGACCTAAATTGCTTTTTATATGTGAGTTTTGTTTTTTTTTTTTCTTTTAAAATCTTCTTGCCTGCCCCAGGGACTACAGATGGAAATTAGTGAGAACGCTATAATCTGGTAGAGAACATCTTTACCCTGTCTTTATTTTTTTTTTTTTTCTGTACATAGTCCCTTAAAAATAAACCAATAAAATGTCACTATAACCTCAGCGTGGTGCCCGCGGCCTCACCCCAGCCGTTGCACCACACACCCCCCAGGTACCCAACTTGCCTCCCTCCTCTCGAGAGTGGGGACTTAATGTCTCCTCCTCCATCCTCCCTGGTGGGGACGGAATGGAGCTGCCAGCGGGTTTTGTGCCCCCCCCCCAAAAAAAAAATAATAAAACCCTTCATTGAATCAAGTCAAACGAATGCAAAATGGACGGGTGGCAATCTTGGCGCCTTCATGGAGGAGACGTCTCTCTCTGGTTCGGCCTTCTGACCACATCCTTCTCATTCTTCCATTTGCACCTCCAGGGCCCTGCATGTGCAGGAGCGGCAGATGGTGGATTCCGGTCTCTGAGCTGACCACGCCCCTTGTGCACTATGGGGTTCTGGAATATGGTAGCCCTATCAGTGGAAAACTACAGGCCACAGTGATCTGTTTCAAGCCATCTCTGTAAGGGATGGTGACTGAAATGTGAGGCTCCGTCCACAGAGCTGCGGCGGCTTCTCCTTCTTCCCTTAGATTGATGAACTCAGGTGTTTAGCCATGCCCAGCAGTTAGCATGATTGGTTAAACATTAACCAATCAGGCTAAATACAAATACTTAGGTAGCTAGAAATGTTCCATACAAAGTTGCCTTTTAAAGGGGGTGGAGTTTAACTGAGCATTCACAGCAGAAAAACACAGTCTTTGGACATCCAAATGATTTTGCGCCTGATATGGCTTGTAAGTTACAAAAATATGATACAGACACTTTAAAAAAAAAAAATCAACTTGATTTTTAGCAGCGTGTCACTTTAACATTTCTACTTGAGTTAAAATGTTTTGTCAATGAATTAGAAAAAAATGTTATTCTGTGGTTTATCTCCATAGCTCAGCTTATTGTGTGCAGTGAAAACCTGATGAACAATAATTAATTTCCCTCAGATAACCAGTACCCACTGACTGGACCAGCCAGCACCACTGTGAACTGTTTCTGTAGGCTAAATGTGACATAAAGATAATAAAAGTTGCCAGAGACTAGGCTATACAGTTGACTTACAAGTCAACGCACACAGATCCATCTCTCCTGGGACAAATTCTGGTTGGCAAAATCCACTTTCAAATTAATCGAGTCCCGACTTCGGCAGTTGCTGGGTGATCCCCGGTAGCTGAAGCAGCGATATTTCCACACAGCTGTCTTGGAGTGAGGAGATGTTTCCATAGTTTAAAATATCTCCATTTGGAGATTACATCTGTGAATAAAAGGCTTTCTATATTGTGCAGTGTACCCAACGGAGTATGGAGTTACCAGGGCCCGACCCTGAAGCCAGACCTGGAGGAGGGACTCAATGGTGAGCCGGGTGGTCCATGGTACCTGACTGGGCTCAGCCCGAAGAAGCTACATGGGGCCACCCTGAAGTCAGCTCACCACCTGCAGGAGGGACCATAGGGTTCTGGTACTACATGGATCAGGTGGCGGTGGAAAGCAGAGACCTTAGCAGTCTGATCCTTGGCTTTGTATACTGGCTTTTGGCACGTGGAATGCCACCTTTCTTGTGGGGAAGGATCTGAAGCTGGTGCATGAGATTGAGAGATACGTACTGGCTAAATATAGTCGGGGTCTTCTTAACACACATCTCTGGTCCTGGAACCAGTCTCCTGGAGAGGGGCTGGAGCTTGGCCTACGCTGGAGTTGGCCCAGGCGAGAGGCAGCGAGCAAAGGTGGGTATTCTTGTATCCCCCCACTTGGCTGTCTAAACATTTTCGTTTTCCCCAGTGGATGGAAGTGTTTTTTTTCCCTGCATCTTTGAATTGGGAAATGGGTCCTGATCATTATTTGTGCCTATGCACAAATGATGGTTCAGAGTACCCATCCTTATTGGAGTCTCTAACTGGGGTGCTGTAAAGTGCTTGAAGACTCCATTGTCCTAACTGAGGGTCTTCAATGTGCATGTGGACAATGACAGTGAAACCTGGATGGGGGTGATTGGGAGGAACAGCCTGCCCAGTCTGAACCTGAGTGGTGTTCAGTTATTGGACTTTTGTGCTAATCACAGTTTGTCCATAATGAACACCATGTTCAAGCATAATGATTTCCATATATGCACCTGGCACCAGGGCACCCTAGGTCACAGGTCGATGAGGGATTTTGTTTTTGTGTCATCAGACCTGAGACCATATGTCTTGGATGCTCGGGTAAAGAGAGGTGCAGAGCTGTCAACTGATCACCACTTGGTGGTGAGTTGGATCAGAGCAGGGTAGGATGCCATTCCGACCCGGCGGACCTAAACGTATACCGAGGGTGTGTTGGGAACATGTGGCTGATGCCTCTGTCCGGGAGGTCTTCAACTCCCACCCTCGGAAGAACATCAATCACCTTCAAAGGGAGTCTGGAGACACTGAGTCTTAATGCGCCATGTTCTCCATCTCCACTGTTGAAGCAGCTGTGCAGAGTTGGGGCCACAAGGTCATTGATGCATCTTGTGGTGGCAACCCCTGAACCAAGTGGCGGACACTAGTGGTGAGTGGGGCCATCAAGTTTTAGAAGGAGTCTTATTGAGCTTGGTTGTCTTGTGGGACTCCCGAAGCAGCTGAGGTGTACTGAAAGGCCAAGCAGAGTGCAGCTTGGGTGGTTCATCTTCTTCTTTCACTTGCTCGCTTTAGGGGTTGCCACAGTGGATCATCTGCCTCCATCTCACCATATCCCTTGCATCTTCCTCTGTAACACCAACCCTCTCAGTGTCCTCCTTCACTAAATCCATGAATCTTCTTTGTGGTCTTCCTCTTTTCCTCGTGCCTGGCAGCTCCATCTTCAACATCCTTTTTCCAATGTCTCCACTATCCCTCCTCTGCACATGTCCAAACCATCTCAGCTGTGCCTCTCTTAGTTTGTCTCCAAACCGCTCAATGTGAGCTGTCCCTCTGATATACTCATTTCTAATCCTGTCCCTCCTAGTCACTTCCAATTAAAATCTTAGCATATTCATCTCTGCCACCTGCAGCTCCACCTCCAGTCTTTTTGTCAGCGTTACCATCTCCAAACAATACATCAGAGGAGGTCTCACTATTGTCTTGTAAATCTTTCCATTCACTATTGTTGCTATTCTTCTATCATAAGCTTCTCCTTGCTTCTTTCTTTCTTTCAAAGGTCTTTTTATTATTATTAATTGAGGTATCAATACAATACAAAGTATTGGAAATTTTCATTTTTGTTTTAACCAAACAGTGCAAAACTAAAATTTAAAACTAACAAATCTGGATGCTTCAAAACACAAAAACCTTTAAATAAACAATAATAAAAAAAATACAAAAAGAAAAATTGTGTGTGTGAGGTGGGGGTGGGGTAAAGGGGATATGAGCTACTCCGAAACTATAATTGTGGGTCTTTCAAAGAAATCAAGAAACGGGCGCCATAATTTATAGAATTTGTTTTCAGAGCCACAAACTGTATATCTGATTTTTTCTAAATCCAAACAGGACATTATATCTTTTATCCACTGTAAATGTGAAGGGGGCGAAGAGTCTTTCCACTTCAGTAATACAGCACGTCTAGCCAATAATAATGACAATTTGAATACTTTTAATTTGGAATTTGGCAAGACAAGTTCTGGAGCCACACCAAAAATGGCGCATAATGGATCAGGTTTGATTTGATATTGCAGGACTTCAGACATAGTGATAAAAACAGAATGCCAAAAATTCATCAATGAAGGGCAGGACCAATACATGTGAAGCAAAGTGCCAGGAGTGCTACCACACTTTTCACAAGTTGGGTCTATATCCGAGTAAATACGTGCTAACTTAACCTTGGACAGGTGCACCCAGTGTACAATCTTAAATTGAATAAGAGCGTGACGAGCATACATTGAGGCAGTGTGAACCTGGCCAAGAATAGAATCCCACAGTTCATCAGTAAAAGTAAAATTAAGATCTTGTTCCCAATTCAATTTAATAGCGGCCAGAGAAGATTGTAAATTTGAAATTAAATTATATAAAACTGATATTACCCCCTTAGAAGTTGGTTTAACTAATAAAAAATCATCTAGAGGATTATCAGAAGGTTTTTGAGGGAATTGTTTTGTCATGGTTTGCATATAATGTCTGACCTGAAGGAAGCAGAAAAAATGTGTAGAAGTGATATGAAATTTAGTGGAAAGTTGAGAAAAACTTGCAAATTGACCATCAAAATACAAATCTGCAAAAGATTTTAAACCTTTTCTGTGCCATATATGAAATGCACTATCAATAGTTGATGGGGTAAATAAATGATTTGCGGCAATTGGACTTCTAATGGAGAAAAACTGAAGACCGAAATTTTTCCTGAATTGAGACCAAATTCTAAGAGACTGACGAACTACCTTATTATTACCCAGTGTAGACAAAGCAAGGGGAAGTGGTGAACCTAAAACTGCTGGTAGGGAGGTTTGATTGTCCACATGTGAGTCCATAAGGATCCAAATGGGTGATTTGGGTTCCAGATAGAAATGTTTCCAATATAACATGCACCTGATATTTGCTGCCCAGTAGTAATATTGAAAGATAGGCAGAGCCATGCCACCCACTGATTTGGGTCTTTGAAGAAAAACTTTCCTCAATCTCGGATGTTTACCGTTCCAAATAAATTAGGTAATCAGAGAGACTTAATAAAGGATTTAGGAATAAAAATGGGGAGACATTGAAACAAATATAAAAACTTTGGAAGTAACATCCTTTTTACAGAATTGATTCTGCCAATTAAAGACAAGGATAATGGGGACCATTTGGAAAGTATTAGCTTGCACTGGTCAAATAAGGGGAGAAAATTATTTTTAAACAAGTAATTAAGTTGTTTAGTAACACATATCCCAAGATAATTAAAATGGTCAATAACAACCTTGAAAGGAAAATTTTCAAGATCCTGAACTCGAATCTTTTCATTAATCGGAAACAATTCACTCTTATTAAGATTAATTTTATAACCAGAAAACCTACTAAAACTATCCAAAATGTTAAGTATAGCGGGTAATGAAGTAAGTGGGTTGGAGAGAAATAGTAAAAGATCGTCGGCATAAAGTGAAACCCTATGCTCGATGCCACCCCTACAAATGCCTAGAAAGTCCCGGCTTCCACGGATTGCAATAGCTAACGGCTCAATTGCCAAGGCAAAGAGCAACGGGCTCAAAGGACAGCCTTGCCTCGTACCACGGTAAAGTCTATAATAGTCAGAATAGCGACAATTAGTTAACACTGAAGCTAAAGGACTAGCATAGAGAAGTTTAATCCAGGAACAGAAGGAAGGACCAAAACCGAACCTCTCCAAAGTAAAAAACAAATACTCCCACTCAACCCTATCAAATGCCTTTTCAGCGTCCAAACTAATAAGACATTCAGGTATGTTGTGGTGAGGAGTATAAATAATATTAAACAGCTGCCGCAAGTTAAAAAAAGAATGGCGATTTTTAATGAAACCGGTTTGGTCCTGTGAAAAATTTTAACATCGGTATTTAACAAGGAAATAGGCCTGTGAGAAGCACAATCAACAGGATCCTTGTCTTTTTTAAGCAACACAGTGATACAGGCCTGATAACATGAAGGAGGAAGTGTACCGGAGTCAAGCGACTCTGTAAAAGAGCAGCACGGTGGTGCAGTGGTTAGCACTGTTGCCTTACAGCTAGAAGGTTCCTGGTTCGAATCCCCAGGCTGGCAGGGGTTGGAACCTTTCTGTATGGAGTTTGCATGTTCTCCCTGTGCTGTGTGGGTTTACTCCGGGGGCTCCGGTTTCCTCCCACAATCCAAAGACATGTATGTTAGGTTAATTGGTTGTTCTAAATTGTCCCTAGATATCTGTTTCCTATAGGCCCTTAGAATAGAGGGTTAGCATTAGTGAAAGCACTTTGAGTGGTCTTTGTGACTAGAAAAGTGCTATATAAGTGCAGGTTAGTTAGTTAGTAGTTAGTTAGTAAAAACTTGACAAAGGAAAGGGGCAAGATCGTCAGAGAATTTTTTGAAAAAATCAGCGGAAAACCCATCAGGTCCTGGAGATTTTCCTGATTGCATGGATGATATTGCCAGCTGAATTTTTTCTTTTGTGATGGGAGCTTCTAGAATTTGCCGAGATTCTGAGGAAATCGAAGGGATATCAATAGAACCAAAAAAAATTTGCAAATCCTTTAAGTTTGTTGTATATTCTGAGGTATATAATTTGGAATAAAATGACCTGAAAATATCATTAATCACTTGTTGGTCAGATGTCACCTCTCCTTTATCTGTCCTAACTCCAGTAATAATTTGCCTAGCTCTAATACCACGCAGTTGAATAGCTTGAAGTTTACCGTTTTTTTCGCCATGTTCATAAAATTCACTCTTGTTTCTTATTAAACAACCTTCAGTTTGTCGAGTAGAAAGTAAATTAAGTTTAGTTTGTAATGTCATACGTTCCTTGTACAGAGCGGGTGATGGAGATTGAGCATATTGTCTATGTCCAAGATTTGATCTAAAATAGCCTTCTGTTCCTGTATTGTGGATCGTCTTTTAAATGCTGCCAATGAAATAAATTCCCCCCCTAAGAAATGCCTTCATGGCCTCCCATATCGTTTTGTTTGGCATACCAGGAGTTTTATTTTCTTTCAAAAAAAAAATAATTTTAGAAGAAATATTCCCAACCAATTTTTCATCTGTAAGTAATAATGGATCCAGTCTCCAGTGCTTTCTCATGGAGTCACATCCATGGAGAATCATTTTAAGTACAAGAGGGGCATGATCAGAAACCGAGATGCTATCATAACTGCAAGAGCTAAGGTTATTAATTAATAAATTGTCAACAAAAAAATAATCTATTCTGGTATAAGTATGGTGTACGTGAGAGAAAAAAGAATAGTCCCTGCTGTTAGGATGTAAAAAACGCCAAGGGTCTGTAAGGCTATATTCCTCAAGAAAAGACTTAACATAAGTTGTAGATTTATTAAGACTAGCAGGTTTTGAGGGTGAGCGGTCTAAGATCGGATCCATATACAAATTAAAGTCACCCCCAAGAATTAGAGAATGAGTATTTAAATCTAGAAGTTGCGAAAAAAGGTTGCGAAAAAAGTGTACATCATCAAAATTTGGCGCATACAGATTAGCCAAGGTGACATGTTTATTGCCAAGTTTACCTGATACTATTACAAATCGTCCATTTTTATCTAATACAACATTAGAGGGAATAAATGGGATATTTTGATCAATAAGAATAGCAGCGCCCCTGGCCTTAGCTTTAAAATTTGAATGAAAAAATTGTCCTGACCAACATTTTGACAAGCGCAAGTGATCGGAATCCTGCAAATGGGTTTCCTGCAAAAACAGTACCCCAGGCTTAAATTGCTTTAGACGTGACATGACTCTCTTTCGTTTAATTGGATGGTTCAACCCCTTCACATTCCAGCTTACCAAAGTAAGATTACTATTCATTCAAAGAGTAAAATTTATATGTTGTGTTGTGTAGCCCAAAAAAGAATGGGGTGAGGTACGGGTAAAAAAAAAAAAAAAAAAAAAAAGGGGGGGGTGAGGGGGGTGTAAATAAATCCATAACAAAAAAAAAAAAAAAAATCAACAACCAAACCTATAACAACACTCCAGCCGGTTGCAAAGAACAGCAACCGCTCCATCTCCTGCTCTATTCTCATCCTAACAAAATACTCCCATACAACTGGCTTCAATCCTGCATAGTATGAACATTTTGCCCTAAAAAAAAAAAAAAAAAAAAAAAAAAGTAAACAACAACGTATAGGGAGCCAATTTTACCTTGTTTTGAACATCTAAAAATGCATCAATGTCCAGTAAGTGCAGCTTTAATGAAGTAATAATCAAGAAGTCCAGTGTGGTAGTCGGTCAACCCAGGAATGTCCAGTTCAGGATGAAAATCGCTGATTTCTCTCCATGGTTTGCATGAAGCGGGTGGCCTCCGGAACGGATGCCAGCCACTGGTTTTTGCCATCTGGAAGAGTTATCCGGAGCCTAGCGGGGAAGAGAAGAGAAGGACGAAAACCTCTCTTGTACAACTCGGACATAACCTCCTTATATTCGGCTTGTTGCTTCTGAACGTCGGCGTTGTAATCCTCGTAGAACTGAAGTTTATGTCCACGATACTCCAAAGTCCCACGGCGTCTCCGCGCTTCTCTCATCACCAAGTCTTTGGCCCGAAACCGGTGGAAACAAATAACGACAGCGCGCGGCTTCCCGTTCGGACCCGGCTTGAGCGTGAGGCTGCGGTGGGCTCTATCCAGCTCTGGGGGAGATGGCAAAGTTTGTGTGCCAAAGACGTCCACCAACAGCCGAGAAAAAAATTCAGATGGCCGTGGACCCACATCAAAGGACTCCGGCAGACCCACCAGACGGATATTCAGCCTCCTGCTTCTTCCCTCCAGGTCAGAAAGTTTGTTTTTCCAAAGCTTGTTCTCCTCCTGCATTGACTCACACGTAGCTTCAAGCGCCGCTAGGCGCTGGCTGACGTCCTCCGCATTGTTTTCAAGGTCGCCAATGCGTTGCTCCTGGTTCACCACATCTGCTTGAATCTTGTCCAGCTTACCATTAATAAGTTCAAATGAAGCTTTATAATCAGCAGCTATTGACATTCTGTGCTGCTCAAGCAAGGCAACAAGTGCAGGGTTAAGGCTTTTATTAGCATCCTCAGTTAAGCTGGTGTTAGCATTATTCACTGCTGCCTCCTTTTCAGTCTGCTTTCTTGTTTTGGACATATTGTCTCAACTCAAAACAGATTCCGCACGTATTAAACGTCCAAAACGTTGACAGCTTACAGCAAAGTAGGGTTTAAAAAGTAAGACTGAAAAAAAATATAGCAGGCGCCAGCAACGCACACACCTACTCCATTACCAGCACACCTGATGAGATGCGGCCTTTTAGCATTTCGGGGATTATTGTGCAGTGTTATCTTGCCACGCAGATGTAGTTCCAGCCTGCCAGGTGATTCTTCTTCTCCTTGCTTCTACTTACTTTCATTCCTTTTTCTCTCCAGAGCATACCTCTACCGCTCCAGGTTCCCTTTCACTTGCCCCCTACTCTCACTACAGATCATAGTCTCATCTGCAAACACCATGGTCCATGGAGACTCCTGTCTGACCTTGTCTGTCAGCCTGTCCATTACCATGGCAAACAAGAAGGGGCTCAGAGCCAATCCCTGGCTTCAACAACTCTTTCTCATATTTTCATCGTGTGGCTGATCAACGTTTTGTCTCTGTAGTTACTGCAGCTCTTAGCATCACCTTTGTTTTTGAAAATCATTTTTTTATTTATTTTTTTTAATTTTGTATACTTTATTGATCCCCAGAGGGGAAATTGAGGGCATCCACCTAGATAGATGAAGCAGCCATGGTATGATGCTATCCCTTTACCATTCACACCTGGGACCACTTTTCGAGTCTCCAATTAACCTAGCCTAGAAAAACGCTAAAACACTTCTTTGCCACTCCTCAGGCATCCTCTCACTCTCCAAGTTTGTGTTAAACAATCTGGTTAAAAATTCCACTACCATTTCTCCTAAACATGTCCATACCATCACTTGTATGTCATCTGGACCAGCAACCTTTCCATTCTTCATCCTCTTCAAAGCTGCTCTCACTTCTGCCTCACTAATCTCTGGGACTTCCTTGTTCAACATCTTTCCTTCATCCAACCTCCTCTCTGTCTTATTTTCTTTATTCATCAGCTCCTCAAAGTACCCCTTCCACCTTCTCAACACATTTTCATCATTTGTTGGTACATTACCATTTCTGTCCTTAATCAACCTAAGCTGCTGTACATCCTTTCATGCTCGATCTCTCTTTCTAGCCAGTCAAAACAAGTCATTTTGTCCTCCCTTAATGTCCAGCCTCTCATACAACTCACTATATTCCTCTTCTTTTGCTTTTGCCACCTCTCTTTGCCATGCCCCTAGATTCCAAATACTACTATCTACTTTCTTCATCTCCCTGACTATCCCACATTTTCATTGCTAACCTCTTCCTTTGAATATTTTCCTGTACCTCCTCATTCCACTACCAAGTCTAATTGTTTTCCTTTGTCAACGGGATACACCACATACCTTTCTACCCCTTTCCCTCAGTATTTTTGCTGTACTTTCCCAGACATCTAGTAATTCTTCCCTACCACCCAGAGCCTGCATCAAGTCTTTCCTGAACTCTGTGTGACCTTCCTTCTGTAACTTCCCCCACTTATTCTTTAGCTCTGCATTTACTCTCTTCCTCTTCTTGCTTTTCAAAGTCATCCTACAGACGACCATCTGATGCTTTCCAGCTACATTCTCCCCTGTCACCACCAGGCAGTCTCCTATCTCTTTCAGATTCCTCCTTCTGCAAAAGATGTTGTCCACCTATGTGCACCTTCCTCCACACTTGTAAGTGACCCTATGTTCCTCTCTCTTCTTGGAGTATGTGTTCTCCACAGCCATTTCCATCCTTTTAGCAAAATACACAACCATCTGTCCTTCCACATGTCTCGTCTTAAGATCATACCTTCTCAGTACCTCCTCATCACCTCAGTTCCCTTCACCTAAATGTCCATTAAAGTCCACTCCAATCACCTCTCTCTCCCCTCTGGGAACACTCTCTACCACTTCATTCAACTAACTCCAGATCTCCAGATTTCCTCTTTCTCTTCTACCTGATATCCAACTTGTGGGGCATAAGCACTGATAACATTCACCATCACACCTTTGACTTCTCACTTCAAACTCATAATTCTGTCTGACTCTCTCTTTACCTCCTATTTAAATCCACCTTCAATGCTTCTAGACTTGCTTCCCTTCCATCTGGTTTCTTGAACACACAGAATATCTACCTTTCTTCTCTCCATCATATCAGCCAACTCTCTGCCTTTACCAGTCATTGCCCCTACATTTAATGTCCCTACTCTCACCTCCACACTTCAACCTTTCCTTTTCTCTCTCTCCCTCCTAACACACCTTCCCCCTCTCCTCCTCCTTCTCATTCTTTGACCAACAGTAACCCAATTTCCACTGGCAACCTGTCAGTTAACAGCACCAATGGCTGTTGTTGTTGACCCGGGCCTTGACTGATGGTATATGAAAGTGTCATTCATCAAGATTCGCATGTTTGATTTTGCAAAGGTTTTACGTCGGATGGCCTTCCTGACACAACCAACCCCATTTACACAGTCTTGGGACCGGCACTAGGAGTACACTGGCTTGTGCACCCCCTACGGCTTGGTTAAAGTGCATCTTGGGTGGTTGCTGAAGCAAAAACATGGGTGTGGCAGGAGTTCGATGAGGCCATGGAACAAGGCTTTTGGTCAGCCTCGAAGATGTTCTGTCAAACTGTCCGGCCACTCAGGAGGGATGCCGGACATCGGTAGAGCCTAATTCCATACATTTCTACAACACTATAACATACAAATCCCTTTTCAGTGAGCAGGACTGAACTAACTCATCAGAGAGTTCACACAATGGTGGATGTCTGTCGAAACGCCCACTCAGCAACAGGTTCTACAGCCAGCGGTTTCTTATTCTAACATATCAGCACTCAGCTCCAAGTACAATTACTTGGATGACTAAGTCATCCTTCATGACCATTTTCTGCACATACCAGAGTTCCAGCATGTAAAAGTCATAATGTGAAGCTGGGCACGTCTTCCATCTTGAGCAGCAAGTGGGGGGAAAGGCCAGGAAAGCTTCAGCACCTACACTCCTATGCAACAGAGAGGCAATGCCCCGAGCGTCATTATGTTCCCTTTAGGGTTCATTGACAAAAATCTGAAATGTGAGCCTCTAAAAATTAACCCTGGTTACACTCTCCCCCACTAAAGTGCATGAGTCCCTGTCCACACTGTGTATGGTGTAGATGGGGCGCTGCTGACTTCATCTGCGGACATTGTTGGGTGGTGGAAGGAATACTGTGAGGATCTCCTCAACCTCACTGACACATCTTCCACAGAGGAGGCAAAGCTTGAGAATGAGGGGGACAACTTGCACATCACAGGGGCTGAAGTCACCAGCGTGGTTTAAAAAAATCTTCGGTGGCTGGGCCCCAGGGGTGGATGAGATTCGCCCTGAGTACCTCAGTACCTCAAGACCATGGATGTTGTAGGACTGTCATGGCTGACCCGCCTCTGCAAAGTT
This sequence comes from Pholidichthys leucotaenia, assembly GCA_020510985.1. Classification (NCBI taxonomy): domain Eukaryota; kingdom Metazoa; phylum Chordata; class Actinopteri; order Cichliformes; family Pholidichthyidae; genus Pholidichthys; species Pholidichthys leucotaenia. The sequence continues at coordinate 315,883,849 of CM035847.1, read as the reverse complement.
GCGTGGAGGTTGGCAACAGTACCTTTGTCATGGCAAACTTGGGTGGTGGTTCCTCTCTTCAAAAAGGGGGACTGGAGGGGTGTGTTCCAACTTCAGGGGGATCACACTCCTCAGCCTCCCTGGCAAGGTCTATTTCAGAGTACTGAAGAGGAACTCTGGCCAAACGTCGGATTCAGGAAGAGCAATGTTGTTTTTGTCCTGGCCGTGGCACATCGGACCAGCTCTTTACCCTCTCTAGACTCTTCAAGGGTTCATGGGAGTTTGCCCAACCAGTCCATATATATTTTGTGAACTCAGAGAAAGCATTCAACCACATCCCTCATGGTCTCTTGTTGGGGATACTGCAGGAGTATGGAGTATCAGGATTGTTGCTATGAGCTATCAGGTCTCTATTTGGCTATTGCAAGAGTTTGGTTCATATTGCCAACACTCAGTCAAGCTCCTTTCCAGTAAGAATTGAACTCCATCGGGGCTGCCCTTTGTCACAGATCCTGTTTATAACTTTTATGGACTGGATTCCTTGGTGCAGCCAAGGAATGGAGGGTGTAAGCTGCTGTTTGTAGATGATGTTGTCCTGTTGGTTTCATCGAGCAATGACCTACAGGTCTTACTGGTACGGTTTGCTACTGAGTGTCAACCGGATGGGATAAGAATCAGCACCTCCAAGTCCGGGTCCATGTTCTTCAGTTCAAACTGTCATATATTCAAATATATGAATTTATGGCTGCTTAGGGCTTCTGTACAATTAGGATAAAGAACCCAAAACAAATAGATTCTGCAAAAAAAAAAAAGGCAACAGAACATCCACTGAGAATCCAGCATTATTCTTTTTCATCTTTTCCTGCAAATCATCACAGAGAATGAATAAAATAATCTTCATGGTGTCATGAGCTGAGCACTGGAGGTTTCCGCCATGCTCAGTCTCATGGCTTTTCTCTATATTTGTATGTTTGTTGTATTTTGTGCCTTTTGGTGTCTGTATATCTCACATTGTTTCTTATTTATGTCATAATTTTGTTACTCTTGTTTGTGGTATTAGTTTGCATTTATTTCTCAGTCTGTATCTATTGACATTTAATTCTTTATATCTTACTGTTGTGTTCTTCCTCAGGGTTGACAGCTGTCAGTGGCACTTCCAGGTTTTTGCTCCATGGTGGGTGGTGTCCCTGTCAGTTGTCAGCCCGTCATCTCCCCTCTCATTGCTCCCAGCTGACCTGAGTAGTAATTATTGTTTCCTTCTGCCCGCTCTGGCTCCCACACCTATTTTCATTTGTGTTATGCCTTATTTAAGAGCTGCTGATCCATGTATTCCTCACTGCGGTCTTGATGATGAATACTACTTCCAGACGTAAGTTTGACATCCTCTATTTTCTTCTCTGAGTACCGCGTCATTCTCTTTGTGGCTTTTTAGTTATTTGGTGCACATTGTACTTTATGTTTGTGATAAATCATCACAAATTCAGAGTTTAGTGCGTGGGTCTCCTCTCTGCTCTGGAGGGGCATTCATGACACATGGAGATCTGACCTCTTCTGGGAGAATTTTGGGCATTAAGGCATATGTCCTTTCCCGGTCAGGGACAAGTTCCTGCCCCAAGTGGAGTAGTTTAAGTATTTTGGGGTCTTATTCACGAGTGAGGGGAGAATGGAGCGGGAGATTGACAGACGGATCAGAGCAGCATCTGCAGTGGTGTGGACGTTGTATTGGTCTGTTGTGGGGAAGAGAGAGCTGAGCTCTAAAGCAAAGCTGTCGGTTTTGGGTAACGACTGAAAGAATGAGATCACGGATACAAGCATCTGAAATAAGTCAGTGCGAGGGTGGCTGTGATGGAGGTGTAGTGTAGCAGACTACTAATCGGAGGGTCAGTGGTTTGATTCCCTCTCTGTCTGTAGTCTGCATGTCGAAGTGTCCTGGAGCAAGACACTGAAACTCCAGTTGCTCCTGGTGGGTCAGGTCAGCGCCGGTGCATGGCAGCTCCACCACCATCAGTGTGTGAATATGTGTGTGAATTGGTGGATAGCAGGATCTGTAAAGTGCTTTGGTAATCCAGAGATGAGTAAAAACCGCTATATAGGTGAAGGCCATTTAACATATACCATTTCTCTGTAGGATTGCTGGACTCACCCTTAGAGATAGGGTGAGGAGCTCAGTCATCCGGGAGAGACTCAGGGTAGAACCTCTGCTCCTCCATTATTAAAGGAGCCAGTTGAGGTGGTTTGAACATCTGATTAGGATGCCTCCTGGACGCCTCCCACTTGAGGTGTTTTGGGTGCGTCCCACTGAGAGGAGACCCAGGGGCAGACCCAGGACATGCTTGACCGACTATGTCTCCCAGCTGGTCTGGGAACGTCTTGGTGTCCTCTCTGAGGAGCTGAAGCAGGTGGCTGGGGAGAGGGAAGTCTGGGCTTCTCTGCTTGCCTCCGCGACCCGTACCTTCGGAGAAGCAGTAGAAAATGGATGGATGGATGGGTGGATGGATGCTGTACAGCTGCATGTGTTCTGCCTCATTATAGTGCATAATTTGAATTGTGGCAGCAACACTGACAGATTTGGTTTGTGACTAGAACTGATATAAGAGTGGTATTAAGTGGTGTTTATTTACCTTTTTCACTTACTTTTCTTACTAACATCATGTCTGTCTGTCTTTCTGTCCTTCGTGTGTGGATTGCCAAAAGGTTTTTCTCACATCACTTCCCCACTTCCATGTGTCAGCACTGATTCCCCCAGTCATCCCAGCAATACTCAGTCAGTCAGCAGTGATCCTTCCATTGACTTCAACTTTAATGCCAGACGATTTTGTTTTATTTCATTTGAGTGACTGTATGAGTCTGAGCCTGGCTACCTTTTACACAGCACAGGGATCGTTGAGAGATTGGACCAGTTTTTTGTTTTTTTTTTAATCTTTTGGATAATCCACAAAAAATCATCCGCAAAAAACAATCAACCAGCCAAGCAAGCAGACAAACAGACAGAGAGACAGAAAACAAACAGTGGTGACCTTTTTGTTGTGAATTTTTCTCCTAGTAAATCTGATTACAGTACATCTAGAAAATATTCATAGTGCTTCACTTTTTCCACATTTTGTTATGTTACAGCCTTATTCCGAAAGGGATTAAATTATTTTTTTCCTCAAAATTCTACACATAACACTTCATAATGACAACGTAAAAAAAAGTTTTTCTGAGATTTTTGCAAATTTATTAAAAAAAAATAAAATAGAACATGTACATAAGTATTCACAGCCTTTGTCATGAAGCTCAAAATTGAGCTCAGGTTCATCCTGTTTACACTGATCATCCTTGAGATGTTGCTACAGCTTAACTGGAGTCCACCTGTGGTGAATTCAGTTGATTGGACATGATTTGGAAAGGCACACACCTGTAAGGTCCCACAGTTGACAATGCATGTCAGAGCACAAACCAAGCATGAAGTCAAAGGAATTGTCTGTAGACCTCTGAGACAGGATTGTCTCGAGGCACAAATCTGGGGAAGGGTACAGAAAAACTTCTGCTGCTTTGAAGGTCCCAACGAGCACAGTGGCCTCCATCATCCAAAAATGGAGGAAGCTCAGAACCACCAGGACTCTTCCTAGAGCTGGCCCGTCGTCTAAACTGAGCGATCGGTAGATCGCCTTAGTCAGGGAGGTGACAAAGAACCCAATGGTCACTCTGACAGAGCTCCAGTGTTCCTCTGTGGAGAGAGGAGTACCTTCCAGAAGGAAAACCATCTCTACAGCAATCCACCAATCAGGCGTGTATGATAGAGTGGCCAAACGAAAGCCACTCCTTAGTAAAAGGCACATTGCAGCCCACCTGGAGTTTGCCAAAAGGCACCTGAAGGACTCTCAGACCATGAGAAACAAAATTATCTGGTCTAAAGAAATAACGATTAAGTTCTTTGGCATGAATGCCGGGTGTCATGTTTGGAGGAAACCAGGCACCACTCAAAACCACGCCAATGGGGGTGGCAGCATCATGCTGTGGGGATGTTTTTCAGCAGCAGGAACTGGGAGACTAGTCAGGATAGAGAGAAACATCAGTGCAGCAATGTACAGAGTCATCCTAGATGAAAACCTGCTCCTGAGCTCTCTTAACCTCAGACTGGGGTGAAAGTTCATTTTTAAGCAGGACAACGACCCTAAGCACACAGCCAAGATATCAAAGGAGTGGCTTCAGGACAACTCTGTGAATGTCTTTGAGTGGTCCAGCCAGAGCCCAGACTTGAACCCAATTGAACACCTCTGAAGAGATCTGAGAATGGTTGTGCACCGACGCTTCCCATGAAACCTGATGGAGCTTGAGAGGTGATGCAAAGAGGAATGGGCCAAACTGCCCAAAGATAGGTGTCCCAAACTTGTGGCATCATATTCAAAAAGACTTGAAGCTGTAACTGCTGCCAAAGGTGCATCAACAAAATATTGAGCAAAGGCTGTGAATACTTATGTACATGTGAATTCTTAGTCTTTTATTTTTAATAAATTTGCAAAAATCTAAGAAAAAACTTTTTTTTAACGTTGTCATTATGGGGTATTGTGTGTAGAATTTTAAGGACAAAAATGAATTTAATCCATTTTGGAATAAAGCTGTAACAACAAATTGTGGAAAAAAGTGATGGGCTGTGAAGACTTTCCGGATGCACTGTAAATACAATAGATTGTCTTGTTAAAGGGGTCATTGACTGCACTTATCCCACATTTTAACAGCTCACTCAAATCTGAATGAAATGTTGGTGACATATTTCTCTCTCCGCCAAGGAGGTTATGTTTTCATCAGCGTTGGTTTGTCTGTCTGTCTGTCTGTTTGTTTGTCTGTCTGTCTGTTTGTTAGCAAGATAACTCAAAAAGTTATGGACGGATTTTCATGAAAATTTCACAGATTGTCAGAAATGGGGTATCCTACAGATGATTACATTTTGGTGGTGATCCGGTTCACCGTCCAGAAGAAAACCTCCATTACGGAAAATGCCATTTTCGTCAATAACTACTGAACCACTAATCCTATCATTGTGAATCCAATTGCTAGTCATATGTTTTCATGGTCAAGGAATCTGAAAACGTACACACAAACGCTGTATGGGGGGAACTGTGGCGCTTGGCGGAGGTCTGCGCTCTCCGAGTGCTTTTCTAGTTTTCACATTGTCTTTAAGTTGTTGGGTTTTTTTTTTTATTATTGAAGCAATTTTTTTTTTTTTTTGTATTTTTCCTGACTTTCTTGAAACACTCTGTTGGTCAGAGTACAGGAGTCCAGGCTCAGGTTCTCTGCTATCAGAGGGATGCCCACAGGGCCAGGGACATCCAGGACGTCCACCGTGATTTTCTTGGTTTTCTCCCCTCTGGCATTCTTGGCATTCAGCATGTAGATGCCGCGGTCTTTTCTGGCACAGGGTTTGATGTTAGAAAGGATGTTTCTTAAACCTATCACTTTAAGAAACATCCTTCACCTGTTCAACTCTGCCCTCCCTGTTATGTCAGTTAGTCATTTGCTAACAAGCTTCTAGCCTCCTTGCTCGCATGAGCAGGACTCTCGTTCACTGATCCACGGTCAATGGTGTATCTCGCATCTGTCCGGCCTGTCTCCCAATAATTTTTCCATGATTCCACAACAAATTGCTAGCACTGCACACCAGATTCCCCCCCCCCCCTTCACACCAGATCACCGCAACAGAGACCTGGCTTGTGACCCGAGGCTTCTGGCTGAGCCAAGCTATGGAGGCAAGGGACCTCAAAGGGCAGTGTCTCGGTCTGTAGGACTCCGCTCTGCTCCCACAGCCAGCTGGGAGCTGGAGCAACCCAGAGGCTGCTAGCTCTCATGGCCAGCAGCCTATTAGCTGCTGGCCTATTGGTAGCCTATTAGCCCCCGAGCTAAAACTGGTACCAGGACACTGGCTAATAATGTTATTTTCTTCAGATCTTAGTCACAGTAATAGCCATCCCTGTAACCACCGGGTTCACTCCAGCCATCTCCCAGTGGTTTCATCGTGATTCCGCAGCAGATCGCCTGTACCAGTGTTACGCCCCTGCCTGCCGAGAATTGCATCCAGGGTAGTTCTCGGCATAACACCGACCAGTAGCCTCTGGTTCCGGGTAATTTTGATTGCAGTGATCGGTGTGCCAGTACGGGCAATCTGCCGCGGAATCACGATGTAATCACTGAGAGATAGGCTGCTTTTCCTTTTCCAATGTCATCAATTTCTGACCAAAGAAAGAGAAGCTCAAGTGTCATAATCCAGGTAGGGTGTACAGGCCTCTGCAACAATTCTTACCTTAGTGGAAAAAAACAAACAAAAAAAAAAAAAAACAGGTCTCGCCTCTCCTGATGATAATTGCTGTTTTTAAGGACAGCACAAGTTGATGAACATTGATATCAATCAATGAAAACTTGACAGATTGTAGCTAGTGGCTAATTACCTCTGCCAAGGAGGTTATGTGATTATCGGCATTGGTTTGTCTGTCTGTCTGTCTGTCTGTTTGTTTGTCTGTCTGTTTGTTTGTTTGTTTGTTTGTTTGTTAGCAAGATAACTCAAAAAGTTATGGACAGATTTTCATGAAATTTTCACAGATTGTCAGAAATGGGGTATCCTACAGATGATTACATTTTGGTGGTGATCCGGATCACTGTCCAGAAGAAAACCGCCATTACGTAAAATGCCATTTTCGTCAATAACTACTGAACCACTAATCCTATCATTGTGAATCCAATTGCTAGTCATATGTTTTCATGGTCAAGGAATCTGAAAACGTACACACAAACACTGTATGGGGGGAACTGTGGCGCTTGGTGGAGGTCTGCGGTCTCCGAGTGCTTTTCTAGTTTCCATCTGTTGTCCGTGGATAAGGCACCCCCCCCCCCAAAAAAAAAAAACAAAAAAAAAAAACTCAAATCCAGCAATGCTTTTTTGTTGCCTGAAGGAGGAAGAGAGAGCAGCAGGTAAAGCTGGGATAGGAAAAATTGATGTGATGAATAAGGAAAATGAAGGGCAAATTGGGGGAGGAAGAGAGACATGAGAGTTGGGAGGCACTCTGACAGCTTAACTGGTCTGTGTGTGTGTGTGTGTGTGTGTGTGTGTGTGTGTGTGTGTGTGTGTGTGTGTGTGTGTGTGGTGACATTTTCCCCACAGCTTTGCTGGCTGCTGTATTAGTGTCATTAGATATGCAAAGTAGGCCAATTAGCAGCTCAGTGTGCAGGAAGTGACACGCTGCACCTGAAGAAGCAGTCAGTGTCCACAGCCAGCAATAAATCAAGCCTGTGCATGTGTGTATGTGTAGAGTTGGTCTCAGTTATATTATAGACTCATTAGTTAATTAAGAAGAGAAAGTTTCTGGCTATCTTCACTTGAATATATGTTGGATACAATTATTCCCCCTCTCTGGGAGACAATATCAAGCTACACGTCCACTGCAGCATTTTGTATTGGTGTGAAATTGGCTGCTGACACAAGGCAAAAAGGCCACTTGTTATTGGATCCACTTTGAGGTGTCTGACTGCTCGCTGTGTGTGGAATCCCTCTGGATACTGGTGAGCATCAAACCCAACAGTGGGATACGATACTGTCCATGTTGGAGAGAGGAGAGCAGAGTCTCTCACTGGATGCATACCTCATCAAGAATGGTACATGGTAAATGGCGTTCACTTATATAGCACTTTTTCTCATCTCTAGATGACCAAAGCACTTTACAGATACTGCTATACACATATTCTGTCATGTGTATGAGCTCTTTGAGCTCAGACCAACCTTATTGTTGAGTTTTTGCATTTCTGTCATTGTTTTTTGTGTCTATTCATGTGTTTAGGTTTGGTCACTGTTTTGGTGTTGCCCCTCTCCCTCCAGACACTCACAGTGTGCTAAATGCAAAACATCATTCTGCGTTTGGGTTTGTCTTTATCTCTGTGCACCACGTAAAGGTGCACATGAAAGAATGAAAAGGCCCTAACAGAACCCAGCAGTGGTGCTGTGCGTTCTTTTTCATCATTTTTGCCTTTTTCCACCTACCTGTTTATGAGCACCATGTCCAACCTTGACGACGTGGAGCTTTGTGGGGTGTGCATCCTGGAGGACATTTTGCCATGGATTCAGGCCTCCTGTATCCCTGAAATGGTCCGTGAAGGTTGGGACAGCGCAGCATGGGTGATGAAGACGCATCTATGGAACCATCAGGAGGCCACCGACATCCTCTTCTCCATTTATTCTCTTCCGTGTGCGAGCGATGAGCCTGGGGAGGCCGCTCTGATGCCGGAGCCGACCCAAACGAAGAGGAAGCGCTCATGCCACAAGAAGCCTTTAGCCTCCCCTGCAGCAGCTCCGCCTCCTGAGCCCTGGCCCACTCCGTCCACCGAGGAGCTGGAAGAGCGAAGACAGGTGTTGTTGGTGGAGACAGATCTCCTCCTCGAGGTGAAGACGTGGCTTCTCCCGGAATGGATCCACAAAGCAGAGGAGTTTTTCCCGAGGGAGCCAGTGATTGAGCATTCCCGGACATTCCCGGAGCATTCCAGTCTTAGAGCAGTCTTGCCTGGCTCTTGATGGGGGGGGGGGGAGGGCAGATGTAGCCACCCACTGCGCCTGAGCTTACCTCGCTGGGCCCCGCCACTGCCGGCGACCCTGACCCCTTTCCTCTCTGTGCTGTATCTGAGCTCTCGCCAGAGAGGATCCTACACCGCCAGATGACCTCGTTAATCCAGGTTCACCACCAGCGATCGTCCAGGGTCTAGCTTCCTCCAAGGGTGCTGCAGTGCTCCAGTCCGGAGCCACCGAGAGTGCTGCAGTGCTCCAGCCAGGAGCCTCCAAGGGTGCTGCAGTGCTCCGGCCGGGAGCCACCGAAGGTGGTGCAGTGCTCCGGCCCGGAGCCTCCAAGGGTGCTGCAGTATTGTGGCCAGGAGACACCGAGGGTGCTGTAGTGCTCTGGCCGGGAGCCACCAAGAGTGCTGCAGTGCTCCGGCTGGGAGCCACCGAGGGTGCAACTGTGTCCCAGAATGGGACCACTGCGAGTGCAACAATGTCCCAGACCGGGAACACCGTGGGTGCTACTGTTTCCCAGACTGGGACCACCGCATGTACAATTTCACTGTCATCCAAGGCTGCCGGGGGCATCGTGGCCTCCCTTCCTTCTCTGCCAGACACCGTCAGGGTCTCCCTTCCTTCCTCACCAGACATCATTGGGGTCCTTCGTCCCCGGCCCTGCCTCCCTTCATTAAACCTTCCAATGGGGAGACTGCCCCCTGGGTTACTCTTCCGGGTCTGGTGGCTGAAGAACTCGGGCCAGCTACCAGAGAGACTAAGCAGCCGGGTCGGGTGGGCTGTACTGTCCAGCAGGCCACCCGATTTGTACCATCTTGCCATCTGGTTGGCCTGGGACTTAGGCAGGCCACCCGACCTGTTCCTGTCATGGCCGCCAATCACGGCACCTGTATACGCACCTGCCTGTCATCTCCTGTGGCCCTATTTATTCCCATCAGGACCAGTGCTGGGCGTGGAGTCATCTGATTCTTTCTGTGAATCACTCCACACCCTGCCTCTGTGCTTCCCTGCACTGAATTCTCCTGCCATCGGCTTCCTAGCCCAGCAGTACAATGTCTGGGTTGGTTTTGCCCGGACCAACAACCAAGTAAGCATTATTGCTTCTAAACCTGTCCATTCCCCTGTGCACAGGCGGAGCCCGCAACGGCGGACCTCCTTCTCCCTCCAGGCAGTGGACTTTTATTCCACCTCCAGTTAACCTGCCCGCAGACACTGTCTCCCTGGCTGCAGCGTCGGCGCCACCTGAAGACGCTGGTTAAAGTGCTTACTGTTGACAGTAAGCACTTTAACATCTGACATGCTGCATAGGTGTACTGTAAGCTAACGGCCCTTGTCTCTTTACAGGGTTGCCAGTCTGTACGGTGCTCTTCCAGCCCAGCTGGAATACACGGATTGCACTACACAACATTACACCACATAACTGCATTCACGCACCCAATCCCTCATGTTAACAAATAAAGTACGTTAATTGTGTTAACCCTGAGTCGTGTCTGTTCTGTGGGTCACCTGAACCATGTCAGTACGACTCCGCCAAAGTGACCAGGCAGACAGCGCACTCATGCGCCGTATTAACCATCTTGAGGCTCAGGTAGACCAATTAGCGTACCAACAACAGGTGATGTTGACTCAGCTAACCCGCATCACCGATAGGTTAGATCGCTTAGCTAGCCCACAGGGGTTCCCCACAGCACCAGCTAGCTCCTCAGCTCCCGCTAGTTCTACCGCTAACTCCACCACTAGCTCTTCGCTTAGTCCTCACTCTACAGGTTCCGCTAGTCAGCTCACTCCCGTCCCTACTCCCGTCCGTTTTAAAGGGGTGTTGGGAGAAGACAGGGGGTTCCTCATGCAGTGTGAAATCGTGTTCCAACTGGTTCCCGGAGATTTTCCCACTGACCAGAGCCGCATTGGCTATATGATCAATCTGTTAGAGGGGCGGGCTTTAGCATGGGCTTATGCAGTTATGGCTAGGGCCGATTATGCTTCTACGACATATGTTCAATTCACCCAGGAATTTCAGGAAGTATTTAGTCACTCAAACCGGGAAGATGTACTCACCTCTTTCCTGCTAAACCTTCGGCAGGGGTCGAGGGCAGTCGCTGATTATGCTGTTAACTTCCGGGTCGTAGCTACGGAGTTCGGGTGGGAAGATGCCTCCCTGAGTACTATATTCCTGAGGAGTTTGAGCCTAGCCTGTGGGACGAGCTGGCCCGCCTGGAGAAACCCTCCACGTCGCATGAGTGTATCTCCCTGGCCATTAGCCTTGACAACCGTCTGAGGGAACGAGCTGCGGAGGGTAAGACTTCTGGCCACGTGGAGAATAGGCCACGCCGTGCTCTCCAGCCCCCCCTACTGGCCCTCCTGTCTACTGACCTCTCTGAGGACCAAGAACCAATGATAGTGGGGAGGTCGAAACTTCCTGCAGAAGAGAGACAGCGCCGCCGTGAGTTGGGGTTGTGTGTCTATTGCGGGAGCGAGGAGCATGACCTGAATTCCTGTCCTAGGCGGCCAAAAGGGGAAGTCCATGCGTCGAAGTAGGGGGCCTCACGGACGTAAAAGATAACAATCCCCTCACCCGCTTTCTCATTCTTATTCGGTTTTGCTTGGTCACAAAGAACATAAAACACATGCACTCATTGACTCAGGGGCCGAGCAGAGCTTCATTTCTAGGAGTCTGGCAACCCGTCTGGGTCTTCCTATGTAGCCGTTAAAAACTCCCTTTAAGATTATTGCTCTGTCGAAGGCAGCGTTGGCCACTGTCACTCATCGGGTCGCCTCGGTGCCAGTCATCATTTTGGGCAACCATCGGGAGGAGTTGAATCTGTTTGTCTGATGTTATCGTCCCCGGTTATTCTGGGCTGCCCTTGGCTGCATCTGCACAACCCTTCAATTGACTGGCGTTCGGGAAGTATCGTGTCATGGAGCCCTTTCTGCCTGAGTGCCTGTCTGCAGTCTGCTGCATGCTCGCCTGCCATGCCTTTGGAGGTCCCAGCCTCCCCCCCCCCCCCCCGGATCTGTCAAAAGTGCCATCGGAATACCATGACCTTGGGGCCGTCTTCAGTAAATCCCAAGCCCTTTCCCTTCCCCCTCACTGGCCTTATGATTGCGCTATTAACCTGCGGGCCGGCGCTCCTTTGCCATCTAGCAGACTCTACAACCTGTCTGCTCCTGAGCGCGCGGCCATGGACTCATATATTAAGGAGTCCCTTAGTTCAGCTATCATTAGACCTTCATCTTTGGCGGTGGGGGTGGGGTTTTTCTTCATGGGGAAGAAGGACGGCTCCCTCAGGCCATGCATCGACTTCCGGGAACTTAACAACATCACTATCAAGGATAAGTATACTCTCCCCCTCCTTAACTCTGCATTCGATTCCCTCCAGGGGGCTTGCTGCTTTACCAAATTAGACCTGCGCAATGCCTATCACCTGGTGCTGATACCTTTAGGCCTTTAGGACCCCTAGTGGGCATTTTGAATATTTGGTCATGACGTTCGGGCTGTCCAATGCCCCGGCCGTCTTCCAGCGGCTTATTAATGATGTTTTGAGAGATTGTCTGGGCACCTTCGTGTTTGTCTACCTTAATGACATTCTTATCTTTTCTCAGTCCATGGAGGAGCATCACGTGCACGTCAGGCGAGTCTTGCAGCGGCTGCTGGAGAATAATCTCTACGTCAAGGCAGAAAAATGTGAGTTCCACGTCTCCAGGACCTCTTTCCTCGGCTTCATTAATGCCCCAAAGGAGGTCATCCCGGACCCAGTAAAGGTGAAGGCGGTGGTGGACTGGCCCACCCCCATATCGAGGAAACAGTTGCTGCAGTTCCTGGGCTTCGCTAACCTTTATCGCCGGTTCATTAAGGACTACAGCCGTATCGCCCTCCCCCTCACCAACTTGACCTCCACCAAGGTTCCCTTTCGCTGGACGGAAGAGGCAGACACTGTGTTCTCAGAGTTGAAGGTTAGAGTTTTATCATCACCTATCCTGACGCAGGTGGATCCCACCCTTCAGTGCCTGGTGGAGGTGGATGCCTCTGATTCTGGGGTGGGGGCTGTGCTGTCCCAGCGTTCTCCGGAAGACGGTAAGATCCGCCCCTGCGCCTACTTCTCTCGCCACCTGTCCCCAGCAGAATAAAATTTAGACATCGGGGATAGGGAGCTGTTGGCAGTGAAACTAGCCCTGGAGGAGTGACGGCACTGGCTGGAAGGAGCGTCACAGCCATTCATTGTCTGGACCGACCACAAGAACCTGGAGTACCTTCGGACCGCCAAGAGGCTGAACGCCCGACAGGCCCGCTGGTCGCTGTCTTTTGGACGGTTCGACTTTACCATCACCTACCGCCCTGGGTCAAAGAACACCAAGCCCGATGCCCTGTCTCGTCAGTTCGCCCCAAAGACAGCAGAGAAGGCCGAGCACCCCATCCTCCCTCCAGCATGTGTCATGGGCGCCCTCGCTTGGGGCATTCGGGATAAGGTTATAAGGGCGCAGTCTGACGAAGCTGACCCGGGGGGGGGGGGGGGGTCCAGCTGGCAAACTATTTGTTCCCACAGCGGTCTGAGGGGAGGTCATCCAGTGGGGGCATACCTCCAAATTCGCCTGCCATTTGGGTAGGGCACGCACGGTGGCACTCCTACAAAGGTCGTTTTGGTGGCCATCCCTCCAGAAGGACGTGGGGGAGTACATCCACGCCTGTCCTGAGTGTGCTACTGGGAAGACATCCTCATCGCCGCCGGCCGGGCTGCTCCACCCCCTCCCCGTCCCGGGTAGACCATGGTCCCACGTGGTGCTGGATTTTGTCACAGGTCTCCCCACATCCAATAACTTCACCACCATCCTCACGCTGGTGGACAGATTTTCCAAGGCGGCTCATTTCATCCCTCTGCGGGGGTTGCCGTCTGCCAAAGAGACAGCTGATCTGCTGGTTCAGCATGTAATTCAGCTGCATGGCATCCTTCAGGACATAGTATCGGACCGAGGGCCCCAGTTTATCTCCAAAGTCTGGAAGGCCTTTTGCACCGCCTTAGGGGCTATGGCGAGCTTGTCCTCCGGCTATCACCTGCAATCCAACGGGCAATGTGAACTTGCCAGCCAGGAGGTGGAAGCAGCGCTGCGGTGTGTCACTGCCGCCAACCCATCATCATGGAGCACACACCTCCCTTGGATTGAATGCGCCCATAACACAGCAGTGTCCTCGACCACCGGCATGTCCCCCTTTGAGGCGTTGTTGGGTTACAACCCCCCGCTGTTCCCTGAAGAGGAGGGGGACATTGCCGTTCCACCGGTTCAGGCCCATCTAAGACATTGTCGGTGGATTTGGAAGGCTGCCAGAATGGCACTGCAATGGACAGCGGAACGCAACACTGCGGTGGGGAATCGACGCAGGGTTCCGGGCCCGGCTTATCAGGTGGGTCAGCAGGTATGGCTCTCTACTAAAAACATCAACCTGAAAGCGGAACGCAAGACCGCCCAGCGGTTCATTGGCCCATACCTTATATGTCGAATTACTAACCCAGTGGCTGTGTGTCTAACTCTCCCCCCCTCCCTCTGCATCTCTCTATCTTTTCATGTCTCTCAGGTTAAGCCTGTCTCCTCCAGCCCATTGTGTCCCCCTCCCAGGTCTCCACTTCCACCGAGGGTGATCGACGGCAACCCGGCGTGGCCCGTCTTTTCCATCCTGGACATCCGCCGCCAGGGGCGTGGCCTGCAGTCCTGGTGGACTGGGAGGGCTACGGGCAGGAGTGGAGGTCCTGGGTGCGTCCCGCCCTCATGCTCGACAAGCAGCTCATCAGGGACTTCCATCGGACGCACCCGGGAAGGTTGGAACGCACACCGAGAGGCGTGCCGTGGGGGGGAGTACTGTCATGGCCACCAATCACGGCCCCTGTGTATGCACCTGCCTGTCATCTCTTGCGGCCCTATTTATTCCCATCAGGACCAGTGCTGGGCACGGATTCGTCTGATTCTTTCTGTGAATAACGCCACACCCTGCCTCTGTGCTTTCCTGCACTGAATTCTCCTGCCATCGGCTTCCTAGCCCAGCGGTACAACGTCCGGGTTGGTTTCGCCCGGACCAACAACCAAGTAAGCGTTATTGCTTCTAAACCTGTCCATTCCCCTGTGCACAGGCGGAGCCCGCAACGGCTGACCTCCTTCTCCCTCCAGGCGGCGGACTTTTATTCCACCTCCAGCTAACCTGCCCGCAGACACTGTCTCCCTGGCTGCAGCTTCGGCGCCACCTGAAGACACTTCAACATCTGTTGACAGTAAGCACTTTAACATTTGATGTGCTGAATAGGTGTACTGTAAGCTAATTGCCCTTGTCTCTTTACAGGTGTGCCAGTCTGTACGGTGCTCTGCCGGCCCAGCTGGAATACATGGATTGCACTACACAACATTACACCATAAACCGCATTCACGCACCCAATCACTCACGTTAACAAACAAAGTAAGTTAATTGTGTTAACCCTGAGTCGTGTCTGTTCTGTGGGTCACCTGAACCATGTCAGTTCCACCTGGCCGTCTGCCAGGCCTGGTACTCTGGTCAGCCCCCTGAAATTTGTGAGCAGGGGGGCCTTAATTCTGTGTTTTGTTTTTCTTTTTTTCTTGGTGAGGGTCCTGAGCAGGGTTGTCTTTTTTTTGGGGGGGGGGAGGTTTTTTCTTTTTTTTTTCCTTTGATGTCAATTGGGGGTTTGTGGAATCCACCTCATGTGTATGAGCTCTTTGAGCTCAGACCCACCTTATTGTTGAGTTTTTTTGCATCTGTCATTTTGTGTCTATTCATGTGTTTAGGTTTGGTCCCTGTTCTGGTGTTGCCCCTGTCTCTCCAGACACTTCCCACTTGCTGTTCACAGTCTGCTTGCCATCAGCTGTGAGCAGCACTGCAATTAGTTCACCTTCTGCTCAGCTCACACACCTGTTATCATTTATGTTGTTGTCTCACCTATTATTTAATCCCTTGCACTCTGGTCAATTTCCCTAAAAACGCCTAAAAATAACATACCCAAAGTAAATCAAAAGCTGTTCTTCAACCCTTTGCAGCATCTTCATGGGGTTGGTCTCATTTAAAAGAAAACACTTTGAATTTTTTTGGCAAAACAGTCATAATCTCTCTAAGTGGTCCTGCCACTGAGTAACAGTCATCTAAACATACTGAACTTGAAGAAAATAAATTTCGCCTGGGTGTTTTTTTGGATACAAATGCTTGCAAATAACACACAGCTGTCAGATCCGGGCTGGAAAATGCAACAGAAATGTAGAACCAAGTGTTATCCAGCTGAGGTCAAAATTTTGTAACAATACCACAAAAAATGAATATATTACACAGCTTTCTTCTCAGGTTGTTCCCAGGCATTTTTGAACTGTGCCAAATTGTGTCAAATGGCACAGTTTGGAAAAACGTCTGTAACTTTTGAATGATTCAATATAGAAGCTTGATCTTGGGCTCTAATGAAAGGTGACACTCAGGGCTGTGTGTGTGTGTGGGGGGGTTGTTTATTCATTCATGAATGAATGAATGAACAAACAAGCCCCCACACACAAAGAAGCATGCCACGTAAAAAATGTGTGGCTTTTTTTTTTTAAAGAAAAAATAACCTACAGTGCATTAAAAATTATACTAAAAAAATATCTGTAATGTAGAAGATAACAACTCCCACCCCCCCACCCCCCCGCTACAGAGGACAGACATCGCCCATCGCTACATGACGGACCGCGGTGACGGTGCGCCGCGGTCTACTACGCACAGTTGTACTAAAATATCTGCAATATATCTGCAATCCGCTACAGAAAAGGAGTGGGGGGGGGGGGCGTTCACGGTCCGGACGCAGAGCACGGACCGATCCGTCATGTGGCGATGATGCACAGTTGTAATTTACCGATCGGTCAAAAGTCATTTTGATTACAATTTTCAGGGATAAAGAATAATTTAGCTTATAACACTTACCTGTCCACAACAACAGTGTCGCTGGCGAACTTCTCTTCCTCATTGTCAGACGAACATGACGCTGGTCCGCTTGTTACGACTCGTGGTTCTGGTCACGCGACCTGGTCAAACCATGATTCCATTATTGCGGTTTTGCGCTTCCATGATTGCGGTTTTGGCGAACGATTTTTCAAAACAAATAAGAACAGTAGTAAAAAGAAAAGACTGGCGAACGCGTGTGTGTCACCCAGCGGCTTACACAAAACAGATTTTAAGCACGGGACGTACGCTTTCAATCGTGGAACTTCTCTGCTTCAATTGGCTCGCTGTATTCACAGCCGTTGGTAGGCGAGTCCTTCTTGCTAGGTTTTCAGTCATTGGTTCTTCAAGGTTTCAGAAACCCAATTCAAGGCTCTTATTAGTCGAATGAGAGGTCAATCAAATCTAAGCCAATCAAAGCACTCCTTTGGCTTTCTGTTCGCAGCTGTGTCTGTAGTGGAAGAACGGAAATGCAGCTTTTTTTTTTTTCAGTGCACCCTAGGACGCAGAGACGTGACCACCCGCGGTATCCCGGAGTGCAAGAGGTTAAGCTCAGACTGCTCATTTGTTCCTTGCCTTTTCATTGTGAGTTTGTTCTGTCTTCACCTCAACAGAACACCCTGTAAGTAATCTTTGACGCTCACCAGTCAGTTTGGGAGCGCTTGAAATTTTCTTCCCGCTCACTAGTCAGTTTGGGAGCATGTTGTGTTTACTCGTCTATTTTGCTCACCAGTCAGTTTTGGAGCGCTTTGTGTTTTTCCTTCAATTTTCAGTTTGGGAGCTCTTGTGTTATTCCTTTGTTAATAAATGCACAACATCATTCTGCGTTTGTGTTCGTCTTTATCTCTGTGCGCCACGTAAAGGCGCACATGACACATTCACACACACAGGTGCTGGTGTGACCCACCAGGACCAACTGGGGGTTCATTGTCTTGCTCAAGGACACTTCGGCATGCAGACTGCAGACAGAGCAGGAATCAAACCCCAGACCCTCCGATCAGTAGTCTGCCACACTACACCTGTGCCACAGCTGCATGTTCTTGTGAAGGCACCACATCTGCCCACTGCCTTTAGACCAACTCACTAGCCTTATACTGAGACCACACAGTATCAGCAGGTAGCTTTGACTGGATCTGTCTATGCTTTTCCATGATATGGCTGATAGCCCCAGAGCAGGGATGGATGTTCAGTGTTTGGTCCAGGTGTCCTATGTTTTAGCCATGAATTAAGATGCTCATATTTTAGTCCCTCATATTTAGAAGTGAATTATATCAAATACAAGAAGCCATTGATTATTCAGAATGTCAAATTTACAATAAAAAATCACACTTTCATTAGAAACAAACACAACTATAGACCAATCTGGTGACGTATTTGTGTGTTGTACCATCTTGTGGCACTGGGATTAAAGTGGTCACCAGTGGCAGATGATCAGGGTTTGCTGGTGCTTTCTTATAGCATCAGGGCAAACTTCCCATTGACAGGTATTCAAGTAAGTGTGCATAGCTGGTTTACATTTTTCTTTTAAGCCTTCACACACGGGTCTCTGATTGAGCAAAAGGTGATGTCACTTTTACAGCAGTGAAAATAAGTACTGAACACGTCAACATTTTTCTCATTAAAGATATTTCTGGTGGAGCCATTGACCTGAGATTTCCACAAGATATGAGTAACAACCCAAGTAATCCATACAAAGACATCAAGGCAACTGTGTTCACAAAACAAGTTATATTTAATAAAGTGGAATGACACCGGGGATAAGTATTGAATACATGAAGAAAAAGAGGTGCAAAAAGGCGTAGAAATCCAAGAAACCAGCTGAAATCCATCAGAATTTAGTAAGCCAACTCATCCCCCATCAGTGCAATTTAATTTCACCTTGTTAAGTCCTGACTGATAGCCTTTTAAAGGGCCTATATCATGCTGTTTTAAGCCTTTCAGAGTAAACTATATGCATGTATGTGATAGTATATTACCTTTGGTTCACTGGAGAATGAATTTCTTATGAAATATGAGTTATTTTCGCGAGCCTGGAAGTAAGATGCCTCGATTTCTGAGGCTCTGCCTCTCCTTCTTGTGGCTGCCGCCCATTTCATGACGTAACCCCTGAGCCGGCTGCTGCAGCATGTCGCTGGGTTCTGCCCACGAAAACAAGGAAGGCTGAACAAACTCCTAAATCTCTCACAGCCAAAGACACATTTACGCCACTTAGAAGACATTGTCTTACGTAAAAAAGCAAACAGTGACATAAGGTCTGACCCAGGGAACACGCACACAGGCTCGAGTGTGATTCAATAATTTTATTGTGAGAAAAGCAGGTGTATGGGTGCGTGTCTGTGGAGTGATATGTGTTGCAGGTGAACAGGATGCGTCGAGGGCGAAGCGGAGCGCCGTACAGCCAGGCAACCCTAAGGGCAGAGCAGAACAGAGATTAGCTGCCGGTGCACACCCAGCGGAATTAATACACAGTCTTGTGCTTACTTGCCGATGGTAATGTGGCTGGCGTTGGCTTAAGCCGCAGGTCTCCCGCCTGGAAGACAGCGTCCTAGGAGCACGCTCAGTGCGGTGAGGAGAGTGATGGCGAGGATGAGGGAGGAAATCCACCGCCAGGGAATCCACCTGTGCACAGGGGAGAAACTGGAGACAAGGTAAGATGATGATGATGAGCTTACATGCAGACGAGAAGCAATCCAGAGAGCGCAGGCTGTCAGGGAATTGGCGTGCGCTGAGACGATGAGCGAAAATTAGCAGATAGCTCCAGGCCGAGGCTCCAGGCAGAGCGGGCTATATAGCCCGAGACTGATGAGGCACAGGTGTGCGTGCAGCTGAGGCGGGAGACAGGCGAGCGCGAGTTGTAACAAACAGTTGTTGTCACTGAGC
Source organism: Pholidichthys leucotaenia (assembly GCA_020510985.1). Classification (NCBI taxonomy): domain Eukaryota; kingdom Metazoa; phylum Chordata; class Actinopteri; order Cichliformes; family Pholidichthyidae; genus Pholidichthys; species Pholidichthys leucotaenia. The sequence goes on along the minus strand of CM035847.1, from coordinate 315,864,509 downwards.
AGATTAGGTGCGAGAGGAACTATTTCTTCACAGTGTCAATGCTAAAGTGGAAGAGTTTTGCCGATCACCGTTCCGTTAGCTGCGCGGAGAAAGTGGGTGTGTGCGTTAGCCTGGGGGCGGTGCTGGCAGCACAGGCACTTCCTGGAGTGTGCGGCTCACCCACGTTCATACGTATGAACGTGGGGACCCAGTCATTATCAGGGACAGGGCGGAGTAGCAGCTCAGAGAGCAGAGTTTAGGAGGAATACTCAGAGATGCGTGAATGGAGCAAAATACCACTTTGGGGGTGTTTTTGGTGAGGAATTAACATTATAACATGCTTAAAAGCTCAAAAAAGTCGATTTTGCATGATACAGGCCCTTTAAAAGGTCTATGAATATCAGATTGTCACACCACAAAGAACTCATGATAGAAGCAAAAAGCTCTCTCTAGACCTCCATCCATCCATCCATCTTCTACCGCTTTTCCGGAGGTCCGGGTCGCGGAGGCAGCAGTTCAAGCAGAGAAGCCCAGACTTCCCTCTCCCCAGCCACCTGCTCCAGCTCTTCAGAGGGGATACCAAGGCGTTCCCAGACTAGCTGGGAGACATAGTCTCTCCACCGAGTCCTGGGTCTGCCCCGGGGTCTCCTCCCAGTGGGACGTGCCTGAAACACCTCAAGTGGGAGGCGTCCAGGAGGCATCCTAATCAGATGCCCATACCACCTCAACTGACTCCTTTCAATGTGGAGGAGCAGCGGTTCTACTCTGAGCCTCTCCCGGATGACTGAGCTCCTCACCCTATCTCTGAGGGTGAGTCCAGCAATCCTACGGAGAAAGCTCATTTCAGCCGCTTGTATCCGCGATCTCGTTCTTTCGGTCATTACCCAAAGCTCGTGACCATAGGTGAGAGTAGGAACGTAGATTGACTGGTAAATCGACAGCTTTGCCTTAGAACTAAGCTCCCTCTTCACCACAACAGACCGGTACAACGTCCGCATCACTGCAGATGCTGCTCCAATCCGTCTGTCGATCTCTCGCTCCATTTTCCCCTCACTCGTGAACAAGACCCCAAGATACTTAAACTCCTCCACTTGGGGCAGGAGCCTGTCCCCAACCCGGAGAGGACAATCCACCTTTTTCCGGCTGAGGACCATGGACTCGGACTTGGAGGTGCTGATTCTCATCCCAGCCGCTTCACACTCAGCGGCAAACCGTCCCAGCAAGAGCTGTAGGTCATTGCTGGATGAAGCCAACAGGACAACATCATCTGCAAACAACAGAGATGAGATCCTGTGGTCACCAAGCATGACACCCTCCATTCCCTGGCTGCGCCTAGAAATCCTGTCCATAAAAATTATGAACAGGACCGGTGACAAAGGGCAGCCCTGGCGGAGTCCAACTCTCACTGGGAATGACTCCGACCGAGTGTTGGCAATGCGAACTAAACTCTCACAACGGTCGTACAGAGACCGAATAGCTCGTAACAACAAGCCCGATACCCCATACTCCCGAAGCACCCCCCACAAAAATCCACGAGGGACGCGGTCAAATGCCTTCTCCAAGTCCACAAAACACATGTAAACTGGTTGGGCAAACTCCCACGAACCCTCAAGAATTCTCGAGAGGGTAAAGAGCTGGTCCGATGTGCCACGGCCAGGACGAAAACCACATTGCTCCTCCTGAATCCGAGGTTCGACCAACGGCCGGACTCTCCTCTCCAGTACCTTGGCATAGACCTTCCCAGGGAGGCTGAGGAGTGTGATCCCTCTAAAGTTGGAGCACACCCTCCGGTCCCCTTTTTTGAAGAGAGGAACCACCACCCCGGTTTGCCATGCCAAAGGCACTGCCCCCGACCTCCACGCAATGTTGCAGAGGCGTGTCAACCATGACAACCCAACAACATCCAGGGCCTTGAGGTACTCGGGGCGAATCTCGTCCACCCCCGGGGCCCGGCCACCAAGGAGATTTTTAACCACCTTGGCGACCTCAGCCCCTGTGATAGGTGAGTCATCCCCCTCGTCCCCAAACCCTGCTTCCTCTGTGGAAGGCGTATCAGTGGGATTGAGGAGATCCTCGAAGTATTCCTTCCACCGCCCGACGATATCCCCAGTTGAAGTCAACAGTGTCCCATCCGCACCATACACAGTGTGGACGGGGAGCTGCTTTCCCCTCCTGAGCCGCCGAACAGTTTGCCAGAATCTCTTTGAAGCCGACCGAAAGTCTTGTTCCATGGCCTCACCGAACTCCTCCCATACCCGGGTTTTTGCTTCAGCAACCACCCGAGCTGCACTCCGCTTGGCCTGCCGGTACACCTCAGCTGCTTCGGGAGTCCCACAAGCCAACCAAGCTTGATAGGACTCCTTCTTCAGCTTAATGGCCCCCCTCACCACTGGTGTCCACCACTTGGTTCGGGGGTTGCCACCACGAGATGCACCGACCACCTTGCGGCCGCAGCTCTGGGCTGCCGCTTCAACAACAGAGGTGGAGAACATGGCCCATTCAGACTCCATGTCTCCAGACTCCCTCGGAATGTGGTTGAAGTTCTTCCGGAGGTGGGAGTTGAAGACTTCCCGGACAGGGGCCTCAGCCAGACGCTCCCAGCACACCCTCACTAAACGTTTGGGTCTACCAGGTCTGAATGGCTTCCTCCCCTGCCATCGGATCCAACTCACCACCAGGTGGTGATCAGTTGACAGCTCTGCACCTCTCTTTACTCGGGTGTCCAAGACATACGGTCGCAGGTCTGATGATACGATAACAAAATCGATCATCGACCTGCGGCCTAGGGTGTCCTGGTGCCAGGTGCACATATGGACACCCTTATGCTTGAACATGGTGTTCGTTATAGACAGACTGTGGTTAGCACAGAAGTCCAATAACTGAACACCACTCGGGTTCAGATCGGGCAGGCCGTTCCTCCCAATCACCCCCCTCCAGGTTTCACTGTCGTTGCCCACGTGCGCATTGAAGTCCCCCAGTAGGACAATGGAGTCTCCAGGAGGAGCACCCTCCAGCACCCCAGTCACAGACTCCAAAAAGGGTGGGTACTCTGAAACATCATTTGGTGCATAGGCACAAATGATGGTCAGGACCCGTTTCCCAACCCGAAGGCGCAGGGAAGCAACCCTTTCGTCCACCGGGGAAAACTCCAATATAGAGGCAGCAAGGTGGGGCGATACAAGAATACCTACCCCTGCTCGTCGCCTCTCGCCCGGGGCAACTCCAGAAAAGGCCAAGCTCCAGCCCCTCTCCAGGAGACTGGTTCCGGAACCGGAGCTGTGTGTTGAGGTGAGGCCGACTATATCTAGCCGGTATCGCTCAATCTCGTACACCAGCTCAGGCTCCTTCCCCACCAGAGAGGTGACATTCCACGTACCAAAAGCCAGTTTAGAAAGCTTGGGATCAGTCCGCCAAGGTCTCCGCCTTTGACTGCCACCTAATCCACATAGCACCGGACTTCCATGATCCCTCCTGCAGGTGGTGAACCTACTGGAGGGCGGACCCATGTAACTCCTTCGGGCTGAGCCCGGCCGGGTCCCATGGGTGGAAACCCGGCCACCAGACGCTAGCCTTCGAGCCCCTCCCCCAGGCCTGGCTCCAGGGTGGGGCCCCGGTAACCCCATACCGGGCGGGGTACACTGAATCCTTGATATACAATTTATCATGAGAGTCTGTTGGATCGTTCTTCGTCTGGCCCTTCACCCAGGACCAGTTTGTCTTGGGAGACCCTATCAGAGGCAAATTGCCCCGGACAACATAGCTCCTGGGATCACTGGGGCACGCAAACCCCCCCACCACGATAAGGTGACGATCCATGAGGGGGTCTCTCTAGACCTTCACAACCTTATTGTTGCAAAATATAATGATGGCATTGGTTACGGGTGCTTTTCGAAAATGCTGAATGTTTCAATAAGCACTGTTGGAACCATCATTTGGAAGTCGAAAAAAACATCATTTTACCATAAACCGGCCACAACCAGGAGCTCCTCAAAAGATTTCTGGCAGAGGAATCAAAAGAATTATCAAAAAGTTATCCAATTGCCAGCTCCAGAAAGACCTGGAGTTAGCAGGTACTGCTGTTTCAAAGTAAACAAGTACTGCACTCAACCGACATGGGCTCTATGACTGCTCACCTCACAAAACCCCATTGCTGAAGAAAAAGCATATTGAAGCTCATTTAAAGTTTGCTGCACAACATTTGGGCAAGCCAGTAATATACTGGGAGAATATAGTCTGGTCACATGAGACCAAAATAGATTTTTTTGGATGCCACACCACATAGCATGTTTGGAGGAGAAATGGCACTGCATATCAGCCCCAAAACATCATACCAAGAGTGAAGTTTGGAGGTGGGAGCATTTTGGTGTGGGGGTGTTTTTCAGTACATGGTACAGGCAGACTTCATATAATTGAAGGAAAGATGAATGGACAAATGTACAGAAACATCCCTGATAAGAACCTGTTGCCATCTGCCAAGTTGCTGAAGATGAAGTGAGGCTGGACATTTCAGAAAGATAATGATCACAATGGGTACAATTTGAGGTGGAGCCTTCAATTTCAAGTTCCAAGGCTTTTCTCCTTTGGAACCAGCTGCAAATCTGGATTTGATCTCTGTTTTTGGCTGCACGGTGGCGCAGTGGTTAGCACTGCGGCAGCACAGTTTACCCTTGGCCGGGGGATTGTGGGGATCGTGGGATCGTGGGTTCGATCCCAGCCCCCGACCAACAGTGATCTGTGTGGAGTTTGCATGTTCTCCCCGTGTTGCGTGGGTTTACTCCGGGATTTCTCCGGTTTCCTCCCACATGCCAAAAACATGCATGTTAGGTTAATTGGCTGTTCTAAATTGTCCCTAGATATCTGTTTCCTATAGGCCCTTAGAATAGAGGGTTAGTATTAATGAAAGCGCTTTGAGTGGTCTTTGTGACTAGAAAAGCGCTATATAAGTGCAGGTTAGTTAGTTAGTTAGTTAGTTTAAGAAATGAGTTAAACCTTCCTTTTTGATATAGCCTATAATTAGGGTGAGATCAGGTGCCCCTGAACCCTCCTTAGTTATGCTGCTAATCAGTTTAGACAGAATCAGAATCAGAATCAGATTTATTGCTATTGTTCATGTAGTACACAAACTAGGAATTTGTCTCGGTGCAATGCTGCAACATTAAACATGATAAAATAAAAGAAATAAACTATACATGCAATAAAGTGTAGAATAAGAGTGAGTAATACTAGTCAGCAGTTTAAATATATTAGCGAGCAGCAGATAATGTGGAGAACCATATAGTGCAGTCAGTAATGCAGGAAGAAAACAGTGATGATTGACATGGGTCTGGTTGAGCTGCTGTACATAGTACACGAGAGTCAATAAGTCACTTAGTGTTCAGCAGTCTGATGGCAGAGGGGAAGAAGCTGTTCATGTGACGGGAGGTTTTAGTCTGGATGGACCGAAGTCTTCTACCTGAGGGGAGAGGGGCAAACAGTACGTGACCAGGGTGTGAGGGATCGGCTATGATCCGGCCAGCACGCCTCCGGGTCCTGGAGATGTACAGATCCTGGAGAGATGGGAGCTTGCAGCCGATCACCTTCTCAGCAGTGCGCATGACACGCTGCAGCCTTAGTCTGTCCCTGGCAGTGGCTCCTGCGTACCACACGGTTATGGAGGTGGTGAGGATGGACTCGATGATGGCTGTGTAGAACTGCACTAACATCTTGGTGGGTAGCTTGAGCTTCCTCAGCTGCCGCAGGAAGAACATCCTCTGCTGGGCCTTTTTGATGAGGGAGCTGATGGTCGGCTCCCACTTGAGGTCCCTGGTGATGGTGGTGCCTAGGAAGCGGAAGGAATCAGCAGTGGTGATGGGAGAGCCTGTGAGGGTGAGGGGGGGCAGAGGGGTTGTGACTTTCCTGAAGTCCACAATCATCTCCACTGTCTTCAGAGTGTTCAGCTGCAGGTTGTTGTTGTTGCACCAGGACGCCAGCTGGGCCACCTCACTCCTGTAGGCAGACTCGTCGTCGTTGGAGATGAGCCCGATGAGGGTGGTGTCGTCCGCAAACTTGATCAACTTGACAGACTGGTGGCTGGAGGTGCAGGAGTTGGTGTAAAGGGAGAAGAGTAGGGGGGAAAGTACACAGCCCTGGGCTGATGCTAGCAGAGTCTGAGACAGTCTTTCCCAGCCGCACATGCTGCCTCCGGTCCGTCAGGAAGTCAGTGATCCACCTGCAGAGGGAGTCAGGCACGTTGAGCAGGGACAGCTTGTCCCGGAGCAGATCGGGGCGGATGGTGTTGAATGCGGAGCTGAAGTCCACAAACAGGATCCTGGCGTAGGTTCCCGGGGAGTCCAGGTGCTGCAGGATGGAGTGGAGGGCCAGGTTGACTGCATCGTCTACAGACCTGTTGGCTCGGTAGGCAAACTGCAGCGGGTCCAGGAGGGGGGTGGTGATGGACTTGAGGTGGGGCAGGACCAGGCGCTCAAAGGACTTCATGACTACAGAGGTGAGCGCTACAGGTCTGTAGTCATTAAGACCAGTGATCCGTGGCTTCTTGGGGACAGGGATGATGGTGGAGGATTTGAGGCAGGACGGCACGTGGCATAGCTTAAGGGAGGTGTTAAAAATGTCTGTGAAGACAGGAGCCAGCTCTTTCACACAGTGTCTCAGGGTGGAGGGAGACACGCCATCCGGACCGGGGGCCTTGCGCGGGTTCAGTCTGGAGAACTGTTTGAACACGTCCTGCTCACTGATGACAAGGGCAGGGGGGGAGGAGGGGGGGCGCCTTTGATGAAGTAGGGACCGTGGAGGCTGTGGAGCTGGAGGGAGGGGGGGAGTTGGACACAGATGACGGGGTGTCAAAACGGGCATAGTGTTGGGACAATCTTTGACAAAGGGCTTTGTCACCCTGACCTTTAGGAGCCTGAGGCCGATAATTGGTGATTTGCCTCAGTCCTCTCCACACAGAAGCCGAGTCATTAGCAGTGAACTGCTGCTGGAGTCTCTCAGAATACACAGATTTAACTCTCTTCAGCTCTCTGTTAAACCGATATTTAACCTCCCTGTAGCAGCCCCTGTCTCCACTTTTCAGCGCTGCTTCCTTCTCCTTCAGCCGGGGGACCTCCAACAATGCACTGGGCTTTACTGCTTTCTTCACTCTCAATGAAATATTTTTGCTGGCCATTAACATGTTTGTTCTCTCCCATAGACTGAGTCCCCGTTGTGCTGTTTGCTATCTACATGTCTGTTCTTTTCTTCTTCTCTATCCCCTCACCCCACCATCCAGTCACAACAGATGACTGCCCCTCCCTGAGCCTGGTTCTGCTGGAGGTTTCTTCTTGCTAAAAGAGAGTTTTTCCTCTTCACCGTCGCCAAGTGCTTGCTCACATGGGGATCTCCTGATTGCTGGGATCTTTCTGCAATTGTGGGAGTTTTTCCTACAGTTGAAAGTGCTATGAGATGACTGTTGTGAAATGGTGCTATATAAATGAAGTTGAATTTAATTGAAAATCACAAACACACAGCCAAGGAAACTCAACTGGCTCCAGAGAAGGAAAATAAAGCTGCTAGAATTGCCAAGTCAGTCGCCTGACCTTAATCAAATTTAAAATCTATGGAATGAACTGAAGATCAGAGTTCATAGAAGACACCCAAGATTTGAAGACAGTTTGTGTGGAAGAATGGGCTAAAATCACTCCTGAGTAATGCCTGCACCTGTCATTTCACTTCATTAAATATAACTTGTTTTGTGAACACAGTTGCTTTGATTTTGGATTGATGCCGAATCTGTACCGTGCTTGGGTCTTTGTGGTTTTCCTCTTTTATGTATTTGTATTTAGTCTTGATTTTTCGTTCATTATGTTTCATGCTTTTACTTTGACAGCTCAGTTTGTGACTTCCGGCTGTCAAGCCTTTTCACGGTTGTCACAGCTGTTTGTGTTCGGGTAAATCACTTTTACTCCACACCTGATTCATGTGAGTCCTTGTATTACTATTTAAGCTTGTTTGCAGGGAGTATTCCCCGCAGCAACCTCGTCTTGTTCTGACTGGAATCCCCGTACCTGATTTCAGTCTTTCTTTCTCTTAGTGTTATGTATGAATAATGGAAGACGGAGACTTCTCTCTGCTGAACACTGAACTCCCTTTATTGAACTGAACAGCACAATATATATCCCAGCCATAGCCCGCCTGATGTCATCAACCCCCTATCCCCCAGATGAGCTACAGCAGGCCCCGCGGCACAATTCCCATATGTAACCCCCCCCCCCCTCCATTTCAGTGAGCCAATAAATATGAAACCCATCACATAAACATTACCATCCAACCTTTTCTTTTTCTTTTTTTTAAAACATAATTACATGCACAACTATAAACAGGTGAACTACACGGGCATCTGGGTAGACTGCCAGAATGCCTCGCCTTGTTGGAGAGGATTATTCTGCCAAAAGCCCCAACAGGTGTCAAATATGGCAATCCTCACCACATAGTCCTGTAAGTACCTGTGCCTCCGACGAATTCTAGCCAGGCGTACCCTGGGAGGGGACCCTGCACCTGGCACCGCTGGCCTCACTTGAGGGTCCTCATCAGTCAGGACCCCCCAGTCCCAACTAGCATTGAAACGTCCCGCTGCAGCTTTGGTTCTCTGCTCCAGTGGCGACCTTCTACAGGCATGCCACCATGACCCATCTTCAAGATAAGATACGATAAGATAAGATAAGCCTTTATTAGTCCCACAATGGGGAAATTCCAGGATTGCAACAGCACAGGGATAGCAACACTCAGAGCAACAATCAGAAGGCAAGAAAAAACAAGAGCAGCTAGTATACATATGTACATATTACTATAAATATATATATGAGATGAGATGAGATGAGATTCAACTTTATTGTCATTACACATGTATACAAGGTAACGAAACGTGACTTGGCATTTGGGCACGCTCTGCAGAGCGCATTCAAGGCCGGGGCAGCCGCTAGGCGCCAGTCATCTATATATATATATATATATATATATATATATATATATATATATATAGACACACAGTGCGGAGCACTGTGGTTGGTGGATGTGCAGCAGAAAGTCTAAGCTCTCTCTCCGCGGATGCAGCGGGCAAGCTGGATGTCTTTGGGCATGGTGGTGACCCTCTTGGTGTGGATGGCGCACAGGTTGGTGTCCTCGAAGAGACCCACCAGGTAGGCCTCGCTGGTCTCCTGCAGAGCCATGACGGCGGAGCTCTGGAAGCGCAGGTCGTTCTTGAAGTCCTGAGCGATCTCCCTCACCAGGCGCTGGAAGGGCAGCTTACGGATGAGCAGCTCCGTGGATTTCTGGTAGCGACGGATCTCTCTCAGAGCCACGGAACCGGGCCTGTAAAGGTGAGGCTTCTTCACTCCGCCGGTGGCCGGAACGCTTTTCCGAGCAGCCTTGGTGGCCAGCTGCTTCTGGGGCTTTTCCTCCAGTAGATTTACGGGCGGTCTGCTTGGTTCTTGCCATCGCTCTTTATTATTCTGTCTTATATTTTTTGCACGCCGCCTAAACTCCAGCCCGGCACCCGCGTTGTTTTCGCTTCAGTTCCCCGGTATGTCGAGTTTCTCCGTTAGCACCGGGTGGCGGTTGAGTGCTAGCTAGCTCTTCCCTGCTGTATGTAGATCAAATGTATCCCGGCCCCGCTGCCTTGTGATCAGCTGCAGCCCTGTCCACAGCGGTTGCAGCTTATGGGTGTGGACAGGATATTTGATCCACACCTGGTCTGCAACTTTCAGTCAGTGACTCCTCCCCGTGTCCCCCACCTGGCAAACAGGGAAGACAGGAAACTCATGACCATGTCCGTTGTGACTGAGTTCGTTGGCAGCACCTCCGGCCACTTCAAGAACACGTTATAGGCCACAAGTAGGAACCAGCTATTTGAGGGTGCTGCATGCAGCTCGACACAGATATCCAGCTCAACGTGTCTCCAGGGTCCTTCTGGATACACCACCGGCCGCAGGGGCAGGGGGGTGGTCCGCCAGTCTTGCCGCTCTCCAAACACGGCACCCAGTGTTTCATCATGGCCTCGATGTCCTTATCGATGCCCGGCCACCAGACGGAGTCCCTACTGCGTTGCTTAACCTTGACCACACATAGATGACCCTCGTGCAGCATCATCAGGACACGTGCCCTCAGGAACGACGGGATCCAGGCGCAGTGACCTCTTGCCACGCACACCTCGTTCCAGCAGCTAAGCTCACCCTTAACTTGATGGTAAGGTGCTAGCTAGCCCTGCACCTTTGCTGGCCAACCATCCCTAATCGCCGAGCGCAGCTGCATCAGTACTGGGTCCCATTCTGACGGAGTTCCCGAGGAGACACCATATTCTGGAGGGTCCCGTACAGTGTGTGGATTAGGTCCGCCTCTGATGTGTCATCACTACCATCGTCCGGTAGGGAGGAATTGACCGTGGCACGGGATAAGAGATCCGCCACGATGTTATCCTTTGCTGGGGTAAACTGGGTGGTGAAATTATAGGCTCTCAGTCTTTCGGACCACCTGTGGATCCTCAGCGGCCTATGCCCCTACCCCAACATCTCCAGCAAAGTTGTGAGTGCCCGGGGGTCTGTCCGTAGGGTGAAATGGCGCCCATAGACATAAATGTGTCACCTCTCAAATGCCCAGACACAGACAAGCACTTCCCTCTCACCCACGGCATATTTTTGTTCAGCTGCCAAGAGGGACCTTGACGCAAACGCCACCGGGTGCTCTGTGCCATCCTACACCTGACACATGACCGCCCCCAGCACCGAACCAGATGCGTCGCAGGTTTCAATGGTCGCCTGGTTGGGGTCAAAATCAGCCAACACCGGTGGGGGGGTAAGCTGTTGTTTTAACCTGGCAACCGCCGCCGAGCAGGCTGGGGTCCAATCCCACAGGGCATCCTGCTTTAACAAGTCTCGGAGAGGTTCGATCGTCTCCGACTAGCGGGGCATGAACCGTCCACAGAAGTTGATCATACCCAGAAATGATGAGATCTGTGCAGGCGTGGAGGGGTCTGGAATGTGCAGCACTGCCTCCACGTCCGATTGTAGTGGTCGAAGCCCTCTTCCAGTCAGCCAAAACCCCACAAACTCTATGGCATCTGCCGCAAAAATGCACTTCTTGCAATTCAGCGTGACCCCGTGTTCTTGAAGCATTGTCAGGACCCTCTCCAGCCTCCAATCATGTTCCTCCCACGACGCACCACGCACCACGATGTTGTCTAAATATGCCACCACGCCCTTGAGACCTGCCAGAATCGTTGACATGACTTTCTGAAATCAACTGGGTGCAGAACTCAGGCCGAACGGCATTCGGGTATATTTGAATACCCCCATGTGGGTCATGAACGCTGTCAGGTTCCTGCTGGCCGGGTGGAGGGGCACCTGCAGGTAACCCTGATTGAGGTCTAACTTTGTGAAAACGTGTGACCCACTAAACGTCGCCATGAGCTCCTCTATGGTTGGGAGGGGGTATCTGTCTGGGATGACTGCTTTATTCACCATCCGGAGATCTATACACGGTCTGATGCCTCGCCGTTTCTTCTTGGCCACCACCAGGTTGGATATCTAGGGCCAGGCATCCACCTTCTTGATGATGCCGGCCTTCTTGATGATCCGCCTTGTTGATTAGTTCCACAGTGACATCATCCCGAAACTCGAGGGGAAGTCGCCACAGTGGTTGAATCCTCGGTGTCCTATTCTTGTCAATGAGAGGGTGATGGTAGAAAGCTCCGATGCAATCCAGGCCCCTGAACAATGCTGGCCAGCGTAAGTGCCAATCAGGATACACCGTTACACCGTCAGTGCAGTTGAGCCCTCCAGGTCTGTTATGGAAAACCCCAGCACCCCTTGCAGGTCAATTTCCAGCAAGTCTGCCCCCTGGCGCACCACCTGGAAGGTGAAACTGGATACTGTCTTCGACCCACATGTCATCAAGAACTTCTGCCATGCCCATTATCTCGATCTCCGCATGTCCATACCCAAACATCTTCACTGCACCCACATTGATAGCCTTCTTGGGGAACAGCCTCCTCACTGTAGACATGCACAGGATAGATTTACTGGCCCCTGAATCCACCATAAGGGGCACATCAACCCGAACGAGCTGAAGCACGTACCACTTTAGCGGCCCCTTTCCCATACATGCTACACACACCCATCCGGTGTCGCTGGGCCCCGCCATTACTGAGCCAGAGGTAAAGGTGTGGGCCCTGTTCCGCGCCTTTATCCGCCTTTTCTTCTTAGCCCGCTCTCGAGGCCTCATTAGCATGCTAGCCGTCACTCTTGGCGTGAATCTACAAACGGCCGGCCCCTTGCTTGCTGATGCCGTTAGCTTCTGCACCGTGGACTCCCTTTGCCTGACCAAGTCCAACACACATTCCAGTGACAGAGTTTCTCGAGTTAGCCTTACCTGTCTCTCAGCCACATGTTGGTGGTGCTGTGGGCTAGCTTATCCCTCACTAGTAACTCCTCAATAGGCCCGAGTGGAGGGTCGTAGGTTCGATCCCTGAACTGGCAGGATTAGATCTGGGTGGGACAGATAACATAGCAGTGTTTGCCCCACCCTCCTTAACCCCACTGTGGTGCCCTTGAGCAAGACCCTTAACCCCAACTGCTCCAGTGGAGATGCTTAGTGGGCATAACTGTGTGAGTGTGAAAAGGGCGTCTTTGAAAAGGAGAGGCTGCCTCTCAATGGAAACGCCCTGTGTAAATAAAGATTAAATAAAATAAACAAAGTATGCAACCCATAGCTGTCGGTCAGGATCCCAAGGTGAACCTGTAGACCAGGTTTGGTGGCCCTAGCTTTATTTGTTTAATAGTAATAGTGCAAATGGAATGTTAACCTTGACCTTTGACTTTTTGACCCCAAACCCATAGTCACAGGTCAGGATCCCAAGGTGAACCTGTGTTCCAGGTTTAGTGGGCCTAGCTTTACTCGCTTCATAGTAATAGTAAATGTAGCATTTACCATAAAATACAGGTTCATTATGAAATCTATAATGAGAGACTGAGCATTTTTAAATTGGAACTGAGAAATTCAAGGCAAGCATATTTTTCTGATATCATTGCTATAAACAACAATAATGCACGCACCTTGTTCACTACTGTTGACAGGCTAACAAATCCCCCTTTATCAGTAGCTCCTGAACTTCTATCCAACAGTGCCTGCAATGACTTTGCCTTTTTCTTTACTGACAAAATTCAGAAAATTAGACAGTCAGTCATTGTGTTCCTATGCCAGGTGCTGGACATGTGCTTCCTCTGTGTCCATGCAGAGAAAATGTAAACACCATGGCAACATTTTTTCCGATCAGTCATAAAATCTTGGATGACATCATACGCCACCTGAAATCCACTACCTGCTACTTGATACTGACATAACGCACAACTCAGGAGACACACACACAGAGGCTCAGAGAAGTTCAAGTAGTTTATTAGCAACAGGAGTGAATGAATGTGTGTCTGCGGGATGTAAATGTGTTGGTGGCGGCGTCTGCTTCGGGCACAGGGGCAGGAGGCCGTACAGCCGGACAACCCTATGGGAAAAGCAAAGGAGATGGGTGACGGGCACACACCAACACAGGAGATTTGCAAGCGAGAGAGGAGCTTACTTGGAGGACACAGATGACTGGCACAGCAAAGGACGAGGTCCGGAAGACAGCCACCTGGAGTGCTCGGTGCAGCAGCGAGGAATAGGCGATGGAGAGGCGATGTCCGCCGCCGGGAAATCCACCTGTGCACAGGGGAGCAGACTCGAGAGAGAAAAAGGAGGTAAGAGCTTCTTACCCGGGAGAGTAGCTGAAGGTGAAGGAACTCACAGCGATGCATGAGAAGTCTAACGGCTTCAGGCCGAAGCCCAGGGCGAGGCGGCTTAAATCCCTCGCCGCTGATGACGAGCAGGTGTGCGTGCAGGTGGCGCCGCTGATGAGCGGCACGGCGTGACAGTACTCCCCCCTCTAGCAGTGTCTCCTGGCGATGGCCTTTTTGGGTGCACTCGGTGGAAGTCAGCGATGAGCGATGGGTCCAACACAGATGATGGGGGTACCCACTGTCGATGGTCAGACCCATAGCCCTCCCAGTCCACCAGGTACTGCAACCCACGACCCCGGCGCCGGGAGTCCAGGATGGAGGAGACGGGCCAGGCCGGATGGCCACCAATCATCCGGGGCGCGGGTTGCGCAGCAGGAGGAGGGCAAAGGGGATCGGAGACTGCCAGCTTCACCTTGGACACGTGGAAGGTGGGGTGGATGCGGAGGGAGGGGGGAATAGCTACACGCACAGCCACCGGGTTGACAATCCTGGTGATGGGATAGGGACCCACGAAGCGCTGTGCCAGCTTCCTCCTTTCGCCTTTTAAGGTAACGTCCCGGGTCGACACGTAGACTCGCTGCCCAACCCTATACACCGGGGCAGGTCTTCTGTGCCGGTCCGCCATGGCTCTGTTGCGCTCCGCCGTGCGTAAAAGCGCATTGCGCGCGGACGCCCAGATGGAGCAGAACTGCCTGAGATGCGCCCGTACTGAGGGGACAGTTACCTCACTCTCCTGCACCGGGAACAGCGGGGGGTCGTAACCCAGGGCCGCCTTGAAGGGGGACATCCCTGTGGCAGAAGAGCGAGCGGTATTATGGGCGTATTCAACCCAGGCAAGGTGGTTGCTCCAGGACGTGGGTTTGGACGCCGTTACACATCAGAGCGCAGCCTCCAGCTCCTGGTTGGTCCGCTCACACTGCCCGTTGGATTGGGGGTGATGGCCGGAGGAGAGGCTTACCTTGGCTCCTAAAGCGTTGCAAAACGACCTCCAAACCTCAGAGGAAAATTGGGGCCCTCGATCCGAGACCACGTCCACCGGAATCCCATGCAGCCTGACCACGTGTTGGATGAGGAGGTCCGCCGTCTCCAGGGCAGTGGGGAGACCTCGCAGGGGGACAAAGTGTGCCGCCTTGGAGAAGCGGTCCACGATGGTCAGGATGGTGTCGTAGGAGTTGGAGACTGGGAGTCCGGTGACGAAATCCAAGGCGATGTGCGACCAGGGCCTGCCAGGGACGGGCAGGGGCTGGAGCAGACCCGCTGGAGGGGCATTTCCCGACTTGTTGGTGGCACAAATTGGACAAGCCCGGGCGTAGCGGGCAGCATCCCTCCGCAGGCCCGGCCACCAAAAGGACCGCTGGAGGAGGTTTATCATCCGGGAGGAACCAGGGTGACAGGTGAGCTTGGAGGTGTGTAGCCAGTGGATGACCTCTCCTCGAACCGCAGATGGCACGAACAGCCTCCCCTCCGGTCCGCCGCCAGGGTCAGGTTCCACTTCCTGCGCCTTCCGGATCTTGCTCTCAGTGTCCCAGGAGATGGCTCCCACGACGCACGACCTGGGTAGGATGGTGTGGAGCATGTCCTCCGACTCCTCAGGGGCGAATTGCCTAGAGAGGGCGTCGGGCAGGCCGTTCTTGGAGCCAGGCCTGAAGGTGATGGAAAACTGGAACCTGGCGAAGAACAAGGACCAGCGCGCCTGGTGGGCGTTCAGGCGCTTGGCAGATCGAAGGTACTGCAAGTTCTTGTGGTCCGTCAGGACCACGAACGGCAGGTCCGCCCCCTCTAGCCAGTGATGCCACTCTTGCAGCGCGAGCTTGATGGCCAGGAGCTCTCTGTCCCCCACGTCGTAATTTCTCTCCGCTGGGGACAAGCGCCGGGAGAAGAAGGCGCAGGGCCATTTGGCGCCGTCGTCAGGCGACCGCTGGGATAGCACCACCCCCACTCCCGTGTCCGAAGCGTCCACCTCCACGATGCACTGCAGCGCGGGGTCGACCTGGCGAAGGACCCGGGAGGAGGAGAACTCCGCCTTCAGCGCCTGAAAAGCAGCTGCGGCCTCTTCGGTCCACCGGAACGGGACCTTAGGGGACGTGAGGCGGGTCAGCGGTTCGACGATGGTACTGAAGTTTTGGACAAAGCGGCGGTAGAAGTTTGCGAACCCAACGAACTGTTGCACCTGTTTCCTCGACGCAGGTGTAGGCCATTCTACCACCGCCTTCACCTTCTCTGGGTCTGGACGCACCTGGTCGTGAGAGATGATGAATCCCAGGAAGGATGTAGTCAGCATAAAATTCGCACTTTTCAGCCTTCACGTATAGCCGGTTCTCTAGCAGTCTTTGGAGGACCCGCCTCACATGGACCTGGTGCTCGTCCCTGGACTTGGAGAAGATGAGTATGTCGTCCAGGTAGACGGACACAAAGAGGCCGATTAAGTCCCGGAGGACGTCGTTGATGAGGCGCTGAAAGACGGCAGGAGCGTTGGTCAACCCGAACGGCATTACCAGGTATTCGAAGTGGCCGTTCGGGGTACGGAAGGCTGTCTTCCACTCATCTCCCTCCCGGATCCGGACGAGGTGGTATGCGCTGCGTAGATCCAGCTTAGTGAACCAGGTCGCCCCCTGGAGGGAGTGGAAAGCCGTGTCCATGAGGGGCAGGGTGTAACGATCCTTCTCCGTGATGTCATTTAGAGCCCGATAGTCAATGCAAGGACGGAGGGATCCGTCCTTCTTTCCGACGAAGAAGCGCCCTGCCCCCACGGGTGATGACGATGGGCGGATTATCCCAGCACTCAGCGACTCCTTTAGGTAGGCGTTCATCGTCTCCTTCTCCGGCGCCGACAGACTGTAGAGCCGACCAGAAGGTAAGGGTGCCCCCTGGCGGAGGTTGATGGCGCAGTCATAGGGCCGATGAGGAGGAAGAGACATGGCCTTGGTCTTGCTGAATACCATACCCAGGTCGTGAAATTCCAGGGGCACCAGGGACAGGTCCGGGGGCGCTGCGTCCGTAGATGGGGGAGAAGCGGACGGTGAGCAGGCAGCGGACTGTAGGCAGGTGCCCATGCAGAACGTGCTCCATGCCGACACCCTGGCGGACTTCCAATCCAGAACGGGGTTGTGGAGGTGTAGCCAGGGATACCCCAGGATGACGGGCGACACAGAGTTGGGCAGGATGTAAAAGGTCATTTCCTCCCGGTGGTTTCCTGAGATGATTACCGGGACAGGAACAGTCTGGTGCGTCACTCTCCCAAGGGAGGCACGAGAGAGGTTGACCAGGGAGATTGGGTTTCTCAGTGCCTGGCAGCGGATGCCCAATTGGGTTGCCAGGCTTTGTGAAATAAAGCTGCCTTCTGCGCCCGAATCCACCAGTGCGTGGGTGAGATGCCCAGTGGGATTGTGGCAGAAACGGATGGGCAGCTTCAATTGAGTGTGGGGGTTTAACCGATTGACTTCCGCGAGGCCCCCTACAGTGACTCGCGGACCCCGCCGACTGGCTTTCCGTGGGCAAAGCTTCACCGTGTGTTGGTCATCTCCGCAATACATGCAGAGATCCAACTCACGGCAGCGTTGTTTCTCCGCAGGGGAAAGCTTTGTCCAGCCCATCACCATCGGCTCCGACTCCTCGGGGCACGATGGTGGCGGCGCCGCCTAGGGGCGAGCTTGGAACAGGCGCGGCGAGACTCCACGAGGGCAAGAAGAAGACGACTTCCGCCCCGAGGAGCGCTCGCGCAACCTGTTGTCCAAACTAATCGCTAAGGATGTCAGCTCCGCTAGCGTCTCAGGAATATCCCGCCCAGCCAGTTCATCCCTCAGATCATCATTGAGACTGCGGAGGAAAAGGCCGCAGAGGGAGCGTTCCTCCCAGCCTAATTCCTCCGCCGCTACCCGGAAGTCGACCGCGTAGTCTGCTGCCAACCGACTTCCCTGCTGGAGGGCGAGAAGCCGATCGACCTGGACCGTCTCGGTAGGAGAATGGTCAAAGACCTCCAGGAAGCGCCTCACGAATTGGTCATATGTGAGGGCGGCATAACTGGGCCTCGCCATTACGGCGTAGGTCCATGTTAATGCTCGCCCCTCCAGGAGATTCCCGATATAACCAATTCGGCTATGATCTGAGGGAAAGTCTCCGGGCACACGGTGGAAAACGGACTCACACTGCATAATAAACCCCCGCGCTCCGCCGAGCTTACCGCTAAAGCGGGCGGGGGTTGGAATGGGTGTGAGCCGAACCGGTGCACTCGGAGCCTGCTGGACGGCCACTGGAGCAGCAGGAGCCGCGCCACCCTGACGAGCCGGGGGGAACGGCTGTTGGGGGTCCAAGCGGCCCAACCGGTTAGTTAAATTTAACAATTGATTAAAAATCACCTGTTGCTGATAGGCTATCTGATCAACTTGAGCCTCGAGAGTGGAAAACCGGTGTGCGAGCCCGCCGTCTGCCGAGCCGCTCTGCTGAAGCCGTACTGACATAACGCACGGCTCAGGAGACGCACACACACAGGCTCAGAGAAGTTCAAATAGTTTATTAGCAACAGGAGTGAATGAATGTGTGTCTGCGGGATGTAAATGTGTTGGTGGTAGCGTCTGCTTCGGGCACAGGGGCAGGAGGCCGTACAGCCGGACAACCCTATGGGAAAAGCAAAGGAGATGGGTGACGGGCACACACCAACACAGGAGATTTGCAAGCGAGAGAGGAGCTTACTTGGAGGACACAGATGACTGGCACAGCAAAGGACGAGGTCCGGAAGACAGCCACCTGGAGTGCTCGGTGCAGCAGCGAGGAATAGGCGATGGAGAGGCGATGTCCGCCGCCGGGAAATCCACCTGTGCACAGGGGAGCAGACTCGAGAGAGAAAAAGGAGGTAAGAGCTTCTTACCCGGGAGAGTAGCTGAAGGTGAAGGAACTCACAGCGATGCATGAGAAGTCTAACGGCTTCAGGCCGAAGCCCAGGGCGAGGCGGCTTAAATCCCTCGCCGCTGATGACGAGCAGGTGTGCGTGCAGGTGGCGCCGCTGATGAGCGGCGCGGCGTGACAGATACTCTCCCAACAGGTTTTTTTTTTTTAAATATTTCATGTTGTATGGCCTCAGATCTACTACAGATCATAAATATCAATTCAATTCAGTTCAGTTCAATTCAAACAACTATATTTATCCCTCAAAGGGCAATTAATTTAAAAAAGGAACTTGTACATTCATGCACTGAGCTGTGTAAACACAACAGACAATAAAGGAAGACAAACTGAAAGTTACATCTAGCCAACCATTAGAGAGAATGCTATAAAAAATAATAATAAAAAAATATAACAATGAGATTGGGGTTACTAAAAGAATAAAAGAACGGTTGTGATAAAAACAAAAACCTTAAACTTGTATAATGTCTTTACATTCAGGTGTCTTTCCTCAAGTGCATTAAAACAGCATTGATCAAGCCACTTGATCAATGCTCAAAGAGCAACCTAGACACCTCACTCATGAACAGCTAGGCCCATATCAAACCTCCCCTTTCTTTGTAAAATAATATAAAAAGCTGTTTTTCAACAACTGTACAACTTCCTGACATTGAATAACTGTTTTGATGTCTTCCAGTCTAGATAAGGTCCTTCATGACATCCACTCCAATACAGATAATGGCAGCATTTTAGTCTTGGTTCTATTGGACCTCAGTGCTGCATTTGACACGGTCACCCATGGCTGCAGTCAATAGATATTTTTTAGAACAGGCTTAAGACACAGCTTTTTAATTTGGCTTTTAACTATTATTGAAGTAGTCATTTATGTTCCATTGTTTTATATTCTTCTTAGTTCCATTTGCTTTTAGATTTTCTTATTTTGATGTGTTCTTAGCTCAGTTTCTAAGTATGGGTCTTTAGTTCACTTTGTTCTATGTGTTCTTAGTTCCATCTTGTATTTTATGTGTTTTAGCTCCAGTGATTCCTCAGTGGAGATCCTCATGCCGGATGCTGCCTGGCCCATCTGCAGGGGTGCTGGTCTCGTGGGTTGCTTTAGCTTGGGTGGGTGGGGGCTTTATGCCACTGCCTACAGCTGTAGTGTGGACCCCAGCCTGTCCTGGTTGGGGTTGCCTTTGTGGCGTGCTCTGTGGTTATGGGCTGTGTGGTCTCCCAGCGTGGGGGGCTCCACAGGATTGTTGCTCTTTCACATGGTGCCTCAGTACCTAGCGATGTCTCTTTTATTTTATGTGTGTAAGAAAAGTAAGGGGTGATGTGTGTGGGTTAAACCCACACACATAAACAAACTCCCATAAACAAACCCTTAACAAACCCTCCCATAAACAAACTGGGTATGTTTATGGGAGGGTTGAAAGGGGTGGGGATGTATTGTGTAAATGTATGTAACTAACTGTGTCTACTGTTTTAATCTATGTAAAGCACTTTACACACCTTACACAGCATCTAATGTTTGAAGTGCTATACAAATAAAGTTTGATTGATTGATAACATATTACTCGACAGGCTGAAAAACAGGGTAGGACTTTCTGGTACAGCACTTAGCTGGTTTGAGTCCTATTTAAAAGACAGGGACTATTTCGTATCTATAGTTAATTCCCCCCCTTCCACAGCATGTGGAACACCATTTTGGTGTATGGGGCGGCGTCTATCTCTGTTTCTATTTTGTGTCTATAGGTAACTACAAATCTGATCAAACAAAAATAACCTGTGGAGTTCTCCAAGGTTCAATTTTTGGACCTTTGCTTTTCAACATCTATATGCTCCCACTAGCTTAAATCATAAAAAAATAACAAAATATATTAACATAACTATGCAGATAATACACAAATCTATATAACCATCTCACCAGGATACTATGGTCCAATTAAAACCCTGATCAAATGCATTGGTCAGACTGAAGAGTGGATGTGCCAGAATTCTCTTCAGTTAAACAAAGACAAAACCAAAATAATAGTTTTTGGAGCCAAAGAAGAAAGACTCAAAGTTAGTACTCAGCTTCAATCAATGGCGCTAAAAACCAACAGCCAAGCCAGAAATATGGGTGTGATTCTGGACTCAGACCTGAATTTTAACAGTCACATTAAGACAGTAGCAAAGTTCGCCTACTATAACTTAAAGAACATAGCAAGGATTAAAGGTCTGATGTCTCAGCAGGATCTAAAAAAACTCATCCATTCATTTTTCTTCAGTAAACTGGACTACTGTAATGCTCTCCTCACAGGTCTCCCTAAAAATTTTTGTCCATCAGACAGTTGCAGTTAGTTTAGAATGCTGCAGCTCGCATCCTCACTAAGACCAAGAAAGTGGATCATATAACTCCAGTCCTCAGATCTTTACACTGGCTTCCTTTCTGTCAAAGAATGCATTTCAAAATTCTGCTGCTGGTTTATAAAGCTCTGAATGGTTTAGGGCCAAACTACATTTCAGATCTGCTAGTCCATTATGAACCACCCAGAGCCTTCAGATCATCAGAGTCAGGCCTACTATCTGTGCCCAGAGTTAGAACCAAACATGGTGAGGCAGCGTTCAGTTTTATGCCTCTCACATGTGGAACAAGCTCCCAGAAAGCATCAGGGCTGCTGAAATACTCAACTGCTTTAAATCCATGTTAAAAACTCTCCTATTTGCTGTGACCTTTTAGTAGAACAATTGTTAATCTCCAACAATATATTGTAACTTTTATTTCTGTCGTATTCTTTTTTAGCTTGTTTTTGTTTTTCTTTAATTTACTTTTTTAGTTTGCTTTTAAATATCTTATGTATTCCTTTTGCAACTTCCTGTAATGCTTTATATAAAGCGCTTTGAATTATCTTGTTCACAAAATATGCTATACAAATAAACTTACTTTGCCTTGCCTGAATGCAATTACAATGTTAACTTTGAACTTTGACCTTTGACCCCTTGACCCCAAACCTATACTTAGGTGAGGGCGTAAGTTGTCCAAGAAGTGTATTAGATAGAACTACTGTATCGATTTGAAAAGCCCACATCATTGCGCCTCGGTGAAAACGGAGGCACATGGTAATCACTCAATGCGTCTGTGTGTGGATGGTTATGTATGTGTGTATGTCTGTGTGTGTGTGTGTGTGTGTGTGTGTGTGTGTGTGTGTGTGTGTGTGTGTGTGTGTGTCCATCTGTCTGCATGTCTGTTTCAGCTTGCTAGGTCAAAATTAAGTGGAACTAAAGGCTTGTATCATTGTATCACCATATTTTTCTCGACTTTTAATTTGTCAGAATTCCAAAACACAACTTTGTTTTCAAAATAAACACAAATTTAACTTACATGTACCGTCAACTATGCTGGGCCAGTCAAGGAGGCAGTGCAAGTTTTTACAACACAGCACATTTTTTTTTACAGCACGTGGACACTGACTTGGCTTTTACGCGGTCAAGGTGACATACAACTGCATTATCTGGGGTACAATATCTAACTGAGTTCATGTAAATATTTACCAGCTTTAGCTAACTGTTAAAAAACTGTTAAACTGAACTGTTAAAATATAGCAGTTGCTGAAAAAAAAACACATTTAGCAACTACACCATTTATTCATTGCATCGTTTGTTTTCACATTGGTTTTGCTGTTTAGTTTTGCAGAGGACGGACGAGGTAAAACTTGTTAAAACCTTGCTCAAAACTACAAGTCCCAACATTCGTTGCCCACAAATGGCCGTAGTGAACTGTGCATGTGCCTGGAAACTCCCGTCAGAGGGAAGTACTGAGCAATCTGCCAATACTGGGTGGACAAATGTCCGTCTTTTTACCAGTCTGTTTTCTTCCTTTGCCATTAAACAGCAAAGCTCCTGTTCATCTTGCTTGTCATTGCATTCACATACCTCCATCGATTCCACCATTTAAAACGTCTGCCACCATGGTCTTCTTTTGTTTTGATTGCAGCTGTTCAAATCAGTTTGGCGGCTCTTGGCTGCCACCAACAGTACGGGCATGTGAACTGCAGATTATTTTCACTCTGCATGCATGTACTCCAAAACTACTGTATGAATTTGGATGAAATTTTTACCAGAGGTTGTCCTTGGGCTATAGAGGAACCCGTAACATTTTGGTGATGATCCAAGAATGCATACCTCCATCAAGGCTCTTATCTTCTCACAGTTTGTTAGCAAGAATACTCCAAAACTACTGGATGGTGTCATGATTCAGACCAAGGTTAGACTCAATTGCAGAGCTGCCAGAACGATTACTCAGACTCCAATGAAAGTTTCACAAATTTATTGAGAAAACAGAACAGAAAATAAAGTGCAAAAACTAAAGAAAACAAAACACAAGAACGCAAACTTAAATTTCCTGATAAGATAGATGCCCCCTGGAGCACATGTAGCCTATGGGAGAGAGCAGATAGAGATGATGAGGGACAGATTTTCCCAAGGGAGGAATAATGCAGGAAAGCACACTTACAGTTTGAGCAGTGGAGCCCGGCAGGGAACTCCAGAAGGGCCGGGACAGGTGGAAGGCAGGACCTGGGTTGACGTGATGGTCTTCCTTGTCAGGCGAGCATGATCAGCACCGGGAAGCACACCTGTGGGTGACAGCAACCTGTGGGACAGGAGACACAAGGAATAAAAGTTTGGGAATTTTAAATGACGAGA
The DNA here is from genome assembly GCA_020510985.1 of Pholidichthys leucotaenia. NCBI lineage: Eukaryota > Metazoa > Chordata > Actinopteri > Cichliformes > Pholidichthyidae > Pholidichthys > Pholidichthys leucotaenia. The sequence continues at coordinate 315,841,173 of CM035847.1, read as the reverse complement.
CAAAGCTTAATTCAAAATGTGGCTGCAAACCCAAATGATCCAGCAGTGAGCTCCCTTCATGCTGGGCCTTAAATACACCGGCTCATCAGAAGCAGCAGGTGGATGATCATGCAGGTGTGCTCATCACCGGAACAGGAAACGAGGAACAGGAGGGGAGGGGGAGCACGCTTCCCAGACCATCACAGATGGATTTTGATAATATTTTTACCAGAGGTGGTCCTTGGGCTAGAGAGGAATCCGTAACATTTTGGTGATGATCCAAGAATGCATACTTCCGCCAAGACTCTAACACTTAGGTATCAGCATCTTGGTGCTTTCATTTCATTCAGTAGTCATTGTGTTTAGAAGATTTATGTAAAAAATCTGACCTCTGACCTTTGACCTCAAGGTCATTTGATGAGAGTGAAATTTCAGCATGCACATTATCAGAGCATATCAAACCATGGTACCAAGTTTCAAAACAGTCAGAACAAAACTGTAGGAGGAATTGATTTCACAAAAGTGGGACAGACGGACGAACAGACAGACTGATCCATAACATCGCCCCCTCGGTTCTTGCCCAAATGACTGTTTGACAATTTTGGGCTTCGACCGGCGGAGGATAATGAGTGTCATACACCATCATGCCACCTCTCGAACTTTACTTTTCTTAAGGAATGCTTTCATGTTAGGAATGCTTTCATGTTTCATGTTGATGTGAGCTGTCTCAGATCAAAGCCAGTGTTTTTGTGCTTGCACTGAAACAAATAAAATAGCCTCTAGCTGGACCTGGAGACCCCTCAGAGGTTCCTCATAGACCATCATTAATCAAGCTCACCATTTCCCCTCAGGCATCGCCTTGGTTTCCCTTTTTTTTTTTTTTCTATCTGACTCTGCTGATTTTGTGTGTTCAGTATTGAAACTCTTGCTGTATTCCCTCTCTGATTCATTTATTTACAATCGACACCTGCAGTAGAAGGTGCCAGCATCATTTCTCTCCTGTGTGTAACAACTGCTCTCAAGTCTGTTCTCCAGACTAAAGCTCTTTTTACCTGCTGACATTTAATGTAATGAAGTTCTTTATTTTTTGTTAATTTTAATTTAGTGTATTCTGAATACAAACATGAGCAAAAACTGTGTTGAGTATTCTTTTGCAGATTATTTGCAGGTTTAAAAGGATTAAATTTTATCAAGTGACTTTAGAAAAAGGTTTTCAGTAGTCTAAAATTGGGACTCACTTTGTAGTTTTATGCCTAAATCTCCCTTTGCTGACATCTGCCAAAACCAAATGTAAATTAATTCTCGTTTTCATTTATTAAACAGCTAAATAGTAATTGCAAATTCTCAAAACTGAATACAATGGTTGCATCATATAAAAAATACAACAATGGTGTTTGTTGTGTGTGTGGACTATTTAATACCCTTGCAATTTAAATTAAAGGATTTTTTAAAAATGTTTTGAGTTAATTTGAGCAACCAAATTAAAGACTTTTTAAGGATTTATGGACACCCCTTTTTAAAACCTCTACACTGATTCTTTACTCACATATTCTCACAGTGTTCATATTCTTCCTGCACTGCCATTTATTGAAATGCTTGTGCTGTGTTTGAAACTAAGCCACTAAGAGTGGTGGCTCAGTTGGTAGAGCATCCGCCCCACACCCGGGAGGCAGGGGTTCAAATCCTGGCCGGGTTATGCCGAAGACCATATAAAAGTGGAACTTCCTGCCGTCCAGCTTGGTGCTCAGCAATAATGGAATGGAGGAGGGAAATCTGTGGCGGCGCCTTGCATGGCAGCGGCCCTCTGATTCTGCATTGGGGTTTGTGTGATTGACACTGTAGATAGGTAAAACACAATCTCGTTCTACTGTACATGATTGGTTGTACGGTTGAATGACAATAAGGGTGATTTAAAGAAATGTTCAGTGGTTCCCCATATGGTCAGAAAATATGTGGTAGACTCAAGTTTCAGCTGTTTTATTGAACTGGGAACTCCACCATAGCTCGAGAGCTAAAATAATTAAACAGGCAAGACAAGGCAGGATACAGAACACAAAGCATGTAGAACATGTACGCGGACAGCAGAGGTGCAGCATGAATTGACATTGCCGCCGAGGACACAGTTCAATTACGGAAATTTTTTTCACACATAAGGAGTTGTTCAGAACTCCTTATACAAAAATATAGAGCTATGATAACACTGGTCAACACCAAATTTACTGTGTAAGTTTTTTTTTAGCTGATTTAGGACAATTTTGATGTGCTGAATCCAAAAATCACTTTGGTTTTGCTCAATCAGGTCAACTTTTAGAATTATGGCCACATGTTGCTTTATACATTTTTGTTTACATGTACGGGTATTTTCGCTTTATATGATGCAAAATTCTTTTTTTTTTGTCTTGAAATTCTCTGAATTTTGAACAATGATGACGTAACATTCAATTTACATGTACTTGCCTTTATATAAAGGTAAGTACATGCACAGTACTAAGTAAGTACTAAGTAAGTACAGGTTTTTACTTAGCACCTGATCGAGGGAAACGGATGTCATTTTCAGATTCAACGGTGCAAAATTGTCTTAAATCAGTTGAAAAAACACAGACAACTTACAAAAAATTATTTTTGTAACCCTGTGTAATCAAGTCAGTGGTGGTAATGCACCTGTAAGCTGGTTGCCAACTGCCAATAAAATCCAAAAGAAGAAGAAGAACATGCAGTATGACAATCAAAGACACCAGGCAGGACAAAAAAAACAGACACTGACATAAATAGACAGCGGGTAATCACACAACACAGAACAGGTAGAGACACGAATCACTTCTGACAATACACACATTAGAAAACAGTGTCAACAGGTACAGAATGAAATGTAGAGACAAGCAAAGCGTCGTGATGCGGAGCACAGTTGGGGGACCATGCTCACGCTCTCAGTTTATCTGATTATTTTCTGTATTTTCCCCACTTCAATTTAGTATTGAATCTGGCTATGGTTTACCATTTGTTTCTGTTCATTTTGAATTGCTCTGCTATCTAAGTTTGGTTATTATAGTCTTGTCTGTTTATATTATGAACCTATGGCCATCTTGTTTTGTTTGATTAATTACATCTTCCTGTGTTTGTTTATGAGCCTTCTGTGCCTTCACCTTAGTTCTCTCTTTAAAGTGTTGATATTAATTATTACTGTTAATCATGGTTATCTTGTCTTTGCCTTGATGGGTTTCTCCTTTTGGCTACTTGGTCTTACTGGCGTGTGTCCCACGCTTCAGCCTCTTTACGCTTCAGCCTCTTAATTCGAAGTGTGTCCCACATCTTAGCCGTTTGGCTATTCAACCTCCTTAATTTCAGCCTTGTAAGTTTTTGTGTTCTTATTGAACTTTGTGTTTTCATTAAATGTTTGCAAACTCACAGTCAGTGTTTGGGTCTCCATTCCTGCCCCGCCTGGGCAGTTCATGACACAAAGACAGGGAAAACATGATGACAGTGACAGTGAACATACAGGACAAAAGACAAGGCAGGGATAAATAATAGAACAAAACCCATTACAATAATAATAACCATAATGACCATACAAAACTAAAGCTGAAGCAGGGATAATAATAACACAGAGACTATAATACTATAATACTATAATGATGACCAAAGACCGAAAACAAAACACAAAGAACAGGATCAAGATAATAATAATGGACACCAGGAACTTAAACACAGAGAATATCAAAATACCAAAACTGAAGGTGAGAACGTGGGCTAAGCCCATGTTCTGGTTACAACAGAATGTATAACCTATAAATTAAGGTGAGGGCATGGGCCCAGCCCACGATCTGACACATATAGTGTGCTATATAGTGAATCAGCTATTTTATAATGCTGTTTGAAATCTTAACTTAAAATTTCAATCATTACATAGTACACTCAAAATATCCCATAATGCATTTTGAAAAGTAGTGTACAACCAATCACTACATTAGCCAATATATCCCATAATGCAATATGCAGCTAACAGAGCAGTGAGAAGAGAGCTGCACATCACAATATAAACTACCTTAAGATATTCAGCAGAAATAATTTGATTTAATACATATTTCCTAGACAACACATGCATTTTACCACCATACATCTGTTACTGTTTACTGTCTCACCATGATAAAATCATTACCTGCGCTGCCAATACAAGTGTAGTAGTGCCCACAAGCTGATAATTTTATTATTGAGTGTTATATTGTCAACTATATCTGAATTCATTACATATTGTAGCGGGTATAGAGGGAGTGAGGGAGTGGGCATTCTGAACATTTACACAGGCCACTGTGTAAATCTGAAAACAAATCATAATGAAAATTCAAGTTCATTGTACATCCTCAGTTTGTTTAAACTTTTTGAATTGCCCAACAGCTTTCTTTTTAACCTCCAGTTCAAAATCAATTTACAATTGTTGGCACACATGATTCTGCCATAGGTTTGGATTTGTTAAGAAAAAAGTTCATCTCCAAATAGCAGATTTTAATATTTTCTTAAAGCTTAGTGTATGTTATAAGAAAAAATCTTTGATGAAGCAATGTATAGCTAATCTCTTGTTATATATACAGTGGGGGAAAAAAGTGTTTAGTCAGCCACCAACTGTGCAAGTTCTCCCACTTAAAAGATGAGAGAGGTCTCCAATTTTCATCATAGGTATACCTCAACTATGAGAGACAAAATGAGAAAAAAAAAATCCAGAAAATCGCATTGAAGGATTTTTAATGAATTAATTGATAAATTCCTCGGTAAAATAAGTATTTGGTCAATAACAAAAGTTCATCTCAGTACTTTGTTATATACCCTTTGTTGGCAATGACAGAGGTCAAACGTTTTCTGTAAGTCTTCACAAGGTTTTCACACACTGTTGCTGGTATTTTGGCCCATTCCTCCATGCAGATCTCCTCTAGAGCAGTGATGTTTTGGGGCTGTCGCTGGGCAACACGGACTTTCAACTCCCTCCAAAGATTTTCTATGGGGCTGAGATCTGGAGACTGGCTAGGCCACTCCAGGACCTTGAAATGCTTCTTACGAAGCCACTCCTTCATTGCCCGGGCAGTGTGTTTGGGATCATTGTCATGCTGAAAGACCCAGCCACGTTTCATCTTCAATGCCCTTGCTGATGGAAGGAGGTTTTCACTCAAAATCTCATGATACATGGCCCCATTCATTCTTTCCTTTACATGGATCAGTCGTCCTGGTCCCTTTGCAGGAAAACAGCCCCAAAGTATGATGTTTTCACCCCCATGCTTCACAGTAGGTATGGTGTTCTTTCTTCTCCAAACGCGACAAGTTGAGTTTTTACCAAAAAGTTCTATTTTGGTTTCATCTGACCATATGACATTCTCCCAATCCTCTTCTGGATCATCCAAATGCTCTCTAGCAAACTTCAGACGGGCCTGGACATGTACTGGCTTAAGCAGGGGAACACGTCTGGCACTGCAGGATTTGAGTCCCTGGCGGCATAGTGTGTTACTGATGTAGCCTTTGTTACTTTGGTCCCAGCTCTCTGCAGGTCATTCACTAGGTCCCCCCATGTGGTTCTGGGATTTTTGCTCACTGTTCTCGTCATCATTTTGACCCCATGGGGTGAGATCTTGCGTGGAGCCCCAGATCGAGGGAGATGATCAATGGTCTTGTATGTCTTCCATTTTCTAATAATTGCTCCCACAGTTGATTTCTTCACACCAAGCTGCTTACCTATTGCAGATTCAGTCTTCCCAGCCTGGTGCAGGTCTACAATTTTGTTTCTGGTGTCCTTTGACAGTTCTTTGGTCTTGGCCATAGTGGAGTTTGGAGTCTGACTGTTTGAGGTTGTGGTTGTGGTTGTGTCTTTTATACTGATAACGAGTTCAAACAGGTGCCATTAATACAGGTAACGAGTGGAGGACAGAGGAGCCTCTGAAAGAAGAAGTTACAGGTCTGTGAGAGCCAGAAATCTTGCTTGTTTGTAGGTGACCAAATACTTATTTTACTGAGGAATTTACCAATTAATTCATTAAAAATCCTTCAATGTGATTTTCTGGATTTTTTTTTTCTCATTTTGTCTCTCATAGTTGAGGTATACCTATGATGAAAATTGGAGACCTCTCTCATCTTTTAAGTGGGAGAACTTGCACAATTGGTAGCTGACTAAATACTTTTTTTTCCCCACTGTACGTACACATCTCAGTAAATTAGATTATTGTGAAAATATTAAAATGTCATGCGGTTATAGTTTTTGAGATTAAATTCTGAGATGTACTAGTGTAATGTATTTGTTAAGCTTCCATGGTTGGAATATTTTTCATTCCTCTTTTCTTGTTTTTCAGGTGCTGGTGTGGCACACTCGCACGGAGAAGCCACATCTCGCAAATGAGCCCAAACATCGAAAGGACACGGTGGTCATCGAGGTGTGACAGCCCCCACCGGAAGCACACTGCCTTCTCTTATAGTGGGGTTAAGGAATGGACACAGACTCTGAGGAGCTGCATGATTCAACTGTCCTGGCTGTCTGTCTAGTGTTGCATCAGAATATGTGGACAGCGCAGGATGTATTGTTTTAACAAACTGGACTTTCTATTTTCATCCTGCTGATGTAAAAACACTGCAGCATACATGTAAAATATGTTGAACAGAAAAGTGCCATGTGAGTCATTTTGAACTATAAATGTTATGTTTTTTTAAATTTTAAAACATCACTGTGGCATCATATGACATCATGACAGAACCACTCTATAAAGAAGACTTGCAGTCCAGTTAATTTAAGCTTTTTTTGTGACCTAGGTGAAGGATATGCTTGATAAAGTTACAGAAATGTTGAACCAACATCAGGTCCTCTCTCACAGTGGGCTCTACTGCTGTGATTTAAACAGAACTGATCCCAAAATCACTGTCAGTGAAGACTAACATTAAGGACAATGTTACAATAATCTAGTCCACGGTCTATTGTCTAAGGCACAAAGGACATTTATGGGGGTGCCCAAGTCCATTTCACAATTATAGCAGCACAAAAATGAATTTTGCACCTGGTGAAAAGCGGGAAGGAGCTGGTGTAATTATTCAGAGGTGTGTTTTGGGTGTATCATGCAATAACCCAATGAGGAGTGTTCCTGCTCTTCTCTTTAATGAACAGACGTGCATGGTCTCAGGTGCACTGTGGTCATGATGGCATATTTAGAAGATAGGTTTTGTGCTGTGTGTGAGCGAAAATGCGTTTAAAGGCATGAATTTCAGTTGATGCCCAGTTGCTTATTTTAGAACTGGGCTGAATTTAATTTAATATTAGTCTAGCACATACTATGTGTTGCCGTGCATGTTTTTTTCTTCTGTGCATTGAAAAACTTTGTTTACAGGCCCCTGAGCTTTTTTCATGTGTGTAAGATTTTCAACTCCCCCCAACACACACACACACACACACACACACACTATCCTCCTTTAGTCATTGTATCAAAGGTCTTATTTGTAACTCTAGGAAATCCTTATATTTAACTTGACTTATGACTATTTGGAATGAGTAACAAAAGATATTGACATGATTGCTACACTGCACTAAGCTAATTTGCTAATGAAAATAGCAGACACACTGATTATTAAATTAACAACATTTGAAACATGAACACTATACGGCGAGGAAAATAAGTATTGAACACATCAACGTTCTTCTCATTAAACATATTTCTAATAGAGCCATTGACCTTAGATTTTCACCAGATATCAGTAACAACCCAATTAATAAGATAAGATAACATAAGATGACTTAAGATGACATAAGATAAGAAAAGATAGATATGATCTTATTAGTCCCACAGTGGGGAAATTACAGGATTGCAGCAAAGGGATAGCAGCACTCAAGAGCAATCGTAACTAAGATAATAAGATAAGGACTGGTTTGCCAAAGCAGTAAATAAATATACATATGTACACAGTTATTTACACAGTGCAGGAGCATTGCAGCTAGATGGTATCAACAGCATTAGAGTTAAATTACCTGGCAAAATATAAATATGGATCCAGACTGTCATGACTAGTTAGCTGGAGGCTCACGTGCAAGGCAACTAACACCAGAGGAAAAGCACTCAGACACGAGAAAGACATTTTAGTACAATTTATTGAAAACACACAAATGTAAAGAAAATGGCAGACGCTGGAGGAACACACAGCCTGTTGGGGCAGAGAATGAGAGCTGAAAAGGTGCAGGAAATAATACTGGAAATAAAGGGATGCATGCTGAGCATATCTTACATGATCTGAGCAGAGACCCCAGCAGTGAAATCCAGCACGGAATTGGAGGAGCCAACGGGGCTGAGCTGGTGGGAGGAGCTGGAGAAGGAGAGGAGTTGGTATGGAGGTGGGGAAGGTCTGACCGGGTGGAATAGGCGAGCTTCAGAAATGGTGATAATGGGAGCAGGTGAGCGCATTGCCATCCCGGGGACACACCGCTGAGAAGGCAGCAACCTGGGGAAAGAGGAGGAGAAGAAAGATTAGGCTAGACGTTTCAGTAAATAGACTTTAACCATGATTACGGCAGCAGCACCCAATGGTCCAGCGCTGAAGCCTTCACAGACTGATCCTTTTAAACGCTGGCAGTGAAGAGGTAGCAGGTGCGTCCACTCATGCAGGTTCATTGATGACCTGTGGAGCCGGGAAACAGACGAGGAACCTCCCACAGAAAGGGAGGGGGAGCATGCTGACCCAATCATCACAGTGCCCCCCCCCCATCAAGGGGCGCCTCTTGACGACTCACCGGGCTTATTGGGATGAGCCCGGTGAAAAACTTGGATCATCCCCTTGTCATGGAAGTTGGAACCGGGGATCCATGACCTCTCTTCTGGTCCGTAGCCCTTCCAGTGAACCAGGTATTGCAAACCCCTGCCCCAACGGCGAACGTCCAGAGGATCCCGGGAGGAGGCGGTGGCTTCGGGAGGGGGCACAGAGGGCTGCCAGAGATGGGCTTGATCTTGGACACAGGAAAGGTGGGATTGATGAGGAGCGTCAGCAGCAGTTTTAAATGAACCATCACATTGTTGATGATCCTCAAGATGGTAAAAGGACTCAAGAAGTGAGGTGACAGTTTCCTAGACTCCGTTTTCAATGGAATCTGGTCTGCCGACAACCACACACTCTGGCCGACTTTGTATTTGAGCGCCAGAACCCGCCTGCAGTCCGTGTACTGGCGATTCTGCTCAGCCGAATGGAGAAGGGCAGCCCAGGTGGACCTCGATACCTGGCTGCAACGGTGAGCATCGGCCCCCCCAGATGGAACAGCAACACCTCTCTCCGCCATGGGCAGCGGAGGGAGGGGGGTATAGCTCATAGACGCCTTGAATGCTGTTACTCTGGTGGCTGAAGAGACAGCTGAATTATGGGTGTACTTCACCCAGTTCAGATGAGAGCTCCAGGTGGTCGGATTACAAGAAGGTACACATCTCAGGGCGGCCTCCAGGGATTGGTTAGCACGATCAGCCTGCCCGTTGCTCTGAGGGTGGAAACCTGAGGTGAGACTGACCATGGTGCCAAGGGAGTGACAGAAGGATTTCCAAACTTGAGATGCGAATTGTGGACCCCGGTCAGACACAATGTGCAAGGGTTCCATGCATGATGATGGATGACATGAATGGTGAGTAGGTTGGTGGTCTTGGAAGCAGACGGCAATTTAGGGAGGGGCACCAAATGGATAGCTTTAGAGAAATGATCTACAATGGAAAGGATGACAGTGTTGCCCTGTGAGGGAGAGAGGCCCGTGACACAGTCCATGGCGATGTGAGACCAGGGGAAACTGGGCACTGGTAGGCGGTGCAGGAGGCCAGTTAGAGGTGAAGAGTCTGATTTATTTGTGGCACACATTTGGCAGGCTTTGACATAGTCATGAACATCCCTCTGCAGCGTAAGCCACCAGAATACCCACTGCACCAGCTCGATTGGATATGCCGAGGTGAGAGGCAAAGTGGCTGGTGTGCCCCCATCGGATGACATCACTATGGAGAGCGGAAGGAACAAACAGATGATCACTGGGGCCTCCCTCGGGCTTGGGTTCAGTAGACTGAGCCTGCCGGACCCTCTGCTCAATCTCCCAAGAGAGGGCGCCAACAATGCAAGAAGACGGCAAAATGAACTCAGGAGGGGTTGAGGAAGATGACTAGTGAAATGCGAACTGGCGAGAGAGAACTTCAGGCTTAATATTATGTGACCAAGGCCAATAGGTGATGATGAGGTTGAACCTGAAAAAGAATAAGGCCTAGCGGACCTGCTTAGAATTAAGCCTGCGGGCCGAACTTAAGTACTCTACATTTTTGTGTTCAGTCCACGCAATGATGGGATCAATGGCTCCATCTAGCCAGTGCCTCCGTACCTACTATGCCAATTTAATGGCCAGCAGCTCTTGAACTCCTACATTGTAGTTCCTCTCGGCCAGGGTCAACTGCCGAGAGAAATGCACGCATGAGAGGAGCTTCTGAACAGAGGCCGGGTGCTGGGAGAGAAGAGCGCCCACCCCAAATCTGAAGCATCCACCTCCACTACAAACTAGAGCTGAGGGTCGACCTGCGCCAGGATGGGTGTATTGGAGAATAAGGCCCTCAATTCAGTGAAGGTCTGCTCCATTGCCTCAGATCATTAAAAGGGGGCTTTGGTGAAGGTCAGCTGTTTCAGGGGCTGAGCTGTAGTTTCTAATGAACCTACGATTGAAATTAGCAAAGCCCATAAAGCAGTGGAGCTGTTTCCTCGATTGAGGGGTTGGCCAATCAAGCACCGCCTTAACCTTGACCTTGTCGGCCCTCAGCTCAACTTCAGCCACAATAAAGCCAAGGAAGGAAGTGGAGTGGGTGGAAAAATCACCCTTTTTGGCCTTCACAAAGAGCTGATTCTCCAGGAGCCATTGCAACACAGCCAGACATGGACTGTGTGTCCCTCTGGAGTGCAGGAAAAAATAAAAAATTACAAATTAAAATTAAAAATTAAAAAAATGAAATGAATTTAAAAAATTAAAATGAATTGATTCACCATATCGCAGAGGACATCATTTATCATGCGTTGGAAGATGGCGGGGGCGTTTGTGAGCCCAAAGGGCGTCATGGGATATTCGAAGTTGCCCAAGTACATCTTAAACACTGTCTTCCATTCGTCCCCCTCGCAAATGTGCACCGAATGGTACGCATTGCGCAAATCAAGCTTCATGAATACCCACAGAGAAGGAGTGCAAAAGTGGAATTGATCAGGGGCAGTGGATACCTGTCTTTGACGGTCATCACGTTGAGCTCGCTGTAATCAATGCAGGGCCTCAGCGATCTGTCCTTCTTTCCTACGAAGAAAAACGTGCTCCAAAGGGAGCCGAACAGGGCCGAATGAGACCGGCATTCAGGGAGTCCTTAATGTAGCTTTCCATTGCCTCCCTCTCCTGCCCAGAAATGCTGTAGAGCCGGCTGGACGGCAACCGCGTACCTGGGAGGAGGTCAATAGCACAGTCGTAGGAGCGGGGAGGTGGTAATGAGAGGGCCCTTGACTTGCTAAAGACCTCCCCAAGGTCATAGTAGGCCTCGGGCACGAGGCTGAGGTCCAGCAGCTCTGCCGGAAGAGAGGGGATGGGGAGCGTAGAATAACAGGCAGCCAAACGGAGACAGGAAGATAAGAAAAAGGGGCTCCATGAGGAAATGGAGTTCTGTGCCCAATTAACAATAGCCTTATGTTTTTGGAGCCAAGGGAAACCTAAGACCACCAGAGATGATGAACTGGGGAGAACAAAAAAGGAGAGGGCCTCCCGGTGGTTAATGGAGAGAAGGACGAATATTGGCTCAGTACGATTGGTGACGGAGGCTAATCTACAGCAGGAATGTGCCACTACATCCAATGCAGCTGGCAGTTTGATAGTAGGAATAGCTATCTCCTGCACTTGCCGCTGTGTAATGAAGTTTTGTTCGGCCCCTGAATCAGTTAACACCGAGACTTTCTTCTCGGCCCCCGGTAACTGAATATTAATGGAATAACCGCCCACCAGACACCCCCATGGTAACTGACAGGCCACATCTTTTGGCTTAATCGGGCAATTTGGTAGTTTATGCTCCATGGAGCCACAAAACTTACAAGCTCTGGCCTTTCTCTGGTGCTGGTGCTCCTCGGGAGTCAAGCAGGCTCTATCAAGAGCCATTGGCTCAGAGGAGGAATCGAGTTTGGCGGCGCTTGTAGCCCGGGTGGAGTGGGGGTGCTTGCTAGGAGGCCGGACTGAAGAAGGCCTTCTGCTCCTTTGCACATTACTGGTTATCTGGGCTCATGACCTCTTCGATCAGCTCATCTAGAGAGGAGGGGCTCACATGAACCGTCAGATCATCGCAGAGTTTGGAATTCAGACCTAGGAGGAAGGCGCTGCATAAGACAATGTCGTGCTACCCGGAATCTGCTGCAACAACTCAGAACTCAACATAGAAATCAGCTGCAGACCGATTCCCTGTCGGAGCAACATGAGGTGACTCATGATGTTCCCCTCATTCTCCGAATGATCGAATGCCAGGGAAACTCCTAAACAAATCATTCGAAAGTATAACTGGGACCCTTAGAACTGCCAAAAATGGACTGAGCCCAATTTAGCATCCAATCCCGGCGCATGAAATGAATCTTGGATGTGTCGTCCGGGAACTCCCCTGCACCTGCCGCAGATAAAGGCGGATGTGGAGCAAGAACCCCTTACATTCCCCGACCTCCCCCGCGTACGGGGCAGGTGAAGGAACCATGATGTTCCGCCGGGTGGTGGTACCTGCCGGAACAGCAGGTGGAGAAGGAGGGCCCGGATGAGACATCTGGTTGTGGAGGAGGAGTAGCAACAATTTACCATTACAAATTACTAGTTAATGTAAAGCAAAAAACATGGTATAATTCCTTTGAGGGCTTGGTCCTCAGTATTGGGCATGTCAGCAATTTTAGGTTAAACCCAATTTTATTTGCTATAGTTTATCATCCTCCCTCAGTCTACTCAGAGTTTTTATCCAAATTTGCCGAATTCTTTGCAGATTTAGTGCTGAAATCAAACAGAACTAGAAAAGCACTCGGAGAGCGCAGACCTCCGCCAAGCACCACAGTTCCCCCCATACAGTGTTTGTGTGTACGTTTTCAGATTACTTGACCATGAAAACATATGACTAGCAATTGGATTCACAATGATAGGATTAGTGGTTCACTAGTTATTCACGAAAATGACATTATCGGTAATGGCGGCCACAGTTCCGCCCATACAGTGTTTGTGTGTACGTTTTCAGATTCCTTGACCACGAAAACATATGACTAGCAATTGGACTGACAATGATAGGATTAGTGGTTCAGTACGGTAGTTATTCACGAAAATGACATTTTCGGTAATGGCGGCCACAGTTCCGCCCATACAGTGTTTGTGTGTACGTTTTCAGATTCCTTGACCACGAAAACATATGACTAGCAATTGGACTGGCAATGATAGGATTAGTGGTTCAGTGGTTATTCACGAAAATGGCATTTTCCGTAATGGCAGCCACAGTTCCCTCCATACAGTGTTTGTGTGTATGTTTTCAGATTCCTTGACCATGAAAACATATGACTAGCAATTGGATTGACAATGATATGATTAGTGGTTCAGTGGTTATTCACGAAAATGGCATTTTCCGTAATGGCGGTTTTCTTCTGGACGGTGATCCGGATCATTGCCAAAATTTAATCAGTTCTTTCTTGTACCATTTCCAACAACGCCTGAAAGTTTCATCGAAATCCGTCCAAAACTTTTTGAGTTATCTTGCTAACCAGCAGACAAACAAACAGACAGACAGACAAACCCCGGCAAAAACATAACCTCCTGGTGGAGGTAACTAGAAAAGCACTCGGAGAGCGCAGACCTCCGCCAAGCGGCACAGTTCCCCCCATACAGTGTTTGTGTGTACGTTTTCAGATTCCCTGAGCATGAAGAGATATGACTAGCAATTGGATTCACAATGATTATTTGTTTATTTGACATGGACAGTGCAATAAACAGACAATTAATGAATGACAATCAATGTGATAGTGATAGGATTAGTGGTTCAGTAGTGTAAAACGGGGCTATAAGGGACGGCGGGTTAATAAGGGACACTTTTCTGGGAAATGTTTTAAATGTAATTCTGCTTTTTTTATTTTGAGCAGGACGCTGAGTTGTGTTGTTATTGTCAAATATCCATGAATCCTTCGTCAAATCTAGGCGGAAGCAAAATTAAAAAAGCAGAATTACATTTAGAAAAGTGTCCCATTTACCCCGCCGTCCCTTATAGCCCCGTTTTACGGTTGTAAAAGCATTGGTTCCTTGGCGGAGGTAATAAACTGAAGTGTTGGTGTGTCCATCTCCTCCACTGACGGATGCAGATTGGTTAGACAGGTTGCCGTGGGTTTTATCTTATATTGGGGTTGCGCTCCGCGGCAAAACAGAATTTAGAATCTTCCCCGGCAGAGAGGTCGTTTTTACGCAGCGCTTATAGCTGGGCGGGGAATTTGTGGCAAATAATCGGGCGGCGGACAGGTGGCCGTGTCAGGTTTTGCAGCGTGGCGCAAAAACAGGCACGCTGGCGGGCCCAGGCCAGCAGTGTTTTCCGCGTGCTTTTGTGCTGAAAACGTTGAAGAACGCGGAGTTTGTGTTGGTCATACACGACGACCAGCACAATGTGCGCAGCGCCTATGGCTGGCACAGGCACGCTGGCGGGCCCAGGCTACCAGTGTTTTCCGCATGCTTTTGTGGCTAAAACGTTGAAGAAGGCGGAGTTTGTGTTGGTCAGACACGACGCCCAGCGCCCTCCATTGCGCCTGCGCACATGTTGAAAATGGCCGTATGTCACAGTGTGGAAAAATGCTTTAAAAAATTCCTGTATGCAGATGGTGATGCGGATCATCCCCAAAATTTAATCAGTTCTTCCTTGTACCATTTCCAACAATGCCTGAAAGTTTCATTGAAATCCGTCCAAAAGTTTTTGAGTTATCTTGCTAACCAACAGACAAACAGACAGACAGACAGACAGACAAACAGACAAACACACAGACAAACACACAGACAAACCCCGGCAAAAACATTACCTCCTCCTGGCCTTTCGGCCTGGCGGAGGTAATAAATATAGTAGGGGACTTTAATATACATGTAGATGTAGATAGTGATTGCCTTAATGTGGCATTTAATTACCTCCGCCAGGCCGAAAAGGCCAGGAGGAGGTTATGTTTTTGCCGGGGTTTGTCTGTGTGTTTGTTTGTCTGTCTATCTGTCTGTCTGTCTGTTTGTCTGTTGGATAGCAAGATAACTCAAAAAATCTTGGACGGATTTCCATGAAACTTTCAGGCGTTGTTGGAAATGGTACAAGGAAGAATTGATTAAATTTTGGGGGTGATCCGGTTCACCGTCTGGATACAGGAATTTTTTAAAGCATTTTTCATTCAACACTGTGACATACAGCCATTTTCAACATGTGCGCAGGCGCAATGGAGGGCGCTGGTCGTCGTGTCTGCAACACAAACTCTGCGTTCTTCAACGTTTTAGGCACAAAAGGACACGGAAAACACTGCTGGCCTGGGCCCGCCAGCGTGCCTGTGTTTGCGCGCAACTGCAAAACCTCACACGGGCAGCTGTCCGCCGAC
The DNA here is from genome assembly GCA_020510985.1 of Pholidichthys leucotaenia. NCBI lineage: Eukaryota > Metazoa > Chordata > Actinopteri > Cichliformes > Pholidichthyidae > Pholidichthys > Pholidichthys leucotaenia. The sequence goes on along the minus strand of CM035847.1, from coordinate 315,825,597 downwards.
GGATTTTTTGGCAGAAATTCCCCGGCCAGCCATAGGAGCTGTGCATTTGGCAGAAATTCACCGGCCAGCCATAGGAGCTGCGCATTTGGCAGAAATTCACCGGCCAGCCATAGGCGCTGCACAAAAACGAGCTCTCTGCCGGCAAAGCTTCTAAATTCTCGTTTGCCGCGGAGCGCAACCCCCCAAAAAATAATATTGTAGCGAACTCAATATGAGCACCTTACTTGGCTTGCCAAGTGGGTTGACCCTATTGGCGACACAGGTAGAGTGCGGGACTCCGGAGCGGGAGGCGTGAGTTCGGACCTCCCGGTGGGACGTCGCCATGTCGAGCAGCACGTTACAATATAATATAAAACCCACGGCAACCTGTCTACCCAATTTGCATCCGTCAGAGGAGGAGATGGACACAACAGCAACACTTCAGTTTATTACCTCCGCCAAGGAGGCAATGCTTTTACTACTGAACCACTAATCCTATCACTATCAGATTGATTGTCATTGATTAATTGTGTGTTTATTGCACTGTCCCTGTCAAATAAACAAATAATCATTGTGAATCCAATTGCTAGTCATATGTTTACATGCTCAAGGAATCTGAAAACGTACACACAAACACTGTATGGGGGGAATTGTGGCGCTTGGCGGAGGTCTGCGCTCTCCGAGTGCTTTTCTAGTTCATTCATTCATTCAATTGCAACGCCCCCAGCCTGGGAGCTTGCAGATGCAGGACATGGACACAACACCAACACTTCAGTTTATTACCTCTGCCAAGGAGGTAATGCTTTTACTACTGAACCACTAATCCTATCATTGTGAATCCAATTGCTACTCAGATGTTTTCATGGTCAAGGAATCTGACAACGTACACACAAACACTGTATGGGGGGAACTGTGGCGCTTGGCGGAGGTCTGCGCTCTCCGAGTGCTTTTCTAGTTCAATATTAGACTCGATGGGGTTTTTCAGAAATCAGAATCAGGTTTATTGCCATTGTTCATGTAGTACACAAACTAGGAATTTGTCTCGGTACAATGCTGCAACATTAAACATGATAAGATAAGAGAAATAAACTATACATGTAATAAAGTGTAGGATAAGATTAAGAAAGTAATGTAATGTATTCATTCATTCATTTCATTCATTCATCTTCTTCTGCTTAATCCTTTTCGGGTCACGGGGGGGCTGGAGCCTATCCCAGCTTCTTTGGGCAAGATGCAGGGTACACCCTGGACAGATCACCAGTCCATCGCAGGGCCAACACAGAGAGACAGACAACCATTCACTCTCACAGTCATACCTAAGGACAATTTAGAATCCCCAGTTTTTATGCCATTTAACCTAACTTGCATGTTTTTGGCATGTGGGAGGAAACCGGAGAAATCCCAGAGTAAACCCACGCAGACACGGAGAGAACATGCAAACTCCACACAGATTACTGTTGGTCGGGGGCTGGGATCGAACCCAGGATCCCCAGGCCAAGGGTGAGTTGCTGTGCTGCCGCAGTGCTAACCACTCCGCAACCGCGCCGCCCTAATGTAATGTACTTTATTTATATAGCCCTTTAAAACAACCCATAGGTGACCAAAAGTGCTTTACAGAAAAATAAACAGCATTAAAAACACACACAGCATTAAAAACAAATAACATAAACAAAGAAATAAGAATAAATACCTAAAAAAAAATAAGAATAAAATAAAAACAAATGCTCAGACAAATATCACCACTACTGGGTATTAAAAGCCATCCTAAACAAATATGTTTTAAGTTCTGATTTAAAAAGGGCCAGGTCAGAGATAGCACGTTGGTCGGGGGGGAGATTATTCCAGAGCCTGGGGGCGACAACAGAAAAGGCTCGGTCACCCCAATGTTTATATCTTGACCTAGGCACATCCAGCAAAAGCTGATTGGATGACCTCAGAGCCCTGCCTTCGTCACGGACAGTCAAAATCTCAGACAGATAAACTGGAGCAAGGCCATTAAGAGCTTTAAAAAGAAAAAGAAAAAGTTTAAAATTAATTCTAAAATGGACTGGAAGCCAGTGAAGTGAAAAAAAAAAAAAGATCGGAGTAATGTGCTCTCGCCTAGGTGTGTTGGTCAAAAGATGGGCCGCTGCATTTTGCACAAGTTGAAGGGGGCCAAGAGAAGACTGAGAGATGCCAACATAAAGTGCATTGCAGTAATCAAGTCGAGAAGTGATTAAAGCATGGATGGCTATCTCAAGATCATGACGGCTCAGGAAAGGTTTGGCTTTGGATAACAGATGTAATTGATAAAAGTTCATCTTGACTACATTGTCAATCTGTTTATCAAATGGCTGTCTATCTATCTATCTGTTTGTCAAATGGCTGTTTATCAAATGGCTGTCAAAAATCACCCCCAAATTTCTGACAACTGAACTGAGCCTTAAAGAGAGGGTACCAAAGCCAGCCGTTACAGTATCCCCAAACACAATACACAAAATTTTGGCTTAACCACAGCTTAATGTCAGTGATGCAGTCCAATAGAACACTTTGTGAGTTTGTTTGTTCTGGGTTCAAAGGTAAATAAAGCTGCAAATCGTCCACATAACAGTGGAAAGACATGTTGTGCCTGGCTATTATTGACCCAAGTAGCAGCGTACATAATGAAAACAGAATAGGGCCAAGGATAGAGCCCTGTGGGACCCCACGGGAGAGAGAGGGGCACTAGAAGAAGACATGTCACTAATCATTACAGAAAAAGTTCTGTTAGATAGGTAGGATTCAAACCACTTAAGTGCAGTGCCATAGATGCCAACATGGTGATTCAGGCGTGACAAAAGGATAGTATGGTCCACAGTGTCAAAGGCTACTGTAAGATCTAGCAGCACTAAGACCATAGGGCATTTGGCGTCAGCAGACATCAATATATCATTGTGCACCTTTAGCAGGGCAGACTCAGTGCTGTGACGAGATCTAAACCCAGATTGAAACTTCTCAAAAACGATAGATAGATAGATAGATAGATAGATAGATAGATACTTTATTTCGAACAAAAAAGTAAAAAAAAAACAAATGACAAATGACAAATGCAATAAAGTAACAGTATACAGTGTTCGAAAGACAGAAGGAAGAAGTGAACACTTATTAATTCCAGCTCCTCTTTTCCATAAATACACCCATGTGAATTATATACAAATTACCATATATATATATATATATATATATATATATATATATATATATATATATATATATATATATACAGTGATCCCTCACTTATCGCGGTTAATGGGTTCCAGAACCGACCGCGAAAAGTGAAAAACCGCAAAGTAGCGTCACCCCTAATGACGTCACCCATAAATAATACGTACGTTCATTCTCTCACTCTCTCTCTCTCATATGATACGTGTGTGTGTGTGTAAGTGTACATACATACATAGATGTAAATAAAGTGTACATAAATATGTTTTTAGAACTCTTTTATTCTTATAACAAGATACGTAACTCAAGATGAAGATGATTTACTGCACAGGTTAATGAGAGCTTTACTGCTCCTCAGGTGATGCCTCATCGTCAGGTGCTAGAGGCGCAGGATCATCGAGGGCAGCTTCCGATAGAGCTGGAGAAGCTACAGGAGGCGGTGTAGTGGCTCGACGGGAAGACTATTTCGCACAAAATGGAACAAGAGAACAGCAAAAAGTTCCACGCGGCGAGACTAAGCAACACGAGCGATAAAGAGCAATGAATGCGGTCTTCCTTCGCTGGGTGGGCGCTTGGCAGGGAGAGAAGCTGGGTAAAACGTCTCGGCCAATCAGCTTGCGGGGTGAAACGTCTCGGCCAATCAGCTTGCGAGATTCCCGAGCCGAGCCAACACGAGAACAGCGAACAGAAAGGTGGATTTTGAGTTGTGCGGGCTCTCCGTGTTGATACCTGATGTTGTAATGTAGTCTCCCTGCCTTCTGCTAGCGCCCGCCCATTATTTCTCAATTTTGAATTTTTGATGAATATTTTTGAAAAATCCGCGATGCACTGAGGGCGCGAAACGTGAAGCGCGAAGTAACGAGGGATCACTGTATATATACAGTATATATATATATATATATATATATATATATACACTAGCGTTCAAAAGTTTGGGGTCACCCAGACAATTATTTTGTGTTTTCCATGAAAAGTCACACTTATTTACCACCATGAGTTGTAAAATGAATAGAAAATATAGTCAAGACATTGACAAGGTTAGAAATAATGATTTGTATTTGAAATAATAATTTTTTCTTTCAAACTTTGCTTTCGTCAAAGAATCCTCCATTTGCAGCAATTACAGCATTGCGGACCTAACATGATTGCACAAGGGTTTTCTAATCATCCATTAGCCTTCTGACGCAATGAGCAAACACATTGGACCATTAGAACACTGGAGTGATAGTTGCTGGAAATGGGCCTCTATACACCTATGTAGATATTGCACCAAAAACCAGACATTTGCAGCTAGAATAGTCATTTACCACATTAGCAATGTATAGAGTGTATTTCTGATTAGTTTAAAGTTATCTTCACTGAAAAAAGTGCTTTTCTTTCAAAAATAAGGAAATTTCTAAGTGACCCCAAACTTTTGAACGATAGTGTATATATATAAATGAAATTGTCTTCTAAAAAAGATTGCAACTGTATCAAAACAGCTTTTTCTAAAACCTTAGATAAAAAGGGCAAATGAGAAATGGGTCTAAAATTAAATAAAACTGAAGGGTCAAGATGAGGTTTTTTTAAGAAGGGGCCTAACCACAGCATGTTTAAAAGCAGGTGGGACAAATCCTGAACTAAGGCAGGAATTAATAAAAACCAAAACACCAGACCCTACAGTATTTAAAAACCCTTTTCAGTATTCCAGCGGGAACAACATCCACTGAGCAATTTGTCAGCTTCAGAGACTTCACTATATCAGTAAGTGAAGATAAAGAGACCAACTCAAACTGTTCAAACACAGCAGAGTAACCCGGGACAACAGACAAGCTCCCATTAAAACTGTTATTAATTACTTGTCTGACAGAGTCCACTTTATCAACAAAAAAGTGAAGAAAAGTCTCACATGTAAATGAATCATGTTGTAAATGAAAGTAGTAAATTCTACCCATTATCTCCACCACACGTTGGACCTTGTTCTGATATATGGCATAGAAATAGAAAATCTGGAAGTGTCTCCTCATAACCCTGTACGGTAAGACCATTGTCTGTTATCCTTTGATTTTACAATTTCTGACTATTTGGCTCCTCAAGAAAAATATTACTAAAGTAGATGCCTCTCAGATGATGCTGTTACAAAATTTAAGTAGATTGTTTCCTCTATTCCATGTGGCAACATAACGGAGATAAGCTATGGATAGCTTGCCCCTTCTTTAATTAATAGCATGGTAGATAGTGTTACAGCTTCTCTGCATTGGACTCTAGACATGTTGGTCCCTTTAAAAAAGAAAAAGTCTAATCAGAGATTTCTATCTCCTTGGTTCAGAACAGAAACTTGTAGCTTGAAACAGAAGACTAGTGAATTAGAAAGAAAACGGCACTCCACTAAATTAGATGAAATTTATTTAGCTTGGAGAAATCATCTTCAAATTTATAAAAAAAAAAAAAAAAATCTCATAGGAAACCTAGAATAAGATATTATTCTGCATTAAGAGAAGAGAACAAGAATAATCCTAGGTTTCATTTCAGCACTGTTGCAAGGCTGACAACGGGTCAGGACTCTGTCAATCCTAGCATTTCCTTAGAGCTTACTAGTCAGGACTTTATGAACTTTTTCAATAATAAAATTTCATCTATGAGAGATAAAATCAGTCAGATTCTTCCCACCATAAATTTAAATACATTAACTACTACAACTCCTTCAACTGATACCTGTTTGGATGAGTTTGACTTTACTCCAATTGACCTTTTACACATAAAATAGTTTCCTCATCCAAGCCTTCAACTTGTCTTTTAGACCCTATTCCTACCAGGTGATGTCTTATACATGAGAAATCTTCCTATTTATTGGTAGCTCTATTCTTCAAATAATCAATTCTTCATTAACATCAGGACATGTGCTGCAGGCTTTTAAAACTGCTGTAATTAAACCCTTACTCAAAAAGCCAACACTGGATCCATGAGTTTTAGCTAACTATAGACCAATCACCCACCAATTCTTGAAGGTTCGTGGGAGTTTGCCCAACCAGTTTACATGTGTTTTGTGGACTTGGAGAAGGCATTTGACCGCGTCCGGGGGGTGCTTCGGGAGTATGGGGTATCGGGCTTGTCGTTACGAGCTATTCGGTCTCTGTACGACCGTTGTGAGAGTTTGGTTCGTATTGCCAACACTCGGTCGGAGTCATTCCCAGTGAGAGTTGGACTCCGCCAGGGCTGCCCTTTGTCACCGATCCTGTTCATAATTTTTATGGACAGGATTTCTAGGCGCAGCCAGGGAATGGAGGGTGTCATGCTTGGTGACCACAGGATCTCATCTCTGTTGTTTGCAGATGATGTTGTCCTGTTGGCTTCATCCAGCAAGACCTACAGCTCTTGCTGGGATGGTTTGCCGCTGAGTGTGAAGTGGCTGGGATGAGAATCAGCACCTCCAAGTCCAAGTCCATGGTCCTCAGCCGGAAAAAGGTGGATTGTCCTCTCCGGGTTGGGGACAGGCTCCTGCCCCAAGTGGAGGAGTTTAAGTATCTTGGGGTCTTGTTCACGAGTGAGGGGAAAATGGAGCGAGAGATCGACAGATGGATTGGAGCAGCATCTGCAGTGATGCGGATGTTGTACCGGTCTGTTGTGGTGAAGAGGGAGCTTAGTTCTAAGGCAAAGCTGTCGATTTACCAGTCAATCTACGTTCCTACTCTCACCTATGGTCACGAGCTTTGGGTAATGACCGAAAGAACGAGATTGCGGATACAAGCGGCTGAAATGAGCTTTCTCCGTAGGATTGCTGGACTCACCCTCAGAGATAGGGTGAGTCCAGGGTGAGATTGGGCTGCACGGTGGCGCAGTGGTTAGCTCTGCGGCAGCACAGTTTACCCTTGGCCGGGGGATTGTGGGGATCGTGGGATCGTGGGTTCGATCCCAGCCCCCGACCAACAGTGATCTGTGTGGAGTTTGCATGTTCTCCCCGTGTTGCGTGGGTTTACTCCGGGATTTCTCCGGTTTCCTCCCACATGCCAAAAACATGCATGTTAGGTTAATTGGCTGTTCTAAATTGTCCCTAGATATCTGTTTCCTATAGGCCCTTAGAATAGAGGGTTAGTATTAATAAAAGCGCTTTGAGTGGTCTTTGTGACTAGAAAAGCGCTATATAAGTGCAGGTTAGTTAGTTAGTTAGTTAGATAGGGTGAGGAGCTCAGTCATCCGGGAGATCCCCTGCTTGGCCAGCCTTCACAGATGGGGCAGTAGCCCTAGCCCACTGTGCGCATGTGGAGAGGAGCAAACTATGGAACACATCATAGAGGCTTGCCCGCTCCAAAGACTGGAAGGAGGATTACACACCCTCCATACAGCAAACCAGGAGGCAACTGCTTGGCTTAAGGACTTTGCATTCGCTAAATAAAAAATCCGGGAGAGGCTCAGAGTAGAACCGCTGCTCCTCCACATTGAAAGGAGTCAGTTGAGGTGGTATGGGCATCTGATTAGGATGCCTCCTGGACGCCTCCCACTTGAGGTGTTTCAGGCACGTCCCACTGGGAGGAGACCCCGGGGCAGACCCAGGACTCGGTGGAGAGACTATGTCTCCCAGCTGGTCTGGGAACGCCTTGGTATCCCCTCTGAAGAGCTGGAGCAGGTGGCTGGGGAGAGGGAAGTCTGGGCTTCTCTGCTTGAACTGCTGCCTCTGCGACCCGGACCTCCGGAAAAGCGGTAGAAGATGGATGGATGGATGGATGGATAGACCAATCACTAATCTCACTTTCATTTCAAAAACAGCGTTAGTGAAGGTCACTAATGACTCTTTATCGCATCTGAAAATTGGACTTGTTTCTGTACTTGTCCTTTTAGACCTTAGTGCAGCTTTTGATACTACTGATCATAATATTCAGTTCAATTAAATTCAATTCAACTTCATTTATATAGCGCCATTTCACAACAACAGTCATCTCATAGCACTTTCAACTGTAGGGGAACAGTTGCTACAGTTGCTTGTAGGAGCTTCATCTCAGGGGAACTGGCAACCCGACTGGGGCTTCCCTGCTGCCCGTTGAAGGCTCCCCTACGGCTCGTTGCTCTATCCAGATCGCCATTAGCGATTGTGACTAAACAAGTGGCCCCTGTCTCAGTTATCATCTCCGGAAATCATCGGGAGGATCTCAGCCTGTTTGTCCTGCCAGTTGCCTCCTCCCCGGTCATCTTGGGTTATGCCTGGCTCCGGCTCCACAACCCCTCCTTTGACTGGCGTGCAGGAAGCGTGGTGTTCTGGAGCTCCTCCTGCCTCAGCGCTTGCCTCCAGTCCGCCGCATGTGCTCCCTCCATGCCGTTGGTTGCCCCCATCTCTCCTCCTCCCGACCTGTCCAGAGTCCCCGCTGAATATCATGACCTGGGGGCAGTTTTCTGTAAGTCCCAGGCCTTGTCTCTTCCTCCCCGCTGGCCCTATGACTGTGCCATCAATCTCCGGACTGGGGCCCCGCTGCCGTCGAGCCACCTCTACAGCCTGTCTGCGCAGGAGCGGGAAGCAATGGAGGCATACATTAAGGAATCCCTCAGCTCGGGCATCATCCGCCCATCTTCCTCGGCGGTAGGGGAAGAAAGATGGCAGACTTTCTTTTTCGTAGGAAAGAAAGATGGCAGACTAAGGCCGTGTATTGACTTCCGTGCCCTCAATGAGATCACCATCAAGGACAAGTACACGTTGCCTCTGATGGACACTGCTTTTGATTCTCTCCAGGGGGCCTCGATCTTTTCCAAACTGGATCTCCGGAATGCATATCATCTGGTGCGGATCAGGGAGGGGGGTGAGTGGAAGATTGGTTTCCGGACCCCAAGCGGCCACTTTGAGTACCTGGTGATGCCGTTTGGGTTAACCGGCACTCCGGCCGTCTTCCAGAGACTGATCAACGATGTACTGCGGGACTTCCTGGGATCATTCGTCTTCGTCTACCTCGATGACACCTTGATCTTCTCCCGATCCCTGGATGAGCACCGTGTTCACATGAGGCGGGTCTTGCAGCGACTCTTGGAGAATAAGTTGTACGTTAAGGCTGAGAAATGTGAGTTTCACGCCTCCAAGACTTCATTTCTCGGCTTCACCATCTCTCATAATCAGGTCATCCCAGACCCCGACAAGGTGAAGGCCGTGGTGGACTGGCTTCCCCCCTCCTCTAGGAAGCAGCTGCGGCAATTCCTGGGTTTTGCCAACTTTTACCAGTGCTTTATTAATAACTATAGTGTCATTGCTCTTCCCCTCACCTGCCTCACCTCCCCGAAGATGGCTTTCCGGTGGACAGAGGAGGCTGCAGCTGCGTTCGCCGAGCTCAAGACCCAGTTTTCGTCCTCCCCCATCTTGACTCAGGTAGATCCCGCTCTACAGTGCCTGGTGGAGGTGAATGCCTCGGACTCTGGGGTGGGGGCTGTGTTGTCCCAGCGTTCTCCGGTGGATGGTGAGGTCCGTCTGTGTGCGTTTTTCTCTCGGCGGAGAGGAATTACGACATCGGTGATAGGGAGCTCCTGGGGGTTAAGCTCACGCTGGAGGAGTGGCGTCACTGGTTGGAGGGGGCCGCCCAACCCTTCGTGGTTTGGACAGATCATAAGAACGTGGAGTACCTAAGGATGGCCAAGCATCTGAATGCCCGCCAGGCCCGCTGGTCCTTGTTCTTTGGCCATTTCAACTTTACCATCACCTACCGTCCCGGGTCTAAAAACACTAAACCTGATGCACTCTCCAGGCAGTTCTCCTCGGACACAGCGGAGGCGCCCGCTCTCCCAATCCTCCCGTCTTCATGTATGGTGGGCGCCCTTTTGTAGGAGATCAAGGAGAGGGTCCGGAAGGCGCAGGAGGCGGAACCAGACCCGGGCGGGGGGCCAGCGGGCAAGTTGTTCATTCCTTAATCAGTTCGGGGTGAGATGATCCGCTGGGCCCACTCCTCCAGACTAGCATGCCATCCGGGGGGTTCTCGCATGGTCAGGATTCTCCAGAGGTTGTTTTGGTGGCCATCGCTCCGGAGGGACATCGCTGATTACATCCGCGCCTGCCCTCAGTGCACCACCGGTAAGACGCCCTCCTGTCCTCCGGCGGGGCTGCTTCACCCCCTTCCTGTTCCTGGCAGACCTTGGTCACACATCGCCTTGGATTTCATTACTGGCCTCCCTTCATCCGATCAACACACCGTCGTCCTCACTATCGTGGATTGCTTCTCAAAGGCCGCCTACTTCATCCCCCTACTGGGACTGCCCACGGCGAAGGAGACGGCAGATCTGCTGGTGCAGCACGTTGTGAGGCTTCATGGCATACCTGTGGATATTGTCTCTGATCGGGGCCTTCAGTTCGTGTCGCAGGTATGGAAGTCATTCTGTAATGCTCTGGGGGCTATGGTGAGCCTGTCCTCTGGCTACCACCCTCAGAGCAACGGCCAATGTGAGAGAGCTAACCAGGAGCTGGAGGCTGTGTGTGGTCTCGTCCAATTCGGCCTCATGGAGCGCCCAGCTTCCATGGGTTAAATATGCCCATAACTCCACGGTGTCTTCAGCCATCGGCATGTCCCCTTTCGAGGCCTCCCTGGGCTACAACCCCCCTCTCTTTCTTGAAGAGGAGGGGGATATCACCGTGCCATCTGTCCAAGCCCATGTGAGACGCTATCGGCGGATTTGAAGGATGGTCCGAACGGCGTTTCGCTGCACAGCAGAACATTACTCCAGAGTCGCTAATCACTGCAGGAGACCGGCTCCAACCTACCAGGTGGGTCAGCAGGTTTGGCTCTCAACACAACATATTAACCTAAAGGGTGAGAGAAGGAAATTGTCACAATGGTTTATTGGTCCATTCCCCATTGTGCAGATTATTAATCCTGTAGCTGTGCACCTGTCTCCCCCCCCCTCCCTCCACATCTGTCCCACATCCCATGTGTCCCAGATCAAGCCCTTCTTTTCCAGTCCTCTCTGTCCTCCTCCCAGGTCTCCACCTCCACCAGTCGTGATCAACGGCGACCCGGCATGGAAAGTCAGCTCCATCCTGGACGTCCGCTACTGGGGTCGCGGCATGCAGTACCTCGTGGACTGGGAGGGGTATGGCCCTGAGTGGAGCTCCTGGGTGCATCCATCCATCGTGTTGGATAAACAACTCATCAGAGACTTCCACCGGATGCACCCAGGTAGGCTGGATCGGGTGCCAGGAGGCACCCCTCGGGAGGGGGGAGTACTGTGATGATTCGCTCTGGGCCGTTATCATCCACAGCTGCGCGCACACCGGCTCCTCATCACGCCAGGACTATATAATCTCACTCTGCCTGCAGGCCTGCACGGAGCCGTCTGTCTCCCTGGCTTCATGAAGCTCTTCCTACGACTTCCTAGCCAAACCTCACCACGATCGTCCACCTCGCCACCTTGGCATCAACGCTTGGAGGAAATCCTTTCCCAACCAAGTCGTCGGCCTCCGTCAGTCTATGATGACCATGGAAGAGAATCCTAAACGTCTACTCTGCTGGAACAGCACCCCCTGTGGCTGAACAGGCCGATGCGCACCGGTGTTCTACCTTCCAGCGTTGGGCGTTGGTAGGATTCAAGCCTGGGCAGGAAGATATGGAGGACAAGATGTTACCCATGCAGCATGTCCCCCCTCTCCACGTCACTGATGAATCCAAAGGAACAGCAGGGCTGCTATAGTTTGGCACCAGCGCCGTCGCAGGAGCTGCCAGAACCATGTTGAGCACAACAGAGAACTGCCTTAGGGGCGCCGACTCCGGATTTTTCCTCAGGGTTGACTCCCGAAGCCTTTCCTGTGACCGGGTGTGCCACAAGGCAGCGGAGGTTTGAAATCAGGGTTTACCTTCCCCTAGATGGACTACCTTCCCAGGTTGACGAGCCACCATCTACCCGGAGCATCTGGTTTTAAGGTGCCAGAGATCCGCCCTCGCCCCTTCTCCTATTAGTAAAAGCAGTTCCGCCGGGCTTAGAGACTAAACCACATGGGCAGGCTAGGAGTTGGACTTAGTTGTCAGAGGCTTTTCGAGACGCACGCCATAAGGAGCATTTTATGAGCACTGGGAGCTTAACTCCAGTGCCGCTCCTGGCTATGACAAGTAAGAGTCACCTTTACTCACCTGTTCTCTGCTACTCCCCTGTGCACAGGCGGAATCTCCCGGCTGCAGAATCGTCCTTCTCGGTGGCGGTCTCCGCTCTCTCCTCTCCACCCTCTGCATGGCTACAATGACGCTGGGACAGGGGGCACTGTCTTCCTGGCCAACGGGTGCTCACCATCTGCCTGGAACAGTAAGCCACAATTATACCTGAGTGATTGTCCATCTCGCACCTAGCTAATTGTGTGCCTCTGCTCTGTCCATAGGGTTGCCAGGCTGCACAGCGCTCTGCTCTCTCCCAGCTGCTCGGAGTCTCCAGCCCGCACTCACATACATGACACAACACATTCATGCACTCACACACAAACACTGGTTCAATAAAGATAATTGTATCCATTTCTGAGTCCATGTCTGTTTCCTGGGTCAGCCATTATGTCAGTTCTAATCTATCAAGTACAATATTATGATCGATAATATCAAAAGCTGCACTAAGGTCTAAAAGGACAAGTACAGAAACAAGTCCATTATCAGATGCGATCAGGAGGTCATTAGTGACCTTCACTAAGGCTGTTTCAGAACTATGATGGATTCTAAACCCAGAATGAAACTCTTCAAATAAACCATTTCCCTGCAAGTGGTCAAATAATTGTGTAGCAACAACTCTTTCTAAAATTGTCGAAATGAAATGCAGATTAGAGATTGGTCTATAGCTAGCTAAAACTCTTGGATCCAGCATTGGCTTTTTGAGTAAGGGTTTAATTACAACAGTTTTAAAAGCTTGTGGTACATGGCCTAAAGTTAATGAAGAATTGATTATTTGAAGAATGAAGCTACCAATAAATGGGAAGACTTCTTTTAATAACCTGGTAGGAATAGGGTCTAAAAGACAAGTTGAAGTGTTGGATGAGGAAACCCTTTTGTCTAACGCTAAAAGGTCAATTGGAGTAAACTCATCCAAACAGATGTCAGTTGAAGGAGTTGTAGTAGTTACTGTATTTAAGTTAATGGTGGGAAGAATCTGACTGATTTTGTCTCTGATAGATGAAATTTTATTATTGAAAAAGTTCATAAAGTCCTGACTAGTAAGCTCTAAGGGAATGCTAGGATTGAAAGAGTCCTGACTCTTTGTCAGCCTGGCTACAGTGCTGAAATGAAACCTGGGATTATTCTTGTTCTCTTCTATTAATGCAGTATAATAACTCATTCTAGCTTTTCTCAGAGATTTTTTTTATAAATTAATAGATGATTTCTCCAAGCTAAATAGATTTCATCTAAATCAGTGGAGTGCCATTTTCTTTTTAATTGCTGAGTCTTCTGTTTTAAGCTACGAGTTTCTGTGTTGAACCAAGGAATTAGAAATCTCTGATTAGACTTTTTCTTTTTTAAAGGGTCTACCGTGTCTAGAGTCTGATGCAGAGAAGCTGTAACACTATCTACCATGCTATCAATTACAGAAGGATCAAGCTATCTACAGCTTATTTCCGTTGTGTTGATACATGGCATAGAGGAAACAATTTGCATAAATTTGGTAACAGCATCATCTGAGAGGCATCTACTGTAGTAATATTTTTCCTTAGGAGCCAAATAGTCAGAAATAGTAAAATCAAAGGTTAACAGACAACGGTCTGACAGTACAGGGTTATGAGGAGACACTACCAGCTTTACTATTTCTATGCCATATGTCAGAACAAGGTCCAACCTATGGTGGAGATAATGGGTAGAATTTCCTACTTTCTGAGAAAACCCCATCGAGTCTAAAATTGAATTAAATGCCAAATTAAGGCAATCACTATCTACATCTACATGTATATTAAAGTCCCCTACTATAATTATTCTATCTGATTTCAGCATTAAATCAGCTAAGAATTTGACAAATTCTGAGTAGAACTCTGAGTAGGTTGATGGAGGACGATAAACTGTGGCAAATAAAATTGGGTTTAACCTAAAATTACTAAAATGCCCAATACTGAGGACCAGGCCCTCAAAGGAATTATAACGTGTTTTTTGCTTTACATTAACTACTAATTTGGAATGGTAAATTGTTGCTTCTCCTCCTCCACGACCAGAACTTCTAGGATTTTGACAGTTTAAATAACCAGAGGGAGTTGATTCATTTAAACCAACATAATCCTCTTGCCCTAACCAAGTCTCTGTAAGGGATATTAAATCAATCTGATGATCAATTAATGGATCATAGACTAGCAGAGACTTGAGAGTTAGAGATATAATATTTAACAAACCACATTTAATTTTAAAATTATGAGTAGGAACAGAGGCCAAATCATTCAATTTAGAGGCTTCGTGGTAAATTTGAGTTTTACCAACTTTTTGTTTAATCACTTTGGGATGCTTATACATGATATTTTTATTCACTTTGGAGGGAGCAGACAATGATTCTCTGATGGGGAAGACAGGGGCTAAGTTGAGGGGTGGCGGATAAAGAGGAGCTGCAGAGAGGCGTGTAAGACTGTGACTCTGCTTCCTGGTCCCAACTCTGAGTTGGGACCTTTTTTATCCAAACCTTATCATTTGGATAAAAATGATGCCAGATTGTTAGATAAATGAGACGCACCATCCAAAGTGAGATGGACACCGTCTCATCTAATAAGACCAGGTTTTCCCAAAAATGAGTTCCAACTGTCTATGTAGCCCACGTTGTTTGCAGGACGCCACACAGACAGCCAGCGGTTCAAGGATGACAAGCGGCTAAACATGTCATCACTGGTCAGATTGGAGAGGGGCCCAGAGAATACTACAGAGAATTCTACTTGAAAGATAACAACACCATGTTGGACTTAATGGAACTTTGTTGCAGTGGTTTTGATACTATTTATCTGATAGGTCCCAGTTTGTTCATGTCAATAATGAGTGTTCTTTAAACTCAAAGCTCAGTCACGGAGTTCAACATGGATCTGTGCTAGGCCCTATTCTTTTTAGTATATATATGCTTCCGTTAGGCAACATTATTAGAAAGCACTGTATACATTTTCATTGTTATGCAGATGACACACAATTGTACATGTCAGTGACACCAGATGATAGTAATAAATTAGCAAAGTTAGAGGCCTGTCTTAAGGAAATCAAAGCTTGGATGACTTGTAATTTCCTGCTATTAAATTCAGATAAGACTGAAGTCATTCTAGTTGGTCCCAAAAACCTTAGAAATACCATTCCAAATCAAACTCTTAGTTTGAATGCGATTACTCTTTCTCTGAAGAGTTCTGTGAGGAACCTTGGAGTTATTTTTGATCAAGATCTGTTTTTTTAATTCACATATTAAACTTGTTTCTAAGACTGCCTTCTATCATTTGTGCAATCTTTCCAAGACTAGGAGCATCTTGTCTCAGAGTGATGCTGAAAAACTAATCCACACTTTTATTAGCTCTAGAAAAGATTATTGTAACTCTTTATTATCAGGTTGTCCTAAAACATCTTTAAAAGGTCTTCATTTGATCCAAAATGCTGCAGCAAGAGTTTTAACAGGTACTAGAAAGACAGATCATGTCTCTCTGGTTTTGGCCTCACTTCATTGGCTTCCCATAGAGTTCAGAATTAAGTTTAAAATCCTTCTTCTCACTTACAAAGCTCTAAATAATCAGGCCCCTTTTTATTTAAAAGCTTTGATGTTACCCTATTAACCTAACAGAGTACTACGCTCCCAAAATGCAGGATGTCTTGTAATACCTCCAAATGTACAATGGGAGGCAGAGCTTTCTGTTATCCAGCTCCTCTCCTGTGGAACCAGCTACCAATCTGGATTCTGGAGTCAGACTCGATCTCTGTTTTTAAGAATAGGGTTAAATCCTTCCTCTTTGATATAGCCTATAATTAGGGAGGGATCATGTGCCTCTGAACCTTCCCTTAGTTATGCTGCTAATAGGTTTAGACAGCTGGTGGACCTCCGACAATGCACTGGGCTTTACTCCTTTCTTCACTCTCAATGAAATACTTTTGCCGTTCATTATCATCTGTTTGTTCTCTCCCATAGATTGAGTCCCTGTTGTGCTGTTTGCTCTCTGCATGTCTATTCTTTTTTTCTTCTTCTCTATCTCCTCACCCCCCAGCTCGTCGCAGCAAATGACTGCCCCTCCCTGACCCTTGATCTGCTGGAGGTTTCTTCCTGTTTAAAGGGAGTTTTTCCTCTCCACCGTCACCAAGTCCTTGTTCACAGGGGATCTCCTGATTGCTGGGGTCTTTCTGCAATTGTGGGGGTTTCCCTTACAGCTGAAAGTGCTTTGAGATGACTGTTGTTGTGAAATGACACTATATAAATAAAGTTGAATTGAATTGAATTGAATATGGCAGAGGTGCTCTGAGACTGTAGTCAACTGTTGCGTCAGTTTGCAACTGCTCTGTGAACATAGCAACCTGTCACTCTGTGGCATCTAATCGGAAAAGTGCTCCCCTGATGTAGTGCCTGCTGATCCTCGGATACGGCTGGACCGTTCTGTCGTGACTAGTTAAATGGAGGGTCATGTGCAAGGCAGCTAACACCTGAGGAAAAGCACTCAGACACGGGAAAGACGTTTTTGTGCAATTTATTGAAAACACATAAATGTAAATAAAATGGCAGACGCCTGAGGAACACACAGCCTGTTGGGGTAGAGAATGAGAGCTGAATAGGTGTAGGAAATAATACTGGGAATAAAGGTGTGTGTGCTGAGGATATCTTACGAGACTTGAGCAGAGAACCCAGCAGTGAAAACCAGGGGGGAATTGGAGGAGCCAGTGGGGCTGACTTGGTGGGAGGAGTTGGAGAAGGAGAGTAGAAGGTATGGAGCTGGGCAAGGTCTGACCGGGTGGAGTAGGCAAGCTTCGGAGATGGTGATAATGGGAGCAAGGTGAGTGTGCTGCAACCCCAGGGTCACACCGCTTAGATGGCAGCAACCTGGAGAAAGAGAAGGAGAAGGAAGATTATGTTAGACATTTCAGTAAATAGACTTTAACCTTGATTACGGCAGCAGTACCCAAAAATATTTCATTGAGAGTGAAGAAAGGAGTGAAGCCCAGTTGGATGTCGCCCGGCTGTCTAAACCGATTAGCAGCATAACTAAGGGAGGGTTCAGGGGCACCTAATCCCACCCTAATTATAGGCTATAACAAAAAGGAAGGTTTTAACCCTATTCTTAAAAACAGAGATCGGATCTTACTCCCGAATCAAGACTGGCAGCTGGTTCCAAAGGAGAGAAGCCTGATAACTGAAGGTTCTGCCTCCCATTGTACCCTTTGTGATCATTGTCTTGCTGAAATGTCCAGCCTCACTTCATCTTCAGCATCTTGGCAGATGGCAACAGGTTCTTATCAAGGATGTCTCTGTACATTTGTCCATTCATCTTTCCTTCAATTATGTGAAGTCTGTCTTTACCTTGTACTGAAAAACACTCCCACACCATGATGCTCCCACCTCCAAACTAGACTGTTGGTATGATGTTTTGGGGCTGATATGCAGTGCAATTTCTCCTCCAAACATACTGTGTATTGTGGCATCCAAAAATATCAGTTTTAGTCTTATTTGACCAGATTATATTCTCCCAGTATGTCACTGGGTTGCTCAAATGTGCAGAAAATTTTAAATGAGCTTCAACATGCTTTTTCTTGAACAATGGAGTCCTGCGAGGTGAGCAGGCATAGAACCCATGTCGGCTGAGTGCATTACTTATTGTTAACTCCAGTTCTTTCTGGAGCTCTCCATGAGTGGTCTTTGGCTCTTGGATAACTCTTCTGATGATTTTTTTGACTCCTCTGTCAGAAATCTTGTGAGGAGCTCCTGGTCATGGCTGGTATATGCTAAAATGACTTTCTTTCCACTTCTGAATGATGACTCCAACAGTGCTCACTGGAACATTCAGCAGTTTACAAATGTGCCTGTAACCAATGTCATCATTATGTTTTGCAACAATAAGGTTGCAAAGCTCAAGATAGAGCTTTTTGCTTCTACCCATCATGAGTTATTTGTGGTGTGCCAATCTATTATTCACACACCTTTTTAAAGACTATCAATAAGGACTTAACCAGATGAAATTAATTTGCATTGATGGGGGATGACATGGCTTCCTAAATTCTGATGGATTTCAGCTGGTTTCTTAGCTTTCTATGCCTTTTTGTGCCTCTTTTTCTTCATATGTTCAATAGTTATTCCCTGCGTCATTCCATTTTATTAAATATAACTTGTTTTGTGAACACAGTTGCCTTTATTTTTTGTATGTATGGATTACTTGGGTTTTTACTGATATCTGGTGAAAATCTCAGGTAAATGGCTCCACCAGAAATATGTTTAATGAGAAAAATATTGACGTGTTCAATACTTGCTGTATAAAGAAAACAAACTTTCTATAAAACAAAAGAAAAACAAACTGTCTATACTATTTATAAAATATGCATTGCAAAGTGAGGGTGTATAAATTTATTACCAAAATAAATAAATGTATTTATTTAACCAAAAATTATGTTGTTTGCCTTTGACCAGAAGTGAACAGACCAGCAGTGTGTAACGCAGAAACACGTCATGTCCCGAACTTCCATAAGTGGAGATCACTGTCTTTATTTAATACACATGTAGGGATGTGGACAGACACTTTGAAGGGTTGTTGCTCTAACCTGAAACAAGAGCAAAATTACAAGAAAATAAAAAGTGAATTTATAAGACAACTGTCACAAATTCAAAAGAAAAAGTTGCAAATTTTTAAAAGAAAAAAGTCATATAGTATGTATAATAACAATCCCTGAAAAAAAGCATTAAAAAGCATTAAAAGCATTTTAAAAAGCATTAATTTTGTGAGGAAAAAAGTTCAACATTTTTGGGAAGCATCACAACAGGGGAAAACTATTGACATAAAGTCACAAAGTTGGAAAAAATGAATATCTGAGCAAAAGCCTCAAATATTCACACAGTTTTAAAAAGTCTGTGAAAAAAAATTCTAATTAAGAAAAACAAAAAAGAAGAAAAATTGCCTCAAAATGACAATAAAAAGATAGCCAATTTATGACAAAGTGCCACGTCACATAATTTATAAAAAAGAAACATGCACACTTCCAAAAAAATCACTTTTTTACTTTAAAAAATAAGGACAATATCTCAAAACTACATGAAAAAAAATTAAGAAAATCAAGAAAAAATTGCAAATTTTCGAGTTTGAAGTGACACAGTTAAAGGAAAAAAGTCAAATATTTTAGAAAGAAAGTTTCTAATGTTCACAGGCCAGCGATTTTCTTTTTTTCACCTCTGGAGGGGCAGCTCAAAGATGGCAAATGGACATTTTATTTTAATTTTTTCTTGTTGGGGGGGGGTGTCTTCTGTGTGTGTGTGGTGAGGTTGTATTTTTTTTGTGATGTTTCCCTGGGGTGTCTGGGCTCCACCCCTTGAGGAGGGGGCTCTGTCATGATCTGGTGCATGGGCGGGGGCCGTGCCTAGTTATGTAATTAGTTTTTTTTCTGTAGCGGATTGTCTATTTCTTTTGTTCACCCTGTTTGTTGTATTTAGTTCCTGGTTTTGATTAGTTTATGATTACTTTCTGTATTTCCTTTTTGGTTTATTGTTTTGATCATTGCGGGCGCTGTGACATCTCACGTGTCACTTCCGGCTGTCAGATTCTGTCCGCGAGCTGAAACAGCTGCCTGCAATGATTGCCACTTATGACCCCGCAGGTGTTGGTAATGAGGAGGGTTGACTATTTTAAACTATTGGTGCCACTTCCTTGGTGCAGAGGTGTCAAATCTCTCCTTTCAAACAACCCCTGGACTTCTTGCCAAGAAAAGTAATTATTTATCTGTTCCTGTTCACGTCCTTGTTTATGTCTAGCATTTTTCGCTCTAGATTCAGAACTATGTTTTTTGTTGGTTTGTGTTTTGGATCTTGAGTTACTTTTAGTTAATAAATTATCAAAAACTCACGGTCTGTGTTTGGCATCTTGTTTGCCCTCAGGGAGGGCCATTCATGACATTCTGCACATGTCCACCTTTAGTTATGTTGCTATCAATATTAATTTATCACATTAGTTCACCTGATTGCTGGGGTCTTTCTGCAACTGTGGGGGTCCCCCCCTACAGTTGATAGTGCTATGAGATGACTGTTGTTGTGAAATGGCGCTATATAAATAAAGTTGAAATGAATTGAATTGAATTGAATTAGCTTTAGTGTAAAGGTTGGAAAAAGTTTTAAGAAAGTTTAAAAAAGAAATCGTAATGTAAAGATGGGGGGATGCAATTCTATACTGTACACATAAAAGTAATTTATTACATGTAAGGGTGGTTTGTGATGTAATGGAATTTAGCTTTAATGACGTCCAGTGTTTCAGAATCCTGCAATCAAACATTTTCCAAAATACTAAACAATGTTTAAATAAAAGTTTGAAAGTATATATGTAATTTCAGCATTGTAAGTGAAAATCAAATTCCTATGTTTATGCTGAGCTAGGCTAACGTATTCAGTTTTTTTTTTTTTTTATTTATTTTATTTATTTAGAATCCTTTATTAGTTCCTGTTAGAAAAATTCTTTTTAGCCTTCAGTCAAGAATCAGGTAGGATCAAAGTTTCAGCAAATTTAATTACACTGGTCAGTGGAGAAAAATACAAAAAACAGTCTCAGACACTATCCGATTATCATTCTGACTCAAACACACATCGCTCTGTCCTTTAAGCCCTTCGTTATCCGAGAGGTGGAGGAGAGAATGTCCATGATGATTGGTTCAGTTCATCTGGTCACAACTTGGTGTACAGATTATTTCTTTCTCAGGAACCATTACACAGACTCAGTACTAGTCACACAGGAACAGTACAAGTGAACTAAAACAAAGTGATAACAAAGTACAGCTGCATCAGCATCTTTAGCACTATCACACAGACTCTGAGACAAAGCAAATCACAAATTTGAAACTTTTCTATCAGTCCCACTGTGGGGAAATTGCAGGGCATCCACATGAATGGATGAGGCAGCCACAGTGCGGCGGTCAGCCCTTCACCATTCATACACACCTCAGGCCACTTTAGAGTCTCCAATTAACCTAACTTGCATGTTTTTTGGCATGTGGGAGGAAACCGGAGAAATCCCTGAGAAAACCCATGCAGACACGGGGATAACATGCAAACTCCACACAGATCACTGTTGGTCAGGGGCTGGGATTGAACCCACAACCCCCTGGCCAAGGTTGAGTTGGTATGCTGCCACAGTGCACGCTGCATAGCTGCCTATGTTAGCCTAGCTCAGCATAAGCAGAAGATAGAAATTCATTTCCCCAATTGTTTTTTTTTCCCCCTTGTCCTGTCAGGCAGCTAGGTAAGCAGAACAGAGATCTGTCACAGCTCATGTAGGTTAATTTTTTCTTCTTTTAATTATTTACTTTTTGTTCTTATTAAAGACAAAAATAGAAAGGAGATGTTTTTACCTTCTTTACATGTTTTGACTGTTCACTGTAGCCTTCGTCAGAAGTGTCAGCTGATTGCTGCGAGGTGTCATTTTATCAGCTGACTTTTGTAGGTGGGGCCAGCCCAGCAGACCTGTCAGATCCACCGAACAGGCCTGCTTTCCACCGTCCAATGGTCTCTGAAGAATGTGGTCCCAGGTGTGGGAAAGCATAAAGGCCCCCTTATCCCGGTTCATGCTATCTTTTCTCAGCTTCCTGATTTCTATGGCCTTGGACGGCGGAAAGTGGGGCAAGCTTGGTGGATCTGACAGGTCTGCTGAGCTGGTCCCGCCTACAGCTGATAAAATGATACCTCACAGCAATCAGCTGACACTTCTGATGAAGGCTGCAGTGAACAGTCGAAACATGTAAAGAAGGTAAAAACATCTCCTTTCTATTTTTGTCTTGAATAAGAACAAAAGGTAAATAATTCTTCTTCTTCGTCGATCACTAGATGGTCACACCAGCTGCCCTGACGAATGCTGCCATCCTGCGGAGGTCCCCAAGGTCCCCGTGCAGCTTTTGGTTCAGCAATGTGGGGTCAGGCCACATAGCTCGTCTGAGTGCAGCGTGGTCTGGGCAGTCTTGGAGGAGGTGTTCGCTGGTCATTTGGGCGGTACCACATGGGCATCTGTCCGATTGTCTAACTTTAAGTTTCTGGTGCATGTGAGCATACATTCTGTTATGTCCAGTTCGGAGTCTGAACAGAATGACTTGGTCAGCCCTGCTCAGACTGTCGTAGTTGTCATCCTTGCAGAAGTTTGGGTGTTGCTGCTGCCACTTCTTGTGAGACAGGGCCTTAATAATGGTTTTCTCCTAACTGTAAGAGACCTGCCTGTCTTCCTGGTCTTGATGCCCACCCTCCTTAGCAAGTCTGTCAGCTGTCTCATTTCCATAGACTCCACAGTGGGCAGGAATCCACTGGGGGGATACGGTCACCTGTGTGGCTAGTTGAGACAGAGTGAGGGCAAGTTCATTCAGTTCTTTGCGTTGGGGGTCCTGAAGTGCATCCAAGACAGAGAGGGCATCAGTGAAGATGACGACCCGCTTGTGTGCCTTGTCTTGAAGTTCCTTGACGTGGGCCGCTGCTGTTCTCAGGGCCTCTGCCTCAGCCCTGAATTTGGTGGAGTACTTGCAAGTCGCAATGGGAATGTGGGTCTCCTCATCAGCGTACCTGATGTACACGCCGCCTCCTCCATTCCTGGTTGCTTCCATGGCAGAGCCGTCTGTGTAGACGTGAGTCCACTGCTCTTCAGGGTAGGCAGACTGAATGAACTCCAGGGCCAGCAACTTCTTCTCTTGGTGTGACTGTGTTCCTTTCTTCCCAATGCCCGATATGTCTGTGCGTATGGCTGGGAAGTTCTGTCGGTTCCAGGAGGGAACAGATGCTGTTGGTGGTATTGGTGTGGGCATGTGGTCCAACAGTTCTGGGTCTCTCCTTTCGAGTATCCTGCTCTGGTGGATGAAGCTCGATCTCATGAGTCTCCCTTTTGTTGGCTTGCTCAGTCTGTCCTTCATGGGATGGTTTTCCAGTCTTTTGAATTTGGCGGCCTGCATCAGTACCTTGACGTTTCTTTTGTCTTCCAGTGGTGCAAGGCCTGTTGTTGTCTCCAGCGCTTTGATAGGGGTACTGTGCATGGCTCCTGTCATCATTCGCATGGCTTGGTTTTGGAGTCTGTCCAGCTTCTCAGTGTTGCTTTTGGCAGATGTTGAGGTTGCCGCCATGTCATACTCCAGAACAGGCCAAATCCTCCCCACATAGAGCTTCTTCAGGACACCCTGACCCCAGTCTGTTCCTGACAGTTTCTTCATTAGGGCCATCCTGATCTTTGCTCTTGCCTGGTTCTTGTGCAGCTGGTTCTTCCAAGTCAGTCTGCGATCCATGGTGATCCCGAGGTATGTGGGTGCATATTCAGCCTGGAGCTCATGGGAGTTGATCTGCAGTTTCACCTTCTGGGTTTGGGTGGATAGGGTGAAGACGGCGTATGTAGTCTTCCTCTCATTTAAGCTCACAAGCCATGACTTGGTCCATGCCCCTATCAGCTGGAGAGCTTGCTGCAGTCTGTAGTTTGCCGTCGCAATGCTTTCCTCACTGCATCAGAGGCTAGGTCATTGGCATACATGGCACCTCGTATGTTCCTTGGCAAACTCTGGATGATGTCCTTGATGAATACAAGGAAGATTGTTGGGGAGAGCACTCCTCCTTGTGGGACTCCTTCCCTCAGCACCTTCTTCTTGCTGGAGTACTGTCTGACCTGGACTCTGGCTCTTCTGTTGTGCAGGTATTGGGCGATCCACTTGTACATGCACCCAGCGACACTGCACTGGTGCAGTTTCATCTTGAGGCCGTCTTTCCACACCTTGTCAAACGCCTTTTCCAGGTCAATCCACACAGCAAGGGTGTGCTTATTTTCTTGGAAGGCATCTTCTATGGCTTGAGAGATGTATGTTATTTGGTCCTCTGTAGACCGGTTCTGCCTGATGTGTTGTTTTTCTTCCAAGTGCCACATGAGTCTGGTGTTGATGAGACTCTCTAGCAGCTTTCCTATGCAGCTTGTAAGGCTTATGGGGCGATAGCTTTCAGCCTTCAACTTATCTTTGCCTTTTTTGTGCACTGGAATCATTGTGGCTTCTCCTCAGATCTGTGGTACAGTCCCTGATCTCCAACTGTCATTGAACAGCTGCAGAAATTTCTTCTTGGTTTTGGAGCCAAGGTTCAGCAACATTTCATTTGTGATCTTATCAGATGCAGGGGCTTTTTTCAGCTTCATTGTTGACATTGCATCCTCCAGCTCCTTGAGAGTGAATGGCGAGTTCATCACTGGTTCTATCATAAATAATTAAAGGAAGACAAAATGAACCTACTTGAGCTATTACGTGGAAGTTATGGACAGAATTGCATCAAAGACTTCCACCGGCTGGAGAAATTGGAGAAAACAGGGGCATGCTACAGAAGCCACCTGAGATTTAATCTCCATTTGAGAGATGAGGATGTCACACCAGCAAGCCTCACCATAAAAAATCCAATCCCAACCAAAAACACAGAGAAAATTATCAATTAAGCACGGAAAGACCTGATCAAAGAACAGATAAGAATGATGGCAAACAAAGTGGACAGAATCAACAACCAGATGAAGGAGGAAATTGACATTTTCAAGAAACACTACCCGACCGACCAGGAAACGCAGGAGCAGATAGAAGCACAGTTAAAACACGCACACGAACAGGAATTCACTAAAACGAAAAACCTCCATTTAAAGAAACTAGAAAAACTCAAAGAAAGGAAGAACGGATGAAGACAAACACACACAGAAATGAATGCTAAGTGGTTCAAAAACTTATCAAAACGCACACTCACGGAAACGGAGAAAAAAGTGCTGAGCAGAGGACTGAATTTCACCATCACACCAGCCAAAATACCCCATGAAAAGTACATCCTCGCAACAGAACTTGCATGTGAAAAAATCCAGGACCAAGGGGAAAAGGCAGCACTCCGGAACACAGTCGCAGGAATCCTCAAAACGGCCAAATTACCACAAAGCAGCGTTACAAAAGAAGAAGAAAAAGCATTAAACTCACTCAAGAAAGATAAAACAATCACAATCATCCCATCAGATAAAGGCAGTAATGAACACGGAAACATATGAAAAACAGATTGAAACCATGTTGGCAGACAACAGCACATATGAAATCATAAAAACAAACCCCACAGAAGAAATGAAAAAAAACGCTATAAGCCCTTCTTAAACCCCTATTAGAAAGCAAAAAAATCACAAAGGATGCATATGATCACCTGATACCCACAGCCAGCATCATCCCCCGGATCTATGGAACCCCAAAAATACATAAGAAGGATATTCCACTGCGGCCAATAATAGACAGTATCGGATCAGTTACATACAACTTATCAAAAGCCCTGGTCGAAATCATCAAACCCATCCATCCATCCATCCATCCATCCATCCATCCATCCATCCATCCATCCATCCATCCATCCATCTTCTTCCGCTTAATCCTTTTCGGGTCGCGGGTGGTCCTTGGATTATCAGAATACCACTGCAAAAACTCAAAAGAGTTGGAACAAGAAATCAAAAATATGAATATAGAATCAGACGAGATCTTCATTTCACATGATGTCATTTCATTATTCACAAAGACCCCTGTTGATGTCACACTACACACGGTGCAAGAATTCCTCAGAAATGACAGAACCCTAAAAAGACGCACCAATCTCACAGTTGACGACATATCTGAATTATTACAATTTGTTGCATAATCCACCTATTTTCAAAATAGAGAAAAAAATCTACAGACAAAAAGAAGGATTTGCAATGGGAGACCCATTATCAGCCATCATGAGGAGCTTTTTCATGGAGGTTCTGGAAAACAAAGCCATCAACACAGCACCTACACAATGTAAACCCACCCTCTGGAAGAGATATGTGGACGACATTGTGGAGAAAATAAGGAAAGGACACACGCAAGAACTCACTGACCATCTGAATAGCACGGACAGCACTGGGAATATAAAATTCACACACGAAGGGGAAGAAAATGGCACCATAGCCTTTCTGGACATGAAAATCCACCCCAACGATGGCGGCAGTATAAAAATCACAGTCTACAGGAAACCAACCCACACAGATCAATACCTACTATGGACATCAGAACACCCCACAGCATACAAACTATCAGTTGTCAGGACGTTATATGAATGGGCCACCATCATCACAGACCAAGTAGACAGACAGGAGGAGTAAAACCACTTAAAACATGCACTCATACGCTGCCGATATTCAGTATGGGCCATAAACAAAGGGAAACAGCAAGTCAAAAACAAAGAAAGCAAACAGGAAACAAGACAGAATCAGAATCAGAATCAGAATTATTGCCATTGTTCATGTAGTACACAAACTAGGAATTTGTCTCGGTGCAATGCTGCAACATTAAAACATGATAAGATAAAGAGATAAACTAAAAAAAAAACAACAAAAAAACTTAAAGACTAAAACCATGCAATAAGTGTAGAATAATAAATAATAATAATAATAATAATAATAATAATAATAATAATAATAATAATGAGTAATACTAGTCACAGCAGTTTTAAATAAATTAGCAAGTAGCAGATGATGTGCAGTCGATAATGCAAAAGAACAAAAGCCAAAATCAAAAACAAGGACACCATAACTATATCATACATCCGAGGGATAATGGAACCAATTCAAAGGATCATGAAAAAATACAAAATAAACACAGCAGTAAAAACACATAAAAATTTAAGACAGTTATTAGTATACCCCAAGGACAAAATAGAACAAGACAAAAAATGCAATGTAATATATGATATATCATGCAGATCATGCAACAAAACCTACATTGGAGAAACTGGATGATAATTCACCACAAGGAAAAAAGAACACCAGAAGGAACGTGAGAAGGAAACACAAGGACGACTCACGAGATCACAGAAAGAAAAGGCAGAACAAGAAACATTAAAATCAGCAATATCAGACCACTGCAAAACAAATAATCACATCATGGACTGGGAAAACGCAAAAATTACTGGATCGGAGAGCAACAGACACAAAAGCTGGATCAGGGAGGCCATAGAAATCAGGAAGCAGGGAAAAGATAGCATGAACCGGGATGGTTCAGGTTCAGGTTCAGGTTACTTTATTTGTACCCGTAGGTAGATTTGTTTTGCAGTTGGTGACATCCATATTTACAAGCCACAATTACATTCAACATAGACACAAACACAGGCACACATCTTACAAAATAGGTAAATATAAAATATGTACAATATAATTTTTATAGCTTGTTCAACTCTTTGACAGCAGCAGGGACAAAGCTGTTTTTGTAGCGCTGGGTTCTACTTTTTGGGACAGCAAACCTCCGTCTGGAGGGAAGAAGCTGAAAGTTGCAGTGCAAAGGGTGGGAGTCATCATTTAAAATCGAGTCGGCCATCCTCTGTACTTGTCTGGTGTACAGGGATGTCAGGCTCAGCTGTGACTCACCAAGCAAACGACTGGACCATCTGACTACCTGATCCAAGGATTTCCTCTGTTTCAGTTTTATCTGACCAAACCATGACATTAAAGAAAAGGATAAAACAGATTCAATAAAAGCCCGATAGAACATAGTCATTATGGTTCGGTCAATTTGGAAGCGTGCAAGTTTCCTCAAACAATGCAAATTTTGCTGACCCTTTTTGCACACCCTTTCACAGTTCACCTCAAAGTTCAATCCACTATCAATAATCGTCCCAAGATATTTGTACGATTGTACACATTCGGTGGTCTGGCCTTTTAGTATGGTGACTTTGTGCCTGGGAGTTTTCCTCCTAAAGTCAATAATCATATCTTTCGTTTTTGTTGTATTCAGCTGCAGGTAGGAATCCTCACACCAGTGAACAAAGTCATCAACTACTGGGCCATGGCCACTCTCACCATCCTGGAGGAGACTGACAATGACTGAGTCATCAGCATACTTTATAATGTGTCTGTTGTCATGTCTGCTCCGACACATGTTTGTGTACAGGATGAAGAGTAGTGGTGACAACACACACCCCTGAGGAGAGCCAGTAGAAGAGCACTTTAGGTCAGACAATGTACCATTGACCCTTACTCTCTGCGTCCTGTTGGTTAAGAAATCCAGAATCCAACCCACCAGATTATTGCTTAAATCAAATTGTTGCAGGAGCCTTTCAACTAAAATATGAGGTTGGATTGTATTAAAGGCAGAAGAAAAGTCCACAAATAAAAGCCTGGCGTGTGTCCCATTAAAATCCAGATGTTTAAAAAGCATGTTAAACAGAGTGACAGTGGCATCCTCCACTCCTCTGTGAGGCCTATAGGCAAACTGCAGAGGATCCAATGCATGTTCAGTCTGCTTTAGGACCTCACATCTGACCAGTTTTTCAAAAATTTTCATTAAAATTGAAGTCAAAGCAACTGGTCTAAAGTCATTTACCGTTTTAGGACAGCTGGATTTTGGAACGGGAACAACCACGGCATCTTTCCAGATCTTAGGCACATGTTGTGTCTGTAAGGACTTATTGAAAATGTAGTGAAATATAGGACTCAGTTCATGTGCACAGGACTTTACCAGGCGTCCACATATATTATCAGGGCCCTGACTTTTGTTCACTTTTACAGCGCAGAACTCCCTTTCAACATCCTGCATCTCAATATTAAAGTGCTGATTGTCTTTGAGTTTCTGTTTCAAATCTTGGATTTCTGTGCTAAAATCAAAGGAGTCAAAACGACCATAAAAACAATTAAGAGCATTAGCCAGCTCTGTGTCTGAACTAAAACCATCTAAAAACACACGATTACTGCGCTCTGTGCTCTGAAGGCCTGCAATTTTTTTCATACTGGCCCAGGCCGAACCAAGTTTATTTGCTGCCATCTTGCTTTCCAATTCTGATTTATAATTCTGTTTTGCTCTTAAAATTTCGGCCTTTAGCTCCTTAGTGGCAACCTGTAGCGCAGAAACAGACCCCTGTTTAAAGGCAAGTGCTTTCCTCTGTAAGCAGGATTTAACTGATTTAGTAACCCATGGTTTGTTGTTGGGATATATTTTGACACGTTTACGTGGAACAAACTTATTTTGACAGTGAGCCATGTATGAGCATGTGAGCTCAGCCAGAGAGTCCAAATCATCCCCGCAGGCCATTATGAACATCTTCCAGTCTGTACAGTCAAAGCATTCCTGGAGGCTGTGCTCTGAATCTTCTGTCCACACATCAATGTCTCTCATCTCCACCTTGCCTCTTCTGAGAGCAGTTTTATATGTGGGCAGCAAATGAACACAGTTGTGATCTGATGATCCTAAAGGAGGAAGGGGGAGTGATTTATAGGCCCTCTCTATGGATCCATAGCACAGGTCCAATGTCTTTTTTCGCCTGGTTGGGCAGGAGACATACTGATGAAAGTTTTTAAGTGTCTTCTTTAAAGAAACATGGTTAAAATCCCCAAGAATGAAGTTTGGCGCCTCTGGAGAAATTGACTGCAGCCGCTGGATCACATCAGAGATGGTGCTGGAGGCGGAGTCAGCGTCTGCCCTCGGATGAATGTACACAACTGTGATGAAAAGTTGGGGAAACTCTCGAGGCAAATAAAAGGGGCGAAGCGACACAGACAGCAGCTCCACATGGGGTGTACAGATGCGCTCTCTGACCGTGACAGATGTGCAGTACTGCTTATTAATGTATAAACATACTCCGCCCCCCTGACGTTTCCCCGTTACCTCTTCCTGCCGATCCGAGCGCAGCGGAGCTCCAAAGCCGTCAATCCACAGCTCTGCATCTCGATCATGCGCAGTAAGCCAAGATTCAGTGAAAGCCATGACGCAGCAGTTCTTAAAATCCTTCTGGTAACGTACGTTGCCTTGAATTTCCTCCACCTTGTTTCTCACAGACTGTGCATTCCCAAAAATGATCGAAGGAAGAGGAATGTTACCAAACTGACGTCTCCTAAGGCGCAATTTCACACCTCCACGTCTTCCACGCTTCCTCCTGCCGCTTCTCTTTTCACCGCTGTGTCCGTCTCTCAAAATAAAGTCCGGCAGCTGAAATCTGGGCGCAATCAGAGACTCTGCACCAGCTGTGTTAAAGCGCAGCAACATGTCCCTGGAATATTGTATTCTGCCCGCTATTCTGCTCGCCATGGAGCCGAACGCGTTTACCTCAGAGACAAAGAGCCACAGCACAGAAAGCAGTAGTGCGAGATATGAGGGGGCCTTTATGCTTTCCCACACCTGGGACCACATTCTCCAGAGACCATCGGACGGCGGAAAGCAGGGCCGGCTTGGTGGATCTGAAAGGTCTGCTGGGCTGGCCCCACCTACGAAAGTCAACTGTTAAAATGACACCTCACAGCAATCAGCTGACACTTCTGACAAAGGCTACAGTGAACAGTCGAAACATGTAAAGAAGGTAAAAACATCTCCTTTCTATTTTTGTCTTTAACAAGAACAAAAAGTAAATAAAAAAAAGAGATCTCTTGTAGAGACTATGGTGAGTCATCTCAGACAGCATCTCAGTCAGGATGCAGAGGGTAAACAGAGGAGGACAATAGTCAGGGAGATCATGGGGAGTTGGCAGGAAGAAGGAGTCAGGGGGTTTAAGGGTGAATGTATTGTGATGTTAAATGTCATGCAATGTGATGTGAAATGTCATGCAGATGTGAGATGAGCGGTTGGGATAAAAGGAGAAACCGTGCTTGGTTGTATCATGCTTTTCTGTGTATGACTGATGAGAGAGTGTAATAAAAGTCGTCTGTTCGTAAACCTGCCTCATTATTCACACTCTCCACACTGGTGACCCCGGACGAATTATGGAACACGAGGCAAGAACCCCGGAGTCGGCCGGGACGGGAAGCCCCAGCGATGCGGCAAGCATCCCACAGACGGCCCGGACGGGAACCCCCAGCAACGCGTGCGCTGTTTCAGTCAAGCTACCGGACTTTTGGCAGCACAACCAGTGCTCTTGGTTCCACCACACCGAGGCCCAGTTCACCCTCAGGGGAATAACGGCAGAAGACACCAAGTTTTACTACGTGGTTGCAGCGCTGGACGCTCGCACAGCTCAGCAGGTAGCGAGCCTGCTCGACCAGCCCCCAGCCCACAACAGATATGAGGCTCTCAAGGCTGTGCTGACCCGGTGCTACACGCTCTCGGACTGTGAGAGAGCAGAGAGGCTCCTGAGGCGTTCCGAGTTAGGAGATGGTTCGGCTATCGATCTGATGGAGAAGATGTTGGCGTTAATGGGCATGGACGACAGGCATTTTCTGTTTGCCCACCTTTTCCTCCGGAACCTTCCAACAGAGGCGAGAGCGGTTCTGGCCAATTTGCCGTTGCTGGCCGCGCATGACTGCAGTGCGCTAGCCCAGGAGGCAGACCAGATCATCATCACCACCAGAGCGCTCACAGTCAACGCGGCAGCGTCAGAACCCAGTGAGACGACCAGAGGAGGCGAGGAGCCACCGACGGTAGCGGCAGTGGGGGACAAGGAGCGCCAGAGAGACACGCTCTGCTTCTACCACCGCCGCTTCGTGGAGAACGCCACCGTGCCAATTCAAGCGCTCGGGAAACGCCAAGGCCGGGAGTCGGTAGCAGCTGCGACCGCCGGTGAAGAGAACAAGCTGCTGTACGTGACGGACTCGCGCTCAGGGAGGCGTTTCCTCGTAGACACCGGAACCCAGAAGATCATCATCCTGCCGATCTACGCCGACTGGCTGGCAGGACCTAGCGGCCCTGGGCTGGTGGCAATAAACGGCTCGGACATTAAGACCTTTGGTGAGAGAACACTGGCTTTATCTCTACATGG
This sequence comes from Pholidichthys leucotaenia, assembly GCA_020510985.1. Lineage (NCBI taxonomy): Eukaryota > Metazoa > Chordata > Actinopteri > Cichliformes > Pholidichthyidae > Pholidichthys > Pholidichthys leucotaenia. The sequence continues at coordinate 315,793,665 of CM035847.1, read as the reverse complement.
CCGTACATACGAGTGGACTTTTGTCATAGTAGCACTGAGTTTCCCAATCCTGGGAGCTGATTTTCTGTGTGCACATGGTTTACTAGTTGATGTTGCTAACAGGCGCCTGGTTAATGCACTGTCCTTTAACTGTCTCCCCTGTACAGCTCAAGGGGCCGGGCCAGTAACACAAGCCAACGTCACAGCTCCAGGCGGTAAGTTCCACACACTGCTCACTCAGTTCCCAGCACTCACGGTCCCGACATTTTCGGCGGCCTTCGCTAAACATGGGGTGGAGCACTTTATCACCACCACCAGGCCGCCCGTTTTCGCCCAACCTCGGCACTTGGACGCAGCTAAACTGGCCATAGCGTGCGAGGAGTTTGCCAACCTGGAAAGGTTGGGCATCATCAGGTGTTCGAACAGCCCATGGGCATCCCTGCTACACATGGTCTCTAAGGCTGAGGGGTCGTGGCGACCGTGCGGTGATTTCCGCAGATTGAATAATGCCACAGCACACGACCGCTACCCGATTCCCCACATTCAGGATTTTTCCGTTCACCTCGCCGGAGCACGCATTTTTTCTAAAATAGGCCTGGTCTGCGTTTACCACCAGGACGTACCCAAAACAGCGATAATAACTCCGTTCGGCTTGTTCGAGTTTCTGCGCATGCCATTCAGATTAAAAGGAGTGGCACAGACGTTCCAGCGCATGATGGATGCGGTGTTGCGTGATCTCCCGTTTGTGTTCATCTATCTGGATGATATCCTGGTAGCCAGTGCGTCCGAAGACGAACACGTAACCCACCTCAGGACGGTTTTCCAGAAGTTGGAGGAGCACGGGTTAATAATCAACCCAGCGCAGTGCCAGTTTGGCGTGACGGGGATTGATTTTTTGGGGCACCGCGCCTCACCGGAGGGAGCGATACCCTTGCCCGACAAAGTGCGCACCGTGGCGAACTTTCCCCGGACTCAGATGGTCAGGGCGCTGCAAGAATTTTTGGGGATGGTTAACTTTTATAACCGGATCCTCCCCCGCGCAGCTCAACTCACGCAGCCATTGTACGCCACACTCAAGAGACGGAAACCCGCGGATGGAGTCGAATGGACTCCGGAGAGAGAGCAGGCGTTCTCTGAGGTTAAAGCAGCCCTGGCAAACGTCGCGCTGTTGGCGCACCGAGACCCGGCGGCCCGGATAGAGCTCACTACCGACGCCTCGGATGTGGCCATAGGGGCCGTCGGGGAGCAACGTGTCGCCGGTTCTTGGCAGCCGCTCGTTTTTTTCAGCATGGCTTTGCACGACAGTGAGTGTAAATACAGCGCGTTCAACAGGGAGTTGCTGGCTCTCCACCTGGGTATACGCCACTTCCAGTTCTGGCTGGAAGGGCGCAGCTTCACCGCGTTCGTGGACCACAAGCAGCTGACGTTCGCAATGGCCAAGGTTTCGGAACCAGGGTTGGGCCGGCAGCAGAGACAGCTGGCCGCGATCTCGGAGTTTACGACCGATATTCAGCATGTGCCGGGTAAACTGAATATGGTGGAGGACTGCCTCTCACAAGAGATAGTGGCCCCGGTCTGCGTAGGGATAGATTATACAGCCATGGCCGCAGAGCAGATTGGCGATACAGACGTGCGCGTGCTCCAGTCTGGACCAACAGGCTTAAGGCTGGAGAGCAGAGTACTGCAAGGCGGCAAGCCCCCCCAATCTGCGACGTCTCCATGGGATGCCCGCACCCAGTGGTCCCGGTCACGTGGCGCCGCGGCGTGTTTGAGTCAGTTCACGCTCTGGCGCACCCAGGAGTGCACGCGTCAGTCAAAATGGTGGGAGCGAAGTTCGTGTGGCCAGGCCTGCGCAAACAAGTGAAAGAGTGGGCTGCAGCCTGCGTAGCGTGCAAATGAGCCAAAGTGCACAGACACACGAAGGCTTCTTTGGAGCCGTTTAGTATACCACCTAAAAGATTCGACCATGTTCACGTGGACCTCGTGGGCCCCCTCCCACCATCGCAGGGGTGCACGCACCTTCTGACCACACGCTGGCCAGAAGCAGTTCTGCTGGCGGCAACCACGTCCGCGGACGTGGCGCGCGCTTTTTTGACAACATGGGTGGCGCGTTTTGGAATCCTGTCGGACATCACGTCCGATAGGGGCCCTCAGTTTGTTTCCGACCTTTGGTCCGTGATGGCCCGCAGCCTGGGTGTTGCAATTCATCGCACAACCGCGTACAATCCACAGGCCAATGGGTTATGCGAGTGTTTTCTTAGATCACTGAAAGCAGCACTCAGGGCTTCGTTGACGGATGCAAATTGGGTAGGCCGGTTGCCGTGGGTTTTATTGGGGTTGCGTTCCGCACCAAAAGAGGATTTGGAGGCTTCCTCAGCAGAGCTGTTTTTTTCTCAGCCACTGCGGCTGCCCGGGGATTTTTTGCCAGATAATCCCGTGCCGGACAACTGCCCGTCTCAGCGTTTGCAGCATAATGCAGATACAGGCACGCTGCCCTGCCCACCACTGTTTTCCATGCACTTTCATGCCAAAAACTTTGAAGAACGTGGAGTTCGTGTTCGTCAGGCACGATGCCCATCGCCCTCCATTGCGCCCACCCTATGATGGCCCCTTCAGAGTGCTGGAAACAGGGGACAAGCATTTTTTGTTAGACTTGGGGGGTCGTCAAGAAAATATGCATAGACAGACTTAAGCCCGCCTTTGTAGTGGCAGACGAGCAAGTGCTGCTGGCTCGGGCCCCTCAGCACGGAAGACCCCCACTGAGAACTCCCCAGGCAAACGAGTCACCAGGACAGCCACACGGGCAAAGCGGAGTCCCCCCCCCCCTCGCCATGGCCCACCCGCAGTCAGACACACTCCCAGCAGCCCCCCGCCGACACAGAAACCCCCGTTACAGCAGATATGGGAGGAGACTGAAGCCCAAAAGGCGTGAGGACTGAAACTCTGTCTGGGGTGGTGGTGTAGAGACTTGGGTGAGTCATCTCAGACAGTGTCTCAGTCAGGATGCAGAGGGTAAACAGAGGAGGACAATAGTCAGGGAGTTGGCAGGAAGAAGGAGTCAGGGGGTTTAAGGGTGAATGTATTGTGATGTTAAATGTCATGCAATGTGATGTGAAATGTCATGCAGATGTGAGATGAGCGGTTGGGATAAAAGGAGAAACCATGATTGGTTGTGTCATGCTTTTCTGTGTATGACTGATGAGAGAGTGTAATAAACGTCTATTTGTAAACCTGCCTCATTATTCACACCCTCCACACTGTCACCCTTATTGTTGAAAAACAGATTTACTTTGCCAAATGGAGCTGTATACAGTACCTTACTAAGTACTGTATATTGTTGTAAACTCCTCCTATAATAACTTTTAATACTTTTTTTAAATTATTTTACCCATGGAGGACCCGGCAGGATGGAGAATAGGGAAAGGAAGTGTGTGGAGGGGAAAGAAAAGGGAGGAGAACAGACAAAAAACCCAAACAAACCAACAACTAAAACAAACAGAAGACAAACTGCTTCTTCAACCGAAGATGTCTCAACACGAGTCTGGATTCCACACCTGTTAAAGGAGAGACATTTGTGTGCGTGCATCTGTGTGTGTATATATGAGAGTGCATGCAAAATAAGTGTGTTTGTTAGGAAACATACGAAGAGGGGGGGCCGGTCGCAGTAGCTCTCCCCCGGGGAATCCCGAGCAGGCAAGGCAGCGCCACCAACCCCCATAGGGCACGAATGCCTGAGGTCAGCAAGCCCCAGGAAAGCCAGGTATCCGCCCCTGGAGGGACGATGTGGTGGGCCCACACCCCAGGACTCGCCACCCCACCCCCCACAGCGGGACCAACACCAGCCCCCTGGCCCCAGGCAAAAGGAGGCCAGCGACCCAACCCCCAGGGCCGGGGACTGGCCCGTGCCCCCCGGCGCGAGACCACCTACACACACCCCCAGTGGGTCAGCCCCCTCAACCCAGCATCACTGCAACACACCCCGGGGACCCCCATGCCCAAAGAAGTCCCCCCCTCCCAGGGGATCCCACATAGCCAAGAGGCACTAACCCCCTCAATCCAGCAACTTTCGAGTCACAGACACACCTATCCCCACACCTTCACACCCTCATGCTCCCATACGCACCCACATGCACTCCCTCACTCTCACTCAACTGGACCCAACCATTCTCTCTCACTCCTGTACCCAGTCAACCTCACTCCCACTAGCCCTCAGGGTCACCCACACTCACTCACATTCACCCAGGCAAGCACTCTCACTCACTCTCCGACCTACTTACATCAATTCCAGCTCTCCCCCTCACACTCACCCACCCTCATTCACCCTTATTTCTTAGGGAGACTGCGATGCAGATGCAGCTAGCCTGAACACGCACCAGCACCCAGCAGCAGCTGGTGAGACGGCAGGCGCTGGCCAGTGGCAACCCCCCACGGCGAACCCACCCCAAGGCGGCCGCGGCCACAGGAGCAGACACCCCCCCCCCAGCATCCACCCAAGTGACTGATCAGTAGATCGCCGCAAGCACCCGGAGATGCCACCTGACACGCAAAGCGTAACACAAAATCGACCCACCATCACCACCCCCATTCATCGCTCCCTCACTCTCGCTTATTCTCTTATTCAGTCCCTCTCTTACTCCCTTGGTTGTATCTATACATTCAGCAGCAACCAGGGATTTTGAAAACATGACAGGTCCCCAAGCCTCCAGCAGGAGGAGGATAACAGGGGTGGGAGAAAACCCCCATCCCCCTCCCCCTTGCACAAAACATGGTAGGTGTATGTCAGTTGTATGATGTGATTGTGTGTAAATGTGTAGACTACCATAGTGCAGTTACAATTGGGGTGATGGTGGTGGAGCACCACTAGCCACTGCGATAGTCAGCGGGGCCCCCATCCCTACAAGCTCTCAGTGTCTAAAATGCAATTAAAATTGAGGTGAGGGCAGCCCCATCGCACAGCAGAGGTATCCCCTTCACTGACACAGTGTGGCACACCCCCGCCCCAAAGCCCTAAATGTATCCAAGAAGATGTATATTCCACCGAAAATAGGGGGGGGGGGAGACTGGGAAGGAGGCAGTCCAAAAATGAGGCCATCCCCTCCCAGAAGACAGCTCACAAACTGGATCAGTAGCCCACCCACTGCCCCCAAATCCCAACCCAGGGCGAGGGCCGCAAGGCCGAACAGCCCAGGACCCATCAGTGTCATGCCCTGGTGCTCCCAGCACCACAAACGTGATGGGGCAGCCATACCCTTTTCAACTAATCTTGCAGACAGAAACATGGACAACAACAATAGTCACAACAGTGAACAATGAGTCGGACCCACACCGCGCCCCACATGCCAAACAACAGCCCCAAGTGCCCATGCAAGCCCACCGACCACTCACCCCAAATGCACACCAACAACAGCAGGCTGCCCCGCAGCCACAGCCACCCCGGAGCAGCCGGACGACAACACAGCCACCAACCCGCACCAACGCCCCCCACCCCCCCACCCAACCACCCCCGAGCACCCACACACACCTGCCACCATTGACACCAGGGGCAATGTGACAAAGCACTCCATCCCACGACAAAACAGCAAGGCGGCCTTGACGAGCAGACCCCGAATCGCCAACCCCCATGTCACTAGATGGACTACTCCACCCCCGCCACCCAACGAAGTTGTCCTACCCATACACACATCCTCCAGCCCCAGACATCCACCCACAAGTAACCGCGCCCATACAGAAACACACCCCTACAACCCTTATGTGTACACACACACACACACACACACTCACCATCACACACACCCACTTCCGCACCCACTCACACACACACTCACACCCACTTTCACACACGTACACACACACATACACATGCACACCCACACCTGCAGGCCCCAGAGGATGGGAAGGGCTACCCCGGAAGCAGGCACCTGCCCCAGGGCCCAAGGGAGGACAATTGTCTGTGTGGGTTTCCTCCGGGATTTCTCTGGTTTCCTCCCACATACCAAAAAACATGCAAGTTGGGTTAATTGGCATGAAACTGGGGCTTCTAAATTGTCCTTAGGTATGACTGTGAGAGTGAATGGTTGTCTGTCTTGATTGCAGTTTGGAAAACAGCATACAGAATTTTGTCATGGTCTGAGTACCAATCTTGTCCGCGCTCGGGTCATGCAGTATTTTCCTCCCATTCTGTATAAATTCCTGGTGGGCTCTCAGCGTCTCTGCAGGATTCCGGCTGTCAGAGCCGAGCTCAGCAATGACAGCTGGTTTTGATTAATCATTTTACCCTATTTAAGGGAGCAGCTTCTGTCACTCTGGGCTGCAACCTCGCCTTATCCAGTCTGGTTTCCCTACGTCCGAAGCCAGTTCCTTTCAGAGTTAGGTTTCACCCTCGCTAGTCTCATGTAAGTGTTGTATCGGTGCTCCCAGTAAGTCTTCCTAGTTCTCTGTATGTCTTCAGAGTGTCTAGTGTAGCCTTTATTTATGTTTTGCCCCTCGTGGCTCATTCCTTTGTACCTTTTTCCGGTCTGTTAATAAATATGCAAACTCATTGGTCGCCTACAGCATCTCATTAGTGGTCCGCGAGGACCACCCATGACAAATTTATCTGATTTCAATATTTATGTGGAAAAACATCATTGTTTGGAGGTACACAGAATATATATTGATACAGTATCTTCATGTATATGTGTAGTTTGTACTGTATTTGTACTTCTTTTATTAATTATTTTTAATTGTTTTTAAATGTTTTAATTGTCTTGGTTTTTTTGTCTATTTTTTGTTTTTGTATTTATTTTGATGGACCATGAGTCTGGAATAAAGTTTGATTGATTATATATGCAGTAAATCTATGCATTTTTCCATGTAACCTTGTGACTGCATTATTTTAATTGCTTTAAATCCTATATCAAGTTTGTTTCAAGTTAAAAATGCATCATAAGTGCTAAATATGTCTTGTTATACCTTCTTTGACTACTGGTTAAAGAGAATTTTTCCAACATATTTGGTGCACCGAACAGCAACTCCAGACATCTTTTCACCAGCTCTGCAGTGCTTTGGACCATTCTCTCTGACAGTACATGGGCCTGCTGGAAAAGACCTCCCATCCGCCTCCCCATTGGAAGCGGGTTGGCTGAAGTGAGACGACAGCGAGAGGTGGTGTGTGAAGGTGGGTTGAGAGGAGTGACAGAGAGAACCAAGGTGGACTGAAGTGAGTAAATTTAATTATTTAATAAATACATTTAAATAACAAATATCTAAATAATAAACAAATTTAATTATTCAAACGTCTGACCCAGTGGTTTCAGTCTGACCATGGGATTGTGCGTAAGATTTGGTACCGACGGTTTCGAGTCTCATCGGGAAAAGTACTGCAGTTAAATGGAACCGCTCAGTAATAAATGCATTTTTACTGGATTTTAGTTTGAGTCTAAAATTGGGAAATAGGTGCGCGGAAGGACATATAGTACTGCAGAGTGGTGTCGGTGCGGCAGTGCAGACCGTGGAGTGGTATCACCAGTAGAAGGTACAGTACCCGGGAAGTGACATTAAAGGCTGAAATAAAATAGGAAAAATTATAGAAAAAATATTAGAAGAAAAATATTCTGTTTCTTCTTTGGTGCATGATGAGCTTGACATTGGGGCAAGGGGTCATGTTTCTGCTCCTCCTCCTCCATCTTTTCCCGCTGTTCAGCCCATCTACCCCGACCTCTCAGAACTCCAGGCTGGAGAGGCTGTGGCTGAAGTCACCCCGCCTCCGCTCATCTCCACCCTTCTATCTACTGATGCCAAACCCAAACTGAAGAAGGAGTTGGGTACCCGGGAGCAGCCCCACCGGTGCGCCCAAGAGTTAAGTAGATATGCACACATATCCACTTCACACTCACCATCAATATGATCATTAAAACTGAAGATTATGAAACATGTTGTCACTGAACAAGGTCCTATGATTAAATTTTCAAATACAGCTTATACGGGATGATCCGAACCACAAAACAAGATAAAGATTAAGATGTGGAAGGTTATAGAATGATGTTACAAGAGGTTTTAGGTAGCCATTCTTTTTTAACTAAGGCTGATAATGATTCAGGTGTTAAACCTTATTGGCAGCATTTGAAATGTGTCTCTTTGCAAAACATGCACCAACACCTGGCTGATTATGTCTGCAAACATTTGGTCACATACCACACCTGTGCATTTGGTGATGTGTTAACCTATGCCAAACATGCAGTGACAATAGAGGAGGAAAGGAAATAAAAGGAAAAAAAATGAAAAAAAAACAACTCTTGTTTATGTGATTGCTGACACGGGGGGGGGGGGGGGGGCTTACCCCCAATCCTATTTCTCAGTGTGGCACCGGAACTGGACCTCAGCTGTGGAGTGGAGATTGACGGAGGTGTGGGGCACGCTGGCAGAGGCAAGGGGAATGTGACGTTTGTCATCAATATGGACAAAGGGTCCATTGGCGAAGGCAAGGTTCTGAATGCCAGCAACAGTGGGGAGGGGGTGTGGGACCTCATGGGCTGACTGCCTGACTTAACGCACTGAAGATAAGTGCAACTATTGAAGCTAACACTGACATATAACAGACATTTTTACTTTTCCTGACTTTGATTTGATGTTGACAATGCAGTGTTTACCTGAAGGGATGTTGCAGGTTCAGGACATTCCAATAAAGTTTATGTGACACAGGAGCATGCAGATAAGTAATAACAGGCACAGACATTCACAATTTTACAAAATTAGATGAAAAAATAACTGTAAAAGCCACAAACGGCAAGTTAAAAATAGAGCATGTTTCAAAAAAATGTCAAGGTAAAAGACCCTTCACATTTCACAAATAACCTTCTTAAGGTTATTTCATATTGTCTGAAGCTTGCCCTGTCGACCTTCTGGGAGGGGATCTCCCCACAACCCTCAATATTGCCATAATCCTAACGAATAATGATATTAGAGCATCATTTCCACATGTGGAAGGAATCAATGTATTGCAGGATTCCAACATGCCCACAGAGTTTGGTTTTAGCTGGACCACCCTCAGTGACATCAGACCTGCAGACAAAAGCTATGCAAAATTTACAGTCCAAAACATTCCTTGCAAATCCATCTTTCATACTGGTCATTAAAAAAATGCAGAGTTGGTCAAAATAAATGCAAATTCACACTATAGACCATACAAAAAGTATCCTATACGCACTTTGTTAAATCACCCACAACCACACATGTATTTTTTTTTTTCAGCGATATACATCAGCGATAGTTTTTTTCCTTTTAGCATCCCAATATATCCAGATCATCAGTTTAGGTTCGCATTCACATTTGAAAACAAAAGGTACACATTTACCATGTTACCACAAAGTTACTGTGAACCACCAACTATTTTTTTTACAGGCAGCGTCAGGAAATTTGGCACCTCCTAATGGGAGACAGTTGCTCCATTACGTTGATGACATCTTGCTGATATCACCTAATGAAGAAACATGCAAACAAGACATCACTGTCTTAATGCAATTTTTAGCAGAACCAGGTCACAAAGTCAATAAGGAAAAATTAAAGTTGTGGAAAAAGAGGTCAAATATTCAGGGACCCATCACAAAAAGAGACAATGTTCAATCAATCAATCAATCAATCAATCAATCAATCAATCAATCAATCAATCAATCAACTTTATTTATAAAGCACTTTAAAAGCAACACTCGCTACACAATGTGCTGTACATCAAGAGAACATAAAAGCAGGGCACTAACACAAAGGGCGCTAACACAAGAAAAAAAAAAGTAAAATAAATAAAAATCCATTTCATTCAATTAAATCAGTGTCTCATACTGGGTCGAAGGCCAGGGAGCAAAATTGTGTTTTAAGACATGTTTTAAAAATGGACAGTGAAGGTGCTTGTGTAATGTCCAAGGGTAAATCATTCCATAACCTGGGGGCCATGATCGAAAAGGCTCTGTCCCCTCTGAGCTTGCGCCTCACCTTTGGTACCTCCTAAAGCAGCTGTTCAGCTGACCTAAGGGACTGGGTGGGAGCGTAGGGATGCAGAAGCTCAGAGAGGTAAGATGGAGCAAGACCATTCAAGGATTTAAAAACAAATAAAAGAATTTTAAAATGAACTCTAAAATACACGGGCAGCCAGTGGAGTGAAGCTAAGATGGGTGTGATGTGATCTCTTCCACGTGTACCTGTCAAAAGACGAGCAGCGGCATTTTGAACCAGCTGCAAACGGGAAAGGACTGGCTGACACCGGCATAAAGATAAGATAAGATAAGATAAGATAAGCCTTTATTAGTCCCACAATGGGGAAATTCCAGGATTGCAACAGCACAGGGATAGCAACACTCAGAACAACAATCAGAAGGCAAGAGAAAAACAAGAGCAGCGAGTATACATATGTACATATAAATATAAATATATATATATATGTAGACACAGTGCGGAGCATTGTAGCTAGATGGAATAAATATATAAATATATAAACACAGTGCGGAGCATTGTAGCTAGATGGAATAAATATATGAGTATATAAACACAGTGCGGAGTATTGTAGCTAGATGGAATAAATATGTAAATATATAAACACACACAGTACAGAAAAAGTGTTACAGTAATCCAGCCGAGATGAAATAAAAGCAGGGATTACTGTTTCCAAGTGTGGTCTAGAGAGAATGGGTTTTACTTTTGCTAAACGCCTTAGATGAAAGAAGCTGGATTTTACCACAGAACGAATCTGCGTGTCTAATTTAAAATCATTGTCCATGATAAAACCAAGGTTCCTAGCTGTGGATTTAACATAAGGAGTAAGGGGGCCCAAGAATACAGGAGGGGACTCACAGAGGCGACTAGGTCCAAACACCATCACTTCGGTCTTCTTATCATTAAAATTTAGGAAGTTTAGGGCCATCCAAGACTTTATGTCTTCAATGCACGCCAGGAGTGAGTTTACTGATGAGGCAGTTTTTTGTTTTAGAGGGACATAAATCTGGCAGTCATCAGCATACAGGTAGAAAGAGATACCATGCCTTTTAAAAATGGAACCCAGTGGAAGTATGTACAGAGAAAAAAGCATGGGCCCTAGAATTGACCCCTGTGGGACCCCGTAAGGCAGAGGAGCAGAAGAGGATTCAAACCAAGACATGCTAACTTTAAAAGTCCTGTCTGATAGATAGGATCTAAACCAGTTGAGAGCAGTGCCACAAATGCCCACTTTTTGCTGCAAACGGGAAATTAAAACACGATGGTCCACTGTGTCAAAGGCAGCAGTTAAATCAAGCAGCACAAGAACAGCATATTCACCTGAATCACATGCCAAGAGAATATTGTTAAAAACTCTTAACAAGGCTGTCTCTGTGCTATGAAGAGCTTTGAAACCAGATTGAAAAATCTCCAAAATACCGTGTTCATCCAGAAAACATTTCAGTTGCATATAGAATGTTATTTCTGGGTACTTTAAATTATTGCCGTGTAGCGATATGTGATTCATAATTATGATCAGGTATAAAGATTATTTAATTTGTATTAATGTATCGGGACCTGAGATTTACTCCTGGTCCACACACAGAAAAAGTTTATAGTAAACACTCATAGGGGCACCAGCTCACCTCTTTGGTGAACACTTTAGTCATTAATTTCACTTTATACCTTCCGGCGCCACACGAGTTGGCTGCCTTTTGTAACAGCGGCTCAATTCTGAGTCTTTTTTATCTTCCTTCTTTCTGATCCAATGATAACTTTCTGATCCGGCACACCTTTCACTCTATATATATCACGGACATACAGATCGCCCCAAAGGTCTCCCGAGTCAGCGGACGGAGCCACTGTTTACAGCAGGAGATGATACAGCAGGGAAGAGCTAGCTAGCACTCAACCGCCACCCGGTGCTAACGGAGAAACTCGACATACCGGGGAACTGAAGCAAAAACGACGCGGGTGTCGGGCTGGAGTTTAGGCGGCGTGCAAGAAATATAAGACAGAATAATAAAGAGCGATGGCAAGAACCAAGCAGACCGCCCGTAAATCTACTGGAGGAAAAGCCCCCCAGGAAGCAGCTGGCCACCAAGGCTGCTAGGAAAAGCGCCCCGGCCACCGGCTGAGTGAAGAAGCCTCACCGTTACAGGCCCGGTACCATGGCTCTGAGAGAGATCCGTCGCTACCAGAAATCCACGGAGCTGCTCATCCGTAAGCTGCCCTTCCAGCGCCTGGTGAGGGAGATCGCTCAGGACTTCAAAACCGACCTGCGCTTCCAGAGCTCCGCCGTCATGGCTCTGCAGGAGGCCAGCGAGGCCTACCTGGTGGGTCTCTTCGAGGACACCAACCTGTGCGCCATCCACGCCAAGAGGGTCACCATCATGCCCAAAGACATCTCACCTGGCCCGCCGCATCCGCGGAGAGACAGCTTAGACTTTCTGCTGCACATCCACCAACCACAATGCTCTGCACTGTGTGTGTGTATATATATATATATATATATACTGTATATATTTATAGTAATATGTACATATGTATACTAGCTGCTCTTGTTTTTTTCATGCCTTCTGATTGTTGCTCTGAGTGTTGCTATCCCTGTGCTGTTGCAATCCTGGAATTTCCCCATTGTGGGACTAATAAAGGCTTATCTTATCTTATACCTGTTTAATCACTCAATAAATTAATTAATAATCAGTCTCAAAATATTAGTGAATTCGATACTGGGGCTTTGAAACCAGACTCAGAATGAAATAAATTCCCAACAACTTCTCTAATTTTACAGATTTATTTAAATGAAGCTGTTAAATATCACATTCAGATAACTTGTAAACAGTGAAATGATCAACATTAACCATCACATTACTTGTAACTGAGGATAGAGTAACAATGTGATAACATTTGTCGTACCAGGATGAAGATGTAAGCTGAATTTAGATCAGTTTGAAGTTGATGGATTATGAAAAACTGAATGCAAATTTATTTGGAAAATTAAACTAATTATATGGAAAATTCTGGATTACTCTTAAGAAAATGAAAACGGAATTTTAATAAGAAAAAAAAACATATTTCTCTTTTAATTTTGTATCTGATCGGATGCTGAATTATCCTCAAATCTCAGACGTTTTATTTACTTTCAGCAGATGGAACAGAATACAGCTCACGTGAATCCTTATGTGGTGGTCCTTTCGGTGGCTTCTCCTGAAGCTTTAGTTGTAGATGGCACCCAAAACAAGAATATATTGCCAGCAGATATTCGGACAAGTTACAGCAGCTTCTATAGTCTACAGTCACAAGATGAAATTTTGACTGTTGGGCTGAGGTGCAGCAAAGATGTCAACGGTGTTTTCTTCAGTGGTGCGTAATGGCGAGCTGCGTCGAGGTTTTCATGGGTCAGCGGCTTCTCCCAAGGGAATTTGAGAAAAATTACAAAATCTGATCCCAATAGCAAAATTAAAAGGTAATTTTATGACTTTGTGGAATTGAAAATAGCTTCCAGTATAGAGGTGGTCAGTCCTTGAAAACACGTGGTGGATTTAAAGAAAGTTTAACAATATAAGATAAGATAAGCCTTTATTAGTCCCACAATGGGGAAATTCCAGGATTGCAACAGCACAGGGATAGCAACACTCAGAGCAATAATTAAGAAGATACGAAAAATAAAAATAAGAGCAGTGAATATAAACAGAAACATCTGTGAAGCATGGCGTTTCACTCCATATCAAGATTTGAGCTCAGGAAAGAAAAAAATAATTCCCAGACGTTTAAAGAAAAACATTAAAATACACAGAAGTTTACACAAACACAATATTCCATGTTCTCTACTCTGAAGTGCTCAGGTCTGTAGTCTGTAGCCTTCTGAAACTTTTTTTGCAGGAGGGCGTCTCCCTCTTTATAACTGCAGACGAGTTTTCCGCCATTAGTATGACTGACATAAGCCCAAGCCAATAGTCTTCCTTCGTGGGCGGGCTTTATGAACATTAGTCCAATGAACAAACAGTCTTTTGTCTGTAGGGAACCAATGGAATGAAAGAGCTGGACCCCAGCATACGCTGGGTGATGATTGGCCGATACCGGTCCTCACAGAATGAGACACACATTCTGATACTGGCGATTCATCAATATATTTACGTATAAAATCTAACCTACTTCAGTGATTCATGCACCTTTATAACTAGTGCTTTTAAATTAACATGCAAGAACAAAACATGCATTTAAACATTTTAACATGCACATATTTAAAATCAAGCATTAATGTATGCATTCAAACCTATTATTGATTGTCCACAGAATATCAAAGTCCCACAGAGGCAGTGATCTTCAACAAATGGTGTCCTCAGAATTGTCCTGAGAAATGAAGCTTGAAGAAAGAGTTAATTTCAGTTCAGAACTTGTACAGTAAAAGTGAGCGTCTACTCCAGAGACGTCCACCAGGGGTAGTGTCAAGCTGTGGCCAATCCTAGGCCTTAGAAGATGCCTTTAAAGTTTGAGATGCCTGTTCTTTGTCCAGGTTTTATTTCCCATAAAACGGTCAGGAGAAAGAGTGTTTCCAGTTTATTTATGATGTGAGCTAATGCGTTAAGAGCATTCCTTAGCTTTGCTTAATAAAGGAATGTTGGTTCAGCTGTGGTCCTGGGATGAAAAAGCAGTTCTTGACTGGCCTTTTCCTGGGTGAAACAATGTATTTAAGATGAAGAATAATTTTATTGATGAGCCAAAGCAAGATGATGCTACAGTCACTCTTGGATTGCAAATTACTCATTTGAAGTACAACCCTTATCTGATCTCATTTACAAAACACCAATGGTTCAGCTGGACAAAATTGAGTGGACACCTGAGGCAGAAGAGGCTTTTTTAAAAAAAAGAAAAAAAAAAACTTTTTGCCCTGGCATCCTGGCACTCCCCAATTACAAAAAAAAAATAAATAAAAAAATAAAAATAAAAAAAAATGTGCAAATGGTTGATTGTGGAGAGGGACATGTGGCGTCAGTCCTTCTCCGGCCAAGTGGCGCAAGAATGTGTCCAATAGTATTTTTTCCCCTTGTCCTGTCAGGCAGCTAGGCAAACAGAACAGGGATCTGTCACCCTTACTGTGCCAAAACAGATTTACTTTGCCAAGAGGAGCCTATACAGTACCCAACTTTGCACTGTATATTGTTGTAAACTCCTCCTGTAATAACTTTTAATACTTTATTTTAATTGTTTTACCCATGGAAGACCCAAGAGGATGGGGAAGAGGGAAAATAAGTGTGTGAAGGGGGGGGGGGGGGGGAAGGGAGGGGAGCAGACAAAAAAAAAAAAAAAAAAACGACAACTAAAACAAACAAAAGACAAATTGCTTCTTCCACCGGAGATGTTGCAACACGAGTCTGGTTTCTGCACCTGTTAAAGGAGAGACACTTGTGCATGTATATCTGTGTGCCTATATAAGATAAGATAAGCCTTTATTAGCCCCACAACGGGGAAATTCCAGGATTGCAACAGCACAGGGATAGCAACACTCAGAGCAACAATCAGAAGGCAAGAAAAAAAGCAAGCAAGCAAGAGCAGCAACACCCACAGTACGGAGCATTGCAGCTAAGTGGAATAAATATGTAAATATATAAACACACAGTACGGAGCAATGTAGCTAGATGGAATAGTATATAGATATATAAACACACAGTGCGGAGCATTGTAGCTAGATGGAATGAATATATAGATATATAAATATAAACATAAACATAAACATAAGCACACCCAGTGCAGAGCATTGTAGCTAGATGGAATAAATGTAAATGTATAAACACACACAGTGCGGCGCATTGTTGCTAGATGGGATGAAACAGCACAACTGTCTACTTAGTTATCCTACATGGTATGCTTATGTGCCCATACATATTCTCACCCTCCATAGCGACCAGTATTTTCCTAGTTGTATGCCGGAGGGGACAATTGTGTAAGTCTATTGCATCTTTTGCATTCAAAAAACTATTAGGTTGTTACGTCTTTTTGCTATCTCTGCGAGCAGCCCTGCTTAGGTTGTACAGTCTGACAGCCGTTGGTAGGAAGGACCTGCGAAACCTCTCGGTTGTGCATGGGATGATGTAGTCTGGTGATAAATGAGCTCCTCAGTGCATTCAGTATGTCCTGCATAGGGTGGAACTTGGACTCCAGCAGAGATGACAGTTTAGCCACCGTCCTTCTCTCTCCTATCTCCTCCACCGGATCAAGGCGCTGCCCCAGGACGGAGCTAGCTTTCTTGATCAGTTTGTTCAGTCTCTTCCTATCGGCTGCAGTAATGCCACTGCCCCAGCAGACCACTCCAAAAGTGATGGCTGATGCCACCACCGTGTCATAGAATGTCTTCAGCAGCGCCCCTTGTACACCAAAAGACCTGAGTCTTCTCAGTAGGAACAGCCTGCCCTGTCCCTTCTTGTAGAGTGCGTCAGTATTGTGTGACCAGTCTAGTTTATTGTTCAGATGAACACCCAGGTACTTGTAGGATGTCACCATCTCAATGTCTGTTCCCTGTATATTTACTGGTGCGATATATTATATGAGAACGCGCGCAAAATAAGTGTGTGCATGTGAGTAGTTTGTCAGGAAACATACGAGCAAAGGGCCGGTCGCAGCAGCTCTCCCCCCGAGGACCCCGAGCAGGCAAGGCAGCGCCACCAACCCCCAGCCCCGAGGTCAGGAAAGCCAGGCATCCACCCCGGAGGGACGATCAAGGGAGGGCAGGCCGCCCGGCAGCCGGCGCGGTGAGCCCACACCCCTGGACCCGCTCGACTCCCACCCCCCCAGCGGGGCCAACATCCGCCCCCGGGCCCCAGGCACCAGGAGGCCAGCGACCCCACCCCCCAGGACAGAGACCAGCCAGTGCCCCCCGGCGCGAGCCCCTCCAGGCACCCCCACATTGGCCCCGCCCCAGCGCCTCGGCCACACACCCTGGGGACCCCCATGTCCAAAGAAGTCCCCTCACCCAGGTGAGCCCACGTTGCCGAGAGGCACTACCTCCCTTAATCCAGCACCTCCCGACTCGCAGGCACACCCCTCCCCATACCTTCACACCCACATGTTCCCATGCACACCCCTCTCACTCACCCAGACTGACCCATTCTCTCTCACTCCAGTACCCACTCAAATTCACTCCTCATTCACCTTTATTTCAAAAGGCGGCTGCGAAGCAGATGCAGCGAGCCTAAACATGCACCAGTGCCCGGCAGTGACCAGGGACGCCACCGGCGCAGGCCACAGAAGCAGACCCCCACCCCCTGGCGCCCATCTGAGCGAACAATCAGCAGACCACCGCATGCGCCCCAAGATGCCACCCGGCATGCAAAACGCTGCACAAAACTGACCCACCATCACCACCTCCATTCATCACCCTCTCACTCACACTTAAGACTCATATTCAGCCCCCCGTCACTTCCTTGGTTGTATCTATATATTTAGTAGCATACAGGGATTTTGACAACATGATAGGTCCCAGACTCCCCACCAGGCCTCCACGCCCCCAGCAAGAGCAGGGCAACAGGGGTGGGGGAAGACCCCCACCTCCTCCTCCCACACAAAACATGGTGGGTGGGTGTCGGTTATATGATATAATTGTGTATAAATGTGTGGAGTACTAAAGTGCAATTAAAATTGGGGGGATAGTGATTGAAGCATCATTTGTTACGTGTGGCTCTGGGGAGCCACACAATGAGAGCCAAGGGCGAGCCAGTGAGTTGTGATGTTTTATTGGAGATAAGGGTGAGGGATGAGGAAAGCACAGATGCTCATACACAATAACACTCATGAGCAGTATGGCGACAGAGTAAACAGTTGGCACAACAAGAAAGCTCACAGCAGGTAAAACTCACGGGTTAAGCAGCCAGACGAGTAGAGAGCTGGCACTGGGCAAAGGACTCCAATACACAGGGTACTCATACAAGGTGGTACTCCCAGGTGATACAGTAAGGCAAGTAGCGGGCTAGCACCGGACATGGGGGTACCAAGGCACAAAACTCCTTACGGGAAACACTTACAAGTTATGCTGAAGATGAGGCAGGGGCTGGCACCAGACGAAGGGGCTCCAGCCTAGCAGTGCTTATGTTGCAGCCTCGAGTGATCGAGGCTGCTCCTCTTTATCCTCATTGGCAGCGCCCCAGCTGATGAGGATTAATTGGCCCCAGCCGTCCCGTAAAACTGACAGCTGGGAGCCAGCTGAGACGCAGCCCAATGAGAGGCAGAGATGGGAAGGGGGCATGGTCTGAACGCCGGGTCCGGCGTCATCCCATGGTGACAGAGCCTCCCCCTCACGGTTGGGCTCCGAACGACCAGGAACACCCCAGCCCCCCCCCCCCCCAACTAGGGTGGGCGGAGGGGAGGCAGGACCGGAGGTAGAGAAGCAGAGGGAAAGACAAATAAACCGATGGACCAATATAGAGTAACAGGGCAGTGAGAAAAAAAAAAAAAACGAAAATAATACTCTATATCGCACAAAACAAAAACCAGGGCACAGATGGGGAAAAATGCTAAGGATGGGAACAGATAAACACACAAATGACGTGTAGAACGGGGCAAAGAAGAAAAGACAAACCCACCAAAAAGGTGACAGGGACAAATAAAGCAATTACAGAGTATGGAAAAAAAAGAACAAACACACTACTCCATAATGCAAAGACCAAACTAAGAACAGGACAAGAGTGATGAAAAACGCTGAGTACGGATAATAAAGAAAAAAGAAAAAAACACAGTACACAGCGCCACATATACGTATATACACACAGACTCACCTAGGGGAGTGAAGGCGACAGAAACAAACGGGCAATAACGGAGTACGATTAAGCGGGAAGTAAAACACGTTACTCCAAACAACACACAGTCAATGTTAAGGTCGGGACTAGGGAAAGCCCCCACACAAAGGCAACAAGAAGGATAGGGTGATCACGAAGTTTGGTTGAAAAGGGGGCCAAACACATTACATGATGATGCACTGACCAGGCTAAGGGTAAGATAAGGGTAATGAAAACGCTGAGTACGGATAACTAGAAAACACAATACACAGCGCTATATGCAAAAGGGTCACCTAGAGGAGTAAAGGTGACAGGTGGGAACAGGATAATAATGAAAAGAAAATGCTGAGTACGGTAAATAAGAAAACAATACACAGCACTAAAAACACATGTTCCCCTAAGGACAAAGAAGCTACGCCCGAGTGACCTTTATAACAACAAAAGGATAAGAGACACCCGAGGAGACGACAGGCAGAGTCTAAAACAGTCAAAAAGTTCTGGTGGTCGCCCCGCCCATTGTCCAGTTGGTGAGCCGGGGAAGAGGAAAAGTTCAGACGGCCAACTCCAGACCCAGACCCCAAGAACCCAGTCCACCACTAGCCGTGCCAGGCCACCCAGAAGCAACAAAGTTCGTCAGGGGGTTGGACCAGATCGCCGAACCAGAAGTCTTGCAGGTCGAGCCGTCGACCCGCATCACTCAACGACCTGACCCTTCGCCCGTTGAGACGGGCGAAGGGTCAGAGCGGACCCCGGAGGAAGAGGCTTAGGGGAGAGCCGATGACGAGATAGACGAGTGTCAGGCTGCAGGGAAACAGCCACCTCCTCACCGGACCTGGACAACACTGGTGTGGCACCCGCATCGGACCCCGATTGGGTCTTAGGCGAACCCTCGTTGAACGCCGCTGGGGCAACACCCACGTTGGACCCCGATTGGGTCTAGGGCGAATCTACATCGGAGACCACTGGAGCAGCACCCACGACGGACCCCGACTGGGTCAGCACCGCACCAGAACCGACCTCCAACGTTGAGCCTGGACCCTCCAGCACCACGGGAGATGGCAATTCCTCGCCGGCGACCCTAGAAACAGGCTCAGGAGAGAAAACAGAACTGGGATCAGGGTCACCGGCAGCGCCAGAACCCGGCGAGACAAGCTCGGACGCAGCGGACGGCTGCACCCGGCTCATCCCCCCTAGAGACAGGCTAAAGTGCTCAAAGATATGAAGAGAAAAAAGAAAAGAGAGCACTTGCCTGATCTTGGGTTCTGACGCCGTCCAGGACTGCGAAGATCCAGGATCCGTCGTCAGGAGGTCGTTGTCAGGCTCCCACTCAGCTGCGTTGGGTCCTGCAGCCGGCACGATGGTCAACGCAGCTTGAGGTTCCTCCAGCATTGGTAACCACGCCGATGGTCCATGAGGCTTGATGGCAGGAGAACCTTGTCCTGCTGGACCGAACCGCACCTCCGTGGAGACCCGGGGACTCTTGGTCATCGGCGCAGACTCCACGTAGCAGTCAGTCCTCCTCCGTCCACAACATAACTGCGGAGCCGCAGGCCCTCTCCTCGTCCCACGACATAGACCCGAAGCCGGGGACCGCTCGGCGGAGAGAGACACAGAGGGTGCAGGATTAAAGATACAGGTTACAGCAGGTGGTGGGAGTTCAGGGCGCTGCGGACCCCGAACTCCACCTCCAGGAGTATAGCAGAGCAAATCCCAAAACTGATGTAAATAAACTAGCACTTGCCTGCCTCCTGGAGGTTTGATGGCGCCTGCTGTCGTAGACATAGTTTCTTCCTCTCCCCGCCGGGCGATGACGGAGGACCCCCTGGGAAGTCGTCTGGGGATCACTTGTGTCGTCTCCAGAAGAGGGCTCGCCAGGTCAGGATTCCAGGCACACACAGCAGTCAGGAAGCGCGTCGAGGAGGAGGGGATAACAGCCGGGAAGAGCCAGCCCGAATGCCCTGGAATGACAGCGGGGGAAAGAGGCTCGGGAAACAGGGCTGTGAATTCTCCACGCTGACGAGACAAAGGGGAGACAGCTGCATGGAGGAAAAGGTCCTGGCGGCAACCCGGAACTGGATCCGGACGAGGTTCATGCCGAGGCGCCTGGGCGTTGTGATGACGGCTATTCCTAGGGGACGAAGCGAGGGGGGAACCCAGGAATCGCCGCTCTTGATCGGAGATCAAGGCGAGGAAGGCGTTGAACATGGGGAAGCTTCGTAGCCCTGGAGTCCTCTCCACCAATCTCACTGCCGCTGCCACATGCCCGGAGATGGTGAATGGATGCACAGCGGAGCTCGCGACAGCCGCTCGGACCCGGACGTAACTGCTGTCAGCTATGGCTCCTTCAGGGGAATCCCGAGTGACGTGGTGCAGAATGGGGGAAGCCCTCTGGGTGGCGCGAACTCCCGGGCTGGAATAGAGGCAGGAACGGGATCCCAAAGCGGGGGGTAACGTCATCCACTTCGGCCTCCTGCCGGGATTTCCTTCCAACCCGCGGAGCTCCTGTCTCAGTGCTGCCATGGCATCTCTCCTGGCACAGGCCTCAGGATGGTAAAAATGACGAGGCAGAGTGTCCAGGAGGAACTCAGCGTGGTCCAGATGCCAGCGTCTCGTGTTGGAGGCGTTGTGCAGGGTGAAGAGCGTCCTGTCGACAGCCTCCGGGATGGACCTCAGCTCGTCGCCCTGGCGTCGGACATGACTCCTGGGAGATGGCATGCCAACGGCGCTGACACCCAGACAGGAAGGTACGAGTCTACACAAACTCACGGCCGCCGGCAACTCGTCTGGCTGCGACATACTGTTACGTGTGGCTCTGGGGAGCCACACAATGAGAGCCAAGGGCGAGCCAGTGAGTTGTGATGTTTTATTGGTGATAAGGGTGAGGGATGAGGAAAGCACAGATGCTCATACACAATAACACTCATGAACAGTACGGCGACAGAGTAAACATTTGGCACCGGGCATAGGGGTACACAACAAGAAAGCTCACAGCAGGTAAAACTCACAGGTTAAGCAGCCAGACGAGTAGAGAGCTGGCACTGGGCAAAGGACTCCAATACACAGGGCACTCATACAAGGTGGTACTCCCAGGTGATACAGTAAGGCAAGTAGCGGGCTAACACCGGACATGGGGGTACCAAGGCACAAAACTCCTTACGGGAAACACTTACGAGTTATGCTGAAGATGAGGCAGGGGCTGGCACCAGAAGAAGGGGCTCCAGCCTAGCAGTGCTTATGTCGCAGCCCCGAGTGATTGAGGCTGCTCCTCTTTATCCTCATTGGCAGCGCCCCAGCTGATGAGGATTAATTGGCCCCAGCCGTCCCGTAACACTGACAGCTGGGAGCCAACTGAGACGCAGCCCAGTGAGAGGCAGAGATGGGAAGGGGGCATGGTCTGAACGCCGGGCCCGGCGTCATCCCATGGTGACATCGTTAGCCACTGTGATGGGCAGCAGAGCCCCCATCCCCTCAAGCCCTCAGTGTCTAAAATGCAATTAAAATTGAGGTGAGTGCAGCCCCACCACGCAGCAAAGGTATCCCCTTCACCGACACAGTGCAGCACACCCCCACCCCAAAGCCCTAAATGTAACAAAAAAGATCAGCGGGAGGGGGAGGGCGGGAAATAAGACTGGGAGGTAGGCGGTCTAAAAGCAAGGCCGTCCACCCCCAGAAGCCATCTTGCAGACTGGTTTATGAGGCCACCCAATGCCCCCAAATCCCAACCCAGGGCAAGGGCCGCCAGTGGAAACAGCCCAGGACCCACCAGCATCAGGCCCCGGCGCTCCAGCACCACTAACATGACGGGGCAGCCAAATATACTTCCACTCATCTTACACACACAAACATGGACAACAACAGTCACAATAGTGAACAATGGGCCGGACCCACTTTATACTGTATAAGTTGGCCCAACACGCCAGGCGACACCCCCGAGTGCCCACGCAGGCCCACGACCACCCACCCCAGACATACACCGATAGCTGCAGGCTGCCCTGCAACCACAGCCACCCCGGAGCAACTCAATGGAAACACGGCCAAAAACCCGCACCAATGACCCCCCAGCCACCCCCAAGCACCAACACACACCCGCTGCCAATTCAATTCAATTCAACTTTATTTATATAGCGCCATTTCACAACAACAGTCATCTCATAGCACTATCAACTGTAGGGAGGACCCCCACAGTTGCAGAAAGACCCCAGCAATCAGGCGATCCCCTGTGAGCAAGCACTTGGCCACGGTGGAGAGGAAAAACTCCCTTTTAACAGGAAGAAACCTCCAGCAGAACCAGGCTCAGGGAGGGGCAGTCATCTGCTGCGACTGGCTGGGGGGGGTGAGGGGACAGAGAAGAAGAAAAGAACAGACATGTAGAGAGCAAACAGCACGATGGGGACTCAATCTATGGGAGAGAACAAAACAAAACAATGACACCAGGGGCGATGTAGCAAAGTGCCTCACCCCCCCCAACACAACAGCAGGGCGGCCGGGACAAGCAAGCCCCGAAACGCCAGCCCCCATGCCACTAGATGGACTGCCCATCCCCTGCCACCCAACAAAGCTCTCCTACCCATACACACATCCTCCGCCCCCTAGACATCTACCCACAAGTAACCGCTTCATACACACACATAACTCCACCCACCATCACACATACCCACCTACACAAACACACAACCCCAC
The DNA here is from genome assembly GCA_020510985.1 of Pholidichthys leucotaenia. Taxonomy (NCBI): domain Eukaryota; kingdom Metazoa; phylum Chordata; class Actinopteri; order Cichliformes; family Pholidichthyidae; genus Pholidichthys; species Pholidichthys leucotaenia. The sequence continues at coordinate 315,770,296 of CM035847.1, read as the reverse complement.
CTGCCCACTCGACACACACCCACTTCCACATCCACTCATACACAAGCCTACACTCACACCCACACACACATCCACCCGCAGACCCCAGTGAACGGGGAGGGTGACCCAGGATGTGGGCACCAGCCCCAGGGCGGCCCCAGGGCCCCAGAAAACACACGACCCCACCGTGCAAGGATGCATCAGGGACAACCCCCACCACCGGCGCACACCCGACCCCGGCCCGGGGCGGGGGATTGCCCCTCCCCAGCACCAGGGGCCCAGAGCCAGACCCAGACCCCCCCCCCCCCCCCCGAGGGGCGAGGCCAGCCAGACAGGGGCCACAGCCCAACCCCCCCGGCCCACTCCACAGCCCCCCCCCCCCACCGCCCCACCGCCCCCCCCCCCAGGGCCAGACAGACGGCCACCCCGGAACAGGCCCCCCGGACATCTGCGGTCGGGGTGCAGCCAGCCGCCAGAGGTGCCAAGGAGAGTGAGTCACCACCCGCCACCCCTCAGATTATAGAATTAATAAGCGGGGACCAGAGAGAATTGAATTCCGCCAATTGATTATTTGAGGAGGCTGACATTCTTTCCAGGCTAATATAATCCAATAGTAAGTTATTATAGTAAGTCGTGCATAAGTTATTTCTTGTTTTCCAGTTCATGAGGATAGCTTTCTTTGCGATGCATAAGGCAGTGAGAACCATGTGTGACATCCTTGCATCTATATTTATTTCACTTAAATCACCTAATATGCAAAGTGAGGGTGAGGGTGTGACACTATACCCAAGCCACGCCGACAGGTCTTCACATGTCTTCTGCCAGAACTTTTGAACCGATGCACAGGACCACATAACATGCATATAGCTAGTTTTTAGTTTTTAGTCATCTTAAAAGTGTTTAAACATATTTGTGTCCAAAAACTTTCCTCCTTATTAATCGATAAGTCTGTCTCCCATTTTGATATTGGAAGAGATACGGACTCATCCAACTTTGATAATAGTCCATATATTTTCAATATCAATTTTGGGGAACTGAGATTTAGAAACTCTGCCACCTTAACTGGTACTTCTAAATCTGTCTGATTAAGATTAAATCTTGCTTTTATTATGGATTTAAGCTGTTGATATTCAAAATACTTTTTATCACTGATTTCGTGTTGTGACACTAGATCCTGAAATTGGACAAAATTTCCACCTTGAATAAGATGTTCTAAGTTGTTTATTCCCTTCTCTTGCCATAGTGGAAATTTTAATGTCCTCTTTTGTTGCAGGATATCAGGATTATTCCAAATGAGCGTGAGTTTACAGGGGACAAGTGAAGACCCTGTTATTTTTAAAAATTTCCACCAAGCCGTCAGAGAGGAACTGATATTAATACTTTTAAAACACTCATGGCGTTTAATAGAGGGACTTATAAAAGGTAAGTCAGAGATATTTAGCGACCCACAGAGAGCCTGTTCAGCATCTAACCATGGGTTCCCTAGTGGGGTTGATTTTGTCCATTTTGAAACAAACTGCAATCTATTGGCTAAAAAGTAATTAAAAAAATTGGTAAATCTAAGCCTCCGCACTCTTTCGCTTTTTGGAGGGTTTTTAAACTAATCCGTGATGGTTTATCCTTCCATAAAAATTTACTTATATTTGAGTCTAGAGACTTAAACCAGGCCATTGATGGTTGGGTAGGGATCATTGAGAACAAATAATTAATTTTAGGAAGGACCATCATTTTAATGGTTGCGACTCTTCCCATTAATGATAAAGGTAGTGTCCTCAAGCGCGTAAGATCGTCTTGTATCTTTTTTAAAAGGGGGATATGATTTAGTCGCAATAACTCTGAGAGCCTGGGGGAAATATCTATTCCTAAATGTTTAACATTCCCTGATTGTATTGGAATAGTAGATGTATTTGGGAAATTGCAATTTATGGGTAAAGCTATTGATTTTACCCAGTTAATAGAGTAGTCTGATAATAATGAAAATTTGTCAATAATCGCCACTGTCTGAAGAAGAGATCTTTCTGAGTTTTCAAGGAAAATCAATACATCATCAGCATAAAGACTTATCTTATGTTCCTTTTCTCCAGTTTGAATACCTCTGATATCAACATTTTGTCATATGGTTGCTGCTAATGGTTCAATAAAGATGGTAAAAAGTGAGGGAGAGAGTGGACACCCCTGCCTAGTACCTCTCTGGAGATGAAAGCTTCGGGAAGTCTGATCATCAACTGGACATCTATATAGTGTTTTAACCCAGTTTATGAAAGATGAACCAAACCCAAACTTGTTTAACACCATAAAAATAAATTTCCAGTTAACCCGGTCAAAGGCTTTCTCTGCATCCACGGACAAGATTGTAGTTTCTACATTATTGATCTTGCAGTAGTCTATTAAATTAAATAGCCTGCGTGTATTATCAACCGAGTGCCTACCCTTGATAAAACCTGTTTGATCTGGGTGTATAATAAACAGGATTATCCTTTCCAGTCTTTTGGCGAGAGCTTTGCAAATTATTTTGAGATTGACATTCATAAGCGAGATGGGACGGTAGCTGGAAGGAAGCGTAGGTTCTTTTCCAGGTTTAAGGAGCAGGATAATACTAGCCAAATTCATATTCGGAGGAATTACATTATCTTCTTTGATTTGGTTCACCATTTTAAAAAAAAGTAGGTGCCATCACGGGCCAAAATTCCTTATAAAATTCTACTGGAAAACCATCTGGTCCTGGGGCTTTATTGTTTGGGATGTGCTTAAGTGCCTCCTGGAGTTCAAACACCTGAAGAGGTGCATCCAGAGCTGCAATCTGTTCATTATTTAATTGTGGTAAATTAATATTGTCCAAAAATGTATTTATCTCTGAGTCTGATGGGTTAACCTGTGATGAGTAGAGATTTTCATAAAACTTTCTGAAGGAGTTATTTATTTCTTCAGGCACATGGGTAATATTTCCAGTCATATCCTTGATAGAATGGATAGTTGTTTTTTTCTTTATTCAATCTAAGCTGGTTCGCAAGATATCGCCCCGATTTATTACTGTGTTCAAAGTTCTCAAGATGCAGTCTTTGTGTTAAAAACTGTGCTCTTTTGTTTGTAATTTCTTTTAATTCCAGCTTAAATTTTCTCAAATCATTAAGTGCCTGTTCCTTTGGGGAAATGGCACAGGTTGTCTCCAGTGATTTAATCTTCTGTTCTAAATCCAGTATCAGTGCTTTTTCTTTTTTATTCTTATATGAACAATAAGAGATTATTTTACCTTGCATGGCCACTTTTGCTGCTTCCCAAAGAACACCTGGGGATATTCCTGGCACATCATTATATTCCAGATATGATTCCCACTCTTTATTAAAATAGTTAATAAAGTCTTCAACTTTCAGTAGTGATATATTAAATTTCCAGCTCCTAGTTTCCCTTGTAGCTTCCCTATTTACTATCTTGCATGACCACTTTTGCTGCTTCCCAAAGAACACCTGGGGATATTCCTGGCACATCATTATATTCCAGATATGATTCCCACTCTTTATTAAAATAGTTAATAAAGTCTTCAACTTTCAGTAGTGATATATTAAATTTCCAGCTCCTAGTTTCCCTTGTAGCTTCCCTATTTACTAGTGTAAGAGAAACTGGATGGTGATCGCTAATAGCTTGATTTGAACATTTTTCAGTGTCTATGATGTCCCTCACAATAGAGTTACTGGCTAAGAAGAAATCTAGATGCGAATATGAACTATGAACTGATGAAAAAAAGGTATATTCCCGAAGAGTTGGGTGAAGAGATCGCCATTCATCGCAAAGACCAAAATCATTCATGTACTGTTTGAGAGTGTCAGTAGCCAGCCTTTTTCGGTAAATCCCCGATGTACTGAGCCTGTCAATTGCAGGGTTTAATACCAAGTTGAAGTCCCCTCCTATTATAAGTGTGGTGTCCAAGTGCTCAGAAAGAGAAGTGAATAAAGTTTGAAAAAAGGATGGGTCGTCAACATTTGGGCCATAAACGCTTGCAATACATAGATCCAAATTTTGGACTGAAATTTTTAGTATTATAAATCTACCTTCTGGATCTATTATGGTGTTATTCATAACAAAATGTACTCTTCTATTTACCAGCTAAAACCCCCCTTTGCTTAGAATTAAAGCTGGCTGAGTACATATGGGGGAATTCCGGGGAGGTGAGCGCATCTACAGATGACTTAGAGACATGTGTCTCCTGCAATAAAACAAAGTCTGCCTGTAGATCAATCAATTAAAAACTTTTAGCCTCTTCTCCCCATTTCCAATTCCACGTATGTTCCACGTGACAAACTTAAATGTAGACATGTTTTCACTAACTGGTTGTGTACTAAAGACTAACTAAATGTGTAAACTAAATGCTATGCTAAACTATGTGATATGTCTGTAATGCATGCATATACTGTATATGTATATATATGTTGTGTGTATACACCTATGCATATATAATTGGGTGTGCGCACATGATGTCTCTGTGCCATTTGCCTGCAATTGCAAGCAAATGGGGTATATGTATTTCAAGTTATTTCCTATAAACCAGAAGTATGAGAAAAAAACAGACATGAAAGTTAGTAAGTGGTGGAAAAATGCAGACAACATACAACAATGACCTAAAAACTTCAAAAAAAAAAAAACTATAACAGACAAACAAACAAACAACAACCTCAACAACAAAGAAATAAACATTTTGACAAATGTTAACAAATTAAACTGAAATCGAGTAAGAGACCTGCGCACAATCCCACTCTTTTTTCCACTTGTAGCTAAAAGAAAAAAAGAAGAAAAAGAAATATATAAAATAGTGAATAAAAAAAAATAACAAAATAAAAAATAAAAAAATGGGCTCTAGAATAACCAGGGAGTTATAGTTTCATCCATAAACAGCTTGTCATCTATATACAATCTATCCACAGGAATAATAGCTCATTTACCTTCTTGGATGTTTTGTTTCCTAATGGGAAAAAGCTTCCTTCTCCTTTCCAAGATTTCCTGTGGAAATTGATCATTTAGACCATAATTGGTGTTTTTAAGCTGCTTGCCCTGCCTCTGTACCATTTTTTTTTTGCTTAAAATGTTCAAATTTGGCAACAATAAGTCTGGGACGTTTATTCTGGGAATTTTTTGCCCTATTCGGTGGACTCGGTGGAAGGTAATTGAGTTTGTGACTTCGGGGGATAGTTTTAGTTGTGATGACATAAATTCTCGGACCAGCTGTTCTGGATTTTCATTATTTTTTTCAACAATTCCAGAAAAAAACAAGGTTATCTCTCATACTGCGTGACTGCAAACTGAGAACTGTCTCCTTCATTTTCCGATTTTCTCCCTCAACAACGCCAAGCCGCGTGGTTAGTGTGGTGACTGACTTTTTCAGGCTCCACGAGAGAGACGAGCTGCGCTTGACTAAACTCAAGGCTCTCCCGCAAATTTTGGAATTCTTTATGAAGAAGCTCAACCAGCGCCAGTCTACCATCCATGCTGGTAAGTTTATTCTCAATAGAGAAAAGGATATCACTGACCTCGGTGCCCTGCTGTGATTTCTCGGGCATTATTTTGGATGAATCTGTGGGTCTCGGTCGCTTAGACTGAGAAGCAGCAGCAGAGGCAGCAGCCGAACACACACTTGCCTGCTCCATGACACAAAAACGGTCGTAAAATGCGTCGATATAACTTTCTAAATCCTCTAGCTCCATAAAAAAAAAGAAAGACACAGACAATTAATTAATGAATTAATTTAAAAAAAAAAAAACTACCTGTGGAGAAGTTTGTTTTAATCTTGGTGACAGCAGTCACCGTTCAAATTATTGCACAATTGTCTCTCGTGATCACAGCATCAACTTCCGGATCTGCTCCATCAACTTCCGAAACCAATAGTATTTTTTTTTCACAGGGTGGACCCTGTGGCGGAGCAGTGCTGCCATGTGTGCAGGCTGTCATAGCTGCCTCTATGACAGTGCAGGCCTCAGAAGCACTTGTTCTTTTTCATCCCTTGACCCTAAAGGTCACACATACATGCAGTATCAGTTATCTTATTACAAAGAAAAAATATCAGTTCTAACTAACTAACTAACTAACCTGCACTTATATAGTGCTTTTCTAGTCACAAAGACCACTCAAAGCGCTTTCACTAATGCTAACCCTCTATTCTAAGGGCCTATAGGAAACAGATATCTAGGGACAATTTAGAACAACCAATTAACCTAACATACATGTCTTTGGATTGTGGGACGAAACCGGAGCCCCCGGAGTAAACCCACACAGCACAGGGAGAACATGCAAACTCCATACAGAAAGGTTCCACCCCCTGCCAGCCTGGGGATTCGAACCAGGAACCTTCTAGCTGTAAGGCAACAGTGCTAACCACTGCACCACCGTGCTGCCCAGTTCTCTCACCATCCAGACACCATAACACGGCACACGAGGGAGAGAATGAAAAACCCAATTGCAGGAGTAGAGAGTGCTATGTTTATTTAATTTCACCACAAAAATATAACTCAGTTCAACCACAAGGTACAGAATGATGAAATGATTGAATAAAGGCCACCAGACATACAGGGTGCCTGCCAAATGCTCTACAACCTGGTGTATATGGAGCCTAGTGCTGAAGGGCTGCGTTACGCACAAAATAGGAAATGCGATCAGCCTAGTGCTGCAGGGCTACAAACACCACGGGAAAGAAAGGCGAAACAACACTTACAGGGCTGGAGCTAATCTGGTGCGAACGGTGCAGTCTGGGGGATGGGATGAGATGCAGGGCCAGCCAAAACACCAACGGAATAAACAGGTTTGCAGTGAGGGGCTGGAGAACAATGAAGGTAGTGAATCATATACGGGGAGAACTAGCTGCCGCGTATAGAGGCGAATGCCCCAACAATCTCTTTCCTCTGGAGTGGCCAACAAATTCTCCTGAAGCTAACGAGGAAAGAGATTGCCGGTGTGAGAATGCGTGGACAGAACTGATTGACACCAGGTGTGTGAGAGATCACGTAAGAGCGTATGAATGGGAATGAGTGAAGCATGTACATGTGTGTGTGTGCGTGTGGTGTGTATGTGTGTGAACACCGGTGATAGTGCAGCTGGCGGTACTTGATGGGAGGAGGGGGTGTGCCAGAGCTGTCAGGAGGAAAACTGGGCCAAAGCAAAACAATAAGTGAGAATCGGGTTTGTCCTCCAAGCCCGGATTCATGACAATAAATAAATAAAATAAATAAAAATCTTGAACTGTAGAAGCAACCAAGTTTAGCCAGTATGACTGGAAGTAGTCTGCTCCAGCAAAATAAAAGTTGAAAGCCAAAAAAAGATGGAACACAAGCTAAAGTGCCCTCTGTTGGATGAATTGAGTACTACAACTAATTACCACACCCGGGGGCGAGGGGGGGGGGGTTAAGAAGACATAATTTACATTTCTGGCGCCACTAATGTCACACACACACAGACGAAAAAGGAACATGCAATCTGTTGGATGACTTCAGTGCTGCAATTAATTACCACATTTAGAAAAAAAAAAAAGATTCTCCAATTATGTGGAGGGTTTGCATTTCAGGGCTTCCATAGTATCAATACCTCAGATGGAGTTCATAATGGCTTCTGTTAGCATGAAATCTGTTCATACCAAACAACTTCCACCAGCCTCCTTTCACTGCCTGTCTTCCAGAAGCATTTGTTCCCTGTGCATCGAAAGAATGCCAAAGCATACCAGAAAATTCACTGTCAAGGCTAAACAGGGGCACACAATGTAAGAGAAAGCAAGCAAGGGATTTTCAGCACATGAATCACCTGTGTTTCAAGCTTTTTCTGTCTCTGGCACACTGACAGCTACACACAGACACAAAATCTACATAGTGCTGTGCTGTGCTGCAGAGCTCCTAGCAGCACATTGTGTAAGAGAAAGCCTCTTCAACAAGGCTCCATTCTTTTTCAGCCCAGAGTTGGTGCTGATGGGGGCAGCAAGAGCTCTGAATTACTGTTCTGACAGCTGTTTATTCCATTTAGTTACAATGCTCTGCACTGTGTATATATATTTATATATATATACACAATGTATTTATATATTTATGTGTACATATGTACAGTATATTCACTGCTCTTATTTTCTTATCTTCTAAACTATTGCTCTGTGTTGCTATCCCTGTGCTGTTGCAATCCTGGAATTTTCCCATTGTGGGACTAATAAAGGCTTATCTTATCTTTTCTTTACTGTCACTATTCATAGACCTCTGCACGCACGCACGCACGCACGCACGCACGCATGCACACAACCATCACCTTCCCTACGGTTTTCCATCACTGCTTGAAAAACTCATACACTCCCCTCTGATAGACCATCTGTGGCTTTCAAAAGCACACTAGGTTCTGTTTGTGTGCTGGAGGATTTGTGCTAAATTAGGAAAAAAATGAAAGCAAAAGGAAAATTGGAATTTGTGAAAGACCATGGTAGAAAAGTAATGGCACAAAAAGGAAAAAGAAAGGAGGAAAAACAGATACATTCATCATTCAACTCCTTACACCTCCTCATCCTCTTCATTCTCACAAATATATCACAAATAAGTTGCAAATTTAAGAGGAAAAACATAGACAGAAGAACACCAAATTTGCAAGAAAAAACATTGCAACTCAGCTGTTTTATCATCATTTTAACACTGTCTGGTGTCTCCAACAGATTGTTCAGAATGGCTCTTTCATCTTTAGATGCAGCTGACCCTTTCCCTAGCCCTTCATCAGCAACCTTCCTTTTCTGTTTTATTTGTTTCAACATCTATTTTTGTCCTCATTCTCAATTATCTTTCTCATTTGCTTTTCTGAAAGGTGCAGACATTTGCACTAAGTCCCAGCATAATGGTCCCATTAGTGGCTGTTTTAGGAATATGAACACTGAGCATGTAAGTGCCACAAAATTACACAGGAGAAGAAATGGTTTCCTTGAAGCAGAGCTAAGATCAGTGGGGCTCATACGGTCACACTCCAGTCAAACTAGTTGGGATTATAAATACGGTTTTAAAATCCCTCTAAAAAACACTCCTCAGCATAAAGTCCACCAGGTTTTTCAGCATAACAATTTATTCTTTGGTATTAAGCTTCAAAGCAAACCATTAAAAGAAAACATAAGATGGCTCAGCATCAACACAGATGAAGGCTGGAGTTTTTTTCTGATAGATTTCTCCAACTACACTTGTTAAGTTTGTCATGCTTATATTAGTTGACATTTTTATGAAAGACATCTGCTAAGCAGGTTCTCATATTGCAGTTTAGCTGGATTAATTACACTAATAATTAAATATTACAAATGTCTGAGCAGTTTTGAGCAAGTGGCATTAATCAAGACGAAACACGTGATTTGCAACAACGTGGCATTTGTGCAAGGAAGATTAAAGCTTATAAAAAAAAAATCACACTGATGGTAACCTTAACAGAGGGTAAAGTAATGGAGGCCACCCAAGAAAAGGATGGAACTGAGATTTCAGAATTATGCTGTGTTAAATGTGTGTTACAGAGAGGGCCACAGTTTTCTTATGCTGCTCAAAAATCAGGGGCACATCCTTTATAACTAGCATCATTTCACTTCAAACAACATGACAGTTTTCAGTATTATGTGGAAATGTGAAAGGACAAGACAGAGTTTATCTCACGAATCAGGTTTATTCACATTCTCCAACATGAGCAATACAGGAAGAGAAAGAAACCCAGACCTTCATCCCATTTTTATACCCCAGGAGCTTCAAAGCTCCAGTCACAATGCATTTAATCCCAAATAACAATGCATGCCTTTCAGATCTTATCACCCCCACCCAAAGTCACTGACAGCCAGGAAATCCCCCACGGCCATCTCTTTGCATATCAAAAACCACATTTCACATCCTCCTGTTATCGCTGAGGAGGCTCAGTCCTTTGTTCATCTGAGACGTGAAGCATACAGTAAGCATACAGTGATATACACATGAAGCATAAGGTGGTATACATTTGTGCATATGAAACCCACATATGTGTGCCACATGACCCCCCCCCCAAACGTCTAAGATGTAACAACAGAATAACGGTCAGCCTGTCATGATAAAATCATTACACATCAGCCCACGTGTTGCTTGGGCCTCAGTCTCCTCCCGTATCTGCTGTAAGCCGGCTTCAACACTTCCGTGGCGCCATCCTGCTGGGGGGCTGCTGTCTGAGGGTGAGAATTGTTAGTCAATCCCTGTGGGTGTTCTGGGGGATTTTCTCTAGGGGTCTGCCGCGTCGAGGAGCCTTGGCCAACAGCACGTTGTCGTCCGTCACCACAAAGGCAGGTTTGAGCCTGTTAATGCCAATCTTCTCCTTCCTGCCCCCCAAATCTAGCAAAAAATGCTTATCCCCTGTTTCCAGCACTCTAAATGGCCCATCATAAGGTGGTCATAACGGCGGGCGATGGGCATCGTGTCTGACAAAAACAAAAAGCCTTAGGTAAGCCGTTTTTAAAGCCTTAGTTATAAAAACGCGCAGAAAACTGTGGTGAACGGGGCCAGGCAGCGCACCCGATTCTGAGCCACGCTGCAACCACTGAGCCGGGGAACATTCTGGCGCAGGATTATCTGGGAGAAACTCCCCGGGCAGCCGAAGTGGCTGCGCAAAAACTAGCTCCGCCGGGGAGGCTTCTAAATCCTCTTTAGGTGCAGAACGCAACCCCAATAAAACCCATGGTAGCCCGTCCACCCAATTTGCATCCGTAAGCGACGCTCTGAGAGCCGCTTTCAATGACCTGTGAAAACGTTCGCATAACCCGTTAGCCTGCGGATTGTACGCGGTTGTGTGGTGGATCGTTACACCCAGGCTGCGGGCCATTGCTGACCAAAGTTCTGTAACAAATTGAGGGCCTCTGTCAGACGTAACGTCCGACGGGACTCCAAAGCGCGCTATCCATGCTGTTAAAAATGCGCGCGCCACCTCCTCGGCTGTGGTTGACGCCAATGGGACCACTTCCGGCCAGCGCGTGGTGCAGTCTACCATTGTCAGGAGGTGTATGCACCCCTGTGACGGCGGAAGGGGGCCTACGAGGTCCACGTGAACATGATCGAACCTCTTAGCCGGGATATGAAACGGCTCCAAGGGAACTCTCGTGTGTCTGTGTACCTTGGCTCGTTGACAGGCCATGCAGGCTGTTGCCCACTCCCAACTTGTTTGCGCAGGCTCGGCCATACAAATTTCTCTCCCACCATTTTGACTGACGCGCGCACTCCCGGGTGCGCCAGAGAATGAATTGAGTCAAAAACGCGGCTGCGCCACGTGGCCGGTACCACAGGACGCGGTCGCCCAGTGGAGACATCGCAGATTAGGGGGGGCATACCGTCTTGCAGCACCCTGTTCTCCAGCCTTAACCCTGTTGGTCCAGACTAGAGTGCGTGCACGTCCGTGTCGCTAACCTGATCCGCGGCCATGGCTGCGTAATCTATCCCTACGCGGACTGGGGCCGCGTGCACTTCCGCATCGCTAACCTGATCCACGGCCATGGCTGCATAATCTACCCCCATGCGGACTGGAGCCGCCACGGCGCGCGAGAGGCAGTCTGCCACTACATTAAGTTTACCCGCCATATGCTGGATATCGGTAGTAAACTCTGAGATCGCGGCCAGGTGTCTCTGCTGCCGGCCTGACCACGGTTCTGAAACTTTGGCCATCGCGAAAGTAAGCGGCTTGTGATCAACGAACGCAGTGAAACGGCGTCCCTCCAGCCAGAACTGGAAGTGGCGAATGGCCAAGCGGAGAGCTAACAACTCCCTGTCAAATGTGCTGTATTTTCGTTCACTATCGCACAAGGTCCTGCTGAAAAAGGCAAGCGGTTGCCAAGCCCCGGCTTCATGCTGTTCCACGACCGCCCCTATGGCCACATCTGACGTGTCAGTAGTGAGCGCTATGCGGGCCGTTGGGTCTGGATGTGCTAACAACGCAGCGTTTGCCAGGGCTGTTTTGACTTCCGAGAATGCTCGCTCTCGCTCCGGAAACCATTCGATTTTATTTGTGGGTTTTTGTTTTTTTTAGTGCGGCATATAATGGTTGCATGAGCTGCGCTGCACGGGGGAGGAAACGGTTATAAAAATTCACCATTCCCAAAAACTCCTGTAATGCTTTGACCATTTGTGGCTGGGGAAAATTTGTTACCGCGCGCACTTTGTCAGGCAGAGGAACTGCTCCTTCTGGAGAGACGCGATGCCCCAAAAAATCAATCTGCGTCACCCCGAACTGACACTTCGCTGGGTTGATTATTAACCCGTGCTCTCCCAACCTCCGGAAAACTGCCGTGAGGTGGTTTTCGTGTTCGTCTTCGGACGCGCTGGCTACCAAAATATCATCCAGGTAAACGAACACGAAGGGGAGATCGCGCAACACCGCATTCATCATGCGTTGGAACGTCTGTGCCGCACCTTTAAGCCCAAACGGCATGCGCAAAAACTCGAATAGACCGAACGGAGTTATTACCGCTGTTTTGGGTATGTCCTCAGCGCGTACTGGGACCTGGTGGTAACCACGTACTAAGTCTATCTTAGAAAAAACGCGCACCCCCGCCAAATGAAGTGAAAAATCTTGGATATGCGGGATTGGGTAGCGGTTGTGCGCTGTAGCGTTGTTCAACCTGCAGAAATCTCTGCAAGGACACCACGAGCCATCAGCTTTCGGGACCATGTGAAGCAGTGAAGCCCATGGGCTTTTCGAACTCCTGATGATGCCCAACTTTTCCAGGTTGGCGAACTCCTTACGCGCTATGGTCAGTTTAGCTGAATCCAAGCGCCGGGCTTTTGCAAAAATGGGCGGTCCGGTGGTAGTAATAAAATGTTCCACCCCGTGTTTAGCCACAGCCGCCGAAAATGTTGGGACCATGAGTGCTGGGAACTGAGTGAGCAGTGTGTGGAACTTACCACCTGCAGCTGTGACGTTGGCTTGTGCTGTTGGCGGGGCCACTCGAGCTGTACAGGGAATAGAATAAAAAGAGAGTGCATTAACCAGGCGCCTGTTAGCAAGATCAACCAACAAACCATGTGAACACAGAAAATCAGCCCCTAACATATTGAAATTCACTGCAGCTATGACAAAAGTCCACTCAAATGTATGGCCGTGTAGGGACAGAAGCAGAGTCCTCTCACCAAAGGTCTTAATCACCGAGCCGTTCGCTGCTGACACCCCGGGACCACTGGAAGGCGCCAGCCGGTCAGCGGAGGAAGGTGTGATGAAACTCAACTGGGAGCCTGTGTCCACGAGGAAATGCCTTCCCGAGCGCGCATCCTTCAAGTAGAGCAGCTTGTTCTCCTCCCCGAGGGCCGCAGCTGCTACCGACCCCCGGTCTTGGCGTTTCCCGAGCGCTTGAAATGGCACGGTGGTATACATTTGCGTGCCTTCTCTGCAAAGCGGTGATGGTAGAAACAGAGGGTGTCTCCTCTGCGATCCTAGGCCACCGCCGCCGCCGTCGTCAGTGGGTCTGCTACCACCGTCTCTGGCCCCTCGTCGTCTCCGGCTGTCGCGCCGCACCCCGTCACTGCTGCGATGGCCGCGCGCTGTTTGCTGGGGTTGAGAATCCGGTGCGCCTCCTGGGCCAGCGCGCGGAAGTCCCGCTGGGCCAACAACGGCAAACCGGCCAGGGTCGCTCTCGTGGCCGATGGTAGGGTTCTCAGGAAAATGTGGGTGAAGAGGAAATCGTCGCCGTCTGAGCCCCTTAACCTCAGCATGTCCTCCATCAGGTCAACGGGCGTGCCATCTCCCAAGTTGTTCAGAGCCAGGAGTCTCTCCGCTCTCTCCTGGGCTGAGACAGTGAAACGCTGGATGAGCGCAGCCTTCAACGCGCCGTATTTGTCGTCGGCCGGTGGGTTCACCAAAAGGCTCTTCACATGCCGAGACGTGCGGTTGTCGAGCTTGGCAATTACATGGTAGAATTTCGTCTCATCTACCGTTATCCCCCGGAACTGTGCTTCGACCAAGAGGAACCAGGAGCACGGGTTGTCTCGCCAAAAGTCCGGTAGCTGGACGGTAGCGGCATATGCCTGGCTGGGAGCTCCTGACCCGGCTGGTTAGGGGGAATTTCTTTCACTCATCGTCTTAGGGTCACCAGTGTGGAAATGTGAAAGGACGAGACAGAGTTTATCTCACGAGTCAGGTTTATTCACATTCTCCAACATGAGCAATACAGGAAGAGAAAGAAACCCAGACCTTCATCCCCTTTTTATACCCCAGGAGCTTCAAAGCTCCAGTCACAATGCATTTAATCCCAAATAACAATGCATGCCTTTCAGATCTTATCACCCCCACCCAAAGTCACTGTCAGCCAGGAAATCCCCCACGACCATCTCTTTGCATATCAAAGACCACATTTCACATCCTCCTGTTATCTCTGAGGAGGCTCAGTCCTTTGTTCATCTGAGACGTGAAGCATACAGTAAGCATACAGTGATATACACATGAAGCATAAGGTGGTATACATTTGTGCATATGAAATCCACATATGTGTGCCACAATTATATTTTTTCAGTCCTTCAGAGTTTAAGGCTTTTGTTTAATTTAATTTAATTTAATTTGTTCAATGGCTTTTGTTCAAGTATACTCAGGCCAAACACACAAGTGTCAAGGTCTGAGCATGGGTTGGGATCCATGCTGTCATTTTGAGTTATTGTCATAAACTCCTGTGCGCCATTACACGGCGCACGAGGGAGAGAATGAAAAACCCAAGTAGTAGCAGTACCCCAGGAGTAGAGAGTGCTGTGTTTATTGAAGTTCACCAAAGTGACAAATCCAACTTTCACCAAATACAGTTCAGTCAACCACACGGTATATGGGGAAGTGTAATGACAGAGTTGGCCACCAAGGATTCAGGACGCCTGCCGAATGCTCAACAGCCTGGTGAATATAAAGCCTGGTGCTACAGGGCTGCGTAATACATGAAACAGGAAAGGCGAGCAGCCTAATGCTGCAGGCCTGCTAGCACAGGAGAAAAAGCTAAGAACACTTAAGGGCCTTTTCCACTAGCCCCGCTTAGCCCAACACCACACCACTCAGCCCGCGTTTGAGCATTTTCTATTAGCCCCAGCACCGGTTAACAGGCGCTATTTTCGTAACTGATCTAGGGCAGGGTCCATTCAAGCCGAGTCGGGCCGTGATGTGACGTCAACAGACTGCTCGCCGCTGATTGGTCAGGTCGTAACGTCACGAAAGCGACCGTCTTCGCTGTCTTCTGATGACTGCCATTTGCAATTGTCATGGACTAACTCGGTCACGGAGTAAATACGATATTAATACAGACAGCGTTGTAGGTTTTGCGGGATTCTACACCGTGGTCCAATGAAGAGGTGTGGAGTTTTCTCTGCTTTGTGGCAGATCCACAGTGAGGAGTGACCCGGACCTATATGGCTGCACAGCATAGAAACTGGACTATGGACAAGCTGAAGACGAACGTGAGAGAACCATCGATGGTGAGTGATTTGTAATAATGTGCATCTGTTTGCTTATTTATCCTGTTGGTGGTAAGCTCACTTTTTTTGAGCCATACAGCACTGTTCTGTGCTGGCTAACGTTTTTTAGCTAACATTTTTTTTGCTAGTAGCTAGTACCAACTGCTGAATCGCGCTTGTTTTCTCCTAAATATTCGCTTGTGAGAGCAAAACAATAAAATATGTTAATCCTGGTTAAAGTCCTGGTTTGTGTTTTGTATTGCACTTTGGTCCTGCGCATTAAATTGTGTGCAATTTAATGCTAGAATGTGTTTCCACATGCCAGGTGTTAGCCTCCCTGTTTATACTGTGGTACTGGTGAAATGGACCACAGGAGCCGAAATCTCGTCATATTAAAATTGCGTTTTCAAACCAGTGATTTATAAAGTCATTCATATAATTTTCTAAAGCGTCAGAATAGACCCACACACCTATTCTATGGATCCTGCAGTGCTTGTCAGGGAAACGAAGCATTTTTGGCACATCCCACCACTGACTATTTTCAGAAAGAGAAATCCGTATATTATATAGATTCATTACACAGCCAGTGATATATTTGAAGCGTTTATTTATTTTAATTTTGCTGATTACGGCTTACAGCCCCTGAAAACCCCAAATTCTATTTTGCAAAAAATTGGAATATTACATAAAATTAACTTTAAAAAATAGTTTTTAAATATAAATGTTGGCCGCTGAGGTGTTGGTTAATATGGGCTGTAGCCGTAATCATCAATATTAAAATAAACACTTTCAATATATCACTGTTCCTGTAATGCATCTATATATGGGTTTCACTTTCTGAAATGAGTGAAAAAATATTGAATTTTTTCATGGTATTCTAATTTTTGAGATGTGCCTGTATATGTATTGAACTTGCCTGAAACTAACCATCATCCATTTCTGTCGTTTGTCTAGGCAAGACGAAATCAGCCGCCCCACAACCTACCTCGCCACTGTGGAAAGTACTGAAATCCTTTGCTTTTATAGATAAACTCTCAAAACCAAAGTAGCACAATTTCCACTTAATATAAAAGGGACTGAACTGAGATTTATTTGATTGTGTGAATATGGCACATCAACTGTAAAATAAACTGCTTGTTAATGTATTTATTTTTTTGTCAGATCACTTTTTTGATCCTTTGTGAGTTATGTTCATAAATGTATGTTTTGGCGAATGTGAGATGTTCAGTCGTCAATATAATTTACTTTATATGAGTAGTTTATAGTCTATCATCAATAAACTCATGCAGTAACATGACACATTACAAATATTTGAGACCCATTGTAGTGCTTCCTTTTACGTTTAGCAATGCTAGTACAAAACACCGCCCATATTTGAAGCCAGGGCAAGAAGAGACACTTTTACAGACAAGACAAACTTTTATTGATAAAAACTTCATATTTTGACTGAGTGACTCCATACTTGGTGATTCACACCATCAGTTAAAGTACTAGATTCCATTCAAGTGAATGTATTAATTCATTCTGATTGCTGAAGCCACAGTAAAAGCAGATGATTTTAAATGTAACCCAGCCCTTGTAAAATCTAGTGAAGCGCAGCTACATGAAAATTGTGGTTAAATACAACAACAAAGTACTTTATTGTCACATTCAAATTGTAATCCCTCCTGTTTTGTTTTTCTTTTGAACTCTTGGATGGAATATGGTGGGCAATATAAGCTGCAGCTTCAGTCACCACCCATTTCAGATAACCTATGTTGAACTGTATAATCAGAGGAGTTATTGTTTAATTTGACCTTGTTAGATTTTTTCCCCTTTGTTATATTATTCTATTTTCTTTTAATCTTTACCTTTAATCAATCCGAAATAAAGATTCATTCAATAATTCACATTCCACCACTGGCTTTTAGCAACAAATGTATTTCCCAAATATGTTTTACATTTGCTTTAACTAACCACCACCCATTTGTCTTTTGTCTATGCAAGAGGGAAAATGTCCACCCCAACTGGACCTTGCCTCACTATTTACAGAGATGCAGGCTGAAGATCTGCTGGACCAGTACCATAGTAGTATCCATTTGCTTCTCAGTGAGGGAGCATGGCAGCCGTGTGTGACCCATTCCAGTTTTATTCTTCTTTACAGTTTGAATTTTGCACATTCTGAATAATCTGGAATTTGCTGCTGATTGTAATAAACAATTTAGTGACAAGTGTTTGCATCATGATTTTCCATTTTGTCTGTTAAGACACCGGTGGGAAAAGAGCCAACTGTACAAAGGATTTTTGATCAGGATTTGTCCTTCAATTCACATATTAAATTTGTTTCTAAGACTGCCTTCTATCATTTGCGTAATATTGCCAAGATTAGGAGCATCTTGTCTCAGAGTGATGCTGAGAAGCTGATCCACGCTTTTGTTAGCTCGAGATTAGATTATTGTAATTCTTTATTATCAGGCTGTCCTAAAACATCTTTAAAAAGTCTTCAGCTGATCCAAAATGCTGCAGCAAGAGTTTTAACAGGTACTAGAAAGAGAGATCATATCTCTCCGGTTCTGGCCTCCCTTCATTGGCTTCCCATAGAGTTTAGAATTAAGTTTAAAATCCTTCTTCTTACTTACAAAGCTCTAAACAATCAGGCTCCTTTTTATTTAAAAGATCTGATACTACCGTATCATCCTAACAGAGCACTACGCTCCCAAAATGCAGGATTACTTGTAATACCTAGAATCTCCAAAAGTACAATGGGAGGCAGAGCCTTCAGTTATCAAGCTCCTCTCCTGTGGAATCAGCTGCCAATCTGGATTCGGGAGTCAGACTCGATCTCTGTTTTTAAGAATAGGGCTAAAACGTACCTTTTTGATATAGCCTACAATTAGGGAGGGATCATGTGTTTCTGAACCCTCCCTTAGTTATGCTGCTAATAGGTTTAGTCAGCCGGGGGACCTCCAGTAATGCACTGGGCCTCACTCCTTTCCTCACTCTCTATGAAATATTTTTTTTTTTTTGCTGGTCATTAACATTTGTTTGTTCTCTCCCATAGATTGAGTCCCCATCGTGCCGTTTGCTCTCTACATGTCTGTTCTTTTCTTCTTCTCTATCCCCTCACCCCCCAGCCAGTCGCAGCAGATGACTGCCCCTCCCTGAGCCTGGTTCTGCTGGAGGTTTCTTCCTGTTAAAAGGGAGTTTTTCCTCTCCACCATCGCCAAGTGCTTGCTCACAGGGGATCGCCTGATTGCTGGGGTCTTTCTGCAACTGTGGGGGTTCCCCCTACAGTTGATAGTGCTATGAGATGACTGTTGTTGTGAAATGGCGCTATATAAATAAAGTTGAATTGAATTGAATTGAATTGAATTTATCGGTGACCTTGAAAATAATGGCTCATTTTTAAGAAAAAAGTAACCAAAACAATTATTTTATTAACTGAAGACTGTATTGTTGGATGTATATGGAGGAATTCTGGGTCATATTAGCATCTGCTCTTCATCATAATGGGTTTGGGCAGGGGTGTCAAATCGTGCCATGGAGGGCCAAGACCCTGCAGGCTTTACCTCCAACCAGTGTCTTCAACAGCAGATTCCACTGAACTTCTTCCACTGACTGCAGATCAGTGACAACACCTGCTGAAGAGACTGGGTAGAAGAGAGAACCTGCAGGGTCTTGGTCCCCCATGACACCTGATTGGAAGCCCCCGGATTAGGTTTAATGGGATTTAACATTTTAACACAAACTGCTTTATGGTTCATAATTCTGTTGACAGACTTACACCAAACCAAAAGTGATTTCTCAAACTGCTGGATTGTTCTTAGACAGCTTTTCCAATCTTTCAGTATTTAATTTGTGCCACGTGGTGGTAACCTTCACATATATAAAAAAGAGACATCTGCAAAAACTTCACAGGTTTATTGTCAGTGCAATTCCCAGTGCAATACTACATGAATGCATGTATAGTACGTTGTTGATGCAGAGAATATATATTTCTACAGTACATGTATCTAGTAAATCAATTATTTTCCATGTAACTTTGTGACTGCATTATTTTAATTGCCTTTAATCCTAGATCAAGTTTGTTTTGGCCTAAAATACATAACTATCAAATATATCTTATTATATGTAACTCAGTACTGTTTACTTTTTGAATACATATTTTGTGGCTAATCTAGTTATTAAACTGGTGATCAAGTTGTGTCAGCTGATCATTTTTTTCTATGACACCACCTCAGACTCAGTGCTGCAGAAGCAGGTACGTCCATGATGTCTGAACAGTCTCTCCATGATTTTCACGCAGAGCAGAGCAATTTGTTGTACAGGAAATAAACGTTTCTACAGACATTCTTAAGCTCTATAACCACTGATCGTTGGTGAAGCTGTGCTGACATCAGTGACAGGCTGATGACATCAGTGAGAGGCTGTGCTGAGCCAGACCGACCGTTTGAAGAGGTAATTTCCCCACAACAGAGCCATCTGAAACACACACACACACACAGCATACATATTTTAGTACCTAACTTAAAGACATTACAGTGTAGCACGACGTACTTACAGCAAACTAGCATTAGCAACCATTAGCTTACCGTCATATATGACCTAGTTTGTATCCTCATGTCTTCGGCTCTCCGTGAAGCTGCAGAACTATTCCAGAGTGTTTCGTTTCACTGCCTGTACCCTTATCTGGCGGTCCTTTTTGGTATTTACGGCGAAAAAAGCCACAGACCGAGGAGTCGCCTTGTAGAGCAGCCATGTTATGTTTGCTTGGGTCACGCGCTTCACGTCACGAGAGTGTGGTGCCGCCTCGCTGTTCAAGAAATCCCACCCACCGCAGGTGTGCCAGCAGTAATGTCGAAACGCAACCGAGGCAGAACCGAATCAAAGTGAGTTGAGTCATGTTTTCTAATTGGGGCTAAGCGGGGCTAATGGAAAAGCGCCTTTATAGGTCTGGAGCTAATTCGGGGCGCACCGTACAGTCAGGAGGCAGAGGCAGAGAAGCAGACCAGCCGAAACACCAAGGTATGGATCATCTTGAAATGTCAGGCTGGGTAGGACGCTGGGAGTGAATAACCATATGCAGAGGGAAACACTGCCTTGTATGAAGGGGAATGTCCCAACAATCTCCTTCCTCAGAGGTGGCAAACAAATACTCCAAGCACTAACGAGGAAAGAGATTGCCAGTGTGAATGCATGAGCAGAACTGATTGGGAACAGGTGTGTGAGAGCGCATGTGAATGAGAGTGAATGGAGCGTGTGTATGTGTGTGTGCGTGTCGGTGTGTGTGTGTGTGCGTGTCGGTGTGTGTGTGTGTGTGTGTGTGTGTGTGTGAGCACCTGTGACAGTGCAGCTGACGGAGCCTGACAGGAGGAGAGGGCGTGCCAGAGTTGTCAGAGGGAAAACTAGGACAAATCATAACAATGAGTCAGAACTGGGTTTGGCCTCCAAACCTGGAGTCATGACAACCCCCCCAGGGGTGGATACCAGACACCCCAGCACCATTAGCCTAAAAAGAAAGGAGACAACACCCCTCAAGGGAACCCCTCCCCCATCCCCCACCCCCGGCAACAAACACTAACCCAGGGTGGGAGGTGGGGGAAAACTGGTTAGGAGGAAAGCAAGCCGTGAAAACAATCCCTCCTAATAAACCCACAACCTGGAGCACTAACCCCCCTCTCCAGAAGTCCAAAAGTTCGGGGGGGGGGGGGTCGACCAGAGTCCCAGGCCACCAGGAGTGACAGATCAGGTTGCCTGCCAAAGTCCCAAGTCCAGCAGGCGGCCCGTGGGATAGTGGCCGGTGGCCTGCCTGGGCCAATGGACCACCCGACCCATAAACCAAGACCCTTGGGTGGCCGACCAGTGTGGTGGAGCCATCAGGACCTGCGAGAATGGCGGAGAGGCAGCCTCCATACTCGGGAACATCGTCGGCCAAGACAAGGAACCAAGAGCCCACCTGCCATTCGAGGCTTGGAGCAGGAGGATCTTAGCACCTGCGATGGTCCTGGCCTGAGATGTGACTGTACCGGCGGTGGACTTTAGTTGAGGCTCTGCTGCACTGGCGGTGGACTCCAGCTGGGGCTCTGCTGCACCGGCGGTGGACTCCAGCTGGAGCTCAGCTGCACCCACGGTGACCTCCCGAGCGAGGGAGGTGATGCTCCTCACGTCCTAGGGAGTCGAACCCCAATTCTGGGTTGCCTCCATCAGCTCTCCGACGACCCTGGCCGGAGGCTCCGAGTCCGAAGGCAGAAAGAGAAAAACTGGGTCAGGGTCGCCGGCAGTGGTGGAGCCCGGTGTGGCAGTCCCGAGGGCTACTATGAGCTACCCCGGGTCCACCTCACCATGTGTTGGGCAGTGTGACATTAATATTGAAATTTCTGATATATTGGAACACACTTGACTGAACTCTGGCTCCACCACTGTCCAGGACTCCAGCGATCTTGGGTGCTTGGGTTCCTCCGGTCCATCGGGTGCCTCATCCCCGTTGGCCCCCTCCGCAGAAGCTGGACCCGCCTCTTCATCAATGGGAAGCCCAGGTGGTGGCTGCTCCTCTCTGGTGACCCTGGCCGGAGGCTCCGAGTCCAAAGGGAGAAAGAGAAAAACCGGGTCAGGGTTGCCGGCAGTGGTGGAGCCCAGTGTGGCAGTCCCGAGGGCTACTGTGAGCTGCCCCGGGTCCACCTCACCATGAGTTGGGTAGTGTGACATTAATATTGAAATTTCTGATATATTGGAACACACTTGCCTGAACTCTGGCCCCACCACTGTCCAGGACTCCGGCAATCTTTGGTGCGTGGGTTCCTCTGGTCCGTCGGGTGCCTCATCCTCATCGGCCCCCTCCGCGGAAGCTGGACACGCCTTGTCATCAATGGGCGGCCCAAGTGGTGGCTGCTCCTCTCCGGTGACCCTAGGATGGAGCTCAAAGAGGATAGGAGAGGGAGAGCGATTAGGGTTGCCGACAGTGGCAGAGCCCGGCGAAGGCGGTCCAGATGTGGCTTGGGGCCGCACCCAACTCCCCTCCCCAAAAGCCAGGCAAGATCCCTCCACCATCAACAAATGAACTACAGGAGAGACTACTTGCCTGTGCTTAAGCTCTACCACGGCCCCACGCAGTGGGCATGATGACGGTAGCAGGAGTGTAACTCTCGTGCGCCATCTTCCACGTCTCTGGTTCCTCTGGCTTGGCGGCCGTGGACGACTCCTTAGTTGGCCCATGGGCTGGACCCTCCTGGTCTTCTGGCTCCTCCTCCCCTGAGCGACCTAGATCTGGGACCGATGGGCTTGTTGGGCACATAGAGAAGAGTCATTGAGACCTGGCATGAGAGTACTGTATGCCTCTGGGACGGAGAACTTAGGGGACTGCATGCCCCGAGTCTGCTCACCAGGAGGCAGGTAACATGAATCATTGATTGTGTAACTCGAATGAAAAGAAACTTGTCTTTTCTCCTGGCACTGGAAGTCCCCAGTGGTCTCTGAGGCGTCTTCTCTACTAGCGTTCCTCGTCGGGTTGCAGCTCCACCTCCCTCGGGGAGAGCTCTCTCAGTGTCTCAGCCATCTCCGGGAGGAGCCACGGCTTTACTTCCAAGATGAGGTCCATTTCAGCCAGGAGAGCCTGCCTACATTCCTTCATCTCCTCCCGTGATGGGGCGGAGCATTGCTCAGAGCGGGAAGGAGAAGCTGCAGTTTGAGGGACTGGATGCTTCTTGTTGTGGGGCTTCCTCCCTCTCCTCCTCTTGGGTGAAGCGGGGATGAGGTCAGCCGGAACGGGGAGCACCATGCCGGGAAGTGGATCACCTGCGCAGAGAGACCCCGCGTCCTCGGGAAGGAAGAGCGAAGTGGACGCGAGGAGCTCGAGCACTGGGAGATCCTCAGCCGATTCCTCACATGGCACGGCAAAGATGTCCCGGAGGATCTCCATTGCCTCTGGATGATCCCAGAGGCTGTCTTGCTCCATCACCTTCCTCACAGTGTCCCGAGCCTGACGACCTGTCGAAGAGGGACAGGGCCTCTGCGTCCAGGAAAGAACCTCCTCCAGTAGACATAACGAGCACTGCTCCCTATCTAACTCCATCTCCATCTTCTCGTCCACAGGCTGAGTGGACACTGGCCCGGGAAACGGAAGGGATCCGAGGAGGGAGGAAGTCTTTCTCTGACGGAAGCATTTCTTCTGACGAGGGGCCGGCTCCGATCATGGAGAGGCATCCTCCAGCTCTGCATCAGGAATGGGAAGGATGATGGAGAGGATGGCGTCTACCCTATGGATCTCCTGGAAGTGACAGTAGCACTGCTCGAAGTCCTCCGCGACAAGTCGTGCTGACTCCCGCTCCTCGGGAGACCAAGACCACTGAAAGGCGAAGCCCCCCTCCTTCGGTAAATCCTGGGCCTCCTGCTCCTCGTCTGTCCAAGTCATTATGTCCATGTATGCGGAGGAAAGGAGAAAGGAAAAAAAAAACACAACTCTACTCCGCTGGATTTTTTTTTTTTACAGTTTGGACATTCTGTCATGATCCCCTGTGCGCCATTACACGGCGCACGAGGGAGAGAATGAAAAACTCAATCGCAGGAGTAGAGAGTGCTGTGTTTATTGAAATTCACCAAAGTGACAAATCCAACTTTCACCAAATACAGTTCAGTCAACCACACATTATATGGGGAAATGTAATGACAGAGTTAGTCACCAAGGATTCAGGGCACCTGCCGAATGCTCAACAGCCTGGTGAATATAGAGCCTGGTGCTACAGGGCTGCGTAGTGCACGGAACAGGAAATGTGAATGAGAGTGAATGGAGCATGTGTATGTGTGTGTGCGTGTCGGTGTGCGTGTGTGTGTATGTGTGTGTGTGTGTGTGCGCGTGAGCACCGGTGACAGTGCAGCTGACGGAGCTTGACAGGAGGAGAGGGTGTGCCAGAGCTGTCAGAGGGAAAACTAGGACAAATCATAACAACGAGTCAGAACCAGGTTTGGCCTCCAAACCCAGATTCACAACAGTTATTCTGTGTTTCCCCTATCTCAGTTCAGTTGGGTTTTTGAATTCTCTGTATTTATTATTATTCATTATCTTAGTTATGTTATGTTCTTTATTCTGGCTTGAGTTTAATGTTTTATGATTGAAAGAATAATTCCATATTTGTCCTCTATATTTATGGAATTTCATATTTGTCTTACATTGTTCATGTTTGTCTTACATTGGCCTCTGTCTCAGAGTCTGTGTGACTGGGCTAAAAATCCTGATGCAGCTGTCCTCTGATATCACCTGCTTTAGTTCACCTTGTGAATTTCCTGTGTGACTGTTGCTGAGTGGGTGCCATGGTTCCTGAGAGAGAGACATAATCTGTACACGATGTTTTTGACCAGATGTACTGAACCATTCACTATGGACATTCTTTCCTACACCCCTCAGATAAAGAATGCTTTAAAGACTGAGTGATGTGTGTTTGAATCAGAATGATGCGCAAATAAGCTCTGAGACTATTTTGCATTATTTCTCCACTGGCCAGTGTGATTAAATTTGCTGAAACTCTGATCCTGCCTTGTTTTTTGACTGAAGTTCATCACAGATTTTTTCCATCAATGATTATCTGCTCATTATTATCACTTGTTTTAGGTATATGTTCCCTGGTCCTGTGTTCATGCCTGTTGTTTACTTTTTGTCTCAGCCCTCATGTTTTTCCATGCCCGTAGCCACTCCCTGCTGTTTCTGATTCCCCTGAATGCACCCATCTGTCTCGTGCTGTTTTGATTGCTCCCCTGTCTATATGTACCAGTGTTCAGTCAATGTCTAGTGTGGCATCATTAATGTTTCTGCTCCATGTCTCTTGTGATTTCCCTTGCCAGTCCAGTCCTTGAATTATTACGTCTTAGTAAGTTCTGTGTAGTTTAGTTTATGTTCTGCTTTTTCAGCCCCCATGCTGCTATTTCTTTGTGTCGAGAGTCAGTTAAATAAATCCCTGTTTTTCACCACATCCTGCCTGCGCCTGGGTCCTCTCCACCACTCACCTTTTCGACAACAACAGATTTTGATTGAAAACAGCTACTGGACTATGTAAGGTTGTAGGAGGATGAAATGACCTTACTTCAGCTGGATTCCCCCAGTTACCACAATGTACACCAATGTAAAAAAGGCACACAGTCCAACATCTTAGCAGAGCTCTGATTTTTTTTTTTTTTACTTTTACACAGTGCAGACAAACATGACAGTTCAGATGAGCATGGATTCCCCATCACACCAGAAGACTAAATGACACCATTCAGGGTTACCCCGAATAATAAATACATGGGCAACTACCAAACACACATGAAAAGGTGATGACTACCACACCAATAAAATATTTACACAATGCCAACTGATTTTAAATATATAGTTAACACACAATATTTTTTTCATATTCACTTTTATCCATCCATCCATACATACATCCATCCACCAATCTTCTACCGCTTTTCCAGAGGTCCAGGTCACGGAGGCAGCAGTCCAAGCAGAGAAGAAAAGACTTCCTTCTCCCCAGCCACCTGTTCCAGCTCTTCAGAGAGAATACCAAAGCATTCCCAGGCCAGCTGGGATACAACATGTCTCCAGCGAGTCCTGTATCTGCCTCAAGGTCTCATCCCAGTGGGATGCACCCGAAACACCTCAAGTGGGAGACGTCCAGGAGGCATCCTGATCAGATGCCCATACCACCTCAACTGACTCCTTTCAATGTGGAGGAGCAGCGGTTCTACTCTGAGCCTCTCCTGGATGACTGAGATCCTCGCCTTATCTCTAAGGGTGAGTCCAGCAATCCTACGGAGAAAGCTCATTTCAGCCGCTTTTACCCTAACCCTCACCCTAGCCCCATTTCTAATTCCCCCAAATAAATTAAACTAAATTAAAGAAAACCAAACTTCTTTCCAACCTCCCCTCCCTCTTCAGTCCAGTTGGTCTGCTCGGATAGGACTAATCAAGTCCACCTGGCCCCGGTTAACACTACTCAGTGGCGCCCCTGTATGACAGTGATAAACAATGTCTCCAGGCAACCTCAGAGAGAGAGAGAGAATGTCAAGTTTTTTTTCTTTTCGTGCTTCCCCAGTTGAAATGGATTAACCTATCTGTCAGAGTTTTAACAGGATTCCACAAAAGTAACCAAACAGCTTATCCATTTTTTTCCTCCTTAATTTAATTCATTGGAAATGGACATTTGCCTTTAGGCTGGCTGATGGTAGGGTGAGTGGTGAAAAACCTTTAACACACACACACACACACACACACACACACACACACACACACACACACAAACCTTTAAAACTGTGCAACATTTAAATACAAATACAAACACACCCTTCAAATACCAGTAGTTAACAATAAATAATTATACTGTAGTTTGCAATGAATAACGTTAACTTCATTAATTATATTAAGATAAAATGCCATAATTTATTTCTTAACTTATATAAATTATCTCCCTAAAACAACAACCAATCTTATTTTACTTTTTTTTTACTTTTTCCATTTTTTCTAATGTTATATTTTTAAACCCAAATTTATTCAATTATCAATACATTATCAATTATCGCAGGTCCATGGTCGATTTTGTTATCGTGTCATCAGACCTGCGATCATATGTCTTGGACACTCGGGTAAAGAGAGGTGCAGAGCTGTCAACTGATCACCACCTGGTGGTGAGTTGGATCTGATTGCAGGGGAGGATGCCATTCAGACCTGGTAGACCCAAATGTATAGTGAGGGTGTGCTTGGAAAGTCTGGCTGAGGCCACTGTCCAGGGGGTCTTCAACTCCCACCTCTGGAAGAACTTCAGCCACATTCCGAGGGAGTTTGGCGACATGGAGTCTGAATGGGCCATGTTCTCCACCTCCATTGTTGAAGCGGCGGCCCAGAGCTTTGGCCGCAAGGTTGTAGGGGCATCTCGTGGTGGCAACCCCCAAACCAAGTGGTGGACACCGGTGGTGTTAAGCTCAAGAAGGAGTCTTATCAGGTTTGGTTGACTTGTGGGACTCCCGAAGCAGCTGAGGCGTACCAGCAGGCCAAGCGGACTGTGGCTCGGGTGGTTGCTGAAGCAAAAACTCGGGTATGGGAGGAGTTCGGTGAGTCCATGGAACAAGACCTTCGGTTGGCCTCGAAGAGATTCTGGCAACCTGTCCGGCAGCTCAGGAGGGGGAAGCAGCTCCCTGTCCACACTGTGTATGGTGCGGATGGGGCGCTCTGCTGACTTCGAATGGGGATATTGTCGGGCAGTGGAAGGAATACTTCGAGGATCTCCTCAATCCCACTAATGTGCCTTCCACAGAGGAAGCAGGGCTTGTGATTGAGGGTGATGACTTGCTTATCACAGGGGCTGAGGTCACATGGTGGTTAAAACGCTCTTTTGTTGCCGGGCCCCAGGGGTGGACGAGACTCACCCTGAGTACCTCAAGACCCTGGATGTTGTAGGGCTGTCATGGTTGACACGCCTCTGCAACATTGCATGGAGGTTGGGGGCAGTGCCTTTGGCATGGCAATCTCAGGTGGTGTTTCGTCTCATCAAAAAAGGGGACCGGAGGGTGTGCTCCAGCTTAAGAGGGATCACACTCCTCAGCATCCCTTGGAAGGTCTATGCCAAGGTACTGGAGAGGCGAGTCTGGCCGTTTGTCGAACCCCGGATTCAGGAGGAGCAATGTGGTTTTCGTTCTGGCAGTGGCACATCAGACCAGCTCTTTACCCTCACAAGAATCCTCGAGGGATCGTTTGCCCAACCATTTTACATGTGTTTTGTGGACTTGGAGAAGGCATTCCACTGCGTCCCTCATGTTTATTTTGAGGGGGGTGCTTCTGGAGTATGGGGTATCGGGCTTGTTGTTACGAGCTCTTTGGTCTCTGTACGACCATTGTGAGAGATTGGTTCATATTGCCAACACTCGGTAGGACTCATTCCCAGTGAGAGTTTGACTCCACCAGGGCTGCTCTTTGTCACCGATCCTGTTCATAATTTTTATGGACAGGATTTCTAGGCACAGCCGGGGAACGATGGGTGTATTGCTTGGTGACCACAGGATCTCATTTCTGTTGTTTGCAGATGATGCTTTCCTGCTGGCTTCATCAAGCAATGACCTACAGGTCTTGCTGGGACAGTTTGCTGCTGAGCGTGAAGCGACTGGGATGAGAATCAGCACCTCCAAGTCTGAGTCCATGGTCCTCAGCAGGAAAAAGGTGGATTGCCCTCTCCGGGTTGGGGAAAAGCGGAGTGTCCAAGTGGAGGAGTTTCAGTATCTTGGGGTCTTATTCTCGAGTGAGGGGAGAATGGAGCGAGAGATTGACAGATTAATCGGATCAGCATCTGCAGTGATGCGGACGTCGTACTGGCCTGTTGTGATGAAGAGGAAGCTGAGTTCTAAGGCAAAGCTGTCGATTAACTGGTAAATCTATGTTCCTACCCTTACCTATGATCATGAGCTTTGGGTAATGACTGAAAGAACGAGATTGCGGATACAAGCGGCTGAAATGAGCTTTCTTCCTAGGATTGCTGGACTCACCCTCAGAGATAGAGTGAGGAGCTCTGTCATCCGGAGCAGCTCAGAGTAGAACCGCTGCTCCTTCACATTGAAATGAGCCAGTTGAGGTGGTATTGGCATCTGATCAGGATGCCTCCTGGACACCTCCCACTTGAGATGCTTTAGGCACGTCCCTCTGGGAGGAGACCCCGGGGCAGACCCAGGACTCGGTGGAGAGATTATGTCTCCCAGATGGTCTGGGAACGCCTCTCTGAAGAGCTGGAGCAGGTGGCGGGGGAGAAGGAAGTCTTTGCTTCTCTGCTTGAACTGACCTGGACCTCCGTAGAAGTGGTAGAAGATGAATGGATGGATAGATTGATATCAATACATTAACTATTTTAAAATACTACCACCAGTGACAAAATAACCCGATAATAAGAAAACAAACATTAAAGTCAGCTCAATAAATTTTACACCATAACTACACCACTGCTCAACAGCTGCAGACTAACTAACTTTCATTCATGTTCCCTTTATTCAACATGTTGTTTCCTTTTCCAAGATACTAGTCTTCAGAAAACTAGTTTGACTTAACACCTCCCACTCAATCTTTCTGGGGAGATCACTGATTCATACTCAAAATTGATCGTTTGGAGGATTTCCATCTAACTTGAAAGGATCACTTGCTCTTCAATGGGCAATAAAACAACCAGCCGACACACATCCCTGTGAAGGACATTATCTTTTAAGTTCTCCTTTAACCCCTTGCACTCTGGTCAATTTCCCTAAAAACGCCAAAAAATAACGTAACCAAAGTAAATCAAAAGCTGTTCTTCAACCCTTTGCAGCATCTTCATGGGGTTGATCTCATTTAAAAGAATACACTTTGAATTTTTTGGCAAAACAGTCATAATCTCTCTAAGTGCTCCTGCCACTGAGTAACAGTCATCTAAACAAACTGAACTTGAAGAAAATAAATTTGGCCTGGGTGTTTTTTTGGATACAAATGCTTGCAAATAACACACAGCTTCAGATACTGGCTGGAAAATGCAACAGAAATGTAGAACCAAGTGTTATCCAGCTGAGGTCAAAATTTTGTAACAATACCACAAAAAATGAATATATTACACAGCTTTTTTCTTAGGTTGTTCCTAGGCATTTTTGAACTGTGCCAAATTGTGCCAAATGGCACAGTTTGGAAAAACGTCTGTAACTTTTGAATGATTGAATATAGAAGCTTCATCTTGGGCTCTTAATGAAAGGTGAAGGGCTGTGTGTGTGTGTCTGTGGGGGGGGGGGGGGGGGTTATTCATTCATGAATGAATGAATGAATGAACAAACAAGCCCCCACACACAAAGAAGAATGCCACGTAAAAAATGTGTGGCTTTTTTTACAAGAAAAAATAACCTACAGTGCACTAAAAATTATACTAGAATATCTGTAATGTAGAAGATAACAACTTCCCCCCCCCCCCCCCGCTACAGAGGACGGACATCGCCCATCGACACATGACGGAAAGCGGTGACGGTGCGCCGTGGTCTACTACGCACAGTTGCACTAAAATATCTGCAATATATCTGCAATCCGCTACAGAAGAGTAGCGGGGGGGGGGGGGGCGTTCACAACATGACGGACCCGGACCGGAGCAGTTGTAATTTTCCGATCGGTCAGAAGTGATTTGGATTACAATTTTCAGGGATAATGAATAATTTAGCTTATAACACTTACCTGTCCACAACAGCAATGTTGCTGGCGAACTTCTCTTCCTCATTGTCAGACGAACATGACGCTGGTCCGCTTGTTACGGACTCGTGGTTCTGGTCATGCAACCCGGTCAAACCATAATTCCATTATTGCGGTTTTGCGCTTCCATGATTGCGGTTTTGGCGAACGATTTTTCAAAACAAATAAGAACAGTAGTTAGAAAAAAAGACTGGCAAACGCCTATGTGTCACCGAGCCTTACACAAAACAGCTTTCGAACTTCTGTGCTTCAATTGGCTGGCTGTATTCGCAGCCGTTGGTAGGCGGGTCCTTCTTGCTAGGTTTTCAGTCATTGGTTCTTCAAGGTTTCAGAAACCCAATTCAAGGCTCTTATTAGTCGAATGAGAGGTCAATCACATCTAAACCAATCAGAGCACTCCTTTGGCTTTCTGTTCGTGGCTGTGTCTGTAGTGGAAGAACGGAAATGAAGCTTTTTTTTTTTCAGTGCCTCCTAGGACGCACAGTGTGCATCCTAGGACACCCTCGTGCGCCCTAGGACGCAGAGACGTGTCCACCCGCGGTACACCGAAGTGCAACAGGTTAATCTATCGGATCTTTATTTCTTTGCTCTCACAGATTTCATTACAGGGACACTGTAGCTTTGGAAGACTTTTACATCAACATCCCTCACAATGCCCTTACTATCCAGATATGTACTGATGACTCTGCCAAGCCTGACCTGTCCCCTTATTGCATTTTGGTCACACAAACAGATGATGTCCCCAACAGCAATGTTTCTCTCCACTGTGTGCCATGTAATCATGATGAAAAGATTTTGGCAGTTCAGTTGACTCCATTTTCTCCAGAACTTGGTCACTTCAGACTGCATTGCTCGAAGCCTTTTGTAAGACTAACTGGTGAAGTCAAAGGTCTTAACGTCTCCACTTGAACAAGCTCGGCCAAACAAGAGGGAATTGAGTGTTACATAGTGAATACAGTCTTCAAGGCTCTGCATCCTACCATTGATTGGACATTTATTTGCAAGGTCTGATGCCAAGTAAAGAGCTGTAAGAAACTCACTGTAACTCAGTGCAGACTCCTTTCCGAGAGCCTGGAGTGCCCTCTTCACAATGCGCACAGCAGCTTCTGCAGCACTGTATCTGTGCGGAGAATCAGCTGGTTGGATTTCCCATGCCCAAACTGTCCCATTCCTTGCAGTGGTCTCCTCCAAGGTAGTCTTATTCTAGCTATCCATGAATGTGTATAATTCTTTCAGGATTGGTTTCACTCCCACAAAATTAGTACATGGGTCTGACCAGACCTTTCTTGGATGCCCTTGGATTACTGTAAACCTTTGGTCATCATGGTAGGCAATCAGAAATGATTCAGTGGGCATAGAATTTGCCAGTAAAGTGTGGACGGCTTTGCTGGCCATACAGAAAAAAAAAAAAAAAAAATTAAAGGGAAAAAAAAAACCAGCCTTTGAGAGTCACTCTTCTTTTGACATCATGCTTCACCTGGTAAGGTCCAAAGAGGTTGACGGTGACATACTCAAAGAGTGATTCAGGTTCATTCCTTTCAAGCAGCAGATCACCCATCACTTGTTGGCACTTCTTTGCTTTAGCCCTCCTGCAGATTATGCAACTGTTAACAACCTTTTGGGCAATTGTCCTTCCTTTTATGACCCAGGCCTTTCTTCTCATCTTAAGAAGGGTTCCAGCCACTCCATCATTACCTTCACCATGAGACTCCCGAGGTAACAATGTAGATACCCATGAGTCAGAAGGCAAAAGGGGAATGGCGGCATGGTCTTCCTTTAAGCTCTGCACTTTTCTGCCCCAGACAAAAAGCCCAGAGTCCTGTTCTTTATAAGCTATGAGCCTGTCTGTTGTAGTGCTTGGGAAATTGCTGCCCTCGTGTACAGCAAGGAAAAGGTCATGCAGAGCATTTTTTTTTTCTCTTTGATCTATTTAGGCTCAAGTTTGGTCAAAGGAACCTTTTTGCTGCCCTCCAAATTGAAGCAATTGTCTTAAGTCTTGTGAGGTCACTGAACAGCTTGACATCCACAAGACTGTTGACTCTTGACCTTGCAGGTGGTCTCCGTTCAGTCTGAACATGGTCTTGGCTTCATTTTTTCTTTTTTTTTGTACTTATTTTGTACCCGTAGGTAGATTTGTTTTGCAGTCTGGTGACAAGCCACCAGCTGCCGGTCGCTGCATGCGCAAGCACCCCGTATCCCTAACCTGCATGTTTTTAGCATGTGGGAGGAAACCGGAGAAATCCCGGAGTAAACCCACGCAACACGGGGAGAACATGCAAACTCCACACAGATCACTGTTGGCCGGGGGCAGGGATCGAACCCATGATCTCATGATCCCCGCGATCCCCCGGCCGAGGGTAAAACTGTGCTGCCACAGTGCTAACCACTGCGCCACCGTGCAGCCTATTCATGCTGGTTTCATTGCCTTGGCCCTTGTCAATTTGGCAACAAAGGCTTTCTTTTGCAGCTTGTTGATGCTCTTTCTGGCTGCAATTGCCATTTCTCTTGCAGATTTAATTGGCCATTCACTCAAGGGAAGGCTCAAGAACTTTTGCCAATTTTGCAACTCTAAGTCTTTTTCCAGGTCTTTGGGACTGCCCCCTCTTGTGATTAGGTCAGCAATATTCTCAGGACCATGGATCCACCACCAATCTTGGACTTGGGAGTTTCTTTGGATTTCTCCAATCCGATTGGTGAAGTAAGGTTGGTAACCATAACTGAGTTTTTCCACCTGAAGGAGCTTTGTCCCCCTGGCTGCTTTAATGCCTTTTATTGTGTTTTAATTTACCGTCCTCCTGGTCCTGCAAGTGTCTTTCTTTTTTTTACAGACTTTTTATTTTCTCTTATTGAATTGGAGAGGGTTTTAATTATTGGTAATTTTAACATTCATGTTGATGATGTTACCTGTAACACAGCTGTTGACTTTTTATCCATCACTCATTTTTATAACCTCATCCAGCATGTTCCAGGCCCTACGCACGCTAAGGGTCATACCTTGGACCTTGTTTTTTTCTTTGGGCTTGAATATTGAAAATGTGTGTGGATGACTTCCAGATCAGTAGTATTCTCTGGGCCCCTCCCCAATCTGACCAGTGATGACATGTTTAGTCGCTCGTAATCCTTGAACCGCTGGCTGTCTGTGTGGTGTCCTAAAAATGACGTGGGCTACACTGACAATTGGAGCTCTTTTTGGGGAAAACCTGGTCTTATGAGACGAGACAGCATTCATCCCACTTTGGATGGTGCTTCTCATTTATCTAACAATCTGGCATCTTTTTTATCCAAATTTCCAAAACCGTGACTACTCAGAGTTGGGACCAGGAAGCAGAGTCGCAGTCTTACACGCCTCTCTGCAGCTCCTCTTCATCCGCCACCCCTCAACTTAGCCCCTGTCTTCCCCATCAGAGAATCGTTGTCTGCTCCCTCCAAAGTGAATAAAAATATAATGTATAAGCATCCCAAAGTGATAAAGCAAAATATTGGTAAAACTCAAATTAAACATAAAGCCTCTAAATTGAATGATTTGGCCTCTGTTCCTCCTCATAATTTAAAAATTAAATGTGGTTTATTAAATATTAGGTCTCTAACTCCCAAGTCTCTGTTAGTCCATGATTTGTTAATTGATCATCAGATTGATTTAATTTCCCTGACAGAGACTTGGTTAGGGCAAGAGGATTATGTTGGTTTAAATGAATCAACTCCCTCTGGTTATTTAAACTGTCAAAATCCCAGAAGTTCTGGTAGTGGAGGAGGAGTAGCAACAATTTACCATTCCAAATTATTAGTTAATGTAAAGCAAAAAACATGTTATAATTCCTTTGAGGGCCTGGTCCTCAGTATTGGGCACTTTAGCAATTTTAGGTTAAACCCAATTTTATTTGCCATAGTTTATCGTCCCCCATCAACCTACTCAGAATTTTTATCCGAATTTGCTGATTTCTTAGCTGATTTAGTGCTGAAATCTGATAGAATAATTATAGTAGGGGACTTTAATATACATGTGGATATAGATAGTGACTGCCTTAATGTGGCATTCAATTCAATATTAGATTCGATTGGGTTTTCTCAGAAAGTAGGAAATTCTACTCATTACCTCCACCATACATTGGACCTTGTTTTGACATATAGCATAGAAATAGAAAATCTTGTAGTGTCTCCTCATAACCCTGTACTGTCAGACCATTGTCTGTTAACCTTTGATTTTACTATTTCTGACTATTTGGCTCCTAAAGAAAAATATTATTACAGTAGATGCCTCTCAGATGATGCTGTTTCCAAATTTATGCAGATTGTTTCCTCTATGCCATGTGTCAACACAACGGAAATAAGCTATAGACAGCTTGCTCCTTCTGTAATTGATAACATGGTGGATAGTGTTTCAGCTTCTCTGCATCAGACTCTAGACTTGGTGGCCCCCTTAAAAAAGAAAAAGTCTAATCAGAGATTTCTAACTCCTTGGTTCAACACAGAAACTCGTACCTTAAAACAGAAGACTCGTTAATTAGAAAGAAAATGGCGCTCTACTAATTTAGATGAAATCTATTTAGCTTGGAGAAATCATCTTTTAATTTATAAAAAATCTCTTAGAAAAGCTAGAACGAGTTATTACTCTGCATTAATAGAAGAGAACAAGAATAATCCCAGGTTTCTTTTCAGTACTGTAGCCAGGTTGACAAAGAGTCAGGACTCTGTCAATCCTAGCATTCCCTTAGAGCTTACTAGTCAGGACTTTATGAACTTTTTCAATAATAAAATTTCATCCATCAGAGATAAAATCAATCAGATTCTTCCCACAGTTAACTTAAATACTGTAACTACTACAACTCCTTCTATTGATGTCTGTCTTGATGAGTTTACTCCAATCGACCTTTGTGAGTTAGACAAAATAGTTTCCTCATCCAAACCTTCAACTTGTCTTTTAGACCCTATTCCTACCAGGTTATTTAAAGAAGTCTTCCCACTTATTGGTAGCTTTATTCTTCATATAATCAATTCTTCATTAACTTTAGGCCATGTACCGCAGGCTTTTAAAATGGCTGTAATTAAACCCTTACTCAAAAAGCCAACGCTAGATCCAGGAGCTTTAGCTAACTATAGACCAATCTCTAATCTCCCTTTCATTTCAAAAATCTTAGAAAGAGTTGTTGCTGCACAATTATTTGACCACCTGCAGGGAAATGGTTTACTTGAAGAGTTTCAATCTGGGTTTAGAATCCATCATAGTACTGAAACAGCCTTAGCGAAGGTCACTAACGACCTCCTCATTGCATCTGATAATGGACTAGTTTCTGTACTTGTCCTTTTAGACCTTAGTGCAGCTTTTGATACTATCGATCATAATATTCTACTTGATAGATTAGAACACTATGTTGGACTTAATGGAACTTCGCTGCAATGGTTTAGATCTTATTTATCTGATAGGTTCCAGTTTGTTCATGTAAATAATGAGTTTTCTTTCAACTCATAGCTTAGTCATGGAGTTCCACAGGGATCTGTGCTAGGCCCTACTCTTTTTAGTTTACATTATTAGAAAGCACTGTATACATTTTCATTGTTATGCAGATGACACACAATTATACCTGTCAATGAAGCCAGATGATAGTAATCAATTACTAAGACAGCCAAGTTAGAAGCCTGTCTTAAGGAAATCAAAGCTTGGATGACTTGTAATTTCCTGCTATTAAATTCAGATAAGACTGAAGTCATTCTTGTTGGTCCAAAAAACCTTAGAAATTCCTTTCCAAATCAAACTTTCAGTTTGGATGCGGTTACTCTTTCTCTTAATAGCTCTGTGAGGAACCTTGGAGTTATTTTTTGATCAGGATTTGTCCTTCAATTCACATATTAAATTTGTTTCTAAGACTGCCTTCTATCATTTGCGTAATATGTTAGAAGAATTGGCCAAAGTGACTAGCCAGCAGGACAAAATATTAGACCTAATACAGGAGGTACAAGCCCTACATTCAATAATAAAAGAAAAAGACAAAAAAATTATGGACCTGGAGCAACACGGGCGTCTTTTGGAGCAACGTGTCGAGGATCTTGAACAAGGTTCTCGCATTGATGACATAGTTATAAGTGGACTAGACATCAGATATCAGTCGTACGCCCATGCCGCTACAGGACTGAGTGGTGAACATGCTTCCATAAGTGAATCAATGTCCTTAGAAAACCAAGTGCTTCAGTTCCTTAATGATAAAGACATTAAGGTAGAAGCCAATGCAATCTCAGCCTGTTATGCTTTACCGAAGAAAGATAACAAAACAAAGAAATCAATTGTGATGCGCTTTGTGAACAGGAGGGTGAAAAATGACATACTGAGGCAGGCCAAAAAACTAAAGGAAACTCAAGTTTACCTAAATGAACACCTGACAAAAAAAACAAAAAACGCTGAATTAGCACGGCAAGCACGGATGCTAAAGAAACATAATAAGATACAGACAACCTGGACAAGAAATTGTAGAATTTGGATTAAACTAAATGGAACACCTGAGCAAGCAAAAAGTATAATGATCAGAGATGCTACTGACTTAGATAAATACAGATGAACACTGACTATGAAACACAGAGTGAGGAAACTCAAACTCTAAAAATATGCCACTATGCTGAACATAAACCACAAGAGATGGAGAATGATATTGATCCTGATAACCACTTTTTCAATAATATTCATAACCACTGTGAATATTACACTGAAAAGCAATTCAAAAGTCAAGTGCAATTAGATGGTAAACTGTCAATAATACACTTCAATAGCAGAAGTCTTAACAAAAACTTCTCACAGATTCAGGACTATTTAAAACAGCTAAACAGAAAATTCACAGCTATAACAGTCTCTGAAACCTGGCTTAATGAAGACCAGGCTCCCCTGATGGCAATAGAGGGATATCAGATGTTTAACATTAACAGATCTCAAAAAAAGGGTGGTGGTGTTGCACTGTATATTGATGACCTATATAGATGTAAGCTTGTAAATGAAATGTCCTCAGCACCTACCAGGGATTCTGGAATGTGTTACTGTTGAGATTGACCTAGACAAAACAAAAAATCTAATCATAAGCTGCATATACAGAACGCCGGGAACTTGCATTGAGACATTCAGAGATAAATTAGTCGAGCTGTACAATAATATTACTAGTAAGAAAATGGTAGCAATTTGTGGAGATTTCAATATTGATCTACTTAATCCACATCAACAAAATGTAGTTACAGAGTTCATGAACTCTATGTACAGCATGAGTCTATATCCCACAATAACACATTCCAGTAGAATCACAGCTCACTCTGCTACACTTATTGACAACCTGTTTGTCAATGTTCTCGACAAGAAAATAGAAAGTGGATTATTGATAAATGATATAAGCGACCACTTGCCAATCTTTGCACTTATCCATGGCCACACGGGGCCCAACCCAGAAAAAATCTCAAAATCGTTCAGACACAAATCACCAAACGCAATCAGTTCTTTTAAAGAGGACTTGCTGAAGCAAGACTGGACAGAAGTCTATGTATCAGATGTAAATGAAGCCTATGACACATTTATAAACATTGTAACCACTCTTTATGAAAAAAACTGCCCATTAGTTAAAAAAAAGCTTAAACACAAATTTACTGACAAACCATGGCTAACCAAAGGACTACAAAAGGCGTGTAAAAAGAAAAATTTATTATATAAAGCTTTCATAAAGAAAAGGACAAAAGAAGCAGAGCAGCGGTATAAAACATACAAAAATAAGTTAACATATATAATAAGATGTAGTAAAAGAGACTATTACAGTAAAGAACTGGAAAAAAACAAAGACAATATTAAAAATACATGGACAATAATCAACAGTATCCTTGGAAATAAAAGCAGAAATACCAGCTACCCAACTAACATTCCAAAAAATAATAAATCGACTCCGAATGTGAATATAGCTTCACCTGCAGATGGATTTAATAATTTTTTTGTTAACATTGGACCTAAACTGGCCCGAGAAATACCCACTACGGTGCCAACAGGTGATTCAATATGCAATAACACTGCTGTAAAAGACACCATCTTCATAAAGAACACAGACGAAAGAGAGGTCATTGAAATTGTTAAATCGTTCAAAAGTAAAACATCTACTGACTGCGATGGTATTGATATGCTACTAGTCAAAACTGTTATCGAATGCATAGTGAAACCACTGACATATATCTGTAACCTGTCTCTCCAATCAGGTATATTTCCCAATGCAATGAAAATAGCTAAAGTAATTCCGATTTACAAGACAGGCGACAGAGGGGAACTCTCCAACTACAGACCAATTTCACTATTACCGCAATTTTCCAAGATACTTGAAAAAATATTCTATGAGAGAATTGACAACTTCATACTGAAGAATGTTTTATTGTGTGAGCAGCAATATGGGTTCAGACACAAAAGGACAACAGCATATGCCTTAATGGAATTTACAGAAAAAATATCAACAGCCATTGAAAATAAAGAGTATTCAGTTGGAGTATTCCTGGATCTTAAAAAAGCATTTGATACAGTAGATCACAATCTATTATTAAAGAAACTACAAAATTGTGGTATTAGAGGGGTAGCACTGTCCTGGTTAAGAAGTTACTTAAAGAATAGATATCAGTTTGTATGTGTTAACAACAAAAACTCAGAGCTACTGAAGGTCACCTGTGGAGTCCCACAGGGTTCAGTTTTGGGACCATTATTATTCAATATGTATATAAATGATATATGTAAAGTTTCAGAAAAAATGGACTTAATATTGTTTGCTGATGACACTAACCTGCTATGCAGTGGAAACAATTTGGAACAACTTCTGGATACACTCGGAAAGGAATTAGGAAAGCTGAAACTGTGGTTTGATTCAAACAAATTAACGCTCAATTTAAGCAAGACAAAATTTATAGTCTTTAACAACCATCACAACTACCCAGTACCCAAACTCACTGTAAATGGTGTAGAGATTGAAAGGGTATCCGAAACTAAATTCCTTGGAGTAATAATTGATAACAAACTGTGTTGGAAGCCACATATTAATTATATAAAAGGTAAAGTATCCAAATCAATTGCAATATTACACAGAGTGAAAAATTTGCTGAATCAACCCACACTATACACCTTGTATCATTCATTAATACTCCCATACATGACATATTGTAATGAAGTATGGGGAAATACATATAAAACAAACATATATCCACTCTTTATGCTTCAAAAGAGAGCTATTAGAATAATCAACAAAGCAGCTTACAGGGAACCAACGAACCCACTTTTTCTTAAACAAAAAACTCTCAAGTTGAAAGATCTGATCGACTTTAAAACCGCAATAATAATGTTCAAAGTGAAGAATCTATCACTGCCCGCAAATATCCAAAAGTTGTTCCAAACAAGGGAGAAACGATATCACTTCAGAGGAACATGTATATTTCAAAAGCCTACAGTGAGAACAACTACCAAGCAACACTGTATTTCAGTGCAAGGTGTCAGATTATGGAACGATTTTGGACCTGAATTAAAATCATGTACAAAGCTTGGACAATTTAAACAAAAACTAAAGGAAGAAATGCTCCAAACATATTTACAAGACGACATGTAAACTCACATAAGGATTGACATTTCCAGCCTGTGTTGTGTTATAGCTTAGTTTTTCTTTTTTCTCTGTGACACTATGTCTTAGATTTGTTTTTGAATAGTAACCGCTTAACTTAGACTAGCTCAGTTTTCTTTTTCTCTCAGTCATATTTTGTCTTAGCCTTGCTTTAAATTGTAATCACTCATCTTGTTTTCTCTTTTTTCTCCTTTGAATTCTTGGATGGAATATGGGTGGGCAATATAAGCTGCGGCTTCAGCCATCACCCATTTCGGATAACTCATGTGGAATTGTATAGTAGAAGGAGTCTTTGTCTAATTTGACCTTGTTGTTATATTATACAGTTTCTTTTAACCTGTAATGCACTATCCGAAATAAATAAATTCATTCATTCATTCATTCATTCATATTGCCAAGATTAGGAGCATCTTGTCTCAGAGTGATGCTGAGAAACTGATCCACGCTTTTGTTAGCTCGAGATTAGATTATTGTAATTCTTTATTATCAGGCTGTCCTAAAACATCTTTAAAAAGTCTTCAGCTGATCCAAAATGCTGCAGCAAGAGTTTTAACAGGTACTAGAAAGAGATATCATATCTCTCCGGTTCTGGCCTCCCTTCATTGGCTTCCCATAGAGTTTAGAATTAAGTTTAAAATCCTTCTTCTTACTTACAAAGCTCTAAACAATCAGGCTCCTTTTTATTTAAAAGATCTGATACTACCATATTATCCTAACAGAGCACTACGCTCCCAAAATGCAGGATTACTTGTAATACCTAGAATCTCCAAAAGTACAATGGGAGGCAGAGCCTTCAGCTATCAAGCTCCTCTCCTGTGGAATCAGCTGCCAATCTGGATTCGGGAGTCAGACTCGATCTCTGTTTTTAAGAATAGGGCTAAAACCTACCTTTTTGATATAGCCTACAATTAGGGAGGGATCATGTGTTTCTGAACCCTCCCTTAGTTATGCTGCTAATAGGTTTAGTCAGCCGGGGGACCTCCAGTAATGCACTGGGCCTCACTCCTTTCCTCACTCTCTATGAAATATTTTTTTTTTTGCTGGTCATTAACATCTGTTTGTTCTCTCCCATAGATTGAGTCCCCATCGTGCTGTTTGCTCTCTACATGTCTGTTCTTTTCTTCTTCTCTATCCCCTCACCCCCCAGCCAGTCGCAGCAGATGACTGCCCCTCCCTGAGCCTGGTTCTGCTGGAGGTTTCTTCCTGTTAAAAGGGAGTTTTTCCTCTCCACCGTCGCCAAGTGCTTGCTCACAGGGGATCGCCTGATTGCTGGGGTCTTTCTGCAACTGTGGGGGTTCCCCCCTACAGTTGATAGTGCTATGAGATGACTGTTGTTGTGAAATGGCGCTATATAAATAAAGTTGAATTGAATTGAATTGAATCAGTGATCACAACTGTGTGTTTTTTAATGTTTACTTCCCTGTGAATCCTCACCCTCAGAAAATGGCAACAAAAAGGTGGATTATTAACCAAGAGGCAGCAAATGACTTCTCTGAGTTGTTTAAGCCACACTAACTGATGGGAATTAAAGATCCTGATGCCTTTACTCAGACAGTTAATAACCATTGTATTTCACTGGTGCCACTTTTAGACAAAGTGGCACCAGTGAAATCTGTCTTTGCTTCTCCTAAAAAGACTTATCCTTGGATAAATGACTCCATTCGATCCTTTAGGGGAAACTGTTGTAAGGTAGAACACTTATGGAAATCCACCCAATTGGAGGTTCACAGACTCCATCTAAGGGAACTTAGAGCCTCCTTAAATGACATGCTGAGGGATGCCAGGAATCAGTATTTTTCAAAAATATTTTTCACAAATAAGAAAAATCTTAGTCTTATTTGACACAATTATCCTTCTTTTCTCATCTGCTGCCCCTCTAATCCCTGTGTTCTGTAAAGCAGACAGTAACAAATTTCTTAATTTCTTTGTTGATAAGATCAGAG
Source organism: Pholidichthys leucotaenia (assembly GCA_020510985.1). Classification (NCBI taxonomy): domain Eukaryota; kingdom Metazoa; phylum Chordata; class Actinopteri; order Cichliformes; family Pholidichthyidae; genus Pholidichthys; species Pholidichthys leucotaenia. Next base: position 315,728,199 of record CM035847.1, on the reverse strand, counting down.
GTATCAGAGAAAGCATTTTGCCATCATCTTCTTTTAACTGTGCCAGTGTTTTGCCCACACCTTGTACTTGGTTCGCTTTTAACCCAGTGACCCTTCAGGACATCACGGCTCTGCTGCAGAAGATGAAATCTTCCTCTTCTCCTGCTGATGTGCTCCCTATTAAGCTGTTTTTTGGCAGTTTTTGAGTCAATTGGTCCTTCAGTTGTTGAACTGATAAACATTTCACTTTCAGCAGGTGTGGTTCCCAGCCCCTCCAAACATGCTGTGGTTGAACCAATACTTAAGAAGCCGAGTTTGGATCCATCACAGCCAAATAATTGTGGGCCAATCTCTAAACTCCCTTTCATATCAAAAATTTTGGAAAAGGTAGTGGCTGAGCAGCTTATGTCATTTTTGGCAAATTGTAATATCATGGATAAATTTCAGTTGGGCTTTCGGAAAAATAATTCTACCGAAACAGCTTTAGTCAGAGTCTCCAGTGACATTATGATGGTGGCTGACACTGATAAATACACAGTTTTGGTTTTATTGGATCTTTGTTCTGCCTATGATACTGCTGATCACTGTATAATGTATAATGATCAACAGACTCAAAGAGCTAGGGTTGTCTTCTTCCGTTTTAAAATGGTTTTCATCGTACCTCTCTGGAAGAACCTTTAATGTGTCCGTGAATCAGATCTTTTCTGAAATAGTACAGTATTCATGTGGGGTACCACATGAATCAGTTCTAGGACCCATTTTATTTCAAATTTACATTTTGCTACTGGGACGGATAATTAGCCAGTTCAACGATATTTCTTTTCACCTTTATGCTGACGATATTCAGTTGTATTGCTCTTTTAAAGAGTCTGAGTTTTACATGCAATCATCTTTAACTAACTGCTTGTCTAACATCAAACAGTGGTTAAGTGCAAACTTTTTACAGCTTAACTCAGACAAGACAAAGACATTAATTATCGCTCCTGAAAACAAGATCCGACTTATTAAGCACCACATGGGTACACTATGTTCCTCTGTCCAGGTGAGTCTTTGGTTTCTTGGTGTCAGTTTTGACTCGGCTATGTCTTTTGAGCACCACATTAATCAATTAATTAGAAATTGTTTCTTCCATCTGAAGAATATTTCTAAGTTGAGAATTCTGGCATCAAAGGTGGAACTTGAGATGATTACTCATGCTTTTATTTCTTCTCGCTTAGACTATTGTAATAGTCTTTATACTTGTCTGAGCCAAAAGCTGTCACGTCTGAGCGCTGATTGTTATCCGCGCTCAGGTTGTCCAGTTTTCCTCCAGCTCCACCCCATTCCGGGCCTGGTCTTATGGCCTCCTCCGAGGCTCGTAGCTTTGACAGCGTCTCGGCAGACTTCAGGCTGTCAAGCCCAGCTGCTCCGGGACAGCTGTCTGTTATTATTGTTAATTACCTTCCCCGCTCCTGATTGGTTTCTGTCCCCCATTTAAGGGAGTAGCTGAGAATCACTCCTCGCTGTGACCTAAATGGCGGAAAGACGTACAGTACATCGTGTTTCCGCGACTGGAGTTCCTACGTCTAACTCCAGTTCCCTCGGTGTTTCTGCTCCGCATCCTCCTGTAAGTGTTACTGCTCAGTGTGGGTTCCTTCCTCGCTGCATTCTTTAGCCTTTCACCCTAGTTGGAGTTCTACCTTGTGTTATGTGCGTATTTTTGCCCCTTGTGGCTCTTTACTTTGCCATTTGTGTATTCAAGTCTTTTGTTAATAAAGAAATGCAAACTCACTGATTGTCACTCGCGTCTCCTTAATGGCTCACGAGAGCCATTCATAACAAAAGCACCTTCAACGCCTCCAGGTTGTTCAAAATTCAGCTGCCAGACTTTTAACTCACACTAAGAAAAGGGCTCACATTACACCGGTTTTGGCAGCACTTCACTGGCTCCCAGTTGATTTTAGGATTCAGTTTAAAATTTTAGTTCTTGTTTTTAGAGCTATTCATGATCATGCCCCTAAATACATCACTGAGCTGCTTAATGTGTATAACCCCTCACGGTCTTTGAGATCCTCGGATCATCTTTTACTGGTTGTCCCTCGAACCCATTTTAAAACTCGAGGTGATATAGCCTTTCAGGCAGTGGCACCACAATTGTGGAATGCTCTGCCATTATTTTTGTGCTCAGTAGACTCTGTCGAGGCTTTTCAAAAGCAGCTGAAGACACTGCTGTTTAAACAGCCTTTTAGTTTGATTTGTTTTTTTATGTTGTTTTTTATATTTTTATGCTTTTATTATTGTATTTGTGTTGTTGTATTTTATTTTATTGTGCAGCCCTTAGTGATCCTTCCTTTGAAAAGTGCTATATAAATAAATTTTACTTACTTACTTACTTACAACTCTCTCTCTGGATCACACCAAGGACTGTCTGGCTGTCAACAAAATGGAACCATCTTTCAACTTTGATTTTGCTCTACGTCTTAAAGTACCTTTTCAGTCAGGAAGCAAACATTGCTCTACACATCTTTGTTTTCACAGCTTCACCCTTCTGATCCAAGAGGATTAGTTTAGCTTTGGACCTAACTCGGCATAGGGGGGTTAGAGCTCTGGTTAACTTGACTTGACCAAGCTTGACATATTCCTCAAAAAGCACAATTGCATTGTCCCTAAGGCCATCTGAGAGCGATATGCCCCATGTGTCTTTGGCTGTGTAACTTTTGCTTTTGGTTTCTTGGAATGCTCTGCACATCAGGATGGCTCCCTTCTGCTTTACAGGGATCACCAGGCCTCTTGGGTCATACAGTCCTTTCACATGACTAAGCAGTTCCCTTCTTATCAGGGGAATCAGAGTCTGAGGCCTAACTTGTTCTTGAAGGAGGTTTTGGCCAAGCCTAATCTTTTTCTTTCTCTTTGAGAAATTAATTGAAGTCATGACATAGGGCTTATCTTCCTCAACAGTGTAGCCCACACAAAGCACCTTAATATCATCATCGTCCATTTGATTTGGCAGGACCATGGTTCCAGTTCTGGCTCTTATCTTGTTGTCCGGTTCCTCACCAGACTCCTTCCTCCCACTTTGCCCAGAGAACACCCATGGTTTGAGCTGAAATCCTCCAGTCTTCAGGATGTGCTCCACATTTACAGTGATGACTTTCAGACGGCCAAGGTCATTGTGTGATGTAAGGATGTCATCGACTTAGCTGTCTTGCTGGAGTATCTCCACTCCTCCTCAAGATGCATGAATTTAAGGAGGTTGGAGGTCTCCCGTATTGCTATTTGTGCAATGCATCCTGCTGGCTTGTCTCTGATGTTCACCCTGGAGATTGCATATTCTCCCAGCTTCTCATCTTCAGAGTCTCACCACAGGAATCAATACAAGTGAATTTCAAGGTCTTCAAGCCACAAAGAGTTATAATTCTTTTTTATATCCCCCAAAGCAGCATACACTCCACCCTGGAATCTCAGAATGACTGCATGGATCTGATTGAGGATGTCTGGACCCTTCATCAGCATGTCAATCAGGCTCATACCTCTGAATTTCTGGCCCCTGTTACAGACAAGCCTCACATGGGTTGTGATGGAATGTGGACTTGGAGCAATGAAGTGAATGACATATACTGGTCCAGTCAAGGTGGTGATCATGTCCTCAGACAGCTTGATTGCAGCTCCTCTGGTGAGCATGTCATGCACTTGGGCAGCATAGGCAGCTTTCCATTTGGGCTCTTTGGCAAGATATTTTTCAGTTCTGAGGAACTTCTGAAACCGGGTGTTCTAGCCAGGGGTACTTGGCATGCTAACATGGATCCTTGCTGTGACAGTCCCCTGTGATATATGTGAGCCCCTGTCTCACTACCTTGAGTCCCCACTCCTCAGAAAAGGGTCATTTCTTTGCCACCTGGTTGGCAGTTTCCACAGCGGCAGCCCCCACATCTTGATTCACAGGCAGCACCAATACTATCCCATCTCCACCATTCCAGGAAGTCTGGGTTAGTGGCGAAGGTGGTTGACTCCTGGACATTGTAGCAGAAGTGACTGTTTGGTGGCGGCTGTTTTGGGATTCTAGCAGAAAGTTCCTGATACTTTTTGGTGGCTGTTCTCATTGACCTGGTGAAATGGGTGTTTAATGTGTCGGCTAACATGGCAATATTCTCAAACAAGTCTGGGTGAGTGCCTCCAACAGTCTTTCCAAGCACTCCATCCCACAGCACAAGATCCCCAAGGACTCTAATTAGCTGAGGTGGCAGTTTACCCTCTCAGTGGCTTATCAAGAGGCTGACCTCTTTCAGTCTTACAAGGTCATCAGCTGGGATGTCAGGAAAGAACTTTTGCCGTTTTCTTGCTGTTACACCTTCATGGATATCTGCAATATTGTCCAACCCATAGCATACCAACTGGTGAGATTGAAGAATGCCATTGGATGTTTTCACACTGATCGTTAACAGGTACCTCTTTGTCTCCACCTGGACCTTCATTACCCCAACACCATGAACAACAACTGTAATTTCCTCACTTCTGAGGTTTAACTTGCTTGCACCTTTGTGGGTGATATAATTTGTGTCTGACTCTAGGTCTATCAAGGTCCCAATCCTTTGTCTAGCACTGGCTATGACCTCCAGAAGCATCATTATGACTGGCAGTTTTTTAAACCACTTTCCATGAGGAGGCTTGATGGACTTGTTATTGCATTAAAAGTTTTTGAGGTAGTTTTTGAGACCACATCTCAACACTGTTTTGCAAGTTCTGCTTTTGAAGCCTTTTTGGTAAGCAGTGTACCTTTCCCTTTCTTTCCCAGGATAGGATCCATTTGTTTTTTGGCCAGCACTGCCTCTGTTGTCAGGATTGGGGTACAAGTAGTAGTGATGTTCTAAGTAGTGACATTTTTTTTAAGATGGTGGCTGTGCATTCACACACAGCGGCTAGATGCTCCAGACTATTGTGCTCATTTCTGGGTTTTTTCAGCACTTTTTTGTGTTCCTTCTGTGATGGACTAATTACCTACAGTCGCCAACAATTTACAGGCAACGGTCGCCAACTTACCTCCAACATCTCCAGCATTCATTCCAGTAATTTCCATCACATCCCTGAGGAGATTGCCAGACCTTCGGGTGCTCCATGGTTTGTTATGCCCTGCAAATGGCACAGACAATGGGAGAAGAAATGGAAACAAGACTGCAGGGCTGGCCTCCCTGCCTAGCTGCTCAAAATATGAACCAAACCACCGTTACCCTCAATTTTTCTCACCAATGCCAGATCCCTCGCCAATAAAATGGATGAGCTGCGATCAGAGATCGCCTACAATCGCTACGTCTGGAACTGATGTATTCTGATTGTGATGGAATCATGGCTGAACCCACGCATTTCTGTCGCCATTGTAGAATTACCTGGCTGAAACACACACCGTTTTGACCGCAATGCTCATTCTGGTAAGGAAAGGGGTGGAGGGCTCTGTGTTTATGTGCTTCAGACTTGGTGTATTAACAGCAGAGTAATTCATAGCCACTGTTCACCAGACTTAGAGGCCATGTAGGCCTTTTTATCTCCCCCGCGAGCTAACTGCAGTAATTGTAAAAGCCATTTACATTCCTCCTAATGCTAATGTTAGCTTAGCACTCAATCACCTCCAATACATTGTCAGCAGGCAGCAAAGAGATCACCCCAACACAGTCCACATTATTGCAGGGGATCTGAACAAAGCATGCTTAAAGACTGTACTCCCCAAATTCAACCAAAATGTTAAGTGTCCCACAAGAGGGGAAAGAACAATGGATCATGTTTACAGCAACATTAACTATGTTTACAGAGCCACACCCCTCCACCTTGGACAATCACACCATCTCCTTCTGCTTCTAATAACCCCCTTAAGAAGAGTTTTCCCGGAACCAAGCAAACAATTAAAACCTGGGCTTAAAATGCCCTCCTCCAGCTACAAGACTGCTTTGCCTTCACTGATTGGAGCATCTTTGAAAAGCAGGACCTCGCCTCCTCCACCGAATCTGAATCTACATCAAATGCTGTGTAGAAAATGTGACAGTCACCAAACACAACCGGGTCTTTCCAAACCGCAAACCCTGGATGAGCAGTGAAGTCCAGGCTCTGATCAAAGCCCGCAACTCAGCCTTCAGACAGAGGGACAGCTCTCTGTAAAGCATCACCAGGGCTAACCTGAGAAGAGGCATAAAACTCGCTAAAAACAGCTAAAGGAGGAAAGTGGAGGGCTTTCCCACAGACAACATCCCCCGACAGATGTGGAGAGGCATCCGAACACTCACCAAACTACAGGGGCTAGCACCCCCCCAGCAGAAGACAACAGTTTGGCAGAGGAGCTTAATACAGGTGCATCTCAATAAATTAGAATGTCACCAGAAAGTTAATTAAATTCAGTAATTCAATTCAGAAAATGAAACTCCTATATTATATAGATTAATAATTACACACAGTGATATATTTCAAGTGTTTATTTCTTTTGATTTTGATGGTTATGGCTTACAGCTCAAGAAAACCCAAATTCAGTTTCTCAAAAAATTAGAATATTACATAAAATTATTTTTTTTAAAAATGGATTTTTAATAGAAATGTTGGCCTACTGAAAAGTATGTCCATGCACACATTCAATACTTGGTTGGGGCGCCTTTTTTTTTTTTTTTTGTTACTTATTTGTACCCGTAGGTAGACTTGGTCTGCAGTCTGGTGACAAGCCACCGGCTGCTGGTCGCTGCGTGCGCAAGCGCCCTAAACCTACATGTTTTGGGGGTTTTTTTGGTGTGCGGGAGGAAACCGGAGAAATCCCGGAGTAAACCCGCGCAACACGGGGAGAACATGCAAACTCCACACAGCTCACTGTTGGTCGGGGGCTGGGATCGAACCCACGATCTCATGATCCCCGCGATCCCCCGGCCGAGGGTAAAACTGTGCTGCCACAGTGCTAAACCACTGCGCCACCGTGCAGCCCCTTTTGCATGAATTAATTCAATTTCAATTCAATTCAACTTTATTTATATAGCGCCATTTCACAACAACAGTCATCTCATAGCACTATCAACTGTAGGGGGAACCCCCACAGTTGCAGAAAGACCCCAGCAATCAGACGATCCCCTGTGAGCAAGCACTTGGCGACGGTGGAGAGGAAAAACTCCCTTTTAACAGGAAGAAACCTCCAGCAGAACCAGGCTCAGGGAGGGGCAGTCATCTGCCGCGACTGGCTGGGGGGTGAGGGGATAGAGAAGAAGAAAAGAACAGACATGTAGAGAGCAAACAGCACGATGGGGACTCAATCTATGGGAGAGAACAAACAAATGTTAATGACCAGCAAAAAAAATATTTCATAGAGAGTGAGGAAAGGAGTGAGGCCCAGTGCTTTACTGGAGGTCCCCCGGCTGACTAAACCTAATAGCAGCATAACTAAGGGAGGGTTCAGAAACACATGATCCCTCCCTAATTGTAGGCTATATCAAAAAGGTAGGTTTTAGCCCTATTCATAAAAACAGAGATCGAGTCTGACTCCCGAATCCAGATTGGCAGCTGATTCCACAGGAGAGGAGCTTGATAACTGAAGGCTCTGCCTCCCATTGTACTTTTGGAGATTCTAGGTATTACAAGTAATCCTGCATTTTGGGAGCGTAGTGCTCTGCTAGGATAATACGGTAGTATCAGATCTTTTAAATAAAAAGGAGCCTGATTGTTTAGAGCTTTGTAAGTAAGAAGAAGGATTTTAAACTTAATTCTAAACTCTATGGGAAGCCAATGAAGGGAGGCCAGAACCGGAGAGATATGATCTCTCTTTTTAGTACCTGTTAAAACTCTTGCTGCAGCATTTTGGATCAGCTGAAGACTTTTTAAAGATGTTTTAGGACAGCCTGATAATAAAGAATTACAATAATCTAATCTCGAGCTAACAAAAGCGTGGATCAGCTTCTCAGCATCACTCTGAGACAAGATGCTCCTAATCTTGGCAATATTACGCAAATGATAGAAGGCAGTCTTAGAAACAAATTTAATATGTGAATTGAAGGACAAATCCTGATCAAAAATAACTCCAAGGTTCCTCACAGAGCTATTAAGAGAAAGAGTAACCGCATCCAAACTGAAAGTTTGATTTGGAAAGGAATTTCTAAGGTTTTTTGGACCAACAAGAATGACTTCAGTCTTATCTGAATTTAATAGCAGGAAATTACAAGTCATCCAAGCTTTGATTTCCTTAAGACAGGCTTCTAACTTGGCTAATTGATTAGTATCATCTGGCTTCATTGACAGGTATAATTGTGTGTCATCTGCATAACAATGAAAATGTATACAGTGCTTTCTAATAATGTTGCCTAACGGAAGCATATATAAACTAAAAAGAGTAGGGCCTAGCACAGATCCCTGTGGAACTCCATGACTAAGCTTTGAGCTGAAAGAAAACTCATCATTTACATGAACAAACTGGAACCTATCAGATAAATAAGATCTAAACCACTGCAACGAAGTTCCATTAAGTCCAACATAGTGTTCTAATCTATCAAGCAGAATATTATGATCAATAGTATCAAAAGCTGCACTAAGATCTAAAAGGACAAGTACAGAAACTAGTCCATTATCAGATGCAATGAGGAGGTCGTTAGTGACCTTTGCTAAGGCTGTTTCAGTACTATGATGGATTCTAAATCCAGATTGAAACTCTTCAAGTAAACCATTTTCCTGCAGGTGGTCAAATAATTGCGTAGCAACAACTCTAAAATTTTTGAAATGAAAGGGAGATTAGAGATTGGTCTATAGTTAGCTAAAGCTCCTGGATCTAGCGTTGGCTTTTTGAGTAAGGGTTTAATTACAGCCATTTTAAAAGCCTGCGGTACATGGCCTAAAGTTAATGAAGAATTGATTATATGAAGAATAAAGCCACCAATAAGTGGGAAGACTTCTTTAAATAACCTGGTAGGAATAGGGTCTAAAAGACAAGTTGAAGGTTTGGATGAGGAAACTACTTTGTCTAACTCACAAAGGTCGATTGGAGTAAACTCATCAAGACAGACATCAATAGAAGGAGTTGTAGTAGTTACGGTATTTAAGTTAACTGTGGGAAGAATCTGATTGATTTTATCTCTGATGGATGAAATTTTATTATTGAAAAAGTTTATAAAGTCCTGACTAGTAAGCTCTAAGGGGATGCTAGGATTGACAGAGTCCTGACTCTTTGTCAACCTGGCTACAGTACTGAAAAGAAACCTGGGATTATTCTTGTTCTCTTCTATTAATGCAGAGTAATAACTCGTTCTAGCTTTTCTAAGAGATTTTTTATAAATTAAAAGATGATTTCTCCAAGCTAAATAGATTTCATCTAAATTAGTAGAGCGCCATTTTCTTTCTAATTGACGAGTCTTCTGTTTTAAGCTACGAGTTTCTGTGTTGAACCAAGGAGTTAAAAATCTCTGATTAGACTTTTTCTTTTTTAAGGGGGCCACCAAGTCTAGAGCCTGATGCAGAGAAGCTGAAACACTATCCACCATGTTATCAATTACCGAAGGAGCAAGCTGTCTATAGCTTATTTCCGTTGTGTTGACACATGGCATAGAGGAAACAATCTGCATAAATTTGGAAACAGCATCATCTGAGAGGCATCTACTGTGATAATATTTTTCTTTAGGAGCCAAATAGTCAGAAATAGTAAAATCAAAGGTTAACAGACAATGGTCTGACAGTACAGGGTTATGAGGAGACACTACAAGATTTTCTATTTCTATGCCATATGTCAGAACAAGGTCCAATGTATGGTGGAGGTAATGAGTAGAATTTCCTACTTTCTGAGAAAACCCAATCGAGTCTAATATTGAATTAAAAGCCACATTAAGGCAGTCACTATCTACATCCACATGTATATTAAAGTCCCCTACTATAATTATTCTATCAGATTTCAGCACTAAATCAGCTAAGAAATCAGCAAATTCGGATAAAAATTCTGAATAGGTTGATGGGGGACGATAAACAATGGCAAATAAAATTGGGTTTAACCTAAAATTGCTAAAGTGCCCAATACTGAGGACCAGGCCCTCAAAGGAATTATAACATGTTTTTTGCTTTACATTAACTAGTAATTTGGAATGGTAAATTGTTGCTACTCCTCCTCCACGACCAGAACTTCTGGGATTTTGACAGTTTAAATAACCAGAGGGGGTTGATTCATTTAAACCAACATAATCCTCTTGCCCTAACCAAGTCTCTGTAAGGGAAATTAAATCAATCTGATGATCAATTAACAGATCATGGACTAACAGAGACTTGGGAGTTAGAGACCTAATATTTAATAAACCACATTTCATTTTTAAATTATGAGGAGGAACAGAGGCCAAATCATTCAATTTAGAGGCTTTATGTTTAATTTGAGTTTTACCAATATTTTGCTTTATCACTTTGGGATGCTTATATATTATATTTTTATTTACTTTGGAGGGAGCAGACAACGATTCTCTGATGGGGAAGACAGGGGCTAAGCTGAGGGGTGGCGGATGAAGAGGAGCTGCAGAGAGGCGTGTAAGACTGCGACTCTGCTTCCTGGTCCCAACTCTGAGTAGTCACGGTTTTGGAAATTTGGATAAAAAAGATGCCAGATTGTTAGATAAATGAGAAGCACCATCCAAAGTGGGATGAATGCTGTCTCGTCTCATAAGACCAGGTTTTCCCCAAAAAGAGCTCCAATTGTCAATGTAGCCCACGTCATTTTTAGGACACCACACAGACAGCCAGCGGTTCAAGGATGACGAGCGACTAAACATGTCATCACTGGTCAGATTGGGGAGGGGCCCAGAGAATACTACAGTGGCAGACATTGTTTTTGCAAAGTCACACACCGATTCTACATTAAGTTTCGTGACTTCCAACTGCCGGAGACGGATGTCATTAATGCCGGCGTGAATAACAATTGTGGAATATTTACAGTTACTTTTAGCCAGCATTTTCAAATTTGACTCGATGTCGCCTGCTCTGGCCCCAGGGATACATTGGACTATGACCGCTGGAGTCTCTAGGTTCACGTTTCTGACTACAGAGTCGCCAATGATCAGAGTTTTTTCCTCAGCGGGTGTGTCGCTGAGCGGGGAAAAACGATTAGAAACGTGAATAGGTTGGTGGTGTACCGGGGCTTTGCGACTAGGCTTCCTTCTCACCGTCACCCACCCAGTCTCCTCGCTGCTGAGGAGAGCCGGGGAACCGCTGACAGGGGGGCCTAAGCTAGCTAGCTCCGCTGCAGCTAATGGGCGTCCGTCAAGATTAACTGGCGCAGACGGTGTTTCAATGCAGCAGAGCCGGGATTCCAAATCAGACAACCTCGCCTCGAGCGCCTCAAAAAGACAACATTTATTACATTTACCGTTATCGCTAAAAGAGGCAGAGGTGTAGCTAAACATCTGACAGAGAGAGCACACCAGAGGAGAGGAAAGAGAGCTAGTAGCCATAGCTAGTGGCTCGAGAGCTGGAGAGCAAACCACACAGGCAGACAGCAAAACAGGAAGTGACGATACGTTACCACAAGGAAATGACGATCCGTCTCTTCCCCATCCCTTTACTGCATCAATGTGGCATGGCATGGAGGTGATCAGCCTGAGGTACTGCTGAGGTGTTAAAAAGGCCCACGTTGCTTTGATAGTGGCCTTCAGCTCGTCTTCATTATTGGGTCTGGTGTCTCTCATCTTCCTCTTGACAATACTCCATAGATTCTCTATATAGTTAAAGTCAGGCTAGTTTTATGGCCAATAAAGAACAGTGATACCATGGTCAATAAACCAGGTTTTGGCACTTTTGGCAGTGTGGGCAGATGCCAAGTCCTGCTGGAAAATGGAATCAGCATCTCCATAAAGCTTGTCAGCAGAGGAAAGCATGAAGTGCTCTTAAATTTGCTGGTAGACGGCTGCACTGACTTTGGACTTGATAAAACACAGTGGACCGACACCAGCAGATGACTTCTTTTCAGATGAAAGTAAATTTTGCATTTCATTTGGAAATCAAGGTCCCAGAGTCTGTAGGAAGAGTGGAGAGGCACAGAATGTAAGTTACTTGAGGTCCAGTGTGAAGTTTCTACAGTCAGTGATGGTTTGAGGAGCAATGTTATCTGCTGGTGTTGGTCCATTGTGTTTTATCAAGTCCAAAGTCAGTGCAGCCATCTACTAGAAAAGTTTAGAACACTTTATGATTCCCTTTGCTGACAAGCTTTAGGGAGATACTGGTTTCATTTTCCAGGAGGACTTGGTGCCTGTCCACACTGCCAAAAGTACCAAAACCTGGTTAAATGACCACGGTATCACTGTGTTTGATTGACCAGAAAACTAGCCTGACTTCAACTCCATAGAGAATTTATGGAGTATTGCCAAGAGGAAGATGAGAGACACCAAACCAGTACCACAGGCTGATCACCTCCATGCTACGCTGCATTGATGCAGTAATTCATGCAATAAGAGCCCTGACCAAGAATTGAGTGTGTACATGGACACACTTTTCAGTCGGCCAACATTTCTATTAAAAAAACTTTTTTTAAATTAATTTTATGAAATACTCTAATTTTTTGAGAAACTGAATTTGGGCTTTTCTTGAGCTGTAAGCCATAACCATTGAAAATTAAAAGAAATAAACACTTGAACTACATCACTCTGTGTGTAATGAATCTATATAATATAGGAGTTTCATTTTCTGAATTGAATTACTGAATTTAATGAACTTTTTTGATGACATTCTAATTTATTGCGATGCACCTTCATTGCCCGGTTTGAGCACACCTCCCCCCAAGACCCCCCCCCCCCCACACACACACACAGGTGCATGAGGTGAGGAGGCAACTGAGAGCAGTGGACCCCCGCAGAGCTGCTGGTCCAGACGGCATCCCAGGAGCGGTGGTCAAAGCATGTGCAGAGCAGCTGGCAGGGATCCTCACCAAGTTGTTGAAACTCTCCCTGTTGCACGCCACCGTCCCCTCCTGCCTCAAGGCCTCCACCATCATCCCATCCTCTAAAAGTCTGCAATCGATAGTCTGAATGACTACAGACCCATAGCACTCCCATTTGTAGTCGGGAAGTGTTTTGAGTAACTGGTGTCCCAGCACATCATGGACTGTTTTCCCCGCCTCCTTCAGCCCCCACCAGTTTGCCTATAGGGAGAACCAGTCTACAGAAGACGCCATCAACACCACTCTCCACAGAGCGCTGAGACACCTGGAGCAGCAAATGAGCTACATGAGGATGCTCTTTGTGGACTACAGCTCAGCTTTTAACACCATCATCCTGGACATCCTGATCAACAAACTGCACCACGTCGAGACACCCCCCCACCACCACCACCTGCTCCTGGGGAAAAAAAAAAAAAAAAAACTTTTTCACTAAACCACCCAAAACCATCAGACTTGGCCCCCGCCACCCCTCCACGCTGTCCCATAGCACGGACTCCCCCCAGGGCTGCATGCTGAGCTCTCTACTGTACTCCCTGTATACCTCTGACTCTATTCCAACCCACCCAACCACCGTCATCGTGAAATATGTGGACAACACCACCTTGGTTGGTGTTGTCACCAGTGCTCACCAATGCTGATGAGAAGGCATACATGGCGGAAGTAGACATTCTGCTGATGTGGTGCCAAGCAAACAACCTGAAAAGGAATATCAAAAAAGCCCCAAAGAACTCATAATGGACTTCAGGAAGAGCAGACATTCCGCCCCCCCACCAATAAATCAAGACCGTGTGGAAACTGTCCCCAAGTTCAGGTTCCTTAGAACCCACATTTTTTCTGACCTCTCCTGGTCTGTCAACACCAACGCCCTGGTGAAGAAAGCCCAGCAGTGGCTGCGTTCCTCCATGTCCTAAGGAAGAACAACCTTGACCAGAACCTGCTGCTAGCCGTCTACCACTGCTTAGTGAAAAGACAGCTCACCTACTGTCAGGGTGTGTGCTCCACAGATAAGAACAGGAAGACTGACTGGTCATCAACACCACCCAAAAAATCATTGGCGGCCCTTTGCCCTCACTGGAGGACGTCTCCAGATCCTCCTGTCTCAGAAAAATCAAGACCATCACAGAAGACCCCTCACATCTGGCCCACCACATGTTTGACCTTCTCCCCTCTGGACAACGGTTCAGATCAATCAGGTCCCACACATCCAGACTGACAGTTTCTTATCCTTGGCCATCCGGACTTCAAAAAGGCAGATGCATCACTCCCCTTCCTCCGAACACTCACATGCGCAGAACTGTGGATCTTTTAATTATCAATAAAAACCTCTCACCTGTTTTTGCACTCTATACTTTTCAGTACATTAATCCATCCACAAAGCCAGTATTCAATTCAATTCAACTTTTTTTTATATAGCACCATTTCCCAACAACAGTAATCTCATAGCACGTTCAGCTGTAGGGGAAACCCCCACAATTGCAGAAAGACCCCAGTAATCAGGAGATCCCCTGTGAGCAAGCACTTGGCGACGGTGGAGAGGAAAAACTCTCTTTTAGCAGGAAGGAACCTCCAGCAGAACAAGGCTCAGAGAGGGGCAGTCATCTGCTGCGACTGGCTGGGGGGTGAGGAGATACAGAAAATGAAGAAATGAACAGACATGTATAGAGCAAACAACAAGATGGGCACTCAATCTATGGGAGAGAGATTTTAATGACCAGCAAAAATATTTCATTGAGAGTGAAGCAAGGAGTGAAGCACAGTGCAGTGTTGGAGGTCCCCTGGCTGTCTAAACCTATTAGCAGCATAACTAAGGGAGGGTTCAGGGGCACATGATCCCTCCCTACTTGTAGGCTATATCAAAAAGTCAGGTTTTAAAGAGTCCGTGACATAATTCAAACAAGGAATTATTAGAAAGAAAAACTACTGTGTTTTTATTCTGTGTAGACAAAAAAATTCAATAACATTTTTTTTTTCATATACTACCATAAATTACATCATGATGCAAACGATTGCGATGTTCGTTTGTCAAAATTGTGACATGTTTCAGGACCCAGGAGACAGACACTGACACGAGCAGATAGTGACAATAATCTTTATTTAATAGTGAGTGAGTGTAATGCGAGTGTGAGTGCGATGATATCGTTCTGGTCACTGGAGCTGAGCGACCTGGACGGAGACCCGGCAACCCTGGAACAGACAAGCAGAGACAAATTACTAATGCTCCACACTAGCAAAAAGCTGCAGATAACAAGGCTTACTTGAGAGCAGCACTGGCTTCGCTCTGCTGAGTTCCAGCGGCCGGGCAACGTGGAGGTGAAGGCGTCCGTGACCGTGCTGGGGTTACTACCCGTGGCTGTGACAATGACAGTCCTGACGATGACACCGGCTATGACAATGACAGCCCTGACGATGACACCGGCTGTGACTCCACAGACCGGGATGACGATGATCCTGACGATGACGCCGGCTGTGACTCCACAGACCGGGATGACGATGACACAGATGATGATGCAGACAAAGACGAGGTTAGTGACTCCACACACAGTGGCAATGACGACACAGCTGATGCTGATGACAGTGATTCCACCGATAACGTTGGCCAATACTCCTGTAATTGATACAATAATAGTTCTGGCAATTGAGGAGCAAGACGTACCGGTAGGCGTGGTGGTAGCGAGCCGCTACGAAGACGTGATGGCGTTACCCCGTCAGCTGGGGACGCAGGTCCGCCGCCAAGGTGGTCCACCTTTGCACAGGGGTAAAGGTTTGGCGTTGAGTAGCAAATGGTGCGCTTACTTGCTTGACGCTGGGAAGAGTTCCTGGATGCAGCAAGTGAAGCTCTTGACGAGACAAACGAGGTTCCAGACGAAACAAACGAGGTTCCAGACGAGACAGACAAAGTTCCTGACGAGACAGACAAAGTTCTTGACGAGACAGACAAAGTTCCAGATGAGACAAGAGATATTCTTGACGAGACCAGAGAGCGGAGTGCAGGTTCATTCTCCGTTGAGGAAGACAGACGACTCTGTCCCGGGCTGTCAGCGACACTGGCTTTTAACAGCCGTTGATTCACACCTGTTGGTCTGTGCACAGCTGGGGCTAATGACACTAATGACGGCCCAGAGGCCGCCATGACAAATTGGGTCAAATGCTGCCACCATTTTGTGACGTAATGGGGTGAAACAAAGATGTAAACAAGCATGGCTGAGTACACTGAAGCAGAGGAAGTTGTGAACCAATTTCAGCAAAGATTTGAGCAATTTGTCGATAGTTTTTGAGGAAGAAGCAGGATTGAGTGATGAAGAAGAGCAAGTTGGTTCTAATGAAGGACTGCAACCCTATTTATTTGAACTATATCGTTCAGGAAGTGACAATGACTGGCACGTTTCAGAGGATGAAGGGTCCGGCGGTGAAGGGTTAGAGAGAGATGGACATCGGTCACCTCCAAAACACTGAATGGTAACATACAGATAGATCTGAAAGACCTGGATGTGCAACTTTGATCATGTACCTTTGCTATGTTGTAAATAGCAACCATAGGCATTGATTTTGTGCATATATTTTATAAAAAAAATGTTATACTTGTCTGTTAGCTGACATTTCAAGCAGCAGTTTGCCTCCATGTAGTCAATAATAGCCTGAATGCAGGCACTAAGACCCATACTAAAGCAATTGTATTTTTAGGTCCAAATTGTAAAATGTATTCTACATATATGGTATTGCTTTGTAACTTTAACTATTTCATTTACACAAATATTTTTGTATGAATAAACAAATTTAGTTTGTAATAAGTGATTCTTTTTATTGCATTTTTTGTACCAACATTAATTTCTGATTAGTAACTGTGAAATACAATCTGGATATGATGCCAGAGCTTTTACCCGGGTAATACAAATAAAGCAGTCACTTTATAGTAATACTATACTGTATCTTTTAACAAACATGCATTACTAACTCAAGTAGGTTCATTTTGTCGTCTTTTAATTATTTATCTTTTGTTCTTATTAAAGACAAGAATAGAAAGGAGATGTCTTTACCTTCTTAACATGTTTCGACTGTATACCGCAGCCTTCGTCAGAACAGTCAGCTGATTGCTGCCAGGTGACATTTATCAGCTGATTTTCGTAGGTGGGGCCAGCTCAGCAGATCTGTCAGATCCACCGTGCCATTCTGGAAAAAATAAGGAAAGGACACACACAAGAACTCACTGACCATCTGAACAGCACGGACAGCACTGGAAATATAAAATTCACACACGAAGAGGAGGAAAATGGCACCATAGCCTTTCTGGACATGAAAATCCACCACAACAATGACGGCAGCATAAAAATCACAGTCTACAGGAAACCAACCCACACAGATCAATACCTACTATGGACATAGGAACACCCCACAGCACACAAGCTAACAGTTGTCAGGACATTTTATGAACGGGCCACCATCATCACAGACCAAGAAGACAGACCGGAGGAGGAAACCACATAAAACATGCACTTATATGCTGCCAATATCCAGTATGGGCCATAAACAAAGGGAAAAAGCAAGTCAAAAACAAAGAAAACAAACAGGAAATAAGACACAGAACAAAAGCCGAAATCAAAAACAAGGACACCATAACTATACCATACATACGAGGGATCACGGAACCAATTAAAAGGATCATGAAAAAATACAAAATAAACACAGCAGTAAAACCACACAAAAAATTAAGACAGTTATTAGTACACCACAAGGACAGAATAGAACAAGACAAAAAATGCAATGTAATATATGAAATATCATACAGATCATGCAACAAAACCTACATTGGAGAAACTGGAAGATCATTCACCACAAGAAAAAGAGAACACCAGAAGGAATGTGAGAAGGAAACACAAGGACGACTCACAAGCTCAAAAAAAGAAAAGGCAGAACAAGAAACATTAAAATCAGTAATGTAAGATCACTGCAAAAGAAATAATCACATCATGGACTGGGACAACGCAAAAATTATTGGATCAGAAAGCAACAGACACAAACGCTGGATCAAGGAGGCCATAGAAATCAGGAAGTGGGGAAAAGACACCATGAACCGAGATAAGGGGGCCTTTATTCTTTCCCACACCTGGGATCACATTCTCCAGAGACCATCTGATGGCGGAAGGCGGGGCCGGCTCGGTGGATCTGACAGATCTGCTGAGCTGGCCCCGCCTACGAAAATCAGCTGATAAATGTCACCTGGCAGCAATCAGCTGACTCTTCTGACGAAGGCTGCGGTGTACAGTCGAAACATGTTAAGAAGGTAAAGACATCTCCTTTCTATTCTTGTCTTTAATAAGAACAAAAGATAAATAACATACATTACTATATATGCATACATGTATTTATTCACCAGTTAAAATAATAAGATCTTTATTTTTCAGGTGTACCTGTAACAACTGCCAGGCTATGCCACAGGTTATCGAATGCCAGTGTTGTTGAGAAATACAAGAAGTGAAAGATGAACTACTGAGAAACGGAGAAGATGTGAGATGTGTAACACAGCACTCTAGCTTTGAGACATTTTGTCTCAATATTGATGTGCTACAAATAGCAAACTTTGCCTACATTGATCAGTACAGAAGGCATGATGATGAGCATACTCAACAACATGAGTAAGAAATCTACTACATTCTCACAGTAAAACAAAATAATAATACATGAACATGTATATTATTTCTTCATTAATCACATATTATCTTGATTCTTTTTTTCAGAAAGTATCGGTACATGGCATACAGACAGTTCGTATGAATGTGCTGGGGACACTTGGGAAGACATCACAGAGTACCACTTCCATCATGTGTGGTTAATAAGATCCGCAACACTTTTCCTGCTGCAGATTATACTGGCTTCAATTTCCTTCATCTGGAATGAGACTAGTATCTTGATAGTCTTTCAGCAACAGCCGTGTCTTTGTCAGGGTGCTGGAAGTTGCTTCTCAAAGGAAGAGGTTCTTTTATGTGATACGCAGGCTGGTCCTCGTCTCCACTTTGGCAGCGAGCAAGGACCTCTGTAACTACATCAGCCACATAGTCTGCCCAAAAAGAAAAGCATTTTCACATAAACATCCTGATTCAGATATACTATTGAGGTGATACTAGTAATTCCTTTTATTAAATAAGCCATAAAATTTGTGAATAAACATTATCAGAAATATTTGAGTTTAACATTTTTTTTAAATATTGTTTGGAATACAATTAATTATTTGAAATAATTATGGCTTTTACTATAATGATATGAACCAGTAAAACTCACCAAAATTAGGATCTTCTAGAAGTTTCCTTACTACATAACCACCTTTTTTCCACTTGGGAGGTGCAATCCAAATTTTTCTTTCGCTGCCACTGTTGTCTTTTGTGCTCTTTCTGCATTTTCATTGAAATGCATAACAGTCAGCAATGTTCTGCAAAATTAATAGTTTGTAAGTACATGGATCTTTAACTTTTGCTTCAAACTTTAATGCTGAAATGATCTTTAAATTTAATTTAATTATGTTTATTACCTGCACAGTTGACCCTGATAAGAGAATGAGTAGGTCCTGGGTGCAAAGTGATTGAGTAGATTCTGAAAGGCTTCGAGTGAAGATGTTTATTCTTGTCCAGGAATTTGGTGGATATCTTTCAAGAGTGTTGTTGAAGACAAAACCTTCTCAAGTCTGACCCTCAATTTTGAACCTGGGAATATTGATTTCAAACAAAGGTTAAAAAAAAAATAATTAAAAAATAAATATATATATATATATATATATATATATATATATATATATATATATATATAGAGAGAGAGAGAGAGAGAGAGAGAGAGAGAGAGAGAGAGAGAGAGAGAGAGAGAGAGGAAGCTGTATTTATCAAAATGTAGGTAGATACATATAGTAGTACATTTACATGGACAGAGTATGCCATATAAAATAACACTTACCAGTTTTTAGCCATTTTATTCTTGCTTCTTGTCCAGTAAGCCTTCGATGTAAACAGCGAGGGAAGAGGTTATCATTGTTTCAGTGGATGTTGACAATATGTTTGAGCAGAGACAACCATTTTGCCACAATAACATCTGGCTGATCAGGAGGGGTTGAGATCACTGACCAGTAAAGGTGGTGTACAATACTGTTGACCCATTCTGACAGCTGATTACAATCTTTCTTTTTTGATAAAGGCCACAGGTTGTCCTTCAGTCCTAAATGTAAGAAAATGTCATCAGTTTTATATCATATGTCTTAAATTATATATCAATGATCTTTTAAAGTAAGTTTTGTCAAATCAATCTAACTGACATTTAAAGCAAATGAAACTAAATGAAGATATCTTAGCTACCTCTGGCTATTTCTCAAATATCAAACAAATACGTTATATCTCACCTATTCTCCCTCAGCCATTTTCTGATATGAACATGCCAGTCTGTAATCATCCTTCCAATGTCCAAGTCTTGATCCTCCAGAAAGGTAACTGACCGTATTAGTCCTTCTTTCTCCATGTGGGTGGCACCACCAACTTCATTACTCTAATAGAACACATATAAGACATAACACATACAAGTATATATATATACAAAATTGTTGAGTTTTATACACGTAGTCATAAATAACATTCTGATTCAAGTTTGTTTAAAATCAAAAGTTGAATACTGTTCAGTAATCTCCTTTTTATAAGAAATAATTATATCACAATTATATTCTTTACCTGTACTAGCTGTGTTTCAATGATGGCGTTGGCATGAACTTTAACCATAGTAGCCATACTACTTATAGTACATACATACTACATACTACTTATACTCAGCCATACTTGGCTGAGTGTCCTGATATCACAACAACCATCTCCAACAAAAACAAGTTCCTGCTGTTCAGCTTGCAAAGCTGCCAACAACCAAGTTTGAGTCTAATGTCAAACTCTGAGAACTGCTGGGAACAGATAAAGTTGCTGATGCTGGAAAAAAGTCCTGGATGAGATGACAGCAACATTCATATGTTGGAACACACGCAGAACTTGCCTGGCAATAGCACCACTACAGAGAATTGCTGTTGACAGCAGTATGTTTCCTGTTGGTACATCTCTCGTGTTTGTTTGGCTGTTCCAAGTAGTTACTGTGTCACAAATGCGGCAACTGAGGAGCACCTGAAGCATTGAGCCCTGTGTACTTCTGGTCATGTGTAAGTTGTTTTAGTGACAGCTGCTGCAAGATATGAGCTGTAGAAGAACATCAAGCTTTGTCCAAGCAACCAAATAGTACACAGGTTTATTTTCCTCCCTATTTGATGTTGAGGAGTCCAGTGATCCCTCACTCTCCTCAGAACTGCCTGATGGGAAGTATTCATCATCACTTGCTACAGGCTGCACTGCAGTTATGAAGTTATCTCAGGTCCCCTTCTGAGATAACTTCTAGTGCATGTGATACTGGTGGAGTACTAGCTGGTAAGCCTGTTTGTGTGCCAACATTCTTCTGGGACACCTTAGCCTTAAGTACCTGGGAAAAAAAAAATCTTTTTATTACTTACTTTTTACTTTAAAAAATACTTTATATTTGATCAAGAAGTAAAAAGTGTCTTAACAATTTTATTAGACATGTAATACATGTATTAGTACTACTAATCAATAATTACATGTTTTGGTTTGTTTTGCTGAATAGCAAGTGACACTGAAAATACCTTTGTTTCTTGTGCCTTCTCTGAGTCTAACTTGTACCCGAACACTTCTTCCACTGGGGCAGGTTTGTGTGCTTTGAGTTTTCTAAAAAATTAAAAATAAAAAAAAAATATACATAACAATCTTGCATTTGTGTATTTTTTTCCACATAAGGCAATCATTATTTAATCGTTTGGTTTACAGAAATTTTGGCTTCATTTTTTTTTTTTTTTTTCCCCTGATCGTGGAAATAAAAAGAAAGAAAAAATGCTCAGATATTCAGTTTTGGTAGGCAATGAGATTGATAAAAATGAAAACTGAAAAAAGTAATATAACATTTTTTAACACGAAGTCGTTCCATTTGGAGTAAAGTCAACACTCGGCTTCAAAATTCATAGGGGAGGATTTTACTTTCAGTGAAAAAAATAAAATAAAGTGTTCTACTTTTTTTTCTCTTTGTGGGGAAATTCTGATCACATCGGTGGGTCTGTTAACAAAACTATTAAAAAACAATTGCATAATTGTTAAAAGTCTTGAATCAAATTTTATACGTCATTATTTATGGGTCTTTGCCTTCATAATGTTTTGGGCAGCACGGTGGTGCCGTGGTTAGCACTGTTGCCTTACAGCTAGAAGGTTCCTGGTTCGAATCCCCAGGCTGGCAGGGGGTGGAACCTTTCTGTGTGGAGTTTGCATGTTCTCCCTGTGCTCCGTGGGTTTACTCCGGGGGCTCTGGTTTCCTCCCACAATCCAAAGACATGCATGTTAGGTTAATTGGTTGTTCTAAATTGTCCCTAGATATCTGTTTCCTATAGGCCCTTAGAATAGAGGGTTAGTACTAGTGAAAGTGCTTTGAGTGGTCTTTGTGACTAGAAAAGCGCTATATAAGTGCAGGTTAGTTAGTTAGTTAGTTAGAATTGGAAATACTAACATATATAAACCAATAGATGAAAATGTTGTTTTTTTCTCAATATTAAACCATTTGGACTTGGACTTGGGATGCCAGGACTGGCAAGTGGCGAGGAGGCAAAATGGCAGAAGGAGCCAGGGGATGCTACGTCCTCAGCACAAACTCAATTAAATTCCACACCAGCCTGCGATATGTCGTACAAAGGTTGGAGACGGTGGCCTGTAGTCCCGCCAGCTCGGTTTAGTTCCGCAGACCGGGATGCGCCTCTACTATCCCAGTTGCTGTGTCCAGGCTCTCCAGGGCTTCCTCTGGAGTGTGGGAGGTGCAAGCTTCCAAGACAAAGTTGTGGATAAACTGGGCTGGTCAAAGCTCATCCACACTGGGACCGCCAACTACCGACCTCCCTCCGCCCTTCTGCCTCCTCCTTCTCCTGTCTCTTATGCTCGCTTTGTCCTGTGTTGGTGGCAATCTTCTGCTATGTTTGACCTTTCGAGGCAAAGGAGAGGACACAGTTGTGTAACGAGAAGAAAACAATTTACTGAAGAAATAACATAAAGCAGCATGAGGGCTGGAACAAATAACTACACGGCAGGATTTAAAGGAAAAAGAACCTAACTATGATGACCTTGGAAAACAAAGCTTTGTGAACGAAGTGATGAACTAAACAGTCAGCTAAACGGTAGATCACCTCATCGGGAGTGAGGCGAGAGCTGGTTATAAAGGGTAGCCAGTGATCAACACAATTAGAAACAGCGGTGGATAATCACAACACAAAAGGACCAATAATGAGGAGCAGAAGTAAACTGAGAGTGCTATTACCATAAGTAAACCCAAAATGATGAGTAGGACAGGATAAGGGTGATAATAATAATATGCAGAAAGAACCGTAACTAAAGGTGAGGGCAGAATAACAATAATGCCAACTGAAGGGAAATATAGCTTAACGAGTGGCACATGTTTTCACATATGAAGAGTTTGCAAAAACCGATAAATGCTACTTGCATGAAAATTTCCCTCTTTACATCAAACAACTGTTAAAAGTACCTGTCATATCCGGCTCTAGGGAGCCGGGCAATCAGAGCCAGGGACAAGCCAGTGAGTCGTGATGGTTTATTTTGGGTAAGGAATAAGGGATGAGGAGAGCACAGATACTCATGCAGAGGTACACTCACAGGTTGCACAGCGCAGAGGTAAGCAGCTCGTACCGGACGTGGGGGTAACAAGACGTACATACTCACAGCGGGATACAAACACAGGAATGCTGCAAGAGGAGTATGAGCTGACACCAGACGAAGGGGCTTCAGCTTAGCAATGTGTTTATGTCGCAGCCCCGAGTCATCGAGGCTGCTCCTATTTATCCTCATTGGCAGCGCCCCAGCTGATGAGGACTAATTGGCCCCAGCTGTCCATAATGCTGCCAGCTGGGAGCCTGCTGAGACGCTGCTCAATGGGAAGCAGGGATGAGGGAAAACATGGGCTGAGTGCCGAGATGGCATCTCAACCCATGGTGACAGAGCCTCCCCCTCAAGGTCGGGCTCCTGAACGACCAGGAACATCCCAGCCCCCCCCCCCCCCCCCCCCCACCTAGGGTGGGAGGAAGGGAGGCAGGACTGGAGGGGAAGAAGCCAAGGGAAGGACAACACCAATGGGGCAATGTAGGGTGGCAGGGAAAAAAAACAAATACAATACTGAACAAAACAGGGAATAATCAACCCAGGTTCGAATGGGGAGAAGAACTGGGTCAGCACACCGGTTACACACTACTCAGAGTACCAACAATGCGTGACCCAGAGCAAGGAAACAACCACCAAAAAGGTACAGGGCAAAAATGCTGAGTATGGTTAAATAAAGGGGAACACAATACACAGCGCCAATTTAAGTACATACAGTCACCAAGAAAAGAGAAGGTGACTGGAACAAATGGACAACTACAGAGCATGGTGTTACGGAAAACAAGGCACATGACTCTATAATGAACCAACAGGGCATAAAAAAGAAATACTGAGTGCAGGCAAAGAAAAACCCACACACACACGAATATATAAATACCCACAGTCACCTAAAGAAATGAAAGTGACTGGAATAAATGGATAACTGCAGAGCATGGTCTGAAAGGAAACAAAACATAACTCTACAATGCAAAAAACGAGGCTAAAAACATGGCACAAAAAGTAAAATGCTGAGCATGAGTGATGGAAAACAGCACTATAAAAACGAATCCACCAACAGGACAAAATATTACACCCGAGTGACCTTCACAAAGATAAAAGAAAAAGTGACACCCGAGGAACATGGCAGGCAGAGTCCACAAATAGCCGAGATGGCTCCGGAGATCTCCCCGCCCATCGTCCCGTTGGCGAATCAGGGAAAGAGAAGTGTTCGGACGGCGAACTCCGGACCCAGATCCCAGGAATCCAGTCCACTGGCAGCCGAACCAGGCTGCCCAGAGGGAAACACAGACCAGTGGGGGGGAACCAGATCACCGAACCGAAAGTTCTGTGGGTCGGGTCGTCGACCCGCATCACTCAACCACCAGGACCGTTGAGACGGGCGAAGGATCAGAGCGGATCCCGGTGGAAGAGGCTCTGGGGAGAGCCGATGACGAGGGCGGCGGGCGTCAGGCCGCAGGGAAACGGCCACCTCCTCACCGGACCTGGACAATACTGGGGCAGCACCCACGTTGGACCCCGATCGGGCCTCAGGCGAACCCACGTTGGACCCCGATTGGGTCTCGGGCGAACCCACGTTGGACACTGCACCAGAACCGACCTCCAACGTTGAACCCGGACCCTCCAGCACCACGAGGAACAGCAACTCCTCGCCGGTGACCCTGGAAGAAGGCTCAGAAGAGAAAACAGAACCGGGATCAGCATCACCGGCAGCGCCAGAACCCGGCGAGACGAGCTCAGACGCAGCGGGCGGCTGCACCCTGCTCGTCTCCCCTGGAGATAGGCTGAAGTGCTCAAAGAAAAAGAGAGAAAAGAAAGGAGAGCACTCGTCTGATCTCGGGTTCTGACGCCGTCCAGGACTGCGAAGATCCAGGATCCGTCGTCAGGTCGTTGTCAGGCTCCCATCTAGCCGTGTCGGGCCCCGCAGCCAGCACGATGGTCAGCGCAGCTTGAGATTCCTCCGGCTCCGGTGACCCCGGCGACGATCCACTCGACGTGAAGCCAGAAGAATCTCGTCCCGCTGGACCGAACCGCTCCTCCGTGGAGACCCGGGGACGCTCAATCGTCGGCGTAGACTCCACGCAGCAGTCAGTCCCCCTCCTCCGTCCGCAATGTAGCTGCGGAACCACAGGCCCTCTCCATATCCCACCACATTGACCCGGAGCCGGGGACCGCTCGGCGGAGAGAGACACAGAGGATGCGGATTAGGAATACAGGTTACAGCAGGTGGGGAGAGTTCAGGGAGCTGCGAACCCTGAACTTCTCCTCCAGGGATGTGACAGAGCAAATCATTAAGCAGGTGTGAAAAAACAATGACTTGCCTGCCCCCTGGAGGTTGAGTATCGCCTGCTGTAGTGGATTCTGCTTCTTCCTCTCCCCGCCCGGCGATAACGGAGGACCCCCCGGGAATTCGTCTGAGGATCGCTCGCGTTGTCTCCAGCAGAGAGCTCACCAGACCGGAATTCCAGGCACACACAGCAGTCAGGAAGCGCGTCGAGGAGGAGGGGAAAACAGCCGGGGTGAGCCAGCCCGAATGTCCAGGAATGACAGCGGGGAAATGAGGCTCAGGGAACGGGGCTGTAGAATCTCCACACAGACGAGGCGAAGAGGTGACAGCTGCGTGGGAGGAACTGTCCTGACGATGGCCCAGAACTGGATCTGGACGAGGTTCGTGCAGAGGTGACTCGGCGATGTGATGGCGGCTATTCCCAGGGAACGAAGCGAGGGGGAAACCCAGGATTCGCCGCTCCAGATTGGAGATCGAGGTGAGGAAGGCGCCGAGCACGGGAAAGCTTTGTAGCCCTGAAGTCCTCTCCATCAACCTCACTGCCGCCGCCACATGCCTGAAGGTGGTGACAGGAAACACAGTGGAGCTCGCGACAGCCACTCGACCCCAGACATAACTGCTGTCAGCTGCGGCTCCTTGAAGGGAATCCCGAGTGACGTGGCGCAGGTCGGGGGAAGTCCTCTGGTTGACGCGAACTCCCGGACTGGAAAAGCGGCAGGAACGGGACTCCGAAGCGGGGAAAGACGTCGCCCACTTCGACTCCCTGCCGGGATTTCCATCCACCCCGTGGAGCTTCTCTCGCTGTGTACCTGCAGCGTCTATCCTGGCACTGTCCTCCAGATGGTACAGAGAGTGAGGGTGACAGTCCAGGAGTTCCTCAGCACGGCCCGGATGCCAGCGTCTCGCGTTGGAGGCGTCGTGCAGGGTGAAGAATGTCCCGTCGACAGCCTCCGAGATGGACCTCAGCTCGTCGCCCTGGCGCCGGAAGTGACTCCTGGGAAACGGCATGCTAGCAGCGCTGACACCCGGACAGAAAGGTACATTTCCACAGCGACTCACGGCCGCCGGCAACTCTTCTGGCTGCGACATACGGTCATATCCGGCTCTAGGGAGCTGGGCAATCAGAGCCAGGGACAAGCCAGTGAGTCGTGATGGTTTATTTTGGGTAAGGGATAAGGGATGAGGAGAGCACAGATACTCATGCAGAGGTACACTCACAGGTTGCACAGCGCAGAGGTAAGCAGCTCGTACCGGACGTGGGGGTAACAAGACGTACATACTCACAGCGGGATACAAACACAGGAATGCTGCAAGAGGAGTATGAGCTGACACCAGACGAAGGGGCTTCAGCTTAGCAATGTGTTTATGTCGCAGCCCCGAGTCATCGAGGCTGCTCCCATTTATCCTCATTGGCAGCGCCCCAGCTGATGAGGACTAATTGGCCCCAGCTGTCCATAATGCTGCCAGCTGGGAGCCTGCTGAGACGCTGCTCAATGGGAAGCAGGGATGAGGGAAAACATGGGCTGAGTGCCGAGACGGCATCTCAACCCATGGTGACAGTACCTACTTATAGAAGTTAATTTTTTTTTCTCAAAATCCGATATATCCTATGTTATAGACACTACAAATTCATGTTTTTTTCAAAAGCCGATTAACGCCTGGAGCGTTTTTTTTTTTTTTTTACATAAGTAGATTACTCCATACGACAAATCAGCGCTTGGTATTTGGGTCACGTGACTCATCTTGGCTTTCTTTCCGGTCTGCTCGCTCTGACTGATTTCCCTGGCTGTGTTCAGAATGTTCGTACCAAGATCGCGGATACAAGCGGCTGAAATGAGCTTTCTCCGTAGGATTGCTGGACTCACCCTTCAGAGATAGGGTGAGGAGCTCAGTCATCCGGGAGAGGCTCAGAGTAGAACCGCTGCTCCTCCACATTGAAAGGAGTCAGTTGAGGTGGTATGGGCATCTGATTAGGATGCCTCCTGGACGCCTCCCACTTGAGGTGTTTAAGGCATGTCCCACTGGGAGGAGACCCCGGGGCAGACCCAGGACTCGGTGGAGAGACTATGTCTCCCAGCTGGTCTGGGAACACCTTGGTATCCCCTCTGAAGAGCTGGAGCAGGTGGCTGGGGAGAGGGAAGTCTGGGCTTCTCTGCTTGAACTGCTGCCTCTACGACCCGGACCTCGGGAAAAGTGGTAGAAGATGGATGGATGGATGGATGGATGTTCGGAATGTTCACTCACTCACTCCCTCCTCACTATATAGTGAATTTAGATATAGTGGACTATACAGTAAACTCAATATAACAATAAAATTAACCGCTTTCATACACTACTGGGCTTGTTTTCGCTGCATGGTTAATGACGTCATCACGTGTGACAGTAAAACGTAACAGACTAGCATTGGTAAAAAAAAAAATGAATACCTGCATGTAATTTGTAGTAAATATGTATTAAATCAAATGGTTTTTGTTTAATTATTAAATATAAATACCTTAAGGTAGTTTATGTTGTGATGTGAAGCTCTTCTCTCACTGCTCCGTTGGCTGCACATTCACTATATACACTCACCGGCCACTTTATTAGGTACACCTGTCCAACTGCTCGTTAACACTTAATTTCTAATCAGCCAATCACATGGCGGCAACTCAGTGCATTTAGGCATGTAGACATGGTCAAGACAATCTCCTGCAGTTCAAACCGAGCATCAGTATGGGGAAGAAAGGTGATTTGAGTGACTTTGAACGTGGCATGGTTGTTGGTGCCAGAAGGGCTGGTCTGAGTATTTCAGAAACTGCTGATCTACTGGGATTTTCACGCACAACCATCTCTAGGGTTTACAGAGAATGGTCCGAAAAAGAAAAAATATCCAGTGAGCGGCAGTTCTGTGGGCGGAAATGCCTTGTTGATGCCAGAGGTCAGAGGAGAATGGCCAGACTGGTTCGAGCTGATAGAAAGGCAACAGTGACTCAAATAACCACCCGTTACAACCAAGGTAGGCAGAAGAGCATCTCTGAACGCACAGTACGTCGAACTTTGAGGCAGATGGGCTACAGCAGCAGAAGACCACGCCGGGTGCCACTCCTTTCAGCTAAGAACAGGAAACTGAGGCTACAATTTGCACAAGCTCATCGAAATTGGACAATAGAAGATTGGAAAAACGTTGCCTGGTCTGATGAGTCTCGATTTCTGCTGCGACATTCGGATGGTAGGGTCAGAATTTGGCGTCAACAACATGAAAGCATGGATCCATCTTGCCTTGTATCAATGGTTCAGGCTGGTGGTGGTGGTGTAATGGTGTGGGGAATATTTTCTTGGCACTCTTTGGGCCCCTTGGTACCAATTGAGCATCGTTGCAACGTTACAGCCTACCTGAGTATTGTTGCTGACCATGTCCATCCCTTTATGACCACAATGTACCCAACTTCTGATGGCTACTTTCAGCAGGATAATGCGCCATGTCATAAAGCTGGAATCATCTCAGACTGGTTTCTTGAACATGACAATGAGTTCACTGTACCCAAATGGCCTCCAAAGTCACCAGATCTCAATCCAATAGAGCATCTTTGGGATGTGGTGGAACGGGAGATTCGCATCATGGATGTGCAGCCGACAAATCTGCGCCAACTGTGTGATGCCATCATGTCAATATGGACCAAACTGTCTGAGGAATGCTTCCAGCACCTTGTTGAATCTATGCCACGAAGAATTGAGACAGTTCTGAAGGCAAAAGGGGGTCCAACCCGTTACTAGCATGGTGTACCTAATAAAGTGGCCGGTGAGTGTAGTTCACTATGGGGAAGGAGTGAACATTTCAAACACCACACCTGCTTGCTGTGAATGATTTCCCTGCCAGTTTTTTTTTTTTTTTTTTTTTTTTTTTAATTTTGTTGCATTTTATGTCAAATATGGATCATTTTGATGAAGCAGATGAACCAGTGATGCATTCACCAGTAGGGTGCAAATGAGGTTGGAACAGCTAGCAACATTCAGAATTCTTGATACTATTATCTTCTATTATCAGAATTCCTACTACTTTGCTGCTGTATGTCTCTGCACATTAACATTAACCACAACCATTTGCACAAATACCATTTCTGCTGCCACCTGTCTGTCTGTCACTGCAATACTGATCACGTGCAGTCCTATCTGTTACTATCTGCTCCTACACTACCACATTAAACTGTAACTACAAGTGTTACTTCTCTAGTTGTCTGTATATAGGATTGCTGGGTTTTAGCATTGTTAATGGCTTATCTCTATTTTGCGCTATGGGAAGTCTGGGTCTTTCTTGCCGTCATTTGCACCACGGGTTGCATTACTGTACATATTGTATATTAGACTGCTGTTGTTGTTTTCTTTTGACCAGCCTTATTCCTTTTCTTTTTATACTGTGCACACCAATGAAGACAGAGAGAAATGCCATTTCAAGTCTCCTATATGTCCTGTATGTATAGTAGTATTCACAATAAAATCTTTGTAACATGATTCGAGACCCAGGAAGCAGACACGGACTCAGAAATAAACTCAGTTATCTTTATTGTGTTGTGTATGTAAGGGTGTGCACGTGTATGTATAAATGTAGCAGCTGGGGTGAGCAGAACACCGTACAGCCTGGCAACCCTATGGAAGAGCAGAGACAGGGGAATTAGCGTCAACACTCAGGAGGGATGGTGCAGTTATGTTAGTCTTACTGTTGGCAAGTTGGAGAACAGCTCAGGCTTGGCCCCGAAGGCTCCGGCCAGGGAGACAGTGTCTTCAGGCCCGATTGCAGAGGGAATGGAAGGAGGGTTTGGTGAAGTGCAGGGATTGCTCGGTCCGCTGCCAGGAGGAGAAGGTCCACTGCAACGGATTTCCACCTGTGCACAGGGGAGCAGAGTGTAGAGTGGTGGTAATGATGAGGGAGGCTTACTTGGCGTTGGGGAGTGGGAACTCACGGGAGAACGACAAAGTAGAGAAGGATTCTTTGGAGAATGACGAAGTAGAGAAGAATTCTCTGGAGAACGACTAAGTAGAGAAGTAATCTCAGGAGAATGACGAAGTGGTGTAATGGTCTCATCAGACCAGGGAGTTAGACGACTCCGTGCAGACCAGAGGGCAGCACGGTTTAAAAAGGTATGCTGATGAGGAGAGCAGGTGTGCGCGCAGCTGTGGAGGATAAGGCAACAGGCAGGCAGAGCGAATCACCACACTTTGAATCTTGAGTCTTGAGTTATAGGGCAGCACGGTGGTGCAGTGGTTAGCACTGTTGCCTTACAGCTAGAAGGTTCCTGGTTTGAATCCCCAGGCTGGCAGGGGTTGAAACCTTTCTGTGTGGAGTTTGCATGTTCTCCCTGTGCTCCGTGGGTTTACTCTGGGGGTTCCGGTTTCCTCCCACAATCCAAAGACATGCATGTTAGGTTAATTGGTTGTTCTAAATTGTCCCTAGATATCTGTTTCCTATAGGCCCTTAGAATAAAGGGTTAGTATTAGTGAAAGCGCTTTGAGTAGTCTTTGTGACTAGAAAAGCGTTATATAAGTGTAGGTTAGTTAGTAGTATTTATAGCTATATTATACCATTTTACTCAGTGGATATGCCCGTGTCAATCATACTACATTGATGCTTATAGACATTCAAGTATGTTACACACAAACTAGCATGGTTTTCTGGACATTTCTTTTTTTGCAAAAGAATGGCTTGTGGACTTATCTGTTTTTGCCAAAAAAAAAAAGCACTAATAAATTGCCAAAAAATGACAATGAGTTGATGTTCAATGTTTTTGCTTTATTATGCCTCTAAGATACTCATATTTTAAATGACCCTGTCTTAGAAGCTGAATTCCCAGGCTGGCAGGGGTAGGAACCTTTCTGTGTGGAGTTTGCATGTTCTCCCTGTGCTGCGTGGGTTTACTCCGGGGGCTCCGGTTTCCTCCCACAATCCAAAGACATGCATGTTTGGTTAACTGGCTGTTCTAAATTGTCCCTAGATATCTGTTTCCTATAGGCCCTTAGAATAGAGGGTTAGTACTAGTGAAAGCACTTTGAGTGGTCTTTGTGACTAGAAAAGCGCTATATAAGTGCAGGTTAGTTAGTTAGTTAGTTAGAATTGGAAATACTAACATCTATAAACCAATAGATGAAAATGTTGTTTTTTTCTCAATATTAAACCATTTGGACTTACAATATCTGCTTTTGCAAAAGAACTCTTCATATGTCCCCACATCATAAGCTTACTTGGTATGATAGATGTTGTTGTTTTGTTTTCCATTCATCTGGATTCATTGATGAATTGACAATGGGTAGGGTATCTGTGATGATCCGAGCGCGGATTTGCTCCGCGCTCGAGTTACTCAGTGTTTCTCCTTTTTCCTCGTATTCCTAGTCCCCATTAATATTTGACATCTTTCCCTGATGCTTTTACTGTGACAGCACGGCGGCTGGACTTCCAGCTGTCTACCGGTCCGTGGGCTGCCACAGCTGATCGCTATCCTGTGATTGCATTGTTTTCCTCACCTGGTAATCATTAGGCTTCGCTCTATTTAAGATCGCAGTGGAGATTTATTCTTCGCTGCGATGTCACACCCAATCAGGCTGAAGCCCCCAAGTCCGGCTCCAGTCTCAGCGTTAGGTTCCGTCCTCGCTGTTCGAGTGTAAGTTCTCTCTTTGACTCTTTGTATTACCAGTTATTTTGACCCTCCGTGGTTGAGTGTTTAGCTTATGTGTTTCGCCCCCCGTGGCTCATTACTTTTGTCTTTTTGTAATAAACAGCAAACTCTCTGTTGGCCTCTGGCATCTCATTTATGCCCTGAAAGGGGCAGACGTAACAGTAGATCACAGCCAAGCGAGGTGCCAGCCTCAGGGAGTTTGTTCTGGGCTTGATTTTTCACTTTTCCATGTACCAGCGTGCTGCGAGATGGCGTC
The DNA here is from genome assembly GCA_020510985.1 of Pholidichthys leucotaenia. Taxonomy (NCBI): domain Eukaryota; kingdom Metazoa; phylum Chordata; class Actinopteri; order Cichliformes; family Pholidichthyidae; genus Pholidichthys; species Pholidichthys leucotaenia. The sequence goes on along the minus strand of CM035847.1, from coordinate 315,695,432 downwards.
ACCACCTAAGGGCTATGCCATGAGTTTAGGCTACGAGCTAGCCATGGCTCTCATCGAGATTGATGGGATCCTCTCCAACGCTTGTAGTCATCCCGCCCCCAGTGGCTAGCACTGGTACTTGGACCTCGCTGAGGCAACTATTAACCGCCATCCTCGCTACACCAACCACCCTGAGATCACGGCGAGGATGGCGGACATCGCTACTCACCGGGAGAAGCTCTGTGGGCTGAAGGGAAACTCCGGCAGGAAGCCGAAGAGGAGACATCCTCGCTCCTCATCTCAGGATCCCATTCCTGTCCCTCGTCCAGTCCAGGAGTCCGCACCACCCAGGGGTCATCCCCAGCGGAGAAAGACGTCAGCCGGGATTCCCCCGGCAAATCCTCCATGGGGCACCCGTCCAGATTCTGTTATGGGCCGCCAGAGAAACCCTCCTGTCTCCCAGTCAGCTGCTCCTCCCTCCTCCATGGCGTCTACTCTAGCTGCTGCGAGACCTGTGGTGCCCCCTCCGGTCCAACCCGTCACCGATCCTGGAGGGGCGGCTCCTCCGTGTCTCTCCGAAGGGTCCGCCATCACCTTGTCTACGGGAGAGGGAAGAATAGATCCCACTGCAGCAGGAACCACCGAAACCCCGGGAGACAGGCAAGTGCTTTTTTCATTCTCTCAATTTGATGAACTACCTTGTCTGATTCCCGTGGGTGGGGCTCAGGTCAAGCAGTCCACTGAGCCTCAACTGCCTGCTGCAACCTTTGAAATTGAACGTGTTGCCTCTGTGTCTCCTCCTAGCCCTCACGAGTGTCCGCCGGTGCCAGGGTCAGACCGCCGGATAGAGGAGGAACCTGCGGCCCCGGAGAATTTAGTGCCAGTGCCGCAGCCGCATCACGGACAGAGGAGGAGGAGGGCTGTCAGCCATTTGGAACCTGAGCCATCGATGAAGCGCCCCCGGGTCTCCAATGAGCAGCTTCCAGCCCCAACAAGTGACGCGTCTCCTGCTGCCACGCCGAGAGAGCCGTCGGCGTGGGTTACAGCACCAGGGGGTCCCAGGACTGCGAAGACCATCATGCCGGCGGAAGACGTCCCTGCAGCTGAGTGGGAGCCTGAGCTTGACCTCCTGAGTGAGCCTGGATCGTCGGAGTCCTGGACAGCGACGGAGCTTGAGATCAGGCAAGTGCTCTGTTTTGTCTTTCTATTTTCCCTATTAGAGCGCTCTTGCCTTTCTCTACCAGTTTCAGTAAGTAAGTTTTGTTTTTTTTTCTCTCGTGGGAAAACCGCTTTTATCTTTTTGTCTATTCCTCCATAGGTTGCTACCTCCTCCGTGGTTCGTCTCCGGGGTTGTTGTGCCCTCATCTGCCTCATCACCATCACCACATCAGCAATCATCTTCATGTGTGTTTTCTCTGGTGTCACTCCCTGCACATGAGCTATCAAACATTACCAGTCATGACATACCTCCTTCAATAATAGACTTCTTGTAATTTTTTAGCCATCTGTTGCAGCGAGCTGGAGCTGTGATGCAATGCATTGTTTCTGGTGGAAAGAGGAGCATTGTCTGGAGTGGTAACTATCTGCTCTGATTATCACATTAGAGTCGGTCAGTCAGGGCAAATCAGGGTTAGGGAGTATGGTTAATGCTAGTGTTACAATTTTGGTCAGAAGGTGCTGTGTTTTTTTCTGAATGCTCTTAAAACATTTATTATGTCTGGGTAGAGCATCAATGTTGTAGACAGAAAGTACTTGCATTTACTCGGTTTCCACTTTTTCTGAAGCAATAACATGCACAAGCTAGAAGATGTTAGTTGCAGTGTAACAAGCTTAAATGGAGGGCAAACTCAGATGCAGAAATCAGCCAGAAGTTGGAATAAATTTCTGTAATCCTTGTTTTATTGTGCAAAGCAACACAGCATAGGTAGACTAACTAACTAACTAACCTGCACTTATATAGCGCTTTTCTAGTCACAAAGACCACTCAAAGCGCTTTCACTAATACTAACTAACTAACTAACTAACCTGCACTTATATAGCGCTTTTCTAGTCACAAAGACCACTCAAAGCGCTTTCATTAATACTAACCCTCTATTCTAAGGGCCTATAGGAAACAGATATCTAGGGACAATTTAGAACAGCCAATTAACCTAACATGCATGTTTTTGGCATGTGGGAGGAAACCGGAGAAATCCCGGAGTAAACCCACGCAACACGGGGAGAACATGCAAACTCCACACAGATCACTGTTGGTCGGGGGCTGGGATCGAACCCACGATCCCACGATCCCCACAATCCCCCGGCCAAGGGTAAACTGTGCTGCCGCAGTGCTAACCACTGCGCCACCGTGCAGCATCTCACAACATCTCACAACATCTCACAAAGCAAAGAAGACAGGAAAAGGGCAGGGAAAAACAAACAAAACACAAGCAATGCAAAAGTCACAAGCAGTCACGAAAATGCCAGAAACACAACAGCTGGCTATGAAGAACAAAAGCATTTGGGTACACTGGGGACAGGTGCAGTGGAGCATTGGTGAACCAATACTTCTGCCTCACAAATATCAATGAAAAACAACGTTGTTGGCAGTAAGAATCTCATTCTCTAGTAGATATTTCTTGTGCTGCTGCAAGTAAATTAATTTATATTCAAACAGAAAACAGAAAAAAAAAACTTCATATAATAAATCTATTCACAAATAAGACAATATATACTGATTTTGGCTGTTTTGATCTTTTAATCAGCTCCCAACAAAACAGTCATTAAAGTGACATTCTTTAAAATGTCATCATGTGTCTTTTTCCTCACATTGGTTAAAACTTCTATATTTAAGCAAGATTACATGAAAGGGAGTGCAGTATATATAAATAACCCCATGGTGATGTATTTGGCTCTTCACTAATAAGTGACAACAGAGAATTCCTTGTTTAAATCAACTGGGGCGGCAGTGGCTCAGGAGGTAGAGCAGGTCATCCAATAACTGAATGGTTGGTGGTTTGAATCCCGCTCTCCCCAGATATCCTGCCATTGTGTGGGTTGCACGGTGGCGCAGTGGTTAGCACTGCGGCAGCACAGTTTACCCTTGGCCGGGGGATTGTGGGGATCGTGGGATCGTGGGTTCGATCCCAGCCCCCGACCAACAGTGATCTGTGTGGAGTTTGCATGTTCTCCCCGTGTTGCGTGGGTTTACTCCGGGATTTCTCCGGTTTCCTCCCACATGCCAAAAAACATGCATGTTAGGTTAATTGGCTGTTCTAAATTGTCCCTAGATATTTGTTTCCTATAGGCCCTTAGAATAGAGGGTTAGTATTAATGAAAGCGCTTTGAGTGGTCTTTGTGACTAGAAAAGCGCTATATAAGTGCAGGTTAGTTAGTTAGTTAGTGTCCCTGGGCAAGACATTTTACCCCCAATTGCTCCTGGTGGGTCTGGGCAGCTATGCCGCCATCAGTGTATGAATGGGTGGATAGCAGGATCTGTAAAGCACTTTGGTCATCTAGAGATGAAAATAAAAGTGCTATATAAATGAATACTATTTTTAATGTTAGAATGTTCTACCAAGGCTAGTAAAAAACAAAGTAGTTCCCAGTTACAAATTCATACAAACAACGAACATATATAGTATAATATGGCATTATAATTGCTTTATTGTCATATGTTTAAAGAAATTTGATATCATCTATGAGTCACTGTTTACATACATGTTTACAGAGTCTATTGGCCAGAATGTTTCCCTACAACTGCTAGCTATACCTGAATTTGGTATTCCAAGGTGAAGCTGCTGTTCAACACACAACTAGTGTTAGAGGCTTACACGGATGATAAATCCAACCCCAGCTGATTCATCTTGTTGGTAAGTGGCATGATGTTTGCAACAAAAATGCTGAGCAGAAGACCGGAAGATTGGCTTGAAATTTGTATATATACACTACCGTTCAAAAGTTTGGGGTCACTTTGAAATGTCCTTATTTTTGAAAGAAAAGCACTTTTTTTCAATGAAGATAACTTTAAACTAATCAGAACTACACTCTATACATTGCTAATGTGGTAAATGACTATTCTAGCTGCAAATGTCTGGGTTTTGGTGCAATATCTACATAGGTGTATAGAGGCCCATTTCCAGCAACTATCACTCCAGTGTTCTAATGGTACAATGTGTTTGCTCATTGTGTCAGAAGGCTAATGGACGATTAGAAAACTCTTGTGCAATCATGTTAGGTCTGCAATGCTGTAATTGCTGCAAATGGAGGATTCTTTGACAAAAGCAAAGTTTGAAGGAAAAAATTATTATTTCAAATACAAATCATTATTTCTAACCTTGTCAATGTCTTGACTATATTTTCTATTCATTTTACAGCTCATGGTGGTAAATAAGTGTGACTTTCATGGAAAACACAAAATAATTGTCTGGGTGACCCCAAACTTTTGAACGGTAGTGTATTTCTCTCCATCTATCATCTTCAGATGAAGTCAGAAGCATACATTACACCCTGAGGCTTCAGTAGAAACTCCACTGAGAGGCTTTAATCTAAACTTTGGGGTAACCGATCCCAAAATAACCCAGCTAACTTAATTAACTACTACCAAGCGTGAACCCAGAACACAAATATACAGTATTTGGGTTATGATGCCCCCCCCCCCCCCCATGGAACATATTATACACAACACATTACAATTGATGAGATGAGATGAGATTCAACTTTATTGTCATTACACATGGATGAATACAAGGTAACGAAACGTGACTTGGCATTTGGGCACGCTCTGCAGAGCGCATCCAAGGCCGGGGCAGCCGCTAGGCGCCAGTCATTTTTGATGGCGCCAGTCAATTCTGACCTATTATAAGAAACCACAGAAAGTTAATGTAATCAATATCCTGAGGGTAAACAAAGAGTGCATACCTCCACCAAGGCTTCCTCTTTCCATCTCTCTGTCTATCCATCTGTAGGGTGTGAGATAGGACAATGGCAAAGGTATGCACTCATTGATCGCCTCCAAAATCCAATGGGTTCATTTGTAGTCCAAGGACCACCTCTGGGTGACATTTCATCAACATCTGTCCAGTAGGTTTTGGATAATCCTGCTAACAAACAAACTGCCCTGATTACGTACATTTACCTCCTTGGCGGAGGTAAATATTAGAGCACCACTTAAGTGATGAAACAGTGGGACCATGTCCTACCGGGACAGCTGTTACTGCGGTGGGAGAAGAACTAGCAGGTGCATGTAAAAAAATTCATCATTAGGTGTATGTAACGATGGCAGATTCTTCAATCTTTTTTCCAACAATATCTTTTTTTTCAGATTCACAAATTAATATCCAATTTTTTAAAATATGTGTATTTTGTTAGATTATGGCAGTTTTGGATTTCTCTTGATGGCATAAAGTGAATATGGATCAGATGCTGTTGAGAAACAAAAATCACACACTGGCATCCATCCATCCATCCATCTTCTACCGCTTTTCCGGAGGTCCGGGTCGCGGAGGCAGCAGTTCAAGCAGAGAAGCCCAGACTTCCCTCTCCCCAGCCACCTGCTCCAGCTCTTCAGAGGGGATACCAAGGCGTTCCCAGACCAGCTGGGAGACATAGTCTCTCCACCGAGTCCTGGGTCTGCCCCGGGGTCTCCTCCCAGTGGGACGTGCCTGAAACACCTCAAATGGGAGGCGTCCAGGAGGCATCCTAATCAGATGCCCATACCACCTCAACTAACTCCTTTCAATGTGGAGGAGCAGCGGTTCTACTCTGAGCCTCTCCCGGATGACTGAGCTCCTCACCCTATCTCTGAGGGTGAGTCCAGCAATCCTACGGAGAAAGCTCATTTCAGCCGCTTGTATCCGCGATCTCGTTCTTTCGGTCATTACCCAAAGCTCGTGACCATAGGTGAGAGTAGGAACGTAGATTGACTGATAAATCGACAGCTTTGTCTTAGAACTAAGCTCCCTCTTCACCACAACAGACCGGTACAACGTCCGCATCACTGCAGATGCTGCTCCAATCCGTCTGTCGATCTCTCGCTCCATTCTCCCCTCACTCGTGAACAAGACCCCAAGATACTTAAACTCCTCCACTTGGGGCAGGAGCCTGTCCCCAACCCAGAGAGGACAATCCACCTTTTTCCGGCTGAGGACCATGGACTCGGACTTGGAGGTGCTGATTCTCATCCCAGCCGCTTCACACTCAGCGGCAAACCGTCCCAACAAGAGCTGTAGGTCATTGCTGGATGAAGCCAACAGGACAACATCATCTGCAAACAACAGAGATGAGATCCTGTGGTCACCAAGCATGACACCCTCCATTCCCTGGCTGCGCCTAGAAATCCTATCCATAAAAATTATGAACAGGATCGGTGACAAAGGGCAGCCCTGGCGGAGTCCAACTCTCACTGGGAATGACTCCGACCGAGTGTTGGCAATACGAACCAAACTCTCACAACGGTCATACAGAGACCGAATAGCTCATAACAACAAGCCCGATACCCCATACTCCCGAAGCACCCCCCACAAAAATCCACGAGGGACGCGGTCAAATGCCTTCTCCAAGTCCACAAAACACATGTAAACTGGTTGGGCAAACTCCCACGAACCCTGGAGAATTCTCGAGAGGGTAAAGAGCTGGTCCAATGTGCCACGGCCAGGACGAAAACCACATTGCTCCTCCTGAATCCGAGGTTCGACCAACGGCCGGACTCTCCTCTCCAGTACCTTGGCATAGATCTTCCCAGGGAGGCTGAGGAGTGTGATCCCTCTAAAGTTGGAGCACACCCTCCGGTCCCCTTTTTAAAGAGAGGAACCACCACCCCGGTTTGCCATGCCAAAGGCACTGCCCCCGACCTCCACGCAATGTTGCAGAGGCGTGTCAACCATGACAACCCAACAACATCCAGGGCCTTGAGGTACTCGGGGCGAATCTCGTCCACCCCTGGGGCCCGGCCACCAAGGAGATTTTTAACCACCTTGGCGACCTCAGCCCCTGTGATAGGCGAGTCATCCCCCTCGTCCCCAAACCCTGCTTCCTCTGTGGAAGGCATATCAGTGGGATTGAGGAGATCCTCGAAGTATTCCTTCCACCGCCCGACGATGTCCCCAGTCGAAGTCAACAGTATCCCATCCGCACCATACACAGTGTGGACGGGGAGCTGCTTTCCCCTCCTGAGCCGCTGGACAGTTTGCCAGAATCTCTTTGAGGCCGACCGAAAGTCTTGTTCCATGGCCTCACCAAACTCCTCCCATACCCGGGTTTTTGCTTCAGCAACCACCCGAACTGCACTCCGCTTGGCCTGCCGGTACACCTCAGCTGCTTCGGGAGTCCCACAAGCCAACCAAGCTTGATAGGACTCCTTCTTCAGCTTAATGGCCCCCCTCACCACTGGTGTCCACCACTTGGTTCGGGGGTTGCCACCACGAGATGCACCGACACACACTGGCAGTCCTTGGGATTTCTTGAGTATCAACTAGGTTCAGTGTCTGAATTGCAGAACTCATCTCCTCAAGATTGAGAAGTAACTTGTCCATGATGGAGTTATAAGCTATTTTCTTCTGATCGTTAGGCATTTCATCCACCTCACCATAAAGGTCAAAGTGCAAGTATGCCAGCTTTTCCTTCATCTTTCTCACATGCCCCATCTGTCCTATAGAGCATTCATTCCAAAATGTCTGTGGTCTACCTGAGTGGAAGTTGTTGAGGAGACTGAGCAGGCCATTCTCCATCTTCTGTACATCTGACACATCAGTGAGGAAAGAGTTTTGGATAACCGGTGCTGTCTGGCCTTGGTTCTGACCAGCTTTACCCCCGGAACCCAGCTGGCTTCTGGGCTTATCTCTGACTCCCCTCCTGCTCTTGCTGTTTTGGCTGGAGTGAGCTCCCATGTTGTGACTGTAGCCGACATGCCATCCGCCGGACAAAGAGCTGCTCTTTCAGCCAGAGCTGCTGGTCGGAGCTGCCGTGTTAATGGAGGTTCTGGGAATCTTTCTTTTCAACTTTTGCTCCTCCATAACTTCATGTTATGGTCCCGTCGGGTGAGCGACCACTGTTGAAAATGAAAAATGTAAATGGCTGTCCCCGAGTAGGACAGTGAGAGCCCCGTAACTCACAGCTATCTTTATTTTTAAACATTTAACACATGCACAGAGCCAATGGAACAAAGTGCCCCCAACACCTAACACACACTCAAATCTTAGACACTACCTTACACACATAGTTAGTGGACAACATTAAAATGCGTTTTACACATCAGCATACATTTCATTCCCTTTGCCCTTTCCTCTTAATTTAACAGCATAATTGACATTTTGGATTTATTAGGGCCTGAGCCACTGACAACGTCAGTCGGCGAAAACCCTATTGTAATTGCTCAGCTAGAAGAAATTCTTCCACCTAGACAAATGAATTTTTCACCCTCTGAACGTTAACCAAAACACTTTTTTTTTTTTTTTGCAGACCCCTCAGACCCGGCGAAAAATTTGATAAACTGGAAAACATACGCTACCGTTCAAAAATTTGGGGTCACTTAGAAATGTCCTTATTTTTGAAAGAAAAGCACTGTTTTTTTCAATGAAGATAACTTTAAACGAATCAGACATACACTCTAATATCTAATATACATTGCCAATGTGGTAAATGACTATTCTAGCTGCAAATGTCTGGGTTTTGGTGCAATATCTACATAGGTGTATAGAGGCCCATTTCCAGCAACTATCACTCCAGTGTTCTAATGGCACAATGTGTTTGCTCATTGCGTCAGAAGGCTAATGGATGATTAGAAAACCCTTGTGCAATCATGTTAGCACAGCTGAAAACAGTTTAGCTGGTTAGAGAAGCTCTAAAACTGACCTTCCTTTGAGCAGGTTGAGTATCTGGAAAAAATTATTATTTCAAATACAAATCATTATTTCTAACCTTGTCAATGTCTTGACTATATTTTCTATTCATTTTACAACTCATGGTGGTAAATAAGTGCGACTTTTCATGGAAAACACAAAATAATTGTCTGGGTGACCCCAAACTTTTGAATGGTAGTGTATGTGCCCCCTCACCCCTAATTTTTGTGGGTGGGGCCAAACGTACAAGGCCTATGGAGACTGGAGACCATAAACTTTGCCGTAGAGACATAAAATTTGGGTGAGGTGTGCATCACCTCAAGACATGCAACAAATATAATTGTGGCCCATTCCCACCACCAGCAGGAAGGCCGCCATCTTGCCTCAAAGTCGCCCAACCTCCAATTCGGAAAAAAGTCACACCTCGCATTTGAACAAACTAGTCCTAGGGACCTGCTCCGATTGAGCTCATTTTGACGTGGCAGCATCTATAGGCATTGACCATTAAAAATTGTATAAAATAAGTCACAGTCTCAAAAGGTTTGGCCAGGCCGCCATGGCGAAGTTTGACTCCTCCCCTTACAACTTCAAACAGCTGTCACTCGGGCAAAAATTGTCCGATGTCCCCCAAACTTTCCATGATGGAAAATAGTCCTGCCCCAAATGCATCAACATTAAAATACCTGACAAAAGTTATAGCACCACAGAGTGGTTAACAAAAGAATTGTTGAAAACTATTTTATTTATTACTCAAGTGTCACTTGCCAGACTGATGTGAAATTTTCTGAGATTCATCACACCACAGGGATGATCATAACTGCACATCAACTTTAGCATGATGTCACACGTGTTACCATAGACACGCCCTACTCGCCATTCAATCCTTGATCTTTTTAACAGGATTAGGAATGACCTGGAGTCATGAAATCTTGAACATACACTACCGTTCAAAAGTTTGGGGTCACTTAGAAATTTCCTTATTTTTGAAAGAAAAGCACTTTTTTTTCAATGAAGATAACTTTAAACTAATCAGAAATACACTCTATACATTGCTAATGTGGTAAATGACTATTCTAGCTGCAAATGTCTGGTTTTTGGTGCAATATCTACATAGGTGTATAGAGGCTCATTTCCAGCAACTGTCACTCCATTGTTCTAATGGTACAATGTGTTTGCTCATTGCGTCAGAAGGCTAATGGATGATTAGAAAACCCTTGTGCAATCATGCTAGGTCTGCAATGCTGTAATTGCTGCAAATGGAGGATTCTTTGACGAAAGCAAAGTTTGAAGGAAAAAATTATTATTTCAAATACAAATCATTATTTCTAACCTTGTCAATATCTTGACTATATTTTCTATTCATTTTACAACTCATGGTGGTAAATAAGTGTGACTTTTCATGGAAAACACAAAATAATTGTCTGGGTGACCCCAAACTTTTGAACGGTAGTGTAGGTTGAGGTGACTGTAATATATATTCCTATATGGGTGGACAACACATAACTTATAGGTAAGTGTTGCCATGGCGACATGGCGTATGCTGACTCTTGGCCATGGAAAATCAAAAACTTGCAAATTGAACAATTCAATTCAATTCAACTTTATTTATATAGCGCCACTTCACAACAACAGTCATCTCATAGCACTATCAACTGTAGGGGGGAACCCCCACAGTTGCAGAAAGACCCCAGAAAGACCCCAGAACAAACTTCATCTGATTTCCACCAAATTTTCGAAAATGGATATGACTCCCACCCCAAACGCATCGGTGTAAAAATAATAAACAAAAGTTATAGCGCCACCTTGTGGTTAGAACAACAAACACTTGTAAATTGGACAAACTTTGTACGATTTTCACATAATTTTGCATGTTCGATATTAGTCCCACTGCAAACACATGTATAAAAAAATAATAAACACAAGTTATAGAGCACCCGGGTGGTTAAAGGAAGAATTGCTGAAAACTCTTTTATTTATTACTCACGCGCTGCTTGCCAGAATGACGTGAAATTTTCTGAGATTCATGAGACCAAAGGGATAATCATAACTGCAAATCAACTTTAGCATGACGTCAAACATGTTACCATGGACACACCCTCCTCGCCATTCTATCCATGAGCTTATGGGGAGGGGTGGGAAGGTCCCAGAGTCTTGAAATTTGGAACATACGTTGACATGACTGTCATATATAGTCCTATATGGGTGGACTACACATAACTGACAGGGAAGTGTTTCCATGGCAACATGGCGAGGGTTAACTCCTCACCATGAAACACTGGAAAGTTGTATCTTGGACAAACTTTGTCTGATTGTCAGCAAATTTTTGATAATGGATAATAGTCCACCCTGAATGCTCCAATATAAAAATAACAAAAGTGAGAGTGCCGCCTAGTGGTTCCAACATTGGACCCTTGTAAATTGGACAAACTTTGGACGATATGCACCGAATTTTCTACGATCAATATTCGTCCTATCCCAAACGTGTCTATATAAAAATAATAAACCAAAGTTTTAGCGCCCCTATTGATTAAAGGAAGAATTGCTGACAACTGTTTTCTTTATTTTTCTCTCACCAGCTGAAAAAATGACATGAAGGAATGACTAGGGCTTATTGACAGTACATGTACATAGAACAGAACTGCTTCCATGGCGACCGGCGTGCTTCAATAGCTTTCTCGTCATGCAAACATGACATTTACAGCTCAGACAGTCCTTGTCTGATTTGGACCAAATTTTGCACAAATCATATTGATCCCACTCTGAACACGTCTGCATATCAATATTCACAAAACTGTCACACAAGCACCTACTGCTAATATGAGGTACTGCACAAAATTGTTTCAAATTTTGCACAAAGACCAGTAGTCACAGTGACATGACATTTTCAGTGGTTCCTCAGAGTGCATTGCACTACCCTCAGTGGAAGTCACTTTTGTCCTGCAATAAGCACAGTTGCCATGGAAACTCACTCAGTGAACTTTGTTCACTGTTTGTATATAGAGTCGTTTGGGGCAGGAACATAGAAAATTTAGTGAAAATGTACAAAGTTTGTCCAATTTACAAGGGTCTGATGTCGTCACCACTAGGCAGCGCTCTAAGTTTTGTTATTTTTATATTGGAGTGTTCAGGATAGGACTATTATCCATTGTAGAAAATGTCGGCATGGCAACATTTCCCTGTCAGTTATGTGTTGTCCACCCATATAGGACTATATATGACAGTCACCATATAGGACTATACATGACAGTCACTTATGTTCCAAATTTCATGACTCCAGGTCATTCCTAACCCTCCAAAAAAGATCAAAGATTGAATGGCGAGGAGGGCGTGTCCATGGGAACAGCAGTGACGCCATGCTAAAGCTGATATGCAGTTATGATCAAACAGGAGGTCCAATAATCCTCAGAAAACTTGACGTCATTCTGGCCAGCGGTGCGTGAGTAATAAATAAGAGTTTTAAGCAATTCTTCCTTTAACCACTCGGGGGGGCTAACACTTGTGTTTATTATTTTCATATACACGTGTTTACAGTGTGACTAATATCGATCGTGGAAAATTTGGTGAAAATTGTACAAGGTTTGTCCAATTTACAAATGCCTGTTGTTCAAACCACAAGATGGCGCTATAACTTTTGTACATTATTTTAACATAGATGCGTTCGAGGCAAGACTAATATCCATTGTAGAAAATTAGGTGAAATTCGGATGAAGTTTGTCCAAGTGATAATTTTCTGATGTCCCATGGCGAGGAGTCAACCTTCGCCATGTCACCATGGTAACACTTCCCTATCAGTTATGTATTGCTGACCCACATTGGACTACAGACAACAGTCACCTCTACCTATGTTCCAAATTTTATGACTCCAGAACCTTCCAAACCCTCCTTATAAGATCATGGATTGAATGGCGAGGGGGGCATGTCCATGGCAACACGTGTGACATCATGCTAAAGTTGATGTGCAAATTATGATCATCCCTGTGGTGTGATGAATCTCAGAAAATTTCACGTCAGTCTGGCAAGTGACGTGTGAGTAATTAATAAAAGAGTTTTCAGCAATTCTTTCATTAACCACTATGGGGCTCTATATCTTTTGCCAGGTATTTTAATGTAGACATGTTGGGGGCAGGACGTAGATCATCTACATCTAGGCTGTAGATGCTGCCATGCAAAAATGAGTTCAATCGGAGCTGGCTCCTCGGACTAGTTCGTTCAAATGTAAGGTGTGATTTTTTTCCGAATGGGAGGTCGGGCGACTTTGAGGCAAGATGGCGACCTTCCTGTTGGTGGTGGGTATGGGCCACAATTATATTTTTTGCATGTCTTGAGGTGATACACACCTCACCCAAATTTTATGTCTGCACGGCAAAGTTTACGATCTCCAGTCTCCATAGACCTTGTACATTTGGCCCCACCCACAAAAATTAGGGGTGGGGGTGCACAAATGTTTTCCAGTTTATCAAATTTTTCGCTGGGTCTGAGAGGTTTGCCAAAAAAAATTGTGTTTTAGTTAACGTTCAGAGGGTGAAAAATTCATTTGTTTAGGCGGAAGAATTTCTTCAAGCTGAGCAATTACAACAGGGCTTTCGCCGACTGACGTTGTCAGTGGCTCAGGCCCTAATTAAAACACTAATAACTCCGACAACTGCAATATTTCATTCTTAAATTATTTTCTTAAATTATAATTTTTTTTTTTTCCAATTGTAGCACTGCAACATATTTAATTGCATCGCCCCTTTTATAGAGAAAATGGTACCACATAAAAGGAGAGCCATGGTATCTGAAGTGATATGATGCTATATTTAAAATGCTCCATTTCATGTTTGTGCATCGTGTTATATTCTACTTTCTGAATGTATGTATATGAAGACATAATTTACCTGTCATTACGTCAGCTGGTCATGGGAGGGGCCCCGCTGATTTCCAGCAGCTGTGAGCAGCATTATAAGAAAGGTGGAAGTCGCCATTCACTGACAGACCGATAGGCCCGCTGTCATCAGGAGTGGCTGTCACATGGTCAGTTGAAATAAAGGCCTTTCCAAGAGACTGTTGGAGCAACCAGGAGGAGCGTCGGTATGCTGGGAGTCTACGTGGGACCGGCGGCTGATGGCGCATTCCTAGCCGTGAAATGGCAGGTTCGTTGGCCCAGGAGGAGGACGCTTGACTGGGGATTTCACTGTTTAACCTGCGAGAAGGGCAGCGGACCCAAAGCCGGTGAGGTCGTTCCTCTTGTCTTTCACTCACCATTTTTCTTCATAATCACTGTGACTGAGCTCAGGGGTTTTTGGACAGCAATAAAGGAACATCCTGGTTGGTTTGGGTGACTTTATGGAAACACTTTATTTTTCTCCTCTTTTATTTTTGGCCAGCGAAGATATGGAACACTAATGGACAAATGAACACTATATTGAATTATTTCTGTGTGAATATAAATTGTGTTAATACATTGTGGGTGTTGTAATTAAGGGATGAGATATACTGTATATTGGTGTATACCCATTACTTTGTGCACTTTTGAACAATAATAATAATCCTTAAAACCATAAGAGCCTGTTAAGAGTGAAATCATTTCATCCCGTGTTTTAGTAATATTCTCTATGTCATAGAAGAGTGTTACACAATGTCTGATTATTTTTTTTTTTTCCCGTTTGGGCACTGCTTAGTTCCATTAATTTAACCTGTTAAAAGTTCAGCTAATTTTTTTTTAAGTCTTAATACTAATGTCAGAAATATTAAAACACCATGGTGACATGCTTCATTCACTCACTAAACCTGTCATATCCCGAGCGCTTTGTCCGCGCTCGGGTTATTCCTCATCCCTGTCAGGTTTTGACAGCTGGTGTCGTCACACGGGTTTCCCGGGCTCTGATTGGCCAGACGCTCGGGAGCTCTCAGCTGTCAGAACCTGGGCAGCTGTGCCGCGTTTCCAATCATGAGCAGCTGGCTTTAAATGTCAGTGCGAGTGAACTGGACGGCACGGCTGTCTTGTCAGAAGTCCTATGACTTTCCCCTGTCTCCTTACCACATGCTCCCTGGGTTCCTCGACGTATCCCGCTGCATGTAAGTGATTTATTTGGAACTGTCTTCTCCCTCGCTGACGTTCCTTCCTAATTACGGCAGACGAGAGCTCCTCGTCACTGCCATAACTCTCCATTGTGAATTTATGTTGTGTTGTGTAACGAAGCCTGCGTGGCAAAGTTATGTTGTACACCTAAGTCCTGTGCTTTATAAATAAAAGAACTGAACTGCAATTTACTGAACTGAGGCGTCTTATGCTGGCTCGTGAGGGCCAGCCGTGACAGTAGACAGCCGCCAGAAGGAGACGCCGTTCTCATTAAGTTGCGTTCTGGGAACTTTGTCCTTCCTGTCCAGGTACGCGGCGTTGGAAATATGCCATCTCAGCGGAGTCATTCTCGGGGTTCCCACGTCCTGCTGACCAAGGCGCTGGAGGAGGTAGATGAAATCCTCATTATCGCCTCCGACCTCGATGGGCATCCAGACACCTCCCTCGCCCCTCCTCTCCTCAGTTATCAGCCCGATGAACAGTGGTATTTAGACCGGGCTGAGGAGGTGCTTGACCGTCTGCCTTCCCGCTACAACGGTCACCCCGAGGTCGACGCGAGGAGACTCGACATCGCTGCCCAACGCCAGAAAATTCTGATGTACGAAGAGGAGGAGGCTGCAAGGTGGAGTGATCTCTGGCTCCAGCTGCCTGAGGCGCTGGAGGAGGTGGATGACTTCATCAGCGCTTCCGCCAGCCTTGACGACTCATCCGAAGCGCACTACTACCTGTACTGCGCTGAGAGAACGCTCGACCGGTTGTCTTCCCGCTACACCGACCACTTGGACGTCCAAGCGAGGAGACAAGAGATCGCCGTCCACCGCGAGGCGCTCCAGGAGATCGAGGAGGAACGAGGCCAAAGGCGGAGTGACCGGAGCTCCCGCTGCCCGCTCTGGAATCCGGATCCTTCCCTCGATCCAGTCCTGGAGTTCGCACCATCCGGGGCCCGTCGTAGACGTCGACACCGTGGCCAGAGACGTTCTCAGCGTGACTCCCCTCCGGAATCCGCTCCGGTTCACTGGGCTGACCCCATTCATCCCACTGCTGTCTCTTCGGCGTCTCACCTGGAGGAGACCCCAGCAGCCTTTCCCCCCGGGCCTGCTTTCCCCGCTGAGCTGTCAGCGCGTCACGCCCGGCCTGACTTGGCTGTTGCCCCCTCCGCTTCGACGCCTTCTCCAGCGGCTGGGAGTTTGAGAAGTTTTGCTCCAGTGGACAGCGCGGCTACACCATCCCGAGTGGCCCCCTCTCCTCCAAGAGAGTCTCCGGCCACCACCCGGTGGGAGGAGGATGGAATGACATTCCCAACGGCAGGTTCCACCGCTCCTCCGGGAGCCAGGCAAGTTCAAGTTCACTTTTTTCCATCTAATAGTGATTTGTTCTGTCTGACTCCTGGGGGTGAGGCTCGGGGTTTGCAGCCCCCCGAGCCTCAACTCCCTGCTGATATGTTAATTAAACCCGCTGGCTCTGTGTCTCCCCCTGCTGAGCACGCTTCGACCTCTGAGGAGCGTCACCAGACGAGGAGTGAGCCTGCGGCCCTCGGGCAGAAGACCCCAGCCCCGCAGCCATTTTCTGGGCAGAGGAGGTCGGACGATTGGTTGGAGCCTGTGCCGACGACGGAGCGTCCCCGGGACTCCGCAGATGAACAGTCCGGTCCAGCGGGCCGAGAGCCCCTCACCTCCACGCCACATGAACAACTAGCGTGGACGATGACATCGGGGGGTCCTCGAGCTGCAAGAGCCCCTCTTCCAGGGGCGGATGACGTCGCGACGGAGTGGGAACCGGACGACGACCTCCTCCCGTTTGAACCCGGAGCATCGAAGTCCTGGATGGCAGCAGAACCCGAGATCAGGCAAGTGCTCTATTTTCTATCCCTCCTCTTCTTTCTGGAGCATTATTGCCTGTCTCTCGGGGGGGGCGAGCCGGGTGCAGCCGTCTGCTGCGCTCGAGCCTGTCTCGCCGGGCCCTGCCGCTGCCGGTGATCCTGATCCCGGTTCCTTTTGTCCCTCTGAGCCTCTCCCCAGGGTCACTGGAGGCGAACCTGCTCTTGGTGCCACCTTGGAGGGTCCGGCTCTCGGCATGGGGTCCACCAGGAGTGCTCCGCCGGTTCAAGCGGAGCTTGACGTCATGGAGGTTCCGGCCCAATCGGGGTCCGACGCGGGTGCTGCTCTCGCCCGATCGGAGCTTGACGTCATGGAGGTTCCGGCCCAATCGGGGTCCGACGCGGGTGCTGCTCTCGCCCGATCGGAGCTTGACGTCATGGGGGTTCCGGCCCAATCGGGGTCCGACGCGGGTGCTGCTCTCGCTCGATCGGAGCTTGACGTCATGGGGGTTCCGGCCCAATCGGGGTCCGACGCGGGTGCTGCTCTCGCTCGATCGGAGCTTGACGTCATGGGGGTTCCGGCCCAATCGGGGTCCGACGCGGGTGCCGCTCTCGCTCAATCGGAGCTCGGCACCATGGTCGTTTTGACCCAGGTGGGTTCTGGAGACTGTGTAGCTGACCCGCCGCTGAGCGCTTTCCAGGCCATGCCCCGTCCTCGCCGTGGCCCCTTTTTCCCCGCCTTTGAGACTGCGGGGGTAAATTCCGGCTGGCCCGGTTCGCCGACCTTCCCCCAGCCATTCTGTTGGCAGGCCGATACTGCCCGACCACCCGGTGACCGGCTCTTTCCTTTTGGAGTCCGGGTCCGGCCTCCTGACAAGCTGGATGGTTCTTTTGGCGCCCTGGTCCGCCCACCGGAGACATGGTTTCCCTCGGCCCGGGGTTTGGCTGGGCCGTTAGGGCACGTTCCGCTGCTTTTGCTGGCGGCCTGGATGCTGGGTGCTGGGAGGCCTCCTGAGCGGAGTTGTTTTACTCTATTCCCCAATGGTTTTTTTTTTTTTCCTCTCCTTCTCTTGTCCCACCACTGACTTGTGACTGAAATACCCCACTGGGGATTGGACTTCATGTTTAAGGTGACTGTTTTCCGTGGATGGACATATGTTCTCTTGCCATGGCTATCATGAGTATTGTATGCTTCTTTAGGGTGTGGTTGTTTATTTCCTATGTTACTCCCTTACTCGGGTCTAGTTCCTTTTTTTTTTGGCACCTGTGTTGTCTTTTGGTTTTGACGGTTTTCTGTACACATTAACTTGGAGAAGAAGGTATTATCTGTCCTTTTATTTCCTTGATCCTGCCTTGTGGTATTGACTAGTGTTCCTTGTACCCTCATCTTGGCTTTCTTTTTGTGGTTATGTGTGAGTGATGTCCATCTAGCGTTGACTTTTCTTTTTATTCATCTTTGTTCCCGTTTATGTACGGTTTCTGCCTTTTTTTTCTCTCTCCCTCCCTTCCCCGATGTTTTTGTCCCCTTGTTGTGAGTTGGCCCTGCTCTCCCTCCACCTGCTTCCCCCTCCACCTTCCCTGGGGTGGGGTGGGGGGGTCTGGATGTTGCGCGCGACCAGGAGTTCGCGTAGAGGGAGGGGCCCTGTCATATCCCGAGCGCTTTGTCCGCGCTCGGGTTATTCCTCATCCCCGTCAGGTTTTGACAGCTGGTGTCGTCACACGGGTTTCCCGGGCTCTGATTGGCCAGACGCTCGGGAGCTCTCAGCTGTCAGAACCTGGGCAGCTGTGCCGCGTTTCCAATCATGAGCAGCTGGCTTTAAATGTCAGTGCGAGTGAACTGGACGGCGCGGCTGTCTTGTCAGAAGTCCTATGACTTTCCCCTGTCTCCTTACCACATGCTCCCTGGGTTCCTCGACGTATCCCGCTGCATGTAAGTGATTTATTTGGAACTGTCTTCTCCCTCGCTGACGTTCCTTCCTAATTACGGCAGACGAGAGCTCCTCGTCACTGCCATAACTCTCCATTGTGAATTTATGTTGTGTTGTGTAACGAAGCCTGCGTGGCAAAGTTATGTTGTACACCTAAGTCCTGTGCTTTATAAATAAAAGAACTGAACTGCAATTTACTGAACTGAGGCGTCTTATGCTGGCTCGTGAGGGCCAGCCGTGACAAAACCAAGCAATTTATTAAGCTGAGAAGAAACATGACATCTGTATTTTTATATCTATCACATCTGTCACACTAATCACATTTTCATGCTGTTTTTCTTTCCTTTTTGTCTCTCTGAGGACCACGGTGGTGAACCTGAGGGTCAGCAGTCAGAGCAGCTGTGAAGAGAATGGACTGAAAGCTAAATAAGAATATCCCAGGAAGGGTCCTCTGAGACTGTGCTATAGAGCTGGCTGGGGTCTTCACAAACATCTTCAATACATCTTTTTCACGGTGCTCTGTTTCCATCCATCCATCCATCCATCTTCTACTGCTTTTCCAGAGGTCCGGGTCGAGGAGGCAGCAGTTTAAGCAGAGAAACCCAGACTTCCCTCTTCCCAGCCACCTGCTCCAGCTCTTCAGAGAGGATACCAAGGCGTTCTCAGACCAGCTGGAAGATGTAGTCTCTCCAGCAAGTCTTGGGTTTGCCGTGGAGTCTCCTCCCAGAGGGAAGTGCCCGAAACACCTCAAGTGGTAGGGGTCCAGGAGGCATCCTGATCAGATGCCCAAACCACGTCAACTGGCTCCTGTCAATGTGGAGGAGCAGCCGTTCTACACTGAACCTCTCCCAGATGACTGAGCTCCTCACCCTTTTCCCACCTGTCTTAAAACTTCCATTATTGTGCCACTACCCAAAAAGTCTGTGATAACTAATCTTAATGATTATAGATTATATGCTGTTGCATTTACATCTATTATTTTGAAGTGTCTTGAAAAACTGGTTCCTGAAACATATTAAAACTACCCTTCCAACCACTCTGGACACACATCAGTATGCCTACAGAACTAATAGATCAACAGATGATGCCATTTCCACTGTCCTCCATAATGCTTTGCTTCATCTGGAACAACCAGGAACATATGCAAGACTGTTATTTGTGGACTACAATTCTGCTTTTAATACTATCCCCTAACCCTTCCATAAGATGACCAACTTAAAGTGCTCATGACACGATTTTAACATTTTTTAGCATGTTGTATAAACCCAAAAGTCATTGTCGATAATCAGTATACTGTAATAGTTACAAGCGTGCCTGCGTAACATAGTTATCATCAAAAAACCGCAGCCACTGACTGGACTGTGGCGCCACCCACCGAATGAAGAAGGAGGTTGAAATGACGTCAGTGAAAGAACGGATGCCAGTGTTGTTGACTGGAATGCCAGCAGCTTTGTAGCATACAGTTTTTCTGGTTTCTTGTTTTAGTTTTATGGCTATACCTTCACATTGTGTGCAGGCTTAGATAAACAGCAGGCCGTGAAAGACCACATCACACGCCTCAGCTCCAACTGTCATAAGCCTCCTCATGCGCTCCTCGTGCTCTTTTACGCAGCACACGGAGGAGGGGAAGGATGAATGGATTTACGCACAGGATTCACCACAGCACATGTATTGAACTTAAGACTGATGACAACAGTTAGCAAAAAGGTGAAGACTTACAAAAATAAACAGAAACACTTAAAGTTGACGTTTGGGGCTGACATTGCCCAGCGAATGCATGAAGAGGAGATGTGTTAACCATGGTTGCACCAGCAGCCATGGTTAATATATGGGCCCCAGATCCGACATAGCTCCAAGGGGTGCAACAGAACCACAGCTGCGTGGAGTGGTTAACACGTCATGATAGTGTTGGTGATATTGGCTGGCTGACAGCACGGCAGATGAGGCACACAAAACATGAACAGCTGACTGTCAAAGAGACGGGGTGTGGTTGGACCGGCAAATCTTAAACAGAGCTCACCTGAAAGTGGGTCAAAATGGCTGCCCAACAACCGCCGGCCAGAGCAGCGGCTGCAGGCATGGGAAAGAAAAGAAACACAGACATAAAAACAACAAGAACTCAAAAGATAATACATAATAAACCCAATGCCTGAGCCACAGAGAATGGTCAGAACCGAGCCTACAGGAAAACACGGGCTTGGTTCGTGACACCAACTGACTATATTGTATTCATTGCCACTAATTTGGACTTTTTACTGTTATAATAAATTTAATATTTTTGATAGTTATAGTACATGTGTGCTATACCAGTTATGAGTAAGGTTCTTCTTGTGACCAAACTCTTGAAAAAATGAGGAGTATCAGTTGCTTCTATTGCTTTTCTTATTATTGTTGATAATAACATGCCAGCTGATACAAGACAAAAGCAGTTAATAAACAATGATAACAAACAAAACTGCATTTTTTATGAGACATAAATAATAGGGAATACATTATTTTGGGCTGCACGGTGGCGCAGTGGTTAGCACTGTGGCAGCACAGTTTACCCTGGGCCGGGGGATCACGGGGATCGTGAGATCGTGGGTTTGATCCCTAACCCCGACCAACAGTGATCTGTGTGGAGTTTGCATGTTCGCCCCGTGTTGCGTGGGTTTACTCCGGGATTTCTCCGGTTTCCTCCCACATACCAAAAAACATGCAGGTTAGGGATACGGGGCACTTGCGCACGCAGCGGCCGGCAGCTGGTGGCTTGTCACCAGATTGCAAAACAAATCTACCTACGGGTACAAAATAAATAATAATAATAAAAAAAATTTTTTAAGGATATTGACATCAGTAACACAGAGAATAATTTTAATTTCTAAAGGGGTTTTACAGATAATTAAACTTTAAAATGACAAGTTATGGCCACGAGTATGCTGTAATTTACTAAAAAAATATATATTGTAGAGAGAGGAATTAGCAGGCGAGGCAGTGAGCTGGAGCAGAGCAGACTTTATTACTCTAACCTGTTTTTTAACCTGGCTAACCTGTTTTTAGCTGTTTTTAGCTAGCTAGCTATCCACTTCTCGCCTGGAACATCATGACTCCATCCCCAACGTGTGTCAGCTGTGTGTCCCTCCTTAACCCCTTGCACTCCGGGCAATTTTCCTAAAAATGCCAAAAAATAACATGCTCAAAGTAAATCGAAGGCTGTTATTCAACCCTTTGCAGCATCTTCATGGGGTTTTTTGGCAAAAAAAACATGATCTCTCTACGTGCTCCGGCCACTGAGTTACAGTCATCTAAACATAGTGAACTTGAAGAAAATAAATTTGGACACGGTGTTTTTTTGGATACAAATGCTTGCAAATAACACACAGCTGTCCGATCCGGCTGGAAAATGCAACAGAAATGTAGAACCAAGTGTTGTCAAGCTGAGATCCAAATTTGGTAACAATACCACAAAAAATGAATATTTTACACAACTTTGTTCTCAGGCTGTTCCCAGGCGTTTTGGAACTGTGCCAAATGGCACAGTTAGGAAAAACGTCTGTAACTTTTGAATAATTCAATGTAGAATCTTCATTTTAGGCTCTAATGAAAGGTCACACTCAGGGCTGTGTCTGTGTGTGTGTGGGGGGGGGGTCGTCCCCCCCCCCGCTACCAAGGACGGAGTTCGGCCCTCGCTACAGAGGACGGCCATCGCTACACGAAGGAATAGACTCGTATGTCTATGTGATGACCGCTGCGCAGTCAGCGTGGCTTCCCCCCGCGGACCGGGGGCGTTTGGACCGTGAACGCCCCCCCCCCCGCTCCTCTTCTGCAGCGGGGGGGGGGGGGCGTTCATGGTCCGAACACGGCAAATGAACCGTTTATCGCGGCGCACGAAGTACGAAGTGCGTGCGCCGTACAGTTGTAATTTACCGATCGGTCAAAAGTCATTTTTGGATTACAGTTTTCAGGGAGAAATAATAATTTAGCTTATAACACCTTACCTCTTCACAGCAGCAGAGTCCTGGCGAACTTCTCTTCCCCATTGTCAGACGAACGCGACGCTGCTCTGCTCGTGGATCTCGATCAAAACATAATTCCATTATTGCGTTTTTGGTGAATGATTTACGACCTCCATCGTCGGTCAATGATGACGGAAGAGAATGCTAAACACTCTGCTGGAATTAAATAAAATAAATAAATAAACCACTGCCTGTGGCTGCTGAAAGTCTCTCTTCACCCAGCTTTAGACAACAGCTCAGCGAACTTCTGTGCTTCAATTGGCTCGCAGCCGTTGGGAGGCGGGTCCTTCTGGCTAGGTTTTCATTCATTGGCTCTTCATGGTTTCAGAAACCCAATTCAAGGCTCTTATTAGTCGAATGACAGGTCAATCAGATGAACTAATCTGTTCTGTGTCTGCAGCTTTTTTTCCCAGTGGCGCTTGGAGGCCAGCACCATCTCCATCTGCACCATCATCAGTATATCATGCATCAAGCGTCCGAGCGCGCACGAGTGCGCTCTTGTGCCTCTTCCTAGGACGCAGAGACTTGCCCGCCCGTGGAACAACAGAGCGCAAGAGGTTAAGAAGATTTATGAGTTAGAAGTGAGACTCTCCAACCTCTATAAGATTTGGGAGGCCGAAAACCACCTAGACACTATAATCCTCAGGAGACCATCTGCCCTGGCAACCAACTCTCAGCTAGCAGAGATGGCTACTTACCTGGGTGAATTCAGCACATCGCCATCCACTTCTACCCCTGCTCTGGCCTCCTCAGCTGTCCAGGACCCCAGCAATAAACACTGGCTTCAGCTCAGAGCTAAACCCAAAGCCCCGGGTGGTCTTTCACATCCTCAATGCGCATCCTGGACTTTGGTTGAGCCAACTAGCAAACATCGGCGATTGACCAGACACGGCCACACTTCCTCTCTCCCCTTGTTGCTGGAAAACAGATTCGACATCCTTTCCCTGGAAGATTTTCCCCGCCTGGATGTCGATCATCCTCCCATAGCCGCCCCCCCTCCCCCTCCTCCTTCAGCAGCGGCCCAAACCCATAAAACTACTTTAGGTGTGCCAAACTATACACCAGCTCCAAAAAGAAGAGAGCGCATCACCCCGCCATCACAACAACATCGGCAAAATTATCCACCATTTCAGAAACCACCGGCAAGGCTCCCCCAGACGACACTGGTAATTGGTGATTTGATTATGAGGAACGTCAGTGTCAGACATCGAGGCTCTTATCCCTGACCTATTAAATAAATACCACCATGCTAAAACTGTCATTGTACATGTTGGATGCAACAACATCCCAGATGAAGCGTCTGAGATCTTAAAGAGTGACTTCAAGAGCCTTCTGTCCACTCTTATGAACTGTGGCAGACGTGTGCTTATTTCTGGGCCATTGGCACCTTTCAGACAAGGTTGCAATTATTTTAGCAGAAATATCAGTCTTAATACCTGGTTGTGTTCTACATGTGCTACTTTTATCATTGGTTTTGTAGACAATTTCAACCTGTTTTGGAACTGCCCATCATTTATGAGGCCAGATGGCATCCATCCAAATAGACTTGGTGCATGCATTTTAAGGGAGAATCTGCTCTATTCCATTCAGCGTTTTTTAGTACAGTGACTGAAATTTGGTGCATTAACTGACCCCAAAGTTCCTGGGTTTGCCAACCAGCCTTTCTTTGTTTCCACTTCTCATATTAATCCTATTAATCCAAATAATCCTCACTGTTTAGATCAGTCTTCAATTGATAACCCCATAGAGATTGTGTCTGTCTCCCGTTACCCAAAATAATATAACCCAAGACAAATACAACATAACTTGACAAATTCACTCCTTTCTGCAGCTCCTTCTCATCCGCCACCCCTCAATTTAGCCCCTGTCTTCCCCCTCAGAGAACCTTTGTCCACTCCCCCCAAGGTTAATAAAAATATAATGTATAAACATCCCAAAGTGATTAAACAAAAAGTTGGTAAATCTCAAATTAAACATCAAGTCTCTAAATTTAATGATTGGACCTCTTTTCCTCCTCATAATGTGAAAAATAAATGTGGTTTGTTAAATATTAGGTCTCTACCTCCCAAGTCTCTACTAGTTTATGATCTATTAATTGATCATCAGATTGATTTAATATCCCTTACAGAGACTTGGTTAGGGCAAGATGATTATGTTGGTTTAAATGAATCATCTCCCTCTGGTTATCTAAACTATCATAATCCTAGAAGCTCTGGTCGTGGAGGTGGAGTAGCGGCAATTTAAATTACTAGTTAGTGTAAAGCAAAAAACATGTTTTAATTCCTTTGAGGGCCTGGTCCTCATTATGGGGCATGTTAGCAATCTTAGCTTAAACACAATTTTCTTTGCCATAGTTTACTGTCCTCCCTCAGCCTACTCAGAGTTTTTATCCAAATTTGCCAAATTTGTAGCTGATTTAGTGCTGAAATCAGATTATATAATATAATAATTATAGTAGGGGATTTTAATATACATGTTGATGTAGATATTGACTGTCTTAATAAGGCATTCAATTCAATATTAGACCCATTGGGGTTATCCCAGAAAGTAGAAAATTCTACCCATTATCTCCACCACACATTGGACCTTGTTCTGACTTATGGTATTGAAATAGAAAATCTGGTAGTGTCTCCTCATAATACCATATGTACTGTCAGACCATTGTCTGTTAACCTTTGATTTCACTATTTTTGACTATTTAACTCCTAAAGAAAAATATTACGACAGCAGATGTCTTTCAGATGATGCTGTTACCAAATTTTTGCAGATTGTCTCCTCTATACCATGTGTCAACACAATGGAAATAAAAGATGGAGAGCTTGCTCCTTCCGTAATTGATAGCATGGTAAATAGTGTTACAGCCTCTCTGCATCAGACTCTAGACTTAGTGGCCCCTTTAAAAAAGAAAAAGTCTAATCAGAGATTTCTAACCCCTTGGTTTAACACAGAAACTCATAGCTTAAAACAGAAGACTCATCAACTAGAAAGAAAATGGCGTTCCACTAATTTAGATGAATTGTATTTTGCGTGGAGAAAACATCTCCTAATATATAAAAAAAAATCTCTTAGAAAAGCTAGAACAAGTTATTACTCTGCATTAATAGAAGAGAACAAGATTAATCCCAGGTTTCTTTTCAACACTGTAGTTAGGCTGACAAAGAGTCAGGACTCTGTCAATCCTTGCATCCCCCTAGAACTTACTAGTCAGGACTTTTTGAACTTTTTCAATCATAAAATGTTATCTATTAGAGATAAAATCAATCAGATAATTCCCACTGTAAACTTAAGTACAGTAACTACTACAACTCCTTCAATTGATATCTGTTTGGATAACTTTACTCCAATTGACCTTTTAGAGTTAGATAAAATAATTTCCTCATCCAAGCCTTCTACTTGTCTTTTAGACCCTATTCCTACCAGGTTATTTAAAAAAGTCTTCCCATTTATTGATAGCCATATTCTTCAAATAATCAATTCTTCTTTAACCTTAGGTCATGTTCCACAGGCTTTTAAAATTGCTGTAAATAAACCCTTACTCAAAAAGCCAATGCTCGACCCAGGAGTTTTAACTAACTATAGACCAATCTCTAATCTGCCTTTCATTTAAAAAATCTTAGAAAGCGTTGTTGCTACGCAATTATTTGACCACTTACAGGGAAATGGTTTATTTGAAGAGTTTCAATCTGGGTTCAGAATTCATCATAGTACTGAAACAGCCTTAGTGAAGGTCACGGATGACCTTCTTATCACATCTGATAATGGACTCGTTTCTGTACTTGTCCTTTTAGATCTTAGTGCAGCCTTTGATACTACTGATCATGATATTCTACTTGATAGATTAGAACACTATGTTGGACTAAATGGTACTTCACTCCAATGGCTTAGATCTTATTTGTCAGATAGATTTCAGTTTGTTCATATCAATAATAAGTTTTCTTCCAACTCTAAGCTCAGTCATGGAGTTCCACAGGGATCTGTGTTAGGCCCTACTCTTTTTAGTTTATATATGCTTCCGTTAGGCAACATCATTAGAAAGACATTTTCATTGTTACGCAGATGACACACAATTATACCTGTCAATGAAGCCCAATGATTGTAATCAATTAACCAAGTTAGATGCCTGTCTTAAGGAAATCAAAGCTTGGATGACTTGTAATTTTTTGCTATTAAACCCGGATAAGACCGAAGTCATTCTTGTTGGTCCAAAAAAACCATAGAAATACCTTTCCAAATCAAACTCTTAATTTGGATGCGGCTACTCTTACTCTGAACAGTTCTGTGAGGAACCTTGGAGTAATTTTTGATCAAGATCTGTTTTTTAATTCACATATTAAATTTGTTTATAAGACTGCCTTCTATCATCTGCACAATATTGCCAAGATTAGAAGCATCTTGTCTCTGAGTGATGCTGAGAAACTGATTAACACTTTTGTTAGCGCTAGATTAGATTATTGTAACTCGTTATTATCAGGTTGTCCTAAAATATCTTTAAAAAGTCTTCAGTTGATCCAAAACGCTGCAGCAAGAGTTTTAACAGGTACTAGAAAGAGAGATCATATCTCTCCGGTTCTGGCCTCCCTTCATTGGCTTCCCATAGAGTTCAGAATTAAGTTTAAAATCCTTCTTCTCACTTACAAAGCTCTTAATAATCAGGCCCCCTCTTATATAAAAGATCTGATATTACCCTATCATCCTAGCAGAGCACTACGCTCCCAAAATGCTGGATTACTTGTAATACCTAGAATCTCCAAAAGTACAATGGGAGGCAGAGCCTTCTGCTATCAAGCTCCTTTCCTGTGGAACCAGTTACCAATCTGGGTTCGGGAGTCAGAAACAATCTCTGTTTTTAAGAGCAGGGTAAAAACCTTCCTCTTCACTATAGCCTACGATTAGGGAAGGATCTTGTGTCTCTTAACCCTCCCTTTGTTTTGCTGTTAATAGATCTAGACTGCCGGGCTCACCTGTAATAATGTACCCAGCTTATTTCCGTTAATGTTTGCTCTCTTTATGGCCATTCTTTCCATCTTCTCTATCCCCTCACCCCCCACCCAGTCGCAGCAGATGACTGCCCCTCCCTGAGCCTGGTTCTACTAGAGGTTTCTTCCTGTTAAAAGGGAGTTTTTCACCTCCACCGTCGCCAAGTGCTTGCTCACAGGGGATCACCTGATTGCTGGGGTCTTTCTGCAATTGTGGGGTTTCCCCTACATTTGAAAGTGCTATGAGATGACTGTTGTTGTGATATGATGCTATATAAATAAAGTTGAATTGAATTGAATTGAATATTTTACCTGCTATTGCATGCCATTGTGTAAATATACATGCATCGATTAATAAAATCTGTTACTCCAGCATTTTTCTTTGTGCTCCTAATTTTATTCTTGTCTTCTGTATTTTTATGCCTCTGTGAAAAGCCTTCTCTTCTTCTTCTTCTTCTTCTTCTTCTTCTTCTTCTTCTTCTTCTTCTTCTTCTTCTTCTTCTTCTTCTTCTTCTTCTTCTTCATGAGAGGAGTGTGAGTGGAAGAGTAGAAATGCTGAGAGTTTGTTCTATACTTCTATGTTTTCTGTTCTTTTGTCACAACTGGCGGTTTATATTACTTTTGGTTTATTAACTTAGTAGTGTTTGGCAGGTTTAATTTTTTTGTGTTTGGTGTTTTTTGGTCAGCCAGGTTCTGTGGCACTGGCCGGCATCTCAGGTGCTATGGCCTTCTCCAGGCTGATGTGGAAGCCGACTGGTGTCGGCTCGCTGCACAGCGTGGAGGAGGTTTCACTTGCTGTTGGGGAAATTATCGGGCATGACGCTGTTAAATCCATGGCCTGCATGAACGGGCTGTTGTGTTGTTTGTGGAAAGGGTGGACCATGTAAACACTGATTGAAAGCAGAATCACAATAAATGGGATGCTTGAATCAATCATGTCACTTTCACAGCCTGCTACAAAAATAACACTCTTGAACATTCCCCCGTTTAGTAGTGATGAGCTTCTTGTTAGAGAGGTATCAAAGTTTTAAAAGTAGTGTCCCCTATTAGAAAAGTTCTGTTGGGCTGCAAGTCTCCCCTGCTGAGACACGTCATGTCCCACCGCAGGCAGCTCTTTATGAGCCCCAGCAATAAGGTGGATGAGTTTAATTGTGTGTTTCGGGCACTGGTTGGAGGGGTTTGATCATATTATTTTTGCAACATCCGCCACGTTAAAATGTTTTGGGTGTGGTGAAGAGGGGCATCTAGGTGAAGTCTTGGAAGTGTCTTGGAAGTGTTTAACTGAAGATGCAACCTGGAGAGGGCCTACTTGAGTCAACTAAAACTAAGTTGAAGAAAAGAACTGTCATCCTTTCATGTACATTCCTTCAGAAGACCACAGCTGTCTCTAGACAGGCAGGTATCATTTAACTTCCTTCCACACATTTTATTAAGCTCATGTTTTAGCTGCTTTTAGCTCTATTTTAATTTTTAAACAACAAAAAAAACAAAAACAAATGAATTCTTTGTTCAATTTCAAGCAAAATATGCAATTTAAAATTTTATTATACGGGATAACACTAAATGTTGACATGAGGTAATACTCAGACCCAGGAGCAGACACGGAAGACAACGTTTAAGGTAAGAGTAACAATGATCTTTACAGTAATATGCAATAGTGTAATGCTGGTGAGGATCTTGCAGCCAGGTATCTTCCGGTGGAAGCAACAGAGAGTACAGCAGATGCTAAGATGGTGGTCGTCAGGGAAGTAGTCCTTCTGGTGCTAGCGAGAGGCAAAAGGGGTGAGGCTGGCCATGCCTGGGTTCTGGGGAAAAGGGGTGATGTTATACACTCCGATGCGGAGCTGATTCTGGTCGCTGTGCCAGAGGTTTTGGGTTCAGGGTTGGAGGTTGGTTCTGGTGCGGCGCTGACCCAGTCGGGGTCCGATGCGGGTGCAGCCGTGACCAAATCGGGGTCCACCGCGGGTGCAGCCATGACCCAATCGGGGTCCATCGTGGGTGCAGCACCAGCTGAAGTCAAGGTCGGTGAGGGAGCTGCAGATCCCCTGCCACCGGACACTGGACTGGCTCATCCTCGTCATCATCATCCTCGTCCTCAGGATGTTCATCATCACAGCTGATCTCCACCGGGGGCCGTTGGGGTTCTGAATAGGCTACGCGGCTCTCCCTCGCCTTCCCTCTCTCCAGGGAGGCCACCTTCTATTTCCCCCCCTACGGGCCTGGTGGCTGTGTGATGCGGGTCGGCCTCCTGGCGACCTGTTTCGCCGGTTCGGCGTTCTGGGTCGGCCACCCGATGAACGTTCCCGCCCTTTCGGCAATCAGTCCCGGCCGCCAGAAGAGCTGTATTCCCGGGCATGGGACTGGGGTAGGCCGCCCGAACCCTCTCTTTTCCCACTGCCTGCGACGTGGACGCTAGATGCACGGCGGCACCCCGAACTATCAGCCTTCATGCCACTGTACTAATGATATTGTTGCATCTCACCCCCTCCTAGCGGGTGTTCGTTGTTCATTTTTCCTCTGTTTAAATTCATTGCCTGTAACAGTTGGTATGTCTTTTTTTTTTACCTTTGGGAATATGGCATTTTCTGTTGTCGTGCTCTGTATTGTTTCATTTTCAGTCTGCCTTGACCTTGGTTTGTGTATTTGTGATTATCCTGGTCGCTGTTATTTTGCCCTGTGATCGTCTCCTTTACGTTCTACCTTGGTTGTAATTTGTGCATGGGAGTGTGGTTTTTTTTCTTTCTCTCTGTCTGCCTGCGCGCTTCTGTTGTCGTCATGGTTTTTTTTGGTCTTTGCTGGTCCGCTCCCCCCCTGACCTGTTCTCCCTTCCACCCACCCTGGGGGGGGCGGGGGGGGCTTGGGTGTCATTGGGTGTTCAGAGCGCGCCCTCGAGGGGGAGGTACTGTTATGATCCGAGCGTCTGCGCTCGGGTCATACGTCATCTCCTGCAGGCTTGACAGCAGTGATTACCCTCTGGCTCCCCGGGCTCTTATTGTGACAGCGCTCGGAGGAGCTTCCTGCTGTCAAAGCCTGCCAGCTGTGCTGCATTCAGGGCTCATTAGTGGCTGACATTTAAGCAGACGCTGAATGCTGCCCAATGCAGCAGTCTCCGCCAAAACTCCTCATTGTCTGACGCATCGGGCATTCCCCGGCTCTGACACTGTCTATTCATCGTCTACGATTGTAAGTTTACCCTGTTGTGATCCTGTTTTCATTATAGTGTGTTTTAGGCCATCGAGGCTCATTCCTTTCCATTACTTTGTTACTTTGTGTTATCCTCTGTTCCTTCGTCCTAATAAAATCATTGCAAACTCACTGGGGACTTGCTGGCGTCTTATGGTGGCTCGCGAGGGCCGCCATGACAGAATCATCCCATTGTGCAAAGAAGGACTATTGGGAGCGGAGTGAAATGTGAGGTACCAGTTAGTCTGTAAGGTGCAGTGTGGCAGCATAGCTATGACCAGAATACAACATCATAGTGAGTTATTGTACAGTGAAACTGCATGTGGCAGGAAAGATTTCCTGTACCTGGCCGTTCGACAGCGAAGCTATAGTAGTCTACTGGAGAAAGTGCTTCACTGTCTATCTAGTGTGAGGTGGAGGGGGTGATCAGGATTGTCCATGATTGATCGCAGTTTATTTAGTGTTCTCCTCTTGACCCAAGATGGCACCCACAGTGGTCGCCATGGTGCTTCGCTGCGCTTTGTTTTGTTTGTTTTTGTTCGTCAGTTGTGTGTCTGCCTGCTCTTACACCCGTGAAGAGCTACTAAATATCAGGACTTTCACTCCCACGGACCTACTCCCAGTTTTTTTGGCTCCTGCCGCCGATCTGGTTCACCTTTTAGCCCAAAAAGTGAGACGGCGAAAGAGAGGAAGACGAGCGGGCGCTCTCGTGTGGCTTCGCAGGAGAGGCACGCGCATGGCTTTGCCTGGGATATTTCTGTCCAACGTCAATTCTCTCTATAATAAGGTAGATGAACTGAGACTGCTGATGCGATTTAAGGACCTCTCCACCTCGTGTGCCCTCTGCTTTACTGAGACCTGGCTCAAGGAAAAGATACCGGACAGCGCGCTCCTCCTCGAGGGATTTCTGCTGTTTCGTGCTTATCGAGACTCGGGGCTCTCCGGCAAGACCACAGGCGGAGGAGTCTGCTTCTACATCAACAGCAGCTGGTGATCCGATGTAAATGTGATCTCCCAACACTGTTCTCCCGCTCTGGAATATTTATTCATCAACTGCAAGCCATTTTATTCCCCGCGTGAGTTCACTTCATTCATCCTGGCTGCTGTTTACGTCCCGCCCGACGCGGACGTGCGCGAGGCTCAGCGCGCGCTCGCAGATCACATTCAACAAGCGGAGCGGACTTTTCCGGACTCTCTGCTATTGTGGTTGGCGACTTTAACCAGAGCAACCTGAGCCACGAACTCCCTCCATACAAACAGTTTATTAAATGCCCCACCAGAGGAGAGAACACGCTGGATCACTGTTACACTACAGTTAAGGACGCGTATCGCGCTGCTCCCCACGCTGTGCTCGGACTATCTGATCACGTGATGGTCCACCTGATTCCCACATACAGACAGAGACTGAAGCTCACAAAACCTGTTGTGAGCACTACGAAGAAATGGACCAGTGAAGCTGGGGAGGAGCTGAGCACGTGCTTGGAAATAACTGACTGGGGCATGATTAAAGGAGCCACGCATGATCTGGATGAATACACGAACACTGTGACCTCATATATCCACTTTTTTGAGGAGAGCATTCTTCCATCACGCACCAGGGTGAGTTACTCCAACGACAAGCCCTGGTTCACAGCTAAGCTCAGACAGATCAGGAAGGAGAAGGAAGCAGCGTTGAAAAGTGGAGATAGGGACTGCTACAGGGAGGTCAAATACCGGTTTAGCAGAGAGCTGAGGAGAGCTAAATCTGTGTATTCTGAGAGACTCCAGCAGCAGTTCACTGCTAACGACTCTGCTTCTGTGTGGAGAGGACTGAGGCAAATCACCAACTATCGGCCTCAGGCTTCTAAGGGTCAGGATGACAAAGCCCTTTGTCAAAGACTGTCCCAACACTATGCCCGTTTTGACACCTCGTCAGCTGTGTCCAACTCCCCCCTCCTCCCCCCCGCCCTTGCCATCAGTGAGCAGGACGTGCACAGACAGTTCTCCAGACTGAACCCGCGCAAGGCCCCCGGTCCGGACGGCGTGTCTCCCTCCACCCTGAGACACTGTGCGGAGGAGCTGATTCCTGTCTTCACAGATATTTTTAACACCTCCCTGAAGTCATGCCACGTGCCGACCTGCCTCAAAACCTCTACCATCGTCCCTGTCCCCAAGAAGCCACGGATCACTGGACTTAACGACTACAGACCTGTAGCGTTCACCTCTGTAGTCATTAAGTCCTATGAGTGCCTGGTCCTGCCCCACCTCAAAACCATCACCACTCCCCTCCTGGACCCGCTGCAGTTTGCCTACAGAGCCAACAGGTCTGTGGACGATGCAGTCAACCTGGCCCTCCACTCCATCCTGCAGCACCTGGACTCCCCGGGAACCAATGCCAGGATCCTGTTTGTGGACTTCAGCTCTGCATTCAATACCATCCGCCCCGCTCTGCTCCAGGTCAAGCTGTCCCTGCTCAACGTGCCTGACTCCCTCTGCAGGTGGATCACCGACTTCCTGACGGACCGGAGGCAGCATGTGCGGCTGGGAAAGACTGTCTCAGACTCTGTTAGCATCAGCACCGGATCACCCAAGGGCTGTGTACTTTCCCCCCTGCTCTTCTCCCTGTACACCAACTCCTGCACCTCCAGCCACCAGTCTGTCAAGCTGATCAAGTTTGCAGATGACACCACCCTCATCGGGCTCATCTCCAACGGCAACGAGTCCGCCTACAGAAGAGAGGTGGCCCAGCTGGCGTCCTGGTGCAGCCACAACAACCTGCAGCTGAACGCTCTGAAGACAGTGGAGATGATCGTGGACTTCAGAAAAGTCACAGCCCCTCTGCCCCCCCTTACCCTCACAGACTCTCCCATCACCACTGCGGATTCCTTCCGCTTCCTGGGCACCACCATCACCCGGGACCTCAAGTGGGAGCCGACCATCAGCTCCCTCATCAAAAAGGCCCAGCAGAGGATATTCTTCCTGCGGCAGCTGAGGAAGCTCAAGCTACCCACCAAGATGTTGGTGCAGTTCTACACGGCCATCATCGAGTCCATCCTCACCACCTCCATCACCGTGTGGTACGCAGGAGCCACCGCCAGGGACAGACTAAGACTGCATCGCGTTGTGCGTGCTGCTGAGAAGGTGATGGGCTGCGAGCTTCCATCCCTCCAGGACCTGTACATCTCCAGGACCCGGAGGCGTGCAGGTCGGATCATAGCTGACCCTTCACACCCTGGACACGCACTGTTTGCTCCCCTCCCCTCAGGTAGAAGACTTCGGTCCATTCAGACTAAAACCTCCCGCTACATGAACAGCTTCTTCCCCTCAGCCATCAGACTGCTGAACACTTAGTGACTTATTAGACTCTCGTGCACTACATACAGCAGCTCAACCGGACTCATGATAATTATCACTGTTTTCATTTGCACTACCGACTGCACTATGTGGAACTCCACAATATCTGCTGCTTGTTAATATATTTTAAATTGCATAGATTAGTATTACTCATTCATATTCTACATTTTATTGCATGCATAGTTTTTTATTTTTATCTTTTGTGCTACTCCATGTTTAATGTTGCAGCATTGCACCGAGACAAATTCCTAGTTTGTGTACTACATGAACAATGGCAATAAATCTGATTCTGATTCTGATTCTGATTCTGATTCCTCTCCACCACTGTCTCAAAGGTCTCTGGTCTGAGACCAATTACAGAGCCAGCCCTCTTGATAATCTTGTCAAGTCTGTGGGTATCTCTGGCCCTGATACTGCTACCCCAACAGACAGCAGCATAGAAGATGGCGCTGGCAACAACGGTCTGGTAGAAAAGCTCCAGCATCCTGCTGCACACGTTGAAGGATCTCAGATTTCTCAGGAAGTAGAGTCTGCTCATCCCCTTCTTGTGAGCAGCATCGGTGTTGGATCTCCAGTCCAACCCGTTGCTGATCCTGACACCCAGATATTTGTAGTCCTCAACCACTCCTACATCCTCCCCCCTAATCTGCAGTGGCTGAGAAGGAGTCTTCCTCTTCCTGAAGTCAATCACCATCTCTCTGGTCTTGCTGACATTCAACCTCAGGTGATTCTGCTCCGTCCACTCCACAAATCTGCCTACCAGTGCCCTGTACTCCCCTTCCTCTCCTCCTCTTATACACCCCACAACAGCTGAGTCATCAGAAAATTTCTGCAGGTGGCATGACTCAGTGTTGTACTGAAAGTCAGTGGTGTATAAGGTAAAAAGAAAAGGAGAGAGCACAGTCCCCTGTGGAGCTCTCGTTTCACTAGCCACCACTCCAGACAAGACATTGCCCAGCCGGACAAACTGTGGTCTGCCTGTCAGGTAGTCAGTAATCCAGGAGATCACAGAGCTGTCAACCCCCATCACCCGCAGTTTCTCACCCAGCAGCAGTGGCTGAATGGTGTTAAGGGCACTGGAGAAATCAAAAAAGTGATTCTCACAGTATCTCCTCCACCATCCAGGTGCAAATGGGCTTGTTGCAGCAGGTAGATGACAGCATCTTCAACTCCTAAATGGGGCTGATATGCAAACTGCAGAGGGTCCAGCCACGTCTTCACCCACGGCCTCAGGTGGGCTAAGACCAGTCGCTCCAGGACCTTCATCACATGAGATGTGAGGGCAACTGGTCGGTAGTCATTCAAATCCGATGGAGATGACTTCTTGTGGACAGGAACCAGGCAGGATGTCTTCCACAGCACCGGTACTCTCTCCAGACTCAGGCTCAGGTTGTGCAGGTGTTTCAGTACCGGAGCTAGTTGGTTGGCACAGGTCCTCAGGGTCCTTGCGGAGATGCCATTAGGGCCTGAAGCCTTCCGCTGACAGATTCTCTCCAGCTGTTTCTCCACCTGATCTGTAGTCACTGTGAAGTCAGGGAGGGTCCTGGTGCCCCCTGAGGAAGAGGAGGGGGGAGATGGAGAGACGTTCTGCACAGGAGGGCAGGTGGGGAGGGGTGTGTGAAGGTCTGGTTGTGTTGCTCGGGTGACAGACTGTGAGTTGAACCTATTCGCCGCCCTGCCTCCAGTGCCATTAAAAAAAAAAAATGGTATTGGGACCGGTATTGTTATATACTAGCTTTGTTGGAGGCTTTTGAAGATTGCAGTAGGACTCAGCCAGCATTTAGCTTACAGTCGATACAACTTCCTTTTGTCTTTGACCTTGACAAATGAAAAATAATCTATTTCCACAATAACAAAGTAGCTTCATCTTTTCCTCCACTCAGTAATGAAGACTCAAGCTCTTTGCAACAGGTCACATCGACTGACAGCTGCATCTCAGCTACAGTAGCATCAGTTTGCACATCCATTTATTTGCACTAAAAATATCTATCCATATTAATAAAATGTATAACGAGTAATGCATTACTAGATTTTTCAACAGTAATTTCGTTGCACAGCACGTTACTGCAACAGTAGTGGTGCTACGGTCATGATCGGGGCATAGTCTGAGAACCATGCTCACCCTTTTAATTTATTCTGTTTAGTATTGTTCTGGTTTGTTTTGCATTATTTATCCCTGCTGTGTCTTTAGTTCTGATTCTC
The DNA here is from genome assembly GCA_020510985.1 of Pholidichthys leucotaenia. NCBI lineage: Eukaryota > Metazoa > Chordata > Actinopteri > Cichliformes > Pholidichthyidae > Pholidichthys > Pholidichthys leucotaenia. Next base: position 315,659,143 of record CM035847.1, on the reverse strand, counting down.
ATTATGTACTTATATTCCCTGCCTCAGCCTAAGTTAAGTCATTGTGTGTCATGTTGATAGAATGAACAGCTCACATCCTGGGTGCAACACCAGAGAAAATACTCATGACACAGAGAAGCAACGTTTAAATAGTTTATTAATTTCAAAACACAGAGGATATAGAAAAATGTCACTCGCCAAGGAAGACTTGGCCTGTGGGGACAGACGAGAGTAATTAAAAAGAGAAGGAAGGCAGGCAAGTGGACCGACGAATTAGCCACTTACGTGTACCAAGCAGAGAACCCGACAGAGAACCCAGTAGGAATAGACAAACCAGCAGGATGAAGCTGATCGGGGAGTAGAACTGGGTGATGTCTTACCGGGTGGAGATAGGAAGCTGAGGTGGGGTGAGGATGATGGAGCAAGTGAGAGCACAACAATCCCCAAGACACACCCCATGGATGGCAGAAACCTGGAAGAAGGAGTGGAGAGAGAAATGTGAGTTTTAATTTCAAGAAAATACACTACCGTTCAAAAGTTTGGGGTCACTTAGAAATTTCCTTATTTTTGAAAGAAAAGCACTGTTTTTTTCAATGAAGATAACTTTAAACTAATCAGAAATACACTCTAATATCTAATATACATTGCTAATGTGGTAAATGACTATTCTAGCTGCAAATGTCTGGTTTTTGGTGCAATATCTACATAGGTGTATAGAGGCCCATTTCCAGCAACTATCACTCCAGTGTTCTAATGGTACAATGTGTTTGCTCATTGCGTCAGAAGGCTAATGGATGATTAGAAAACCCTTGTGCAATCATGTTAGAACAGCTGAAAACAGTTTAGCTGGTTAGAGAAGCTATACAACTGACCTTCCTTTGAGCAGGTTGAGTATCTGGAAAAAAATATTATTTCAAATACAAATCATTATTTCTAACCTTGTCAATGTCTTGACTATATTTTCTATTAATTTTACAACTCATGGTGGTAAATAAGTGTGACTTTTCATGGAAAACACAAAATAATTGTTTGGATGACCCCAAACTTTTGAACGGTAGTGTAGATCAACTTACTTGCTGTTGGTGTAGGCAGTGTAATCAACGAGCCAGTGCTGAAGCTTCTACTTGATGGTCCTTATAAGTGCTGGCGATGATGAGATGACAGGTGTATCCACTCACGCAGGTGAGATGATTGCCTGCGGAGCTGTGGAAACTTAGCAGAAAGGAGGGGGCGCAAACTCACCTGAAGATGACAGTGCCCCCCCCCCCCCAAGGAACGCCTCCTGGTGGTCCACTGGGCTTCTCTGGATGGGCTTGGTGAAAGGCCTGGATAATCCCTTTGTCATGGAAATAGGATTTGGGGATCCACAACCTTTTATCAGGGCCGTAGCCCTCCCAGTGGACTAGATATTGTAAGCCCCGGCCTCGGCGGTGAACTTCCTGAATCTTCCGGACGGTATAGGTGGTCTGGCCATCAAGGGTCCAAGGAGGAGGAGGAGGCTTCGGGGGCTGGGGGACAGAGAGGACTGGAGGAGAGGGGTTTGATATGGGAGACATGGAAAGTTAGGTGGACATGGAGGGTCCGTAGGAGCTGTAGGTGGACCATGGCGTCATTGATGTTCCTGACAATGGGGAATGGACCCAAGAAGCAAGGTGACAACTTCCTAGATTTTGCTTTCAAGGGTATCTGGTCCACCGATAACCACACATGCTTTCCAACGTTGTGCTTGGAAGCTGAGGTCCGCTTGTGGTCTGCAAACTTCAATTCAATTCAACTTTATTTATATAGTGCCATTTCACAACAACAGTCATCTCATAGCACTTTCAACTGTAGGGGAAACGTCCACAATTGCAGAAAGACCCCAGCAATCAGGCGATCCCCTGTGAGCAAGCGCTTGGCAACAGTGGAGAGGAAAAACTCCCTTTTAACAGGAAGAAACCTCCAGCAGAACCAGGTTCAGGGAGGGGCAGTCATCTGTTGCAACTGGCGGGGGGGGGGGGGGTAGAGAAGATGAAAAGAACAGACATGTAAAGAGCAAACCTTTTTTTTCTTCTTCCGGCTTTCAGAGAGAGCAGACGCTTTTCTCTTCCTCTCCCACCTCCCATTCCCTTACTGATCCCAGCTTGCTGCGTTGTCTGTGTCGCTCTTCTTCTGGCTGAATCTTATTCCAAATGGAAAATTATGGATTTGGTGGGCTTTATATGCAATTGACACCACTTCAAAAGAAGATCGGGCTAGCGGGAGCCCAAGTGGACTCATGGACAATTGGGAATTCATGTGTCTGTGTGATTCGACTGAGATGCGGAAGATATCTCTATTTGTTTGGCTTTTGATCACAGGATTTCTATTTTGGCTCTGGAGTTTCCTGATGTATCAGAAATTAAGAAGTTGGGAGAGCTGATCAAAATGCGGACCAGGCAAGCTCCTTCAACAACAAATTCGACCAGTTGGGGAGTGCACTGATAGCGGCAATGGTGAACTGAATGGTGGCTGATTCAGTAGGTGGTATACATCTGGAGTTGCTGGTGCTCTCCAGGGAATAATTTTAAAGCCTGTATATGGAAATTATGAAGCACAGAATCGCAAGAGAGATGGAAATTCTATGCTCTGAGTGAACTGTACCTTTGACCTTGATTCGGCGCCCTCTCCTCCTGGATGAAGACAAAATAGAAAAGAGTTTGGCTTCTCTTTAACCCAAACAATAACATCAATTGCTGTTGTTCAGCAGACCGGACTCTTCAAGGACAGCGCTATCATGTGTCTAATATAGAACTTTGCCATCTGGCATGCACGAAGAGAGAGATACTCTGGGACATGCTTATCTGTGTTTTGAAAACATGAACATAACAACTATCCGTTGCCAGGAGGCGCCCCCCTTTGTTGTACATCAGCAACTGATACATTCAACACTGCACTCACACTGATTATTATTATCTACATGCTGACTACACACACACTGGTCTCTCTTCGCTCCTTTGTATTGTGTGATCTGTATTAGTCTGCTAATTGTGCTTAGAGGTTTTTTTTTTCTATGTAATCACAATTTAGATTATCTATGTAATCTTTATTTTGATTAACTATGTTTATTCTCTCTGCCTATTGTGTCATTCCCTCCCCCATTCCCCCTCTTTACCCTCCACTGATGACAGGCGCCCTCATGGCAGCCGCGTCATTGGAGGCGCTTATCGTGAGCCCAATGTCAAGTCAAATTCCTCGTTTGTTTACACTGTAAACATGCTTGGCAATAAAGCTTTCTGATTCTGATTCTGATTCTGAAGAACAGACATGTAAAGAGCAAACAGCACGTTGGGGACTCAATCTATGGGAGAGAACAAACAGTTGTTAATGACCAGCAAAAAAAAAATATTTCATTGAGACTGAAGAAAGGAGTGAAGCCCAATGCAATAATTGGAGGTCCCCCGGCTGTGTAAACCTAATAGCAGCATAACTAAGGGAGGGTTAAGAAACACATGATCCCTCCCTAATTGTAGGCTACAACTTCTGCCAGTGTTTGCCAACAAGCATCAACAATCATTAATTAACTTTTGCCAGTAGAGGCAAACATTTGCCAAAACATCAGTAAAAGTCAGTGCAAATGTCGTAGTGTGAATCCTCCTTATGAGAGAGAAATGGCATTTCTGTTCTACTGTATGTTCTGCACTTATAGAAGTATTGACAAATAAAATTCTTTGAATCTTTGTAATGGATAGCTATGCTAACAACTGTATCTGAACAGCCATGACAAGATGTAAAGTGGAAATACTCCTGTCTCAACAGCCATGGCTAGATTTCAAGCACAGGTATGCATCTGGACATTTTGTGACCCTGTAAGAATTAAATTGACTAATTGCCAGATACATCATTACAGACTGAAGACGTGGTATCAACATACGCTGATATGTTGTAGGGACATTTTGTCATGATGTGGATGGGGTCAGACCATGTCAATGCTTTATGTTCTTTTTTGGACATGTTATTATTATTATTATTATTATTATTATTATTATTAAAGCACAACTGAAACAATTACAATTATTATTGAGGGTGGCAAAAACACTATTAACCTCTTGCGCTCCGTTGTACCGCGGACGGGCAAGTCTCTGCGTCGAGAGCGCCCTCGTGCGCTCTCGACGCATGATCCTGATGGTGCAGATGGAGATGGTGATGGTGTCCAAGCGCGCACTGAAAATAAAAGCTGCAGACACAGCCGCGAACAGATTAGTTCATCTGACTGACCTGTCATTCGACTAATAAGAGCCTTGAATTGGGTTTCTGAAACCTTGAAGAACCAATTAATGAAAATCTAGCCAGAAGGACCCGCCTCCCAACGGCTGCGAGCCAATTGAAGCACAGAAGTTCGCTGAGCTGTTTTGTCTAAAGCTGAGTGAAGAGAGACTGCTTCAGCAGCCACAGGCAGTGGTTTATTTATTTATTTTGTTTAATTCCAGCAGAGTGTTTAGGATTCTCTTATATGGTCATCATAGACCGATGGAGGCCAACGACGAAGGTCGTAAATCATTCGCCAAAACCACAATCATGGAATTATGTTTTGACCGGGTCGCAAGACCAGAACCAGAGCGGACCAGCGTTGGTTCATCTGACAATGAGGAAGAGAAGTTGGCTAGGACAATGTGGCTGTGAAGAGGTAAGGTGTTAGAAGCCAAATTATTTTTTATCCCTGAAAATTGTAATACAAAATGAGTTTTGACCGATCGGTAAATTACAACTGTGCTTCGCAGCGCAGTTCGTGCGCTGCTGTACAAGGGGTTGTTCGCCGCTTACAGACTGTGAACGCCCCCCCGCTATTCTTCTGCAGCGAGGGGGGGGGGAGCCACGGTGATTGCACTGCTGTCCCACATCACCACATGAGGCTAATCTGTTGTGTAGCGATTGCCGAAGTCCATCCTCTGTAGTGAGCAGGGGCAGGGTTGCCCCCCCCCCACACACACACACAGACAGCCCTGAATGTGACCTTTCATTAGAGCCCAAAATGAAGATTCTACATTGAATCATTCAAAAGTTACAGACGTTTTTCCAAACTGTGCCATTTGGCACAATTTGGCACAGTTCCAAAACGCCTGGGAACAGCCTGAGAACAAAGCTGTGTAAAATATTCATTTTTTGTGGTATTGTTACAAAATTTGGACCTCAGATGGATAACACTTGGTTCTACATTTCTGCTGCATTTTCCAGCCCGGATCTGAAACTGTGTGTTATTTGCAAGCATTTGTATCCAAAAAAACACCCAGGCCAAATTTATTTTCTTCAAGTTCAGTATGTTTAGATGACTGTAACTCAGTGGCCGGAGCACTTAAAGAGATCATGTTTTTTTTGCCAAAAACTTCAAAGTGTTTTCTTTTAAATGAGACCAACCCCATGAAGATGCTGCAAAGGGTTGAAGAACAGCTTTCAATTTACTTTGGGCACATTTTTTTGGCGTTTTTAGGAAAATTGACCGGAGTGCAAGGGGATAATATCAAATGTGAAATATACTGTCTGGATTGATATTTTTATTCTGCCGGGTAATTTAACGAACCTAAATGCTGCCGATACCATCTAGCTGCAATGCTCCTGCACTGTGTATATACAGTAACTGTGTACATATATATATATATATATATGTACCACAGTTATATATTATGTATTATGTACATACATAATATATTTTGGCTTGATTGCTGCTGTCCCTGTCATGGTGAGACGCTATAGGCCGCCAATGAGTTTGCATAATTTATTAACAAAAGACAAATTACAAAATAATGAGCCACGAGAGGCAAAACACACTTTAACTATGACTATGAGTAAGGAAAAGGAAGAACAGACTCTCAACGAATACACTTACTGTGAAAAGGCACGAATCGTGAATCTAGGATGGAGGTTGGATGAGGGAAAGTTTGACGAGGTCGCAGCCTGGAGTAACCTAAACTGCTCCCTTAAGTAGGGCTAAGGATTAAACAGCTGATGAGGCAGTTATCGGCTCAATGCAATTCAACTGTCAGAGGAGCTCAGCTCTGACAGCCGGAAGCCCCTCTGAGATGCTGTCAAAATAAAAGCTCGGAGAGCCACAGGGAACAAACATCAAATTGGAGAAAAATACTGCATGACCCGAGCACGGATGATATCGGGGCTTAGACCATGACAGTACCCCCCCCCCCCCGAATGGCGCACTCTGGGCGTCGCGTGACATCCAAGCCTCCCCCCCACCCAAAAGGCCCACCAAGGGTGGGAGGATGGGGGAAAAGGCCAGGAGGGCGAGAACCAGAAAAAAAAACAAAAAAAAAACATCAAGACAAGGAACCGGAACAAAAAGTGACAAGGGCGAATACAGAAAAAACAACATGGACAACTACAGAGCATGGGAAAAAAAACAAAAACAAAAAAACAAACAAACACAAAAATACTCCATAATGAAAGGGTGGAAAACAAAGAGGACAATAAATGCAAATAACAGGAATACTAAGCCTATAGGCCACACACAGAAATACCAAGTCTATAGACCAAGATACACAGGCCCAGAAGAAATATAATGGCAACCACATATCATCCCTCAAATAGAGGAAGGGAGAGAAAAAAAAATATTGAATACATACAGTCCAATATATTACACATAACAAAACACCAGAGCAACCCTAAAATTTCAGAGGAGAGGAGAAAAAAAACAAAACAGGGATGATGGCAGGCAGAGCACAATGAGACAACAATTAGTTCTGGTGGTCTACCTGCGTCCAGCGTCCAGATCGCTGGCAAGGGAAAAGGATGAGTTCTGGCGGTCTACCCCAGTCCCAGGCCTGGAGAAACAGTACCTCTGGCGGCTGGACCAGGTCGCCAAACAGAAAGTTCAGTTTGTCGGGCGGCCGACCCAGAATGCCAAACACGCGAAACAGTTTCCCAGGTGGCCGACCCGCATTATCAGGCCACAAGGACCACAGGGGAGAACTCAGATGCGGCCTCCCTATCGTGAGGACCAGTGAGGGAGAGCCGAGCCAATTACGGGGAATCCCCGCGGCACCTGATGGAGGGAAAAAGGAAATGGGGAAAGGAAGAGGGACCAGTCCGGCGTCGACCGGCGGAGGATCTGCAGCTCCTGCTCCGAACTCCACACGGATGGCCGCTGCGCTTTCATTGGATCCCAAGCAGGACCGTGCTGCACCCACGACGGACCCCGACTGGGCCGATGTTGCGCCCACGACGGACCCTGACTGGGCCGGAACAATACCCACGACAGGCCCCGACTGGGCTGGTGCAGCACCAGGGATGACCTCCAGACATGAACCCAGAATCTCCAAGGTGGAGATCGGAATGGACTCGTCACTGGTGACCCTGGGAGAATGCTCAGAAGAGAGAAGAAAACTGGGATCAGAATCACCGGCAGCAGCATAGCTCAGCGAGACAAGCTCGGACGCCGCGGACAGCAGCACCCGGCTCGTCTCCCTGAGAGACTGGCAAAAATGCTCCAGGATAGAGGAAAGAAAGACAAAATTGAGCACTTGCCTGATCTCGGGCTCCACCGCAGCCCAGGACTCCGTTGATCCAGGTTCAGTGAGCTGAAGGTCCAGTTCTGGTTCCCACTGGGCTACGGCGGGCTCTGCAGCTGGCAAGATGGTGTCCACAGTCTGGAGATTACCTGATACTGACGTCCATGCGGAAGGCCCGCACGGCGTGGTGGCAGGGGATTCGTGGCCTGCCGGGTCAGACTGTCCCTCCGTGGAGACCTGGGGATGCTTGCTCGTCGGCCCAGGCTCCAATTTGCAGTCCGCCCTCCTCCTTTGCCCATGATGTGGCTGCGGGGCTGGAACCAGGTATTCCAGGGCCGCAGGCTCCTTCCTCGTCCGACGGCGTAAACCTGGTGCTGAAGAACGCTCAGGCGAAGGAGACATAAAGGTAGCAGGTTCATAATTATTAACTGCAGCAGGTGGACGGAGCTTGGGGGACTGTGAACTCCGAACTCCACATCCAGGGATCAAACAAGGCAATTCACCCAGTGAAGGAAAAGAATGAAGAGATACTTGCTTGATCCACTGAGGATCAGGAACGGAGGCAGCCGGAGACGGACTTGTGGAGCTCACAGCAGCTGGGGGGAGCGTCGAGGAGGACGGGGGGACAGCCGAGGCAATCCGGAAACGAGGAGTTGATGGAACAGCAGGGACAGATGACCCGGAGGCAGAGGCTGCTGTGTTTTCCTCCTGTCGTGACGCAGGAGCAACAGCTGGCTGGGAGGCAGAGTTCCTTTGGCAACCCGGAACTGGATCTGGACGGGGTTCTTGCTGAGGCTTACAATGGGCATTGTGACAATGTTTTCTGGCAGAGGGCGAGGCGAAGATGAGGTCTGGGAAATGCTGCTCTTGTGTAGAAACAGAGGCGAGCATGTCAACGTATTCGGGGTAATCAAAAAGTTCCAGATTCCTCTCCACCAGCCTGACCACCGCCGTCACATGCTTCATTATTTGTGTTGGATGGGAGGCGGAGTGAGCTGCAGCCACTCAGTCGTGGATGGAAATAGCTGACCGCTGTAACTCCACCGAGGGAATCCCAACTGATGTCTCTCTCCGCTGGGGATGACCCCTGGGTGGTGCGAACTCCGGGACTGGATGAGGGACAGGAATGGGATCCCGAAGTGAGGAGCGAGAATGCCTCCTGTTCGGCTTCCTGCCGGAGTTTCCCTCCAGCCCACGGAACTTCTCCCGGAAAACAGAAATGTCCGCCATCCTCGCCATGATTTCAGGGTGGTTACCATAGTGAGGATGGCGGTTAATGGTCGCCTCAGTGAGGTCCAGGTACCAGCGTGAGGCGCTGGGGACAGTGTGATGGCGAGTGCTGGAGATGATCCCATCGATCTCGATAAGGGCCATGACCAGCTTGTAGCCCAGGCTCATGGCTTAGCCCTTGAGCGGCACCATCTCCCAGCACACTGGTACGAGGAAAACAGGGAAAAACAAACAAGCCCAAACGATGCAAACTCACAGTGACCGGTGTCTCATTCTGGCTGCGACCTACTGTCATGGTGCGGTCCTCACGGACTGCAAATGAGATGCTATAGGCCGCCGATGAGTTTGCATAATTTATTGACAAAAGACAAATTTCAAAATAATGAGCCACGAGGGGCAAAACACACAGCCGGAAGCCCCTCTGAGATGCTGTCAAAATAAAAGCTTGGAGAGCCACAGGGAACAAACACCAAATGGGAGGAAAATACTGCATGACCTGAGCGCAGACGATATCGGCGCTCAGACCATGACAGTCCCTTTGCTGCTGCAATCCTGGAATTTCCCCATTGTGGGACTAATTAAGGCTTATCTTATCTTACTCTCAATTCAACATATCCACTCTTAGTTTTGTTTATCCTTTGTATTATTATTATCATTATCATTATTATTATTATTATTATTATTATTATTATTATTATTGTCATTATCCTGCCCTGCTCATTATATTGTGTTTACTTTGTGACAGCGCTCTGGTTATTTCCTGTTTGTCATTTATTGATCTTTATGTTGTTAATTATTCACAGCTGTGCTTGTTTGTCCCAATTATCCCCTGCCTTATTTATACACCGCATGCTCTACTCTCTGTACGGCGTCCTCGTCATAACCTGCCACTCTCCACACCATTGCTTGACAGCTGTATTGTGTATTGACATTAACAACAGCAGACGGCACGGCCATGTCGTCAGATGCATGGATGACGTCAGCATGCCGTGCCTGTTTGAGGGGACACTTGGTGGGAGTCGCAGTCTTTGGAGCTCTGCCTTGGTAACAGTAAGAGGCAATGTCAATTTAGTATTTGCTTGCATGTTATATGATACCACATGTGTACCATCTTGTGTGTTTATAATAAAGTTTGAGTTCAGCATAACTCCTGCCTCTGCTGCCCTACTTTCTAGACATAACAATTGACAATGAGGAGTGAACTTAATCTTGTGGAGGAAAACTGGTTATTTTTCTGAAGATGAAAGTGTGTCTGACACCACTGCCTCTGTTCCTCAACACCCCAGGTGAGCCACCCATTCTGTGGCCCTGTCGGTTTAAGTTGCTTCCGGCATTTATGTTGGCTGAAGGCCTAGATAACACTAGCGGGAGTACAGTGATATGGTACTGCCTTGGCTTTGAGGGACAGCGGGTGTTGAACCAATGGGCCCTGTAAAGACAGACCTTCAGCAAATGTGCCGCCATGATTGCCAAACATTTTACTGTCCACAGAACATGATGGCCCACAGGTTAGTGTTTTACCAGCAACAACGGCGAGAGGGCGAGTCTCTCATACAATAGGTAGATGCCTTTTGCAGTTTGGCTAGCACATGCGTGATTGGGTATGTGGAGGATAAGCTGATACAGTCTCAGTTGGAGGAGTATGCCATGGATCCATTGATACAGGACATGTTGCTGGAGGGGCCGGACATCCAGACAGTAACAGGCTTGTTGGACTGGATACGGTTAGCGCTGTTGGAGATGCTGCACAGCCTATCAGAGACGACCGCGATGGAATTAGCGGCCCAGCTGGAGATGATGGCCCTGGTAGCATTGGGGCTGGTGGGCCTCCGTCTGCATTCCACACAGTCAGCTCAGCGGGTAGAATAGAATAGAATGGGCTTTATTGTCATTGTACAGAACTACAGTACAATGAAACTGTGCTCCACCTGGCTACTATGCAATAAAGTAGGAGAGAAGGATTATATAAAACACGGTTAAATAACACACAAACACATGACTGGAATAACATAACTATATATAATTCAAGAAATCTCTGTCATGATGTCACTATCATAGGACTTTGTGTTGCCATGGTAACCATGTCAAAGATCAAAAGCAGGCATCAAAGATCAGAGGAGAAGACACTTGCCTGGGTAGCAGACATCTTGGCAGTGATAGTTGCCATGGCCAAGATGTGTAGAGTGATGATGTAGAGTGAAGTGATGATATAGAGTAAATTATGAAGAGACAAAGAAGAGTGATGTCTGAAGAGAGAGTTGAGGTTCGATTGGACACAGCAATAATGATAGCAGGACTACAGCTCCTGACCAGATAGAGTGATGATATAGAGTGAAGAACGTGGCAGTAATGCACCTGCAGGCTGGTTGCCAACCACCAATCAAATCAAAGAAGAAGAAGAAGAAGAAGAAGAAGAAGAAGAAGAAGAAGAAGAAGAAGAAGAAGAAGAAGAAGAAGAAGAAGAAGAAGAAGACGTCAAAGATCAAAGGCAGGTTTCACAGGACTCGCTATGACATTATCAATGATCAAAGGCAGGCATCACTGAATGAGTGGTGTATCAAAGATCATAATTCAAGAGATCTCTGTCACGATGTCATGATGTCACTATCATAGGACTCGCTAAAAGATCATAGGACTTGCATGACATCAAAGATCAAAGGCAACCATAACAGTTCAAAGGCATTTATCACTGAATGAGTGGTAACATCAAAGATAAAAGGCTGATTTCACCATGGTTACTGTTGCCATGGTAACAGTAACTTTCTAGGGGCATGCAGAAATGCTTGCTTACACTTGCTTTCTATGGCCATGCACAAGTATGCACTAGTAAATATAAAAATAAAATGAAAATTAAAAAAAAAATTGCCCAGGATTATGGAAATTTGCACATGTCTGGTACTGACTATGTGGGTGGTACAGGCTGTAGTGGTTAGGCATTGATCTAAATATTAATAAAAAATATACATGCAAGTAAGAATGAAAATTTCTTTTCATTGCCAGTATACATAAACTTGTTTGGGGGGCAGCAGTCAAAAAATTGACAATTTTATTTATAATTCAATATTTTTACCAACAATGAATCGGTCTCAAACCTGTGAGTTCTTTTTTGCTTCCTATCAAGAAGATGGACATGAAATCAAACAATAACTTCCATATGTCTTTTTAACAGTTTAATAAGAAATTTTGGGATAGATGAAAACATTCAGATGACTAAGATAGTGAATTCAGCATGTATTTTGAGCACATTAAACTGCAAAAGGATTACTGAATTACTTGTCTTATCAAACCGTAGCTTAAATTGGCACTGTAATGGAAAATAAGAAACCATAAAATAGCAATGGTTAAGAAAAATGGACACAATTTTATGAAGAAAATGATGATTAAAACCAGTTTATAAAAAGGAAAATGTGTTTTACTCTGAAAAGGAATGGATATTAATTAAAAGATAAATGTATTTGAAGTTCTGAAAGGAGTTTGAACAGGTTAGGTTTATAGAACTAACAAGGAATATTCTGAAGAATTACATTTAATTTGGACAACAGACCTTCAGCACAGCAGAGTCAGGTTGTGTCTCTTGGTGGTAGCAGGCCTTTAGGTACCAACCTTTGTCCAGACAGATGTGCGCTGATGAAGTTGAGAAAAAAGTGCAGGCAGGTTCTACCACAACACGTTATAGACACTGCTCTTTCGAATCACAACCATAGAAGCTGGATGCTCACCACACTAGTTGTCGTCTCAGCTATACACAGAAAAGGGAATTTGACATCTGGCCAGGTTGCCAAATTCCAAATCTTTTGTTTATCTTCAAAATCCAATCAGACAATCAAACTTGATTAAAGACAAAAAAAAAAAAAAAATCAATTTCTTCCGATGTGTTGTGGTCAGAACAAAGTCGACTTAATTTTGGTGAAAATCAAGACAGAATCTTCTTAGCACGGTATTTTAAGAAAAAGGTGTAAAATAGGAAAAGGTGAATTTTAAAGAAAAAAGAAAAAGAAAAAAAAAAGCAGAGCTTATACTTTGGGCATGCTTAGAAAGGTGAGGAATGAATTGATTCTTCCCCCAACTTTTTCAAGACTCAACTGGAGACAAAGGAAAGTTTTCCAACTTGTTAGGTGTGGCAGGATGGCCCAATAATTTTGACTGACAACTGAGCTTGACCAATTACATTCAAAGATTAGGATTGGATATGCCCATTAGTGTAAACTTTAGACCAATTGCACTGAGTTCCTTGTTTCAACCAAAGGATCGTAAAGTTTCCAAAAAGGAGATGCATGGAGACTTCGAAGCTGACCGGTCAGTTCACAGATTTGAAATGTGGGCTTCCCAAAGATAAGAAGAAAGGATTTGATATGAGAAGTAAAATCATCCTAAAACATATATTTATATGTTACCTATTGAAGAATAAATTTTTTAAAACTTTAGTGACTAAGATTTTCTACTTAATAAAAGAAGAAATCAATCTGTCTACATTGAAAATGTATTTTTTTTTTATAGTGGACATATAAAATTAACTCTTTATGAATATAAAGGAACACATATCAAATCATATTAATGAAAGCATTTCAAACCATAACTATCCATCACAGGGTTCTGCCATAATCTTCAAAAGAGGATTTCTGTGGAGAATGACATTGTTCACAATTAATAGTTTTAAGCATCAGAGAGAAAATCTTCAGTCATCAGGAGAAATATTCCTGCGTTTTCCTTTGGAAGGCAATGTTGAACTTTTGAGTTTTAATGAGAGGAATCTTGCTGGTCAAGAGTCTGTGGAACATCATCGTAAATGTGTCACTTTGGCATTCTTTTGGCAAGTCAATTTGAGGGGAAATGACTCCAGATCCTGAACAGGAAGTAATTTATTCACTTTATGGCCAATGGTTTAAGGCTTCACAGCCCCAATCTTGGGTGACAAAATTTCTCCTCAGCAAAGAATAATATTATAAATTTGGATCCAGCTGTTGATGCTACAACACAGTGGCCCCAGTTGCTGAGCCTGCCCACCCTACACCTTCTCGGGATGGCCCCAAGGTAGACACTATGGGACAGCAGGACACCACAGCGCAATAACCCAGTGGTAAACTCAGCCTGGATGAGGACTCGAGTCCGTTGCACGTAGATGTGGATGCAGCCACTCCCCGCCTCACACCGTATGCTGAACAGAACCTAGTAGAACAGGAGCAGCCACAAGAGCTCCAGTTCGCAGCCATGCAGGACCAGGAGCCGGTCCCCACGTAGCACGAGTGTTTGCATGCCGCAGCCTCATCACAGGAGGGAGAGTGTGATTTCACAGACGTGGGTACAGCCAGAGAACACAGCACAGTGAGTAAAAACAGCACGGAGAGAGAGTACAGACCAGGCTTACCTCTGATCCTCACACAGCACGGGCTTCAAGGAGCTGCAGTGGAGCTGCAGGAGAGGGAGTTCATGGAGAAAGGAGACCCCGGTGACCGAAGACAACCCAGCATGTGTTCCATTGCCGACGACAGCAACACATCACTGCAACCACAACCAGCACCAGGTGAGACAGAGAAGAAGCCAAACTCATCCCGCACCCTCGCAAAGTACCAGCCTCAGGGAGCTGCTGCAGCCCAGCAGAATCAAGTGTTCGTGGCACAGCAGGAACCAGCAAAGCAACGCCAACCGAGGGCATATCCTGCCACTAGTGTGGGTGGCATGCCACCACAGCAACAACCAACATCAGAGATGAGAGAGCAGCAGTGCCTAGTGCAGCTGAACAGATTGCTGCTTAGTGTTTGATTGGGTTCGGGCTGGCCAATCCTAATGCCCGGATCTGCAGATGCTCCAGTCACCACACATGAGAATTGTTGCATGAAAGAGACCAGCCACTGTACAGATAGCCAGTTTTTCTAGATGGCACGTCAGCCATCTGTGGAAGGTAAGATCAGCTGCCTCAGATCAAGACGTAGCGCTTGAGGTGACTGCTTGTTTTTGAATTTCTTAACAGAGCACGACTGCTTCAGAAGTGGCAGAATAACCCATACAGTCATACAGGGCCTACCAGCAGTCTACCTGGTGGCCTAGGTTCTGTTTTCTTTACTGTTGTCAGTGTAATGTTTTTTAAAAAAAGTGCATGTTTTGAGCTTTTCCAAGGGGGAGGTAGATGTTGTGTATTGCCATTAACAACAGCAGAGGGACGGACATGACGTCAGATGCATGGGTGACATCAGCATTCCCTGCATATTTGAGGGGACTGTTGGTGTGAGTCGCAGTCTTTGGCTCTCTGCCTTGGTAACAGTAAGAGCCTATGTATGTTTACTATTAGCTTGTATACTTTTTTTTTATTTAGTATACTTTATTAATCCCAGAGGGAAATTCAGGGCATCCACTTGGACGGATGAGGCAGCCATGGTACGGCGCCAATCCCTTCACCATTCACACACACATTCACACCTAGGGCAGCTTTAGAATCTCCAGTTAACTTGACTTGCATGTTTTCGGCCTTTGGGAGGAAACCGCAGTACCCGGACTAAACCCGCGCAGACACAGGGAGAACATGCAAACTCCACACAGAAGGGTTACCTATGATTGGGGGTGGGATCAATCCCACGATGGTCAGGGGTGGAATTGGAATTGATCCCACGATCTCCTTGCTGTGCTGCTACAGTACTCAGCACTGCACCAGCGAGCTGCTGAGCTGATGATATCACACATGTACCATCTTTTGTCCATCCATCCATCCATCTTCTACCGCTTTTCCGGAGGTCCGGATCACGGAGGCAGCAGTTCAAGCAGAGAAGCCCAGACTTCCCTCTCCCCAGCCACCTGCTCCAGCTCTTCAGAGGGGATACCAAGGCGTTCCCAGACCAGCTGGGAGACATAGTCTCTCCACCGAGTCCTGGGTCTGCCCCGGGGTCTCCTCCCAGTGGGACGTGCCTGAAACACCTCAAGTGGGAGGCGTCCAGGAGGCATCCTGATCAGATGCCCATATCACCTCAACTGACTCCTTTCAATGTGGAGGAGCAGCAGTTCTACTCTGAGCCTCTCCCGGATGACTGAGCTCCTCACCCTATCTCTGAGGGTGAGTCCAGCAATCCTACGGAGAAAGCTCATTTCAGCCGCTTGTATCCGCGATCTCGTTCTTTCGGTCATTACCCAAAGCTCGTGACCATAGGTGAGAGTAGGAACGTAGATTGACTGGTAAATCGACAGCTTTGCCTTAGAACTAAGCTCCCTCTTCACCACAACAGACCGGTACAACGTCCGCATCACTGCAGATGCTGCTCCAATCCGTCTGTCGATCTCTCGCTCCATTCTCCCCTCACTCGTGAACAAGACCCCAAGATACTTAAACTCCTCCACTTGGGGCAGGAGCCTGTCCCCAGCCCGGAGAGGACAATCCACCTTTTTCCGGCTGAGGACCATGGACTCGGACTTGGAGGTGCTGATTCTCATCCCAGCCGCTTCAACACCATCTTTTGTGTTTACAATAAAGTTTGAGTTCAGCACAACTCTTGCCTCTGCTGCTCTGCTTTCTAGACATAACAAGCCTTTTATATTGTCTTCTGCAATAAATTATGTTAAATGGTCACCCAGCATGTTAGTCCTATCTGCCTTGGAGGGGCAACCATGACACATTTGCTTGCTACACTGATAAAGATTATTCAAAAATGGATTTTAATTCCCAAAAGGCTTTTGAGGGACTGGATTATGTCTGTGTAACAGCAGATGTTTGGGCTTTGGATAAATGAACGTTTTCTTTGGATCATTGCACATTGGATTAATCCATAACAAAGGTAAGATAAACATGGACAGCTTTATGCAGTGTTGCTAATTCTCACTCTTTTTCCCTCTCTCACACCACAAACCCTATTTCTCATTCAAAAATCAGGACATTACTGGCAATATCACAATGATTTTCTTTAGATTTTTCCCATCGTAAGAGCTCTCAAGACAGGATAAAACAGACTGAACATGCTCTAAAACTTTTTCTGAGGTGAAGAAGTATATACCTTAAAAAATAACTGTGCATTATGCACCTGCCTGTTCATTCCATCCCAATGTCCCAGTCTCCCCCTTGCACAATTCCTGCTAAATCTCACTCAAAGGTTTTCTGAAAAGTTGGCAACTCTGCTTAAAGTCACACACAGTGACACATGTGCAGCAACACCGACATTAAAAACTGTCTGTGAAGCTCTGTCTGAAACAATCTGTTTTCAGCATATTAATAAGCCCGTAATGTAATCCATTAATTAAATTATCTTGCTGTGTGCAAGATGATTTATATGGTGTTACATTTGCACCTCATTTCTGACCAAGGAAGTGGAGATTTTAAGCACAAAAATGTGGGGTTTTTTTGCAAGAACGTAAGATTATAAAGTGTGCACTGACATTATATTTTCCTCAGATTTACTCTCTGCTCCCTCGCGGTGTTTAATGCTGCAGTTTATTATAAATCAACAGTGTGCACATGATGGGGCTCAAAACTGAGTGACCAGGACATGATAGTATTTTTTTCTTTCTCTCCTTTTGTGTGTGTATAGGAATGTATGTAAGGATGTTTTTTGCTGTTTTTGTATATGGATATATGCACACATAAATAACTACTTTTGCATCTTTGTAAGTATTAACATCTTGGATCTGGACCCCTACACCAAATCTGACCTTTGCCACATCATATGCTGTGTAGAAAATGTAACAGTCACCAAACACATCTGTGTATTTCCAAACCACAAACTCTGGATGATCAGTGAAGCCCAGGCTCTGATCAGAGCCCACGACTCAGCCTTCAGACAGATGGACAGCTCTCTGTACAGCACTGCCAGAGCTAACCTGAGGAGATGCATAAAACTCGCCAAGAATGGGCTGCACGGTGGCGCAGTGGTTTAGCACTGTGGCAGCACAGTTTTACCCTTGGCCGGGGGATCGCGGGGATCATGAGATCGTGGGTTCGATTCCAGCCCCCGACCAACAGTGAGCTGTGTGGAGTTTGCATGTTCTCCCCGTGTTGCGTGGGTTTACTCCGGGATTTCTCCGGTTTCCTCCCGCATACCAAAAACATGTAGGTTTAGGGCGCTCGCGCACGCAGCGACCAGCAGCCGGTTGCTTGTCACCAGACTGCAAACCAAATCTACCTACGGGTACAAATAAGTAACAAAAAAAAAAAAAAAAAGAATGCCTATTAGAGGAAGGTGGAGGGCTTCCTCTCAGACAACAACCCCCGACAGATGTGGAGAGGTATCCAGGCCTTCACCAACTGCAGGAGCCAGGGCCCCCCAGCATCAGACTGCAGCCACACTCTGGCTGAGGAGCTTAACAGCTTCTTTGCCTGGTTTGAGCACACCTCCCCATTAATCCCCGCCCCCCACAGGTGCACGAGGTCAGGAGGCAACTGAACGCAGTGAACCCCCACAGAACTGTTGGTCCAGACGGCATCCCATGAGTTGTGGTCAAAGCATGTGCAGACCAGCTGGCAGGGATCCTCACCAAGTTGTTCAGCCTCTCCCTGATGGAAACCATCATCCCCTCCTGCCTCAAGGCCTCCGCCATCATCCCCATCCTGAAATAGGCCGCATCTGACAGTCTGAATGACTGCAGACCCATAGTCATGAAATATTTTGACTGACTGGTATCCCAGCACATAAGGGACTGTTTTTTCCCCCTCCTTTGACCCCCAGCAGTTTGCCTACAGGAAGAACTGGTCTACGAAGACGCCATCGCCACCACTCTCCACAGAGCACTGAACCACCTGGAGAACCCAAGGAGTCATGTGAGGATGCTCTTTGTGGACTACAGCTCAGCTTTTAACACCATCATCCCAGACATCCTGATCAACAAACTGCACCTCCTCCAGATCCCCACCCCCATCTGCTCCTAGATAAAGAACTTTCTCACCAATCACCCACAAACAGTAAAACTTGGCCCCCACCACTCCTCCAAAGCTCAGCACTAGCTCCCCCAAAGGCTGCATGTTAAGCCCTCTACTGTACTCCCTGTACACCTTTGACTGTATATCAACCCACCCAACTACCATCATTGTGAAATACGCAGACAACACCACCTTGGTTGGGCTCATCACCAATGACGATGGGAAGGCATACAGGTTGGAGGTACAGAATCTGTTTCTGTGGTGCCAAGCAAACAACCTGGAACTGAATGTCCAAAAAAAAACAAAAACAAAGAACTAATTCTGGACTTTATGAAGAGCAGACAGGACGACCCCCCCCCCCCCTCATAAATGGCGACCGCGTTGAAAATGTCCCCGCCTTCAGGTTCCTGGGCACCCACATCTCCTCTGACCTCTCCTGGACTGTCAACACCAAGGCCCTGTTGAAGAAAGCCCAGCAGCGGCTACACTTCCTTCGTGTCCTGAGGAAGAACAACCTGGACCAGAGGCTGCTGCTGGCCTTTTACCGCTGCTCAGTGGAGAGTGTGCTCACCTACTGTCTGGGTGTATGGTACTTCAGCTTCACGGCCGAGAACAGGAATGCTGTGCAGAGGGTCATCAATACCGCCCAAAAATTATCGGCAGCCCTCTGCCCTCCCTGGAAGTCATCTCCACATCCTCCTGTCTCAGAAGAATCAAGGCCATCACAGGAGACCCCTCAAATCCCACCGACCACCTGTTTGACCCGCTTCCCGCTGGACAATGGTTCAGAGGGATCACGTCCCACACCTCCAGACTGATGAACAGTTTCTCCCCCTGGGCCATCCGAACTGCAAACAGTCCGAGGCCCCACCCCCTCCCTCCATCTGAATGCTCACATGCACAGAACTGAGGTCCTTTTAGTTATCACAATAACTCACCTGCCTTTGCACTCTTCATTTTCATGTATATTATGTATATTTTACTCCATTATGTGTTCTGCACTCAACACTCCTATATGCATAGTGTCACCCGTGAAACCACAACCATACCTGTGTACAGTCGTGGAAAAATCAGGACACCCTGTATAAGCCTGTGTGTGTTTAAACATATTTGCACATATGGATATTTAATAGTGTTTAAAATACTGGGATGTCCATGCAATACAGCTAAACAATCAAAAATGAATTAAAGACTTTTTTTTCAAATGTTCTGTAAAATATAATTCTGAAAAAATAGTGAGGTTTAAAATAGGACACTCCCCATCTTTTTTAGGACACCCCCATATTCATTCCCACTTAAAATGGCTAAAATAAATGTTAAAAAATGCAAAAAAAAAACAAAAAGAAGGTTAGACATAGATAGGTGAACATTTCTTAATGAAGAACTGAATATTTAATGGGTTATCATAATTTTTTCACATGACTGTATATACCAATAGGCTATTTGCTATTTTTGCTTTTACCTTTACCTCACTTGTACGGTTAACCTTGTGTGCTGTAACTGTTTTATCTCAAATTCTTCTCTCTTACTTTATTGCAGTAGCCTGGTGGAGCACCCGCAATTTCATTGTGCTGTACAACTGTACAGTGACAATAAAGCTTGTTCTATTCTGTTAATCCTCATTTATTAACTTTTTTTTTTCTGTTCTCTTTGTTTTTACCTTTTTATTCGTCTTTTCCAAAAGCCTCCTATGGACTAGTTTTGTGAATTAGCATGTTTTGCTAAAACACTTAAAGTACGGTATCCGGTTTGTCCAATACATTTGTGTGTCCATATCAAATAAAAATTAAATAAATAAAAACATTCTGCCCTGTTTACGTCCTCTCTCTCTTGCTCGCTCAACTTCTCTCTCTCCTCATGCTAAACTCTCCCATTCATGGCACATTCATGGCACATTCATGGCACATTCATAGCGCTTTGCCATGTCGAGTACAGGTGGAACTGAGCGCTAGGAGAGGAGTTCAGTGAGCAAGAGAGAAAGGACGCAAGCGGAGCATGGTTAAACATCACGAGTGAGCAGAGAGGAAATCTGAGGAAAATATATTGTCAGCACGTGTTATAATCTTAACCCTTTGAGTGTGTATGGTGCAGAACTGCAACATACCCCCTAGTGGTCAAGAATGGTAAATATTTTTGTCAATAAAATAGTTCAGATGGACTTTGGACGTATTTACTAACTAACTAACTAACTAACCTGCACTTATATAGCGCTTTTCTAGTCACAAAGACCACTCAAAGCGCTTTCATTAATACTAACCCTCTATTCTAAGGGCCTATAGGAAACAGATATCTAGGGACAATTTAGAACAGCCAATTAACCTAACATGCATGTTTTTGGCATGTGGGAGGAAACCGGAGAAATCCCGGAGTAAACCCACGCAACACGGGGAGAACATGCAAACTCCACACAGATCACTGTTGGTCGGGGGCTGGGATCGAACCCACGATCCCACGATCCCCACAATCCCCCGGCCAAGGGTAAACTGTGCTGCCGCAGTGCTAACCACTGACTGAACCATTTACACAAAAAATGGTTCAGTCTTTTGGCACTGTTTTTTGTACAGAGGTACCTCATCATCTTATCTTCAAAGTATATGAACAAGAAATCAGTACATTTAAAAAAAAAATAAATAAAAACAAAACAAATTTCTCACTTACTTTTGACAAAGTCAGAGTGAGAAGCCAGCCGCAGTGCGGTGCTCTGCCACTAGGGGCATGCAAATTCTCACACTCAAAGGGTTAAGTTCTTGCAAAAACATGTTTCTGGGCTCAAAATTGATAATTCCTCACTCAAAATCTCTAAGTCGTTGCTTAGAAATGAGGCGCAAATGTAACACCATAGATTTAACTATGCATTTAACAGTAATGTGAAAGTTACTTTTCCACGTAACTAATTAATTTAATCATACAGTAATTGGTAAAGTAACTCAATTATTTTTGAAAAGAAGTAACTAGTAACTGCAATCAGTTATTGTTTTTTTAGTAACTTCCCCAACACTGCTTAACTAAGAATAGTGCATAGATCACTTTTGATCTATTAGATTATTAATGGAAAGTTACCAGCAGTGCTTTCATAATCAAAGCTAAATGAGCAACTGCCCTGGTGGCACCACCAGTGCGTCTCAAACTGCATGTTTGTTCATTTTAGCACTTTGATAAATTGCCAGTTTGAATTTTAACTGCAATAGTACTATCACTGGGATAAGTTCTTCATTATTACATTTTCTGGCATAAAAATGGTGTGCTATTAGGATTTAACTTTTCTGAAATGCCTTCTTTAGGCATATCATTACAGTAAAAAACAATTAAACCTCACTGATAAATATTTGCATTTACACACTCTAGAAGAAGCTGGTATTGCTCTTCTGGACTCAATGTTGCAGGCAGGCTCACGGGGCAAAACAATTTATTAACAAAACAAAAAGCAAAAGCAAAACAAAAGCTGCGTGTGGGCTAAGAATTTGACTTTGGCTAAAAACTTGCTCTCGTTGTTCAGGTGGAGGATTTAAATAAGATTTAAATAAGGATTCAATGACAACAGAGTATGTACAGTAAAGTACAATCTGTCCACGTTTCTATAAAAGGATGCAAATATATACAGGAATATATGCAGTTATTTACTCAGACTATCCACACTTTGCAGAAATATATGAAAAAAATATACAGTCATACAGTATTTCAGTGTGAACTCAGATTCAGTGATATAATGTGAATGAAGTAAAAAGCAGTGTGAGAGTTATGTGCAATGTAAGAATGGATGAAAAGTCATGAGTACAGCAACAGGTAGGACTAGGTGAATGTTAGGAGTTCATCAGAGTGATGGCTTGAGGAAAGAAACCGTTCCTGTGACGGGTGGTTTTGACCTTCAGTGATCTGTAACGATGACCAGAAGATAGAAGTTCAAACAGTTTGTGGCCAGGGTGTGACGGGTCAGCACAGATGTTTCCCACCCGTTTCCTGGTTATGGACCGATATAAGTTCTCAATGGAGGGTAGGTCGGTACCAATGATCCTCTCCGCAGACTTAATGATCCGCTGCAGTCTGGTCTTGTCCTGTTTAGTGGCAGATCCAAACCAGACAGTGATGGAAAAGCAGAGGAAAGATTGGATGATGGCGGTGTAGAAGACAACCAGCAGCTCCTGAGGCAAATCAAACTTCTTGAGCTGACGCAGAAAAAACAACCTCTGCTGGGCCTTTTTCCGGACAGTGTCTATATGGGAGGACCACTTCAGGTTCCGGGAGACTGTGGTACCCAGAAACTTGAATGAGTCCACAGTGGACACTGTGCTATTGAGGATGGTGAGTGGGGGGAATGAAGGAGGGTGTCACCTGAAATCCACAGTCGTCTCCACCGTTTTGGCTGGGTTAAGTTCAAGATGGTTCTGGCCGCACCAGAGGATCAGCTGCTCCACCTCCCGCCTGTATGCAGACTCATCACCATCCCGGATCAAACCGATGACTGTGGTGTCGTCTGTAAACTTCAGGAGCTTCACCGAAGGGTCCTCTGAGGTGCAGTCGTTGGAGTAGAGGGAGAAGAGCAGTGGGGAAAGGACACATCCTTGGGGGGCGCCAGTACTAATTTTTCGGGAGCTGGATGTAAATCTCCCTAGCTTCACCTGTTGCCACCTGTCAGTCAGAAAGCTGGAGATCCACTGGCAGGTGGAGGGGGGCACCTTGAGCTGGAGGAGTTTCTGATGAAGAATGCCTGGGATGATGGTGTTGAACACTGAGCTGAAGTCGACAAACAGGATCCTGGTGTACGTCCCTGGGGAGTCGAGGTGTTGCAGGATGTAGTGTAGTCTCATATTCACTGCATCATCCACCGACCTGCTTGACCGGTAGGCAAACTGCAGTGGGTCCATCAGGGGGCCTGTGACAACCTTCAGGTGGTTCAGCACCAATCTCTCCAAGGATTTCATGACCACAGAGGTCAAGGCAACAGGTCTGTAGTCGTTTAATCCTGTAACAGAGGGTTTCTAGGGAACTGGAATGATGATGGAGCGTTTGAAGCAGGAAGGCACATCACACAGCTCCAGTGATTTATTAAAGATCCGGGTGAAGATGGGGGCCAACTCGTTGGAGCAGACTCTCAGGCAGGACGGAGACACACCATCAGGTCCTGCAGCCTTCTTGATCTTTTGTCTCTGAAAGACCCGGTGCACCTCCTCTTCACAGATCGTTAGTGCTGGTGGGAGGTCAGAGTGGAGGAGGGATGGAGTTCCTGGGGCTGCAGATAATCCTTTTGTGTGGGTGGGAGGTGAGAACTGTAGGTTCTTTTCAAACCTACAGTAAAAGCTGTTTAGGTCGTTAGCCAGCTGGAGGTTTTCCACAGGGTGGGGGGATGGTCTCCTGTAGTTGGTGATATTCTGCAGGCCTCTCCATACAGAAGCAGAGTTGTTGGCTGAGAAGTTTTTTTGTAACTTCTCACTGTAGCTCCTCTTAGCAAGCCTGATCTCCTTCGTCAGCATGTTTCTGGCCCGCTTGTACAGAGTCCAGTCACCAGTCCTGTAGGCCTCCTCCTTGGTCTGACGTAGCTGCTTCAGTTTAGGAGTGAACCAGGGTTTATTGTTGTTGTATGTGCAGAAGGTCTTTGTCTGCACACACATGTCCTCACAAAAACTGATGTATGATGTCACAGTGTCAGTGAGTTCATTTAGGTTAATGGCTGCATCTTCAAAAACACTCCAATCTGTACGGTCAAAGCAGGCTTGTAACTCCAGCTTTGATTCCTCAGTCAATTTCTTCACAGTCCTTACAACAGACTTGGAAGTTTTTAGTTTCTGTCTGTATGTTGGAATAAGATGGAGCAGACAGTGGTCAGAAAAACACAGAGCTGCACGGGGGACGGCATGATAGGCGTATATGTATATGTATATAATATGCTTTATATATATATATAGCATATAGAATATTCAACTTTATTTATTTATATAGCGCCATTTCACAACAACAGTCATCTCATAGCACTATCAACTGTAGGGGGGAACCCCCACAGATGCAGAAAGACCCCAGCAATCAGGCGATCCCCTGTGAGCAAGCACTTGGCGACGGTGGAGAGGAAAAACTCCCTTTTAACAGGAAGAAACCTCCAGCAGAACCAGGCTCAGGGAGGGGCAGTCATCTGCTGCGACTGGCTGGGGGGTGAGGGGACAGAGAAGATGAAAAGAACAGACATGTAGAGAGCAAACAGCACGATGGGGACTCAATCTATGGGAGAGAACAAACAAATGTTAATGACCAGCAAAAAAAAAAAAATATTTCATAGAGAGTGAGGAAAGGAGTGAGGCCCAGTGCATTACTGGAGGTCCCCCGGCTGACTAAACCTATTAGCAGCATAACTAAGGGAGGGTTCAGAAACACATGATCCCTCCCTAATTGTAGGCTATATCAAAAAGGTAGGTTTTAACCCTAATCTTAAAAACAGAGATCGAGTCTGACTCCCGAATCCAGATTGGCAGCTGATTCCACAGGAGAGGAGCTTGATAACTGAAGGCTCTGCCTCCCATTGTACTTTTGGAGATTCTAGGTATTACAAGTAGTCCTGCATTTTGGGAGCGTAGTGCTCTGTTAGGATAATACGGTAGTATCAGATCTTTTAAATAAAAAGGAGCCTGATTGTTTAGAGCTTTGTAAGTAAGAAGAAGGATTTTAAACTTAATTCTAAACTCTATGGGAAGCCAATGAAGGGAGGCCAGAACCGGAGAGATATGATCTCTCTTTCTAGTACCTGTTAAAACTCTTGCTGCAGCATTTTGGATTAGCTGAAGACTTTTTAAAGATGTTTTAGGACAACCTGATAATAAAGAATTACAATAATCTAATCTCGAGCTAACAAAAGCGTGGATCAGTTTCTCAGCATCACTCTGAGACAAGATGCTCCTAATCTTGGCAATATTACGCAAATGATAGAAGGCCGTCTTAGAAACAAATTTAATATGTGAATTGAAGGACAAATCCTGATCAAAAATAACTCCAAGGTTCCTCACAGAGCTATTAAGAGAAAGAGTAACTGCATCCAAACTGAAAATTTGATTTGGAAAGGAATTTCTAAGGTTTTTTGGACCAACAAGAATGACTTCAGTCTTATCTGAATTTAATAGCAGGAAATTACAAGTCATCCAAGCTTTAATTTCCTTAAGACAGGCTTCTAACTTGGCTAATTGATTACTATCATCTGGCTTCATTGACAGGTATAATTGTGTGTCATCTGCATAACAATGAAAATGTATACAGTGCTTTCTAATAATGTTGCCTAACGGAAGCATATATAAACTAAAAAGAGTAGGGCCTAGCACAGATCCCTGTGGAACTCCATGACTAAGCTTTGAGTTGAAAGAAAACTCATTATTTACATGAACAAACTGGAACCTATCAGATAAATAAGATCTAAACCACTGCAACGAAGTTCCATTAAGTCCAACATAGTGTTCTAATCTATCAAGTAGAATATTATGATCGATAGTATCAAAAGCTGCACTAAGGTCTAAAAGGACAAGTACAGAAACTAGTCCATTATCAGATGCAATGAGGAGGTCGTTAGTGACCTTCGCTAAGGCTGTTTCAGTACTATGATGGATTCTAAACCCAGATTGAAACTCTTCAAGTAAACCATTTCCCTGCAGGTGGTCGAATAATTGCGTAGCAACAACTCTTTCTAAGATTTTTGAAATGAAAGGGAGATTAGAGATTGGTCTATAGTTAGCTAAAGCTCCTGGATCTAGCGTTGGCTTTTTGAGTAAGGGTTTAATTACAGCCGTTTTAAAAGCCTGCGGTACATGGCCTAAAGTTAATGAAGAATTGATTATATGAAGAATAAAGCTACCAATAAGTGGGAAGACTTCTTTAAATAACCTAGTAGGAATAGGGTCTAAAAGACAAGTTGAAGGTTTGGATGAGGAAACTATTTTGTCTAACTCTCAAAGGTCGATTGGAGTAAACTCATCAAGACAGACATCAAAAGAAGGAGTTGTAGTAGTTACGGTATTTAAGTTAACTGTGGGAAGAATCTGATTGATTTTATCTCTGATGGATGAAATTTTATTATTGAAAAAGTTCATAAAGTCCTGACTAGTAAGCTCTAAGGGAATGCTAGGATTGACAGAGTCCTGACTCTTTGTCAACCTGGCTACAGTACTGAAAAGAAACCTGGGATTATTCTTGTTCTCTTCTATTAATGCAGAGTAATAACTTGTTCTAGCTTTTCTAAGAGATTTTTTATAAATTAAAAGATGATTTCTCCAAGCTAAATAGATTTCATCTAAATTAGTAGAGCGCCATTTTCTTTCTAATTGACGAGTCTTCTGTTTTAAGCTACGAGTTTCTGTGTTGAACCAAGGAGTTAGAAATCTCTGATTAGACTTTTTCTTTTTTAAGGGGGGCACCAAGTCTAGAGCCTGATGCAGAGAAGCTGAAACACTATCCACCATGTTATCAATTACAGAAGGAGCAAGCTGTCTATAGCTTATTTCCGTTGTGTTGACACATGGCATAGAGGAAACAATCTGCATAAATTTGGAAACAGCATCATCTGAGAGGCATCTACTGTAATAATATTTTTTTTTAGGAGCCAAATAGTCAGAAATGGTAAAATCAAAGGTACAATGGTCTGACAGTACAGGGTTATGAGGAGACACTACAAGATTGTCTATTTCTATGCCATATGTCAGAACAAGGTCCAATGTATGGTGGAGGTAATGAGTAGAATTTCCTACTTTCTGAGAAAACCCAATCGAGTCTAATATTGAATTAAATGCCACATTAAGGCAGTCACTATCTACATCCACATGTATATTAAAGTCCCCTACTATAATTATTCTATCAGATTTCAGCACTAAATCAGCTAAGAAATCAGCAAATTCGGATAAAAATTCTGAGTAGGTTGATGGGGGACGATAAACTATGGCAAATATGTATATATACCGGTTGCTATGGAGGGTGAGAATATGTATGGGCACATAATCATACCATGCAGGATAACTAAGTAGACGGTTGTGCTGTTTCATCCGATGTTTCATCCCATCTAGCAACAATGCTCTGCACTGCGTGTGTTTATATATTTACATATTTATTCCATCTAGCTACAATGCTCCGCACTGGGTGTGTTTATATTTATATTTTATTTTATTTATTTTATTTTATTTATATTTTAGGTTAATTGGTTGTTTTAAATTGTCCCTAGATATCTGTTTCCTATAGGCCCTTAGAATAGAGGGTTAGTATTAGTGAAAGCGCTTTGAGTGGTCTTTGTGACTAGAAAAGCGCTATATAAGTGCAGGTTAGTTAGTTAGTTAGTTATATACCTATATATTTATTCCATCTAGCTACAATGCTCCGCACTGTGTGTTTATACATCTACATATTATTCCATCTAGCTACAATGCTCCGCACTGTGTGTGTTTATATATTTACATATTTATTCCACCTAGCTGCAATGCTCCGTACTGTGGGTGTTTATATATCTACATATTTATTCCATCTAGCTACAATGCTCCGCACTGTGTTTATATACTCATATATTTATTCCATCCAGCTACAATGCTCTGTACTGTGTGTCTGTATATATATATATGTATATATATATATATATATATATATATATATATATATATATAGAGAGAGAGAGAGAGAGAGAGAGAGAGAGAGAGAGAGAGAGAGAGTAATATGTACATATGTATATTAGCTGCTCTTGCTTTTTTTTCTTGCCTTCTGATTGTTGCTCTGAGTGTTGCTATCCCTGTGCCTTTGCAATCCTGGAACTTCCCCATTGTGGGACTAATAAAGGCTTATCTTATCTTATCTTATGTACCCATACATATTGTCACCCTCTACAGCGACTGATATTGTCCTAGTTGTATACTGGAGGGGACCATTTTTGTAAGTCTGTTGCTTCTTTTGCATTCAATACTATTACAGTTAGGCCCAAAAATATTTGGACAGTGACACAAGTTTTGTTATTACCTCCGCCAGGCCGAAAGGCCAGGAGGAGGTAATGTTTTTGCCGGGGTTTGTCTGTGTGTTTGTCTGTGTGTTTGTCTGTTTGTCTGTCTGTCTGTCTGTCTGTTTGTCTGTTGGTTAGCAAGATAACTCAAAAACTTTTGGACGGATTTCAATGAAACTTTCAGGCGTTGTTGGAAATGGTACAAGGAAGAACTGATTAAATTTTGGGGATAATCTGCATCACCGTCTGCATACAGGAATTTTTTAAAGCATTTTTCAACACTGTGACATACGGCCATTTTCAACATGTGCGCAGGCGCAATGGAGGGCGCTGGGCGTCGTGTCTGACCAACACAAACTCCGCCTTCTTCAACGTTTTAGCCACAAAAGCACGCGGAAAACACTGCTGGCCTGGGCCCGCCAGCGTGCCTGTTTTTGCGCCACGCTGCAAAACTTGACACGGCCACCTGTCCGCCGCCCGATTATTTGCCACAAATTCCCCGCCCAGCTATAGGCGCTGCGTAAAAATGACCTCTCTGCCGGGGAAGATTCTAAATTCTGTTTTGCCGCGGAGCGCAACCCCAATATAATATAAAACCCACGGCCACCTGTCTAACCAATCTGCATCCGTCAGTGGAGGAGATGGACACACTAACACTTCAGTTTATTACCTCCGCCAAGGAGGCAATGCTTTTACAACCATGAAACGGGGCTATAAGGGACGGTGGGGTAATATGGGACACTTTTCTAAATGTAATTCTGCTTTTTTAATTTTGCTTCCGCCTAGATTTGATGAAGGATTCATGGATATTTGACAATAACAACACAACTCAGCGTCCTGCTCAAAATAAAAAAAGCAGAATTACATTTAAAACATTTCCCAGAAAAGTGTCCCTTATTAACCCGCCGTCCCTTATAGCCCCGTTTTACACTACTGAACCACTAATCCTATCACTATCACATTGATTGTCATTCATTAATTGTCTGTTTATTGCACTGTCCATGTCAAATAAACAAATAATCATTGTGAATCCAATTGCTAGTCATATCTTTTCATGCTCAGGGAATCTGAAAACGTACACACAAACACTGTATGGGGGGAACTGTGCCGCTTGGCGGAGGTCTGCGCTCTCCGAGTGCTTTTCTAGTTTTAGCTGTTTACGAAAACATATTCAGGACACAATTATATAATCAATATTGGCTTAAAGTGCAGACTCTCAGCTGTAATTTGAGAGTATTCACATCCAAATTGGAGCAAAGGTTTAGAAATTACAGCTCTTTAAAATGTAGCCGCCTCTTTTTCAAGGGACCAAAAGTAATTGGACAATTGACTCAGAAGGCTGCAAAAAAATAACAAGGCTGCATGGGCTCTTCCCTTGTTAACCTGTCATCAGTTAAGCAGTTAAAAGGTCTGGAGTTGATTCCAGGTGTGGCGTTTGCATTTGGAAGCTGTTACTGTGAACACACAACATGCGGTCAAAGGAGCCCTCAATGGAAGTGAAACAGATCATCCTGAGGCTGAAAAAAAAAAGAAGAAATCCATCAGAGAGATAGCAGAAATGTTAGGAGTGGCCAAATCAACAGTTTGGTACATTCTGAGAAAAAAAAAAGAGTGCAATGGTGAGCTTGAAAACTCAAAAAGGCCTGGACGTCCACGGAAGACAACAGTAGTAGTAGATTAGTTTATTTGACAGGGACAGTGCAATAAACATAGACAATTAATCAAAGACAATCAATCTGATGTGTTGCACATAGAGTGTATAGCTATTAGCTAATTTGCAACTCTTGTCCCTGGATGGGCTTTAGAAAAAAGAATCAAGATAAAAAATATACACAATAACCACATACATCAATGCAGAAAAATTATAAATACACAATTATAAATATTATAAATATTATAAATACACAAATATAACAGCCTGACTCACATTTAACATAAATATT
Source organism: Pholidichthys leucotaenia (assembly GCA_020510985.1). Classification (NCBI taxonomy): domain Eukaryota; kingdom Metazoa; phylum Chordata; class Actinopteri; order Cichliformes; family Pholidichthyidae; genus Pholidichthys; species Pholidichthys leucotaenia. The sequence continues at coordinate 315,628,750 of CM035847.1, read as the reverse complement.
ATAAATATTATAAATACACAAATATAACAGCCTGACTCACATTTAACACATATAACATAACTCACATTTGCCTATTTCAGGCCTTCCTCCCTCCGTCACTCACTATAAACAAACACATTTATTCCTTCCCTTCATTCACTCTCACTTTGCAGACAATTAATTCATACATGAGTACATTCTTGTTTATTTTTCAGCCAGTTTTTAACATTTTTAGTGAATGTTTTAAAGTCCGTTATTATTTTAATTTCATTTGGCATTGTGTTCCAGATGTGACTGCCCTTTATAGAGAAAGCTGTTTGTCCAAATGTAGTTCTGCGGTGGAATATTTTACAGTTATTGTTAACAGAACTCCTGGTGGCTCTGCTGCTGTCCTGTCTTTGGACAAAACCAGCAAGTGGCTCGGGTGCTGATTTATGGAAACATTTGAACGTTAATTTCAGAAGACAGAGGTCAATGAAGCTCTCAAAACTCAATAGGTTGTATTTTTTTAAAACATTACAGTGATGCCACCTAATGGGCTTTTTGTCCAAGATTTTTAGGGTTTGATTATATAATGAACCTATATGTCTTATTGTGGAAGGGGCTGCTTGAGCCCAGACTGTCAAACAGTATGATATATGGGAAAAAACCATAGAATGCATATACAGTGCAGCTGCTTCGTAAGGTATGTAATATCTAATTAATTTAAAGCAGTTCAGATTTTTTTTTACTGTTTTTGAAATTTTCTTTATATGAAGATTAAATTTGAGTTGAGGATCTAGTACAATGCCAAGGTATTTGAATTCTGTAGCTAAACTGATGTCATGATCATGTATATTAACTTTAAAATGTTGCAGGTTACATTTTTTGATTGAAAAGCACATTGAGACTGTTTTCTGAAGGTTCAGCAATAGATGGTTCTTGAGGAGCCACTCTTGGACATCAACCATACTTGTAGACAGTACATCTGCAGCCTGTGCTGGAGTCTTGGCAGCTGTGTAAATAACTGCATCATCTGCATAAAGTTGGCATGTTGCAGCTGAGCAGTGTAACGGCAGGTCATTAATAAAAATGCTGAAAAGTAAAGGACCAAGAATGGACCCTTGTGGGATACCCATGCGGTTGTTTAAAAATGAGGATTTATCCTGGTGAACTTTTACACACTGTTCTCTATTCTGGAGATAAGATGCAAACCATTCTAATGTATTTGGGGAGAAGTTAAAAGATACCATTTTGGATAAAAGCAAACTGTGGTTTACAGTATCGAAAGCCTTTTTGAGATCTAGAAAAACAGCTCCTACCACATTACCCCTGTCCAAGGACTGTTTGACGTTTTCAATAAGGCAACAATTTGCTGTTTCTGTTGAGTATCCTGGTCTAAAACCAAATTGATGTGGATGAAGAAGTTGATTGTCTTGTAAGTAGTCTATCAGCTGTGTAGCTACAACTTTTTTCAAGAACCTTAGATAGGACTGGTAAGATAGAGATTGGGCGGTAATTGCATATATCGTCTTTACTGCCTGATTTATGAACTGGTATGACGACAGCTTTTTTCCAGCCAGATGGAAATGTACTAGACCTAATGGAGAGATTAATGAGATGAGTCAGTGGTTTGATTAATATTTTGCTGTGCATTTTGAGAAAGGAGGTGCTCATATTGTAGATATCATTAGTTTTTGAGTTTGACAGTGTTTTAACAATACCAGCAATTAACTTCTCATTTACCTCATCGATGTGAAAAGTATCTGTTGGAAGTATGGAATTTGTGTTGTTGAGCACATTTGGCAGCACAAAAAATTTTGTTAAGTCTTCCACAGAGCCCACAAAGTGTGAATTAAATTCATTTGCCAAAGTAGCCTTGTCACTGACGGTCTTGCCATTGATTCTAAGTTCCTTTACCCCCTTCTGATCGTTTTTTTTATTAGTTAAGTTATTTAAATGCCTCCATAGGGAACTGTTGTTACCCTTTGCATGATCTATCAGTTTATTGTAATAAGATATTTTTGATTTTCGCAGCTCATGTACCACTTTATTTCTTAAACTTTTGTACACAAGGTGATCATTTTGTAGTTTGGAGGTTAGTGATGTTTTCAGTGCATAGTCTCGCCTCTTCATAAGTTTTCTTATTTCATTATTTAACCATGGTAGGCTAATCTTCTGTTGTCTACTTTTAATTTGCTTTGAAAATTTTTCTATAGACTTTGTGATTGTTGCAGTTATAAAATTACAACAATCATCTACTTCACATGTTGACATGAGCTGCTCCCAATTTTGATTCTCTAAGTAATGTTCAACAGTGGTGGATGATCGCAGAATCCTTTTCATGGTGAAGAACAACCCCGTCACAACATCCACTCAAGTGAAGAACACTCTCCAGGAAGTAGGTGTATCAGTATCTAAGTCTACCATAAAGAGAATGCAACCCTTGCCTTATGTTAATTAGGTAAGGGAAATCATTAAGTGTACACCAGTTGCTAGGTTCGTAAGGGTTACAATAGGGAATTAGAGTGAGTGTGGAATGAAATAGCTGGAGGCAAGAAAAGAGCAATAATGGTTGTTATTTATAGGGAAAAAGTGAGCATTATATACAGACAATTTACCACTATACAAATATACAACGGCCGGTATGAAATAAAACCCCAAAGATGTCCTACTGAGCTCAGTGTTTGTTTGTCCTCTCGGGTTAGTCGTTTGACCAGTCAAGATGTCTCGTGTCTCCAGACTCAGGTTTCTTTTCCTCTTTTAAAGCGGCGACTTGGGTTGTTACCACTTTGAATCCTGGGCACTGGAGAGAGGAAGGGTGCTCTTCAATTGAGATCTTGGTTAGATCTCGGTTCAATCTTGGTTCAATCTCAGGTCAGGCTCGTCATCTCCATTCGGAGAAAATCCTGGATCCAGAAGGTTTTTGGTCGGCAGCCAAAAAAACCTAGCCTGCACGACAATAATGGTATTATTGTTTACAGCTAGAGTAATTTGTCTTCCAATCCCTTCTTATATAACACCATAGCTTAGTGTTTAAATTCTTCTCTCATATTACTATTATCACAATCCAGCAATATAGTAATATCTTACATTTCACATCTTACATGCATGTGTTCTTTTTTTCTCACAATCTCTCTGGTAGCACATGAAATACCCTTTTTTCATGAAACCAATTAAATGAATTCCTCTGTTCATCTCTACATCATTTAACCATGAAATTATGATTAATCCCTTTTAACCTTGTCTTTGTAAATCATGAAATGAAATACAATTAATCTATCACATAACCAGGGAATATACTGTCCTATTACTTCCAATATTCCCTTTTAAAATCAGTAAAACCCTGTCTGAGCTACTGAGTTTAGCATAACCTATGGATTTACATAGGAGACCAACACCATGTGTTTTTAGCATCAACTACACATTGCATTCGACAGAAATAGTGCATATGAACTAAAAGTACTTCAGCATACTGTTGGGAACTGAACTCACATTTAGGAAAACCATACAGACAAAAAGACAGCCTTTTCCATTGTTTTTAAACAGGAAAAAAATCCACTCGCGATTAGCATTTGCATAGCGCTAACATTAGCATAACATTAGCATGTATCTGACTCACCAAGATGAGGTTTCAGTGTGAATACAGCAAAGGACACAGCCACAATGCCCCTCACGCTCGTGCTCCCGTCAACTTAGGATAATAAAGGTTGCAAATTAGTGCTTGGAGAGTGTTTAGATCCATTTATAGCATCTTTCTGAATGAAACTCACCAAGAAGAGGTATCTATGTGAATCAGACCGCTTCACAACCTCTCTCGACCGTGCTCATATCGTGAAAGAAAGATTTCCAGCAGAGCGCCTCAGCACTTTGCTCGGAAGGCGGGGCTAATATCGCTCTTAATGAATGAAAAGACCCAGATTACCCAACGTGACCATGAAACGGAAATTTAAAAGTTGGATGACGAGGATTGCACTTCCTCTTCCCCAAGATAGTCGGTTTTCAAAATAAAATCACACAATTGTATTAATACAATTGACATCTGAGAAAAAAAAGGGTCATTTTCTCAGCTGGGTTACAAGAAGACTTCATGAGAGTAAATACAAAGGATTCACCACAAGGTGCAAACCATTAATCAGCCTCAAAAATAAAAAGGCCAGAATTGACTTTGCCAAAAAACACCTGAAGAAGCCAGCCCAGTTCTGGAACAGCATTCTTTGGACAGATGAGACTAAGATCAACCTGTACCAGAATGATGGGAAGAAGAAAGTTTGGAGAAGAATTGGAACAGCTCATGATCCAAAGCACACCACATCTTCTGTAAAACATGGCGGAGGCAGTGTGATGGCATGGGCGTGCATGGCTTCCAATGGCACTAGGTCACTTCAATTCAATTCAATTCAATTCAACTTTATTTATATAGCGCCATTTCACAACAACAGTCATCTCATAGCACTATCAACTGTAGGGGGGACCCCCACAGTTGCAGAAGGACCCCAGCAATCAGGTGATCCCCTGTGAGCAAGCACTTGGCGACGGTGGAGAGGAAAAACTCCCTTTTAACAGGAAGAAACCTCCAGCAGAACCAGGCTCAGGGAGGGGCAGTCATCTGCTGCGACTGGCTGGGGGGTGAGGGGATAGAGAAGAAGAAAAGAACAGACATGTAGAGAGCAAACAGCACGATGGGGACTCAATCTATGGGAGAGAACAAACAAATGTTAATGACCAGCAAAAAAAAAAATATATATATTTCATAGAGAGTGAGGAAAGGAGTGAGGCCCAGTGCATTACTGGAGGTCCCCCGGCTGACTAAACCTATTAGCAGCATAACTAACGGAGGATTCAGAAACACATGATCCCTCCCTAATTGTAGGCTATATCAAAAAGGTAGGTTTTAGCCCTATTCTTAAAAACAGAGATCAAGTCTGACTCCCGAATCCAGATTGGCAGCTGATTCCACAGGAGAGGAGCTTGATAACTGAAGGCTCTGCCTCCCATTGTACTTTTGGAGATTCTAGGTATTACAAGTAATCTTGCATTTTGGGAGCGTAGTGCTCTGTTAGGATGATACGGTAGTATCAGATCTTTTAAATAAAAAGGAGCCTGATTGTTTAGAGCTTTGTAAGTAAGAAGAAGGATTTTAAACTTAATTCTAAACTCTATGGGAAGCCAATGAAGGGAGGCCAGAACCGGAGAGATATGATCTCTCTTTCTAGTACCTGTTAAAACTCTTGCTGCAGCATTTTGGATCAGCTGAAGACTTTTTAAAGATGTTTTAGGACAGCCTGATAATAAAGAATTACAATAATCTAATCTCGAGCTAACAAAAGCGTGGATCAGCTTCTCAGCATCACTCTGAGACAAGATGCTCCTAATCTTGGCAATATTACGCAAATGATAGAAGGCCGTCTTAGAAACAAATTTAATATGTGAATTGAAGGACAAATCCTGATCAAAAATAACTCCAAGGTTCCTCACAGAGCTATTAAGAGAAAGAGTAACTGCATCCAAACTGAAAGTTTGATTTGGAAAGGAATTTCTAAGGTTTTTTGGACCAACAAGAATGACTTCAGTCTTATCTGAATTTAATAGCAGGGAATTACAAGTCATCCAAGCTTTGATTTCCTTAAGACAGGCTTCTAACTTGGCTAATTGATTAGTATCATCTGGCTTCATTGACAGGTATAATTGTGTGTCATCTGCATAACAATGAAAATGTATACAGTGCTTTCTAATAATGTTGCCTAACGGAAGCATATATAAACTAAAACACTCACTAAAACAATAAACACTCACTTGTGTTTATTGATGATGTGACAAAAGACAGAAGCAGCCGGATGAATTCTGAAATGTATAGGGATATACTTTCTGCTCAGATTCAGCCAAATGCAGCAAAGTTGATTGGACGGCTCTTCACAGTAGAGATGGACAATGATCCAAAACATACTGCAAAAGCAACCCAGGAGTTTTTTAAAGCAAATAAGTGGAATATTCTGCAATTGCCGAGTCAATCACCAGATTTCAACCCAATCGAGCATGCATTTCACTTGCTCAAGACAAAACTTAAGGCAGAAAGACCCACAAACAAGCAACAACTGAAGACAACTGCAGTAAAGGCCTGGCAAAGTATCACAAAGGAGGAAACCCAGCGTTTGGTGATGTCCATGGGTTCCAGACTTCAGGCAGTCATTGCCTGCAAAGGATTCTCAACAAAATATTGAAAAGTAACATTTTACTTAGGGTTATGTTTATTTGTCCAATTACTTTTGAGCTCCTGAAATGAGGAGCGCTTGTATAAAAATAGCTACAGTTCCTACATGTTTAATCATATATTTTTGTTCAACCCCTTGAATTAAACCTTAAAGTCTGCATTTGGGCAGCACGGTGGTGCAGTGGTTAGCACTGTTGCCTTACAGCTAGAAGGTTCCTGGTTCAAATCCTCAGGCTGGCAGGGGTTGGAACCTTTCTGTGTGGAGTTTGCATGTTCTCCCTGTGCTGCATGGGTTTACTCCGGGGGCTCCGGTTTCCTCCCACAATCCAAAGGCATGCATGTTAGGTTAAATGGCTGTTCTAAATTGTCCCTAGATATCAGTTTCCTATAGGACCTTAGAATAGAGGGTAAGTACTAGTGAAAGCGCTTTGAGTGGTCTTTGTGACTAGAAAAGCGCTATATAATTGCAGGTTAGTTAGTTAGTTAGTGCACTTCAATTCCATTGTAGTTGTTTCATTTCAAATCCAATGTGGTGGCATGCAGAGCCCAAATCATGAAGATTGTGTCACTGTCCAAATATTTCTGGGCCTAACTGTAGGTCGTAACGTTTTTTTGCTATCTCTGCGAGCAGCCCTGCTTAGGTTATACAGTCTGACAGCCGTAGGTAGGAAGAACCTGCGAAACCTCTCGGTTGCGCACCTAGGATGATGTAGTCTACTGCTAAATGAGCTCCTCAGTGCGTTCAGTATGTCTTGCATAGGGTGGGACTTGGACTCCAGCAGAGATGACAGTTTAGCCACCATCCTTCTCTCTCCTATCTCCTCCACTGGGTCAAGGCGTTGCCCCAGGACAGATCTAGCTTTCTTGATCACTTTGTTCAGTCTCTTCCTATTGGCTGCTGTAATGCCATTGCCCCAGCAGACCACTCCAAAAGTGATGGCTGTCTTCAGCAGCTCCCCTTGTACACCAAAAGACCTGAGCCTCCTCAGTAGGAACAGTCCGTTCCCTGTATGTTTACTGGTGCTGTGAGGGGTTGTCCTTGCCTGTGGCAGTCCACCACCAGCTCCTTAGTTTTCCTCGCGTTGATCTGGAGGCAGTTCCAGTGGCACCAGTCCATGAAGTCCTGGATAAGTCCTCTGTACTCAGCTTCATCTCCGTTGGAGATGAGGCCGACAATCGCAGAGTCGTCAGAGTGCTTCTGTAGATGGCAGTGTGTTGTGTTGTGTGAGAAGTCTGCAGTATAAAGGGTGAACAGGAAGGGAGTCAAAACCGTTCCCTGGGGAGCCCCCGTGCTACCGATGATAGTGTCAGACACACAATCTCGGGTTCTCACAAACTGTGGCCGGTTAGTGAGGTAGTCCAGGATCCATGATGACAGGTGCTGGTCCACCCCTGCGCACAGCAGCTTGTCCTTCAGGATCATCGGTTGGATGGTGTTGAAAGCACTGGAGAAGTCAAAGAACATGATCCTTACCGCATTCCCGGGCTTCTCCAGGTGGGACAGAGAACGGTGAAGGAGGAAGATCACTGCATCCTCCACCCCAATGCCATGCTGGTAGGCGAACTGGAGTGGATCCATCGCTGGTCCCACCAGGGGGTGGAGGTGAGCAAGGAGCAGTCTCTCCAGGGTCTTCATCATGTGAGACATCAGGGCCACTGGTCTGTAGCTGTTCAGATCTTTGGGGTGGGAAGTCTTTGGTACAGGTACCACACAAGATGTTTTCCACAACTGTGGTACCCTCCCCAGCTTCAGGCTCAGGTTGAAGATGTGCTCCACAATCCCACACAACTGGTCTGCACAGGACTTGAGGAGCTTTGCGCTGATGCCATCCAGTCCCGAGGCCTTCCTCGCCTTGATCTTCCTCAGCTCCGTCCTCACCCGGGTCTTAGTGAGGGTCAGGTTGGGGGGCTGTGTGCTAGGAGTCGGGGTGGGGGGTGTTGGTGGAGTGGGGTGTTGACAGCAGGTCTCAATGACTTTAGAGGCAGCAGTGGTTGTTGTGCAGTCAGGGGGGAGGGCGATTGGTCAAACCTATTAAAAAACAGGTTCAGATTGTCCGCCCACTCCCTGCCCCCCGTGGCCTGGGGGAAGGTATTCTGGATCCCAGAGATGGTTTTAAGGTTTCTCCAGACCCCGCCAATGTCGCTCTGTTGCAGCTTGTCGTCCATCTTCTTCCTGAAGCTGTCCTTGCCTTCTCTGATCTTCCTCCTCAGCTCCCTCTGTACGGACTTCAGCATCTCCCTGTTCCTCAACCTGAAGATCCTCTTCTTCTCTCTCAGAAGTGTTTTTTTATCTCAGGGTTGATCCAGGGTTTGTTGTTCGAGCAACACCATATGGTCTTGGTGGGTACGGTGTTGTCCACACAGAAGCCGATGTAGTCCATGATGGTGTGAGTGAGGCCATCGATGTCCTCACCATGTGGATTGCAGAGCTGCTCCCAGGCAGTGATTTCAAAACAGTCCTTTAGCGCGTCCATTGCCTCCTCAGACCATAACTTCACTGTGCGCATGACCGGAGGCTGTCTGTGTACTAGGGGTTTGTACACCGGCAGGAGATGAACCAAGTTGTGATCCGATCTCCCAAGTGGGGGGAGTGGTGATGAGGTGTACGCCTCCTTAGTATTTGCATAGAATAAGTCCAGTGTTTTATTGTCTCTAGTGTGGCATGTGACATACTGGGGGAGTGTAGGTAGAATGGGGGACAGTGAAATATGGTTGAAATCACCTGAGATGAGGAGAAGAGCATCTGGGTGTTCTGTCAGCAGCCAGCCAGTTACTGAGTGGATGATGTCACGCACTGTCCCAGCGTTTGCCGTCGGATTTGCATAAATAACAATGCAGATCACGTGTGAGTATTCCCTCGGGAGATAGGTAGGCCGTATGCTAACAGCTAGCAACTCAATGTCTTTGCTACAGTGCTGTTCCTTAATCGTGATATGTCCCGGTCTGCACCAGTTGTTATTGACATACATTATCACTCCACTCGCCTCTTGCCTTCCCACTGTCTGGTGTCCAGTCTGCCCATATTGCGTGGAAACCCTCCAGTTCGATGTTAGCATCTGTAGCTAGTTCTGTTAGCCATGTCTCGGTAAACAGCAACAAGCTACTCTCTCTGTACACGCTCTCATAGCGTTAGATAGCCGCTAGCTCATCAGTCTTATTGAGTAGCGATCGAACATTCCCCATAATGATGGATGGGAGAGCGGGTCTGTACCTTATATTCCTCGCCCGCCGTCTTACTCCAGCTCGACATCCTCGCCGTTTCCGTGTTATTTCTCCCGGTATGTCGAGTTTTTGAGTTAGAATCGTGGGCCGGTTAAGTGCTAACAGCTGGTCTCTATTGTACTGCCTCCTGCAAGAAACAATGGCTCCGTCCCCTGGCTCAGGAGACATTTGAGTGATCTACGTGTTTGGATCTAATAAAGGTGTCGCTGGATCAGATATAACCTAAGTTTCCAAGTTTTGAGTTTACCTGATTGTTAATGTGACCCCGCTGCAGCCTCAGTTTTCTGTTCATGATTTGCAGGAATGAAACCTGACACGGCCTTCTGTTACTGTATACCATCCACTTCAAGGTTAGATGTGTCGTGCATTGTGAAATTCTTTTCTGGTCAGCATTGTGTGTAAACTTCTGTAAACTCTAACCACTCTGGCCACTCTCCTCTAATCTCTTTCATTGTACCATCTTGAGAAAACTAGAGTCTGTGATTGTGAAAGTCCCAGGAGTTCAGCAATGCTTAAACAAGGCTAACTATTTCAAACCATCAGTAAATACTAAAATCAGAGAGACAATACTGTTTATCATCACTCCTGATGTCCGATTGTCAAAACATCAGCTTACTGGCTGATTACAAAAATAAGCAGGGCACATGATCTGTGCAGCTCTGTATTTTTTCATTTCTGTTATTCACAGAAAGAGCTGGTGGCAAACAAGTCAAGCAGTTATGATGATCAGACTGACCATGAAATTTCTGCCACAATAGATTTTGATTGTCTATGAACACCAGTACGTCATGTCTGAAAAGCAAGCAAAGGGCTGCAGAAGAACTTAGAGGGATGAAAAAAATTTTTTCAACTTTTTTTATTGGAATTTGAAAACAAAAAATCTCATATATGACAAAATGGATCACCACTGAAACCTTAACTACATTGAAAACTGAAATAATTAAAGGAAAGAATCACACTGGCCAAAGTTCACATCTGCTGGCTAAAATCTACCAACAAATAGGATTGCATTTATTGAAGTCATTCATCATTTCTGTCATGAGAATCTTGTGCTCCCTGAATGTTGAGAGTTTAGTGTTTAAAACAAGTTAAAGAGACTACTCTGATTTCTTTAAACAAAGAGAAAAAAAACTCTACAAAAATAACTATAAAATTTGATTAATCAAACATCGGACCAAATGTTCTCCACTGGGTTTTGTTTTATAACTTTGTTGATTTATTCTGATTTCTTAGTCACCTTCATTAGACAGCAACATTACTCCCCTTTAAAAAGGAAACGCTAATGGGCAACTACTGAGAAAAGAAAATGTGGAGTCTCGCTCTATTTATTGTGGTTACTCAGTGTTCAGAGGGAGCTTTCAGATATTGTTATCATTTACGAACAACCAAATGTAGCACTGTTGAAGCACTGCACGGTGAATATGTGTTACAGACTAAAAGCACCAGTGTTACAAGCCTCTCCATCTCATGTCTAATGATTGTAAGTACTCATCTTCAAGAACAAGGGTGATGCACAGAGCCACACCATGGAGATATGGGAAAGATTTGTTGAAGTTAGAAGAGAGGTGGCAATCAATGTGGAGCAGTACATTTTCAGGTCAAGAAAGAGTACTACAGAGGCAATGTTTGCTTTAAGATTGCTGATGGAGAAGCATAGAGAAGGTCACATGGAGTTGCGCTATGTTTTTGTGGATGTAAAGAAAGCATATGATACGCTGCCAAGGGAGGAAATTGACTAAGTCTTGAGTGGTAGAGGAGTGTGTGAGGGTGGAGCTGGACATCCCTCGCTCAGACAGCAAGACAGAGCTATCTGAAGATGCTAAGATTTTCCTTGGGAGTGACTAGGAGGGACAGGATTAGAAATGAGTATATGAGAGGGACAGCTCAGGCTGAGCGGTTTGGAGAAAAAGTAAGAGAGTAAAGGCTGAGATGGTTTTGACATGTGCAGAGGAGGGATTGTGGAGATATTGGAGAAAGGATGTTGAAGATGGAGCTGCCAGGAAGGAGGAAAACAGGAAGACCACAGAGAAGATTCCTGGATGTAGTGAAGGATGACATGGAAAGGGTTGGTGTGATAAAAGAAGATGTAATGGATAGGTTGAGGAGGAGGCAGATGGCCTGCTGTGGTAACCCCAAAGAGTGAAGACCAGATGAGGTAATCTTATCACACAATACTACACAATTTTAGTTTTCACTGGCAATGACTCAGACTGTTATTTTTAAACATTAAACTTTTCTTTTTGAATACACATACAGGGAGATATACTAGAAAATACCACCCAAAATCATCCTCATCATTACTGGTCACATCACTCCGTTTGTTAGCTCACTGAAAGGGTCACATGTCTTCCTGTGGTAACATTTCCTGTGTTGCTCTCCGGTGTGGTTTACACTATGCTTAGCTCTCCTCCCTCTCGTGAGGATTATTTCCTTTAACTGCATTTTAATCACTTTTTTCATCTATCATCACCTCACACTTCTGTTTAACAAGCCTCTTGCACCTGTCTGTGCACTCAGTGTCACCTAATCAGCCTCTTTAGCCTTCTGTTCGCCTTTCATCTATGTTTGTGTTAGCTTCGGGTTAGCCACTAACTATGGCTACTAGCTGTCTTTCCCCTTCTCCTCTGGTGTGTTCTCTGAATCAGAATCAGAATCAGAATCAGAATCAGAATCAGGTTTATTGCCATTGTTCATGTAGTACACAAACTAGGAATTTGTCTCGGTACAATGCTGCAACATTAAACATGATAAGATAAGAGAAATAAACTATACATGTAATAAAGTGTAGGATAAGATTAAGTGATACTGGTCAACAGTTAAAATATATATTAGCCAGCAGCAGATACTGTGGAGAACTATATAGTGCAGTCGGTAATGCAGGAAGAAAACAGTGATCATTGACATGAGTCTGGTTGAGCTGCTGTACATGGTGCACGAGAGTCACTTAGTGTTCAGCAGTCTAATGGCAGAGGGGAAGAAGCTGTTCATGTGACGGGAGGTTTTAGTCTGGATGGACCGAAGTCTTCTACCAGAGGGGAGGGGGGCAAACAGTACGTGACCAGGGTGTGAGGGATCGGCTATGATCCGGCCAGCACGCCTCCGGGTCCTGGAGATGTACAGATCCTGGAGAGATGGGAGCTTGCAGCCGATCACCTTCTCAGCAGTGCGCACGACGCGCTGCAGCCTTAGTCTGTCCCTGGCAGTGGCTCCTGCGTACCACACGGTTATGGAGGTGGTGAGGATGGGCTCGATGATGGCTGTGTAGAACTGCACTAACATCTTGGTGGGTAGCTTGAGCTTCCTCAGCTGCCGCAGGAAGAACATCCTCTGCTGGGCTTTTTTGATGAGTGAGCTGATGGTCAGCTCCCATTTGAGGTCCCTGGTGATGGTAGTGCCTAGGAAGCGGAAGGAATCAGCAGTGGTGATGGGAGAGCCTGAGAGGGTGAGGGGGGGCAGAGGAGTAGTGACTTTCCTGAAGTCTACAATCATCTCCACTGTCTTCAGAGCGTTCAGCTGCAGGTCTCTGTGTCTGATGTTTGGCTAAACCTCTTCCTCTTTTAGTGATAATGGTAAATGTAATAAATGTTGTCTTTTTGAGGCACTCGAGGCGAAGTTGTGTGATTTGGAATCCTGGCTCCACTGCACTGAAACACCGTAAACGCCAGTTAATAATGACGGACTCCCCTTAGCTGCAGCGGAGCACTGTAGCATAGGGCCTGTTAGCCGTCCCTGAGCAACCACTGGAAGCATAGTCACAAGCCCCCAGTTCACCACCAATCTGTTCATGTTTGTAATTGCTTTCCCCCACTTAGCGACACTCCCGCTGAGGAAAAAACTCTGATCATTGGTGACTCTATAGTCAGAAACGTGAACCTAGAGACTCCAGCGGCCATAGTCAAATGCATTCCCAGGGCCAAAGCAGGCGACATTGAGTCAAATCTGAAAATGCTTGCTATGGTGGCGCAGTGGTTTAGCACTGTGGCAGCACAGTTTTACCCTCGGCCGGGGGATCGCGGGGATCATGAGATCGTGGGTTCGATCCCAGCCCCCGACCAACAGTGAGCTGTGTGGAGTTTGCATGTTCTCCCCGTGTTGCGTGGGTTTACTCCGGGATTTCTCCGGTTTCCTCCCGCATACCAAAAACATGTAGGTTTAGGGCGCTCGCGCACGCAGCGACCGGCAGCCGGTGGCTTGTCACCAGACTGTCACCAGACTGCAAACCAAATCTACCTACGGGTACAAATAAGTAACAAAAAAAAAAAAAAAAGTAACTGTAACATCCGACAACAACAACATCCGAGTCCGGCAGTCGGAAGTTACAAAACAGTGTGGAATCGGTGTGGAACCTTGCCAAAAAGTCTGCCTCTGTGGTATTCTCTTGGCCCCTCCCTAATCTGACCAGTGATGACATGTTTAGCTGCATGTCATCCTTCAACTGCTGGCTGTCTTTGTGGTGTCCTGCAAACAATGTGGGCTACATAGACAATTGGAACTCATTTTGTGGAAAAAAAATGTTCTTATTAGGCAAGACGGCGTCCATCCCACTTTGGATGGCGTGTCTCTTTTATCTCACAATCTGGCATCATTTTTAGCCAAAGTTCCAAAACCTTGACAACTCAGAGTTGAGACCAGGAAGCAGAGTTGCAGTCTGACACACCTCTCTGCAGGTCCTCGCCATCCATCACCCCTCAACTTACCCCCTGTCTCCCCCATCAGAGAATCACTGTCTGCTCCTTCTAAAGTAAATAAAAACATAAAGTATAAGCATTCCAAAGTGATTAATCAAAAAGTTGATAAAACTAAAATTATACATGAAGCCTCTAAATTTAATGACTTTGCCTCTGTGTCATGTTCGGGGTCGTCACCCCGAGCGTGACTTGTGGCTGTTGGGGTTAATTATTGCTTATTAATTCCAGCTGGCAGATTGAGCCTTGCTCTCCACCAGTCCCACAGCCACGCCTCCTCTTCTCACCAGGCATTCACCAGCTGTCTGGTTCGCCACATACACACTCACACACTCATGCACAAACACACACACACACACACACACACTCATTCTCATACTTATACTCACATACACGCACACACACACACACACACACACACTTAGTTCTATCAGTCATGCACCTGTTGCAGCACGGCTGGTCCTACTTGCTGTCATTTAGGCTTGGTATTAATAGCAGGGCAGTACAACCAGTCGGCGTGGCAACTTAGTAATGTCAACTCTGATCATCCAGTCTCTCTTTTGTTGGTTTACCCCTGGACTGAATCGTGTTGTTCCCTCAGAGCCTTTCAGCTCCAACACTCCTTGTGCCTTTTTCTCTGCTCCTGCCTAATTGGAGCGTGTTAGGCATTCCCGTACACCAACCAAGTTTGTAGCCGGGTGTCTTCCCCTCTTCTACCGTGACTGTTTTTTGGACTAACCGTACATTCACCCATTGTAAATAAACACGTTACTTGCTCTGCGTTTTGGGCTTGCTGCTAGTTCATATGTTCGCTGCGAAGTTACGCAGTGAACATGACAGTAAGTTGCCACCAAAAAGAGCCCAAGCAGTAGGTAATACAGTGGGGTAAAAAAGTATCTAGTCAGCCACCAATTGTGCAAGTTCTCCCACTTAGAAGATGAGAGAGGTCTCCAATTTTCATCATAGGTATATCTCAACTATGAGAGACAAAATAAGAAAAAAAAATCCAGAAAATCACATTGAAGGATTTTTAATGAATTAATTGGTAAATTCCTCGGTAAAATAAGTATTTGGTCAATAACAAAAGTTCATCTCGATACTTTGCTATATACCCTTTGTTGGCAATGACAGAGGTCAAACGTTTTCTGTAAGTTTTCACAAGGTTTTCACACACTGTTGCTGGTATTTTGGCCCATTCCTCCATGCAGATCTCCTCTAGAGCAGTGATGTTTTGGGGCTGTCGCTGGGCAACACAAACTTTCAACTCCCTCCAAAGATTTTCTATGGGGTTGAGCTCTGGAGACTGGCTAGGCCACTCCAGGACCTTCAAATGCTTCTTACGAAGCCACTCCTTCGTTGCCTGGGTGGTGTGTTTGGGATCATCGTCATGCTGAAAGACCCAGCCACGTTTCATCTTCAATGCCCTTGCTGGTGGAAGGAGGTTTTCACTCAAAATCTCACGATACATGGCCCCATTCATTCTTTCCTTTACACGGATCAGTCATCCTGGTCCCTTTGCAGAAAAACAGCCCCAAAGTATGATGTTTCCACCCCCATGCTTCACAGTAGGTATGGTGTTCTTTCTCCTCCAAACACGACAAGTTGAGTTTTTACCAAAAAGTTCTATTTTGGTTTCATCTGACCATATGGCATTCTCCCAATCCTCTTCTGGATCATCCAAATGCTCTCTAGCAAACTTCAGACGGGCCTGGACATGCACTGCCTTAAGCAGGGGGACACGTCTGGCACTGCAGGATTTGAGTCCCTGGCGTTTTTCTGATGTAGCCTTTGTTACTTTGGTCCCAGCTCTCTGCAGGTCATTCACTAGGTCCCCCCATGTGGTTCTGGGATTTTTGCTCACCGTTCTCGTGATAATTTTGACCCCACGGGGTGAGATCTTGCGTGGAGCCCCATATCAAGGGAGATTATCAGTGGTCTTGTATGTCTTCCATTTTCTAATAATTGCTCCCACAGTTGATTTCTTCACACCAAGCTGCTTACCTATTGCAGATTCAGTCTTCCCAGCCTTGTGCAGGTCTACAATTTTGTTTCTGGTGTCCTTTGACAGCACTTTGGTCTTGGCCATAGTGGAGTTTGGAGTCTGACTGTTTGAGGTTGTGGACAGGTGTCTTTTATACTGATAACGAGTTCAAACAGGTGCAATTAATACAGGTAACAAGTGGAGGACAGAGGAGCCTCTTAAAGAAGAAGTTACAGGTCTGTGAGAGCCAGAAATCTTGCTTGTTTGTAGGTGACCAAATACTTATTTTACTGAGGAATTTACCAATTAATTCATTAAAAATCCTTCAATGTGATTTTCTGGATTTTTTTTTTCTCATTTTGTCTCTCATAGTTGAGGTATACCTATGATGAAAATTGGAGACCTCTCTCATCTTTCAAGTGGGAGAACTTGCACAATTGGTGGCTGACTAAATACTTTTTTGCCCCACTGTATGTTATTCATTTTTGTGTATTGCCCTTACCTGGTTTGAAGTCCAGGATGGATGCAGCTGGATGACGAGGCTATCCAATGCGTCTCAGGTGGGAATGCTGCCGCGCACTCATGGAGGTGGACGGCCTGATCTCCATGGCACGTCTATATTCCACCCTGAGAGATGTATCATGGTTTCTGGGACTTGCTGAAGCTGCAGCTCATTGGTGCCCTCAGCTCCAGGAGCACGCTGAGGGTCGGGAGAGGATCTCTCTAATAGCTGTGCTTCAATGCAAGAATGGTGGCAAAGGAGGGAAATCTCCAAAGAAGCCCAAAAAGAGACGCTCTTCTCTGCCGGCGGCCATCTTCTCTCCTCCATCGCTCGTCCCAAGATGGCGTCCACCAGGTCAGCAACATCGGCATCACCTGGAATCCCAGAGGAAAAATCTAGCCCCGCCAACTGCTTCCACACCGAGCTCAGTCACCTCTGCAGCGGATCATCAGTCCCGAGCAGTCCCATCTGCAGGATCTCCCTCAGCATCCACTGTGAGGTCTTCCTCCTTGGTTAGTTCACCGGCAGCAGTGGGGCACCCGCTTTCCTCACCAGAGTTTCCCATTTCTGTGGCAAGGGGGGGCAACACCCATATCTTCTACGAAGAAGCCTAGCACCGCCTTTCCCGGACGGATGGGTGAAGACGTCCGAACAGCAGCAGCTGCAATCAACACCAAGAACTGGGAGAACAGGCAAGCATGTTTTCATTTGACTCACGTTAATAATGAAATGTCTTGCCTGATTCCCGGTAGGAAGGTTCAGGGAAAGCAGTCCCCTGACCTCTCCCTGCCTGCTACTGTTAAAAACTGTTCACCAGCCCTCTCTCCTCTCCTCTTTCTGTGCCTGCTGGAACTGGAGCCAAGCAACCAGGATCAGGAGGAGCCAGAGGTCCGAGGTGGGGGGGGGGGGGGTCCTCCCGCAGCCATTGTGAACCAGGTCCCAGCTGCCACACCAGAGAACTCACCAGCATGGATTATGGCAGCTGGGAGAATTAAGACTGCAGAGACCTTCATGACCATCGTGGAGGCCGCCACAGCAGAGTCAGCACCCGAGTGGAACCTTTTGGAGGCCGAACCTGAGGAGACATCGCCCGGCTTGCTGGAGTCCTGGATGGTGGTAGGGCTTGAGCTAAGGCAAGTGCTCAATTTTGTTTTTCTGCTTTCCATATTTGAGCATTTTTACCTACCTTTAGGTGAGGAGAGCCAGCTGCAGCCAAACACTGCACCTGAGCTCGCCTCGTCAGGCTCTGCCACTGCCGGCAACTCTGACCCTTCCTCCTCTCTGTCCGAGTCCTTTTTCAGGGTCACCGGAGACAGCTCACCATCGCCGGACGAGTCCAGGGTTCCAGGTTCACAACCAGAGGCCACCGAGGTTCCAGTCGAGGCAGTTGTCGGGGGCACCCGGCCCCAGTCCAGGGTGCCTGTGATCGACCACCTCCTCTCTTGGGTGCTCAAACAGGTCGGCTGGCCCATGGCCAAGATGGCACTGGGGTCAGCAGTGGCCCATCCGGGTCCCATCGCGGGTGCAGCAGGGATCCACCTGGACTCCATCGTGGGTGCAACCATGGCTCAGTCGGGGTCCATCGCGGGTGCAATGCAGGACCAGTTGGGGCTCACCATGGGAACAATGAGGTCCTGGGAAGGGGTCACCGCTGGTGCAACGTTGTCCCAGGACGGGACCACCGCAGATGCAGCCATGGCCCAGCCCGGGTCCACCGCGAGGTCTACAGAGTCCCAGCCCTACGTTGGGACCACTGGGGGTGCCACAGGACAGTTTGGGGATGTTGGGGCCTTCCTTTCCCTTTTGGAGGCCCTGTGGGTGTTCCTCCTCCTTCTGCCGGGCACCATCGGGGTCTTTCTCCCTTCATCGCCAGTGACCGCAGGGGTTCCTCTTCCCCTTTCTGGCCACTCACTTTTCAGCCTTCCGGTGGGTAGGCCACCACCTCATCTGCCCTTCCAGTCCTGATGGCCTAATTGTGTGGACAGGCCACCCGAAACACAGGGCTCCCTCGTCGGGTGGTCCGTGTGCCCTTGCAGGCTACCTGATACTGCTCTGCAGGCCGCCTGCTGGCCCTGGATTTTTGGCTGGTCCCCTGAACTTAAGGCAAACCTGCTGGGCCTTGGACTCTGGCCGGTCCCCCGAACCGTGGGACTCTTGGGGGTGGGGTGGGTTAGTTTAATTTTGGGGTTGGGGAGTGTTGTCATGTTGTGTTGTGGTGATTGTTCCTTCCTGATTTATCCCCCCATCCTGTTTTCCCCCACCTCCAACCCTTGGGTATTTGTATAGGCTTTTTGAGTGTGTGTGGGGGAGGTAGGTTGTTTTTTCTGATAGTACAGTGGGTGTCTGGTTCCACCCCTTGGGGGGGGGGGAACTGTCATGTTTGGGGACGTCACCCTGAGCATGACTTGTGGCTGTTGAGGTTAATTATTACTTATTAA
The DNA here is from genome assembly GCA_020510985.1 of Pholidichthys leucotaenia. Taxonomy (NCBI): domain Eukaryota; kingdom Metazoa; phylum Chordata; class Actinopteri; order Cichliformes; family Pholidichthyidae; genus Pholidichthys; species Pholidichthys leucotaenia. The sequence continues at coordinate 315,609,753 of CM035847.1, read as the reverse complement.
TTCCATCTGGCAGATTGAGCTTTGCTCTCTGCCAGTCCCACAGCCACACCTTCTCTTCTCACCAGGCATTCACCAGCTGTCTGGTTCGCTACATACACACTCACACACTCATGCACACACACACACACACACACACACACACGCACACACACACTCATTCTCATACTTATACTCACATACACGCACACACACACTTAGTTCTATCAGTCACGCACCTGTTGCAACACGGCTGGTCCTACTTGCTGTCATTTGGGCTTGGTATTAATAGCAGGGCAGTACAACCAGCCGGCGTGGCAACTTAGCAATGTCAACTCTGGACATCCAGTCTCTCTTTTGTTGGTTTACCCCTGGACTGAATCATGTTGTTCCCTCAGAGTCTTTCAGCTCCAACACTGTTGTAATTCTTTCCTTGTGCCTTTTTCTCTGCTCCTGCCTAATTGGAGCACATTAGGCATTCCCGTACACCAACCAAGTTTGTAGCCGGGTGTCTTCCCCTCTTCAACTGTGACTGTTTTTTGGACTAACTGTCCAAGACTTAAACTGTCAAAATCCCAGAAGTTGTGGTCGTGGAGGAGGATTAGCAACAATTTAGAATAGAATAGAATAGAATAGGCTTTATTGCCAATATACAGTTGTGTAGCACAACAAAATTGTGGGTGCTCCACCAGGCAACTGCACAATTAAGTAAGTGAGAAGAATTTGAAATAAAACAGTTACAGGACACACAGTTAACCATCTGACTGAAGTAAAAATAAAAATAATAAATAGCCCATTGGTATATACACAGATATGGTGGTGGCTTCATGGGTGTACATAAGAGTGTGGAGTGCAGAACACATAATTGAGTAAAATGGCCCAAGGATTACAGAAAATATGTGCAGTAGTGATTTCATAGATGGGTGAATATACATGAAAGTGAGGAGTGCAAAGACAGGTGAGTTATAGTGATAATTAAAAGGTCCTCAGTTCTGTGCATGTGAGCGTTCAAACGGAGGGGGGTGGAGCTTCTGACTGTTTGCAGTTCGGATGGCCCAGAGGAAGAAACTGTTTGTCAGTCCGCAGGTGTGGGACCTGATTCATCTGAACCGTCCTCCAGATCAAAGCAGGTCGAAAAGGTGGTGGGCAGGATGTGAGAGGTCTCCTGTCATGGCTTTGGTCCTTCTGAGACAGGAGGATCTGAAAATGTCTTACTCTTCCAAATTACTTGTGAATGTAAAGCAAAAGACATGTTTTAATTAATTCCTTTGAGGGCCTGGTCTTCAGTAGAAGAAGCCAACTTTATTGTCATTCAGTACTTACAGCCAATCATGTACAGTAGAACAAAATTGTGTTTCTCCTATCTACAATGTTAATCATATCTAGAATCAGAGGGGTCACTGCCATGCAAGGTGCTGCTACAAACAACTTTTTTTTTCCTCCATTCTATTACCCTGAGCACCAAGCTAGAAAGTGCAATTTCTAGAATAATTAAATTAGGGGACTTTGATATACATGTAGATGTAGATAGTGATTGCCTTAATATGGCATTTAATTCAATATTAGACTTGATGGGGTTTTCCTCAGAAAGTAGGAAATTCTACCCATTATCTCCACCTCACGTTGGACCTTGGTCTGACATATGGCATAGAAATAAAAAAGTCTGGTAGTCCACCCATCCCATTGTCTGTTAACCTTTGATTTTACCTTTTCTGACTATTTGGCTCCTAAAGAAAAATGTTACTGCAGTCGATGTCTCTCAGATGATGCTGTTACCAAACTGAAGCAGATTATTTGCTCTATGCCATGGGTCAACACAACAGAGAAAAGCTAAGGAGATTTTACTCCTTCTGTAATTGATAGCATGGTAGATAGTGATACAGCTTCTCTTCATCAGACTCCAGACATGGTGACCCCTTTAAAAAAGAAAGTCTAATCTGAGATGTCTGACTCCTTGGTTCAACACAGAAACTTGCAGCTTCAAACAGAAAACAGTTTAATATTCCATTGTATTAGATCAAATTATGTATATCATATGTGAATGGGTAGATAGCAGGATCTGTACAGCGCTTTTTTCATCTAGAGATGAGAAAAAGTGTTAGATAAGTGATGACATTTACCATTTACCATATCATATCAAATTATACAGCATATATAACCAAGGTGGATATAATGCCACCTAGACATTTTTGGAGGTTTTCCATCAATCCATTTTAGTAAAATATTTTTTTCTTGCACAGAAAGAAAATAATAAGAGTCTCTGTTACATGTGGACCCCTCATTTTCACAAAGTGTTTCCCAAACAGTAATTATCTAACCTAATACCAAAAATCAGATACAGTCTGTTTACAATATCGGTCCAATATTTATCAGTTTATTTACATGTGCAGACACAATGAATGACATCCCAAATCTCACAATTACACATTTCCCCAGAATGTTCAGATTTATTCGGATTCATCTTATGTCTAAGTTGTGGTGTAATTTAAAGATGATGTAGTAATCAAAATATAGTCTCTTTCTTCTGATTGCAAACTAAAATATTATTTGCTGAATTCCATACTTCTGTCCAGACTTTTCTATATTCAATCCCAAATCCTTTTGGGATTGAATATAGTTTGGCCAGAAATGTAGGTTTACCTCTATCATATTCACTAAATGCCCTATAGCCATAATGGATTTCTTTTTTTTTTTTCCAATTAGGACTACAGTATATTCCTTGGAAACCTGATGACAACGAGCAGCTTACTTCTGATTCAAAAAACTGTAGCTGAAAATATTTCAATAACTCTTTTTTGGGGATGTCTTATTTCTGACAAATTTGGTTAAATGACAACAATTTTTCCTTTTCAAATAAATGCCCAACAGGAACAAATCCCTTATCGCACAGCTATAAAGCTCAATCTGTAGTGCCTGGGGGGACATCTATATAACATAAGATAAGATAAGCCTTTATTAGTCCCACAATGGGGAAATTCCAGGATTGCAGCAGCACGGGGATAGCAGCACTAAAAGCAATAGTTAATAAGATAATAAGATAAGAACTTGTTAGCCAAAGCAGTAAATAAATATACATATGCATGTACACAGTAATATACACAGTGGAGGAGCATTGCAGCTAGATGGTATAAACAGCATTACGGTTTGTTAAATTACTCTGCAGAATATGAATACGTACCTGTCAGGAAAGCAGCTTCAGAGCTGTTTAGTGTGTATTTTATTATTTGCTTTAATATTTTGCATGTTGGATTTTATAGTGCCATTTGCATGCTATGAAATTTGATTGAGTTTGTCGTTTTCCTTGTGTTTTCGTTTGGTTGTGAATGAATATTGCCCACACCTGAGCTGACTGTTTCCAATCAGTAAGAGCCAGACAGTGAACTCTAGCTGCAAACTCTTCCCTGGCAGGACCACACGGTGAAAGGAGACGACGGTGAAAAGAGAGGACAACAGTTGAGGGGAGGCTCACGTGAGTGGGACTGTATGAACGCAGAAGGTGCTGGGATCAGCAGCAACAGCTTGGGACCGAAGACGCCATGAAGACGCCAGATGGTCCAAACAAAAGAGACACGGATGTGTGGAGAAGATGCTCGTACACAGATTAGTGGAAGGGACGTGCTTATTGTCTGTTTGTGTGAATGATTACAGCCCTCCCGGTGGGACCATGGGGTTCTGAGATGTGCTGCATTGTGTGCTGCAGGTAATCCCAGCTGACGGATCTGCAGGAGCCTGCCTCTCTCCTCTTCTTTCGCCTGCTTCCCCTCCCTGGTGCCAGGATTCCCCACAGTGGACACATACAAAGGTTTTCAGATGAACTCTGACAAACAGCATGTCTTTCTTGGGCGAGTGAGGACTGCAACGCTTGACCTTATACCGACAGACAACGGACACGCCTCCAGAATGCTGTAAGATACGCTGAAGGTATTTTTCTACTCATACAGCGTAAAGAGCAACTCCCATTTTATACTAGCTCGATTAATACTTTGTTTCCCTGGACTAATTCACATGCATTTTTATAACCTAAGGAACCTAAAGAATATTGCTATTCTTTAGGCTGTACAATTTTTTAACCTATTTGTGTTTTTATTGAACTTGTGTGTTTTGTAAATTATTCAAGATTTGTACAGTAAAACATTTAACTGACCTTTTGCCTCTGTGAGTGTTTGTGTTGTTGTGGCCTGGGAGTATGATATTTTAAATTACGCGCTCACAGTAACCTCCATCCTCAAACTGTGACATACCCAGACAGAATATTTCACATTTGAATCAACAGTATTGTTGCCATCCTCAATAATGATTGTTATTGTCCTAATTGTGTATTGGACGGGACGATCTCTACTGTGCAAAGTTGTTCCGTTTAGTACATTTAATATGACCTCTGTTAGCAGTACTCGTTAGATTATTAAGTCTGGCAAGAAGGAGCTGTGGAACCTCTCCGTCGTGCACCTAGGATGGCACAGCCTCCTGCTAAATGAGCTCCTCAGAGCGTGCAGCATGTCCCGCATGGGGTGGGACTTGGACTCTAACAGTGATGACAAATTAGCCACCATACTCCTCTCTCCTATCTCCTCCACTGGGTTGAGGTGTCGTCCCAGAACAGAGCTAGCCTTTTTGTTCAGCCTGTTCAGTCTCTTCCTGTCAACTGCCGTGATGCCGCTGCCCCAGCAGACCACTCCAAATGTGATGGCTGATGCCACCACAGAATCCTAGAAGGATTCAGGAGTTTTCAGGAGTGCACCTTGCACTCCTGAAGACCTGAGTCTCCTTGGGAGGTACAGCCTTCTATTTCATCCCAAATTGGGAATCAATTTCAAAATCAGCCAAAACCGGCCCTTCAGCACCAGGATATAGTGTGCCATGTCCAACAAGCTATGGAGAAAGAAGGTTTACTTGGCAGAAGGCTGTACCAGCATGGTGGTACAGTGGTTAGCACTGTAACCTAACAGCTAGACGGTTCCAGGTTCGACACCCCAGGCTTTCAATGGTGGTAACCTTTCTGTGTGGAGTTTGCATGTTATCCCTGTGCTGCATGGGTTTACTCCAGGAGCTCCTGTCATGTTCGGGGTAACGACCCAAACTGTGTGTGTGTGTGTATATATATATATATATATATATATATATATATATATATATATATATATATATATATACACTACCGTTCAAAAGTTTGGGGTCACCCAGACAATTATTTTGTGTTTTCCATGAAAAGTCACACTTATTTACCACCATGACTTGTAAAATGAATAGAAAATATAGTCAAGACATTGACAAGGTTAGAAATAATGATTTGTATTTGAAATAATAATTTTTTCCTTCAAACTTTGCTTTTGTCAAAGAATCCTCCATTTGCAGCAATTACAGCATTGCAGACCTAACATGATTGCACAAGGGTTTTCTAATCATCCATTAGCCTTCTGATGCAATGAGCAAACACATTGTACCATTAGAACACTGGAGTGATAGTTGCTGGAAATGGGCCTCTATACACCTATGTAGATATTGCACCAAAAACCAGACATTTACAGCTAGAATAGTCATTTACCACATTAGCAATGTATAGAGTGTATTTCTGATTAGTTTAAAGTTATCTTCATTGAAAAAAAGTGCTTTTCTTTCAAAAATGAGGACATTTCTAAGTGACCCCAAACTTTTGAACGGTAGTGTATATACAGTATATATATATATATATATATCCATCCATCCATCCATCCATCTTCTACCGCTTTTCCGGAGGTCCGGGTCGCGGAGGCAGCAGTTCAAGCAGAGAAGCCCAGACTTCCCTCTCCCCAGCCACCTGCTCCAGCTCTTCAGAGGGGATACCAAGGCGTTCCCAGACTAGCTGGGAGACATAGTCTCTCCACCGAGTCCTGGGTCTGCCCCGGGGTCTCCTCCCAGTGGGACGTGCCTGAAACACCTCAAGTGGGAGGCGTCCAGGAGGCATCCTAATCAGATGCCCATACCACCTCAACTGACTCCTTTCAATGTGGAGGAGCAGCGGTTCTACTCTGAGCCTCTCCCGGATGACTGAGCTCCTCACCCTATCTCTGAGGGTGAGTCCAGCAATCCTACGGAGAAAGCTCATTTCAGCCGCTTGTATCCGCGATCTCGTTCTTTCGGTCATTACCCAAAGCTCGTGACCATAGGTGAGAGTAGGAACGTAGATTGACTGGTAAATCGACAGCTTTGCCTTAGAACTAAGCTCCCTCTTCACCACAACAGACCGGTACAACGTCCGCATCACTGCAGATGCTGCTCCAATCCGTCTGTCGATCTCTCGCTCCATTTTCCCCTCACTCGTGAACAAGACCCCAAGATACTTAAACTCCTCCACTTGGGGCAGGAGCCTGTCCCCAACCCGGAGAGGACAATCCACCTTTTTCCGGCTGAGGACCATGGACTCGGACTTGGAGGTGCTGATTCTCATCCCAGCCGCTTCACACTCAGCGGCAAACCGTCCCAGCAAGAGCTGTAGGTCATTGCTGGATGAAGCCAACAGGACAACATCATCTGCAAACAACAGAGATGAGATCCTGTGGTCACCAAGCATGACACCCTCCATTCCCTGGCTGCGCCTAGAAATCCTGTCCATAAAAATTATGAACAGGACCGGTGACAAAGGGCAGCCCTGGCGGAGTCCAACTCTCACTGGGAATGACTCCGACCGAGTGTTGGCAATGCGAACTAAACTCTCACAACGGTCGTACAGAGACCGAATAGCTCGTAACAACAAGCCCGATACCCCATACTCCCGAAGCACCCCCCACAAAAATCCACGAGGGACGCGGTCAAATGCCTTCTCCAAGTCCACAAAACACATGTAAACTGGTTGGGCAAACTCCCACGAACCCTCAAGAATTCTCGAGAGGGTAAAGAGCTGGTCCGATGTGCCACGGCCAGGACGAAAACCACATTGCTCCTCCTGAATCCGAGGTTCGACCAACGGCCGGACTCTCCTCTCCAATACCTTGGCATAGACCTTCCCAGGGAGGCTGAGGAGTGTGATCCCTCTAAAGTTGGAGCACACCCTCCGGTCCCCTTTTTTGAAGAGAGGAACCACCACCCCGGTTTGCCATGCCAAAGGCACTGCCCCCGACCTCCACGCAATGTTGCAGAGGCGTGTCAACCATGACAACCCAACAACATCCAGGGCCTTGAGGTACTCGGGGCGAATCTCGTCCACCCCCGGGGCCCGGCCACCAAGGAGATTTTTAACCACCTTGGCGACCTCAGCCCCTGTGATAGGCGAGTCATCCCCCTCGTCCCCAAACCCTGCTTCCTCTGTGGAAGGCGTATCAGTGGGATTGAGGAGATCCTCGAAGTATTCCTTCCACCGCCCGACGATATCCCCAGTTGAAGTCAACAGTGTCCCATCCGCACCATACACAGTGTGGACGGGGAGCTGCTTTCCCCTCCTGAGCCGCCGAACAGTTTGCCAGAATCTCTTTGAAGCCGACCGAAAGTCTTGTTCCATGGCCTCACCGAACTCCTCCCATACCCGGGTTTTTGCTTCAGCAACCACCCGAGCTGCACTCCGCTTGGCCTGCCGGTACACCTCAGCTGCTTCGGGAGTCCCACAAGCCAACCAAGCTTGATAGGACTCCTTCTTCAGCTTAATGGCCCCCCTCACCACTGGTGTCCACCACTTGGTTCGGGGGTTGCCACCACGAGATGCACCGACCACCTTGCGGCCGCAGCTCTGGGCTGCCGCTTCAACAACAGAGGTGGAGAACATGGCCCATTCAGACTCCATGTCTCCAGACTCCCTCGGAATGTGGTTGAAGTTCTTCCGGAGGTGGGAGTTGAAGACCTCCCGGACAGGGGCCTCAGCCAGACGCTCCCAGCACACCCTCACTATACGTTTGGGTCTACCAGGTCTGAATGGCTTCCTCCCCTGCCATCGGATCCAACTCACCACCAGGTGGTGATCAGTTGACAGCTCTGCACCTCTCTTTACTCGGGTGTCCAAGACATACGGTCGCAGGTCTGATGATACGATAACAAAATCGATCATCGACCTGCGGCCTAGGGTGTCCTGGTGCCAGGTGCACATATGGACACCCTTATGCTTGAACATGGTGTTCGTTATAGACAGACTGTGGTTAGCACAGAAGTCCAATAACTGAACACCACTCGGGTTCAGATCGGGCAGGCCGTTCCTCCCAATCACCCCCCTCCAGGTTTCACTGTCGTTGCCCACGTGCGCATTGAAGTCCCCCAGTAGGACAATGGAGTCTCCAGGAGGAGCACCCTCCAGCACCCCAGTCACAGACTCCAAAAAGGGTATATATATATACCATATATATATATATATATATATATATATATATATATATATATATATATATATATATATATATATATATATATATATATATATATATATATATATATATATATATATAGTGTAACGTCGGGGCTGTGTTGGGGGGGGGCAGGAATTTCCCCAGCATGCTTTGCAGCAGAGAACGTTACTTTGTGTGTGTATTTAATGTGATTACTGAGTTATTATACTGCTGTGTCATTATAAAATGACCCAGCAGTGTTTATCGGCAGGATTAGGGCAAGATGTATCATGTGTGTGTAACCATGATTGAAACGGAGGTCTGGGAGGATGACCTCCCCTCCTGTCTGTGCTCAGTGGTGTGTTTTAATAAAGCCTGTTCGTCGCAACCATCTGCTACTCTTTTTTGTGTGAATCTCGGTTACGTCACACTGGTGTCAGTAGTGGGGATGGAGCAGATGGAAGCCAGGATCTGAGCGGAGATCCAGCAGCTGGAGCAATTCATCGCTCAGCTGGGAACAGACGACAGAGCTGAGACACCGACCCCCGGGAGGCTCGCTGGGATGAATGGAGCAGCGAACCCGACGGGACAAGCGTACCCCGCCTTCTGCCTTTTTCAAGGCAGAGCAGGCTGAGCAGAGCAAACCAGCCCCGCTACCCGCCCTTTTCAGGGCAGGACGGGCTGGCGATTCCACGGCAATCAGGAGCGGCGATCGACCGGGAGGCGACCGTCCCATCCATCTGGCAGCGGGCCAAGATTCCCCGCTTCAACAGCGAGACCCTGTTGGATGACTACCTGGTCCAGGTCGAGTTGGCCGCCACGCTGAACGACTGGTCGCCAGAGGAAACCGCCGTGCAGGTCACGCTGGCCTTGGAAGGGAGGGCTCTCTGCACGCTCTCTGATCTCTGGCCCGAGGAGCGCTGCAGCTGGCCAGCGCTACAAGGAGTGCTCTGGAGACGATTTGGGAGAACGGCTGACGCCGAGTACACCCAGGAACAGCTGACCAACCACCGTCGAAGCAGCCAGGAAAGCATAGGAGCCTACGTGGCGGACATACAGCTGCTAACACGGCGCAGCTACCCGGACTTCGCACCGGAGGTGGTAGAGAAGCTCGCCCTCCGGAACTTCATCCAAGGTCTCCATCCGGCCCAGCTCCAGAGCCACGTCTGGATCAACGCTGTGAGCGACTGGGAGACTGCGGTGGCAGAAGCGGAGCGGGTGTAGCCGCTGATGAATCGTACAATCGAAGCGTCGACGCCAAGACAATGAACCTTCCAGGCACCGGCTGAGAGCGAGGGGGAGGAGGAGGAGTTACGACAGACCACGGCAGCGCGTCCACTGAGAAGACGGCCGCCTGCTGCTGCGGGGAGCCGGGATACATCACACGGTACTGCCCTGCACCCACCCCACAACAAACTGATGAGCTGTCACCGCGTGTGGGCCGAATTGGACACTCGCCAGGGATGTATCTACAGTGCAGCCTGGAGAAGACGTCGATCCGGGCCCTGATTGACACCGGCTCTACAATCTCCTTGGTCTGACCCGGTGTGCTGCCGGGCACGAACGAGACGGCTCCACAGGGGTGGGAACCCACCGAGCACTGCGTCACCACAGCTACTGGTGAGCACGCCAGATTCGGGGGGGGGGCGGAGAGTTCTCGTGGTGGGGGTGGCCGGTCAGAACATAAAACACCCGTTCTGGCTGGCTGACATCCAAGGCCCCTGTATTATTGGACTAGACCTGCTCACAGCATGGAACGCCAAGATCGACACCGCCGGACCGTCCCTCCAACTGGGAAACCGGACCATCACGTTCCACAGCAGAACCCAGAGAAGGAACATGGAGGCCTGCGCGATCGAGGGACCGCCAGGACAGACCAGACCAGGCGGGCCACCACGAGGACCGGACACGACAACGTCACCAGCGTGGGCAGAGAGAGCACGAGCACACACAAGGACAGCAAGGGGAGGGGTCAACATGTCAGCAGAGACGCAGCTGGCGGTCAAGGAATTATTCCAGCAGAGCTGCTGCGGGCTGGAGCCGGGACAGAGACGACAGCTGCGGGAACTGTTGGACTGTAATATGGGTGTCTTCGCCACGAAGGACGAGGAATGCAACAGGACCAGCTTGGTGCAGCACAAGGTTGACACCGGTGAGATTAGGCCGATTCGACTCTGCCCACACCGGCTACCCTTTTCAAGGCGGGCAGCAGGAGAACAAAAAGTGCGAGAAATGCTGGAGGCAGATGTTATTGAGCCCTCCAGCAGCCCCTGGGCGGCGCCGGTGGTGCTGGTCAAGAAGAAGGACGGGTCGTGGCGGTTCTGTGTGGATTACCGACACCTGAATGACGTCACCCGTAAGGACTCCTACCCCCTGCCCCGCATCGATGACGCGCTGGACCACATCGCCAGCTCCACCTGGTTCAGCTCACTGGATCTACGCAGCGGCTATTGGAAGGTAGAGCTGTCACCTGAGGCCTGCCTAAAAACAGCCTTCTCCATCGGGCAGGGACTGTACCAGTTTAAAGTGATGCCGTTTGGACTCTGCAACGCCCCGGCCACCTTTGAGTGCTTGATGGAGCGATTGCTGGCTCACATGCCCCGGAGTCGCTGCGTTGTTTACCTAGATGACCTACTGGTGCATGCAGCTGATTTTGACAGCGCCCTGTCCAATCTCCGGGAGGTACTGGATGCCATCCGACAGGCTGGGCTACGGTTACACCCGAGAAAATGCCACCTATTCCGGCGGGAGACCACCTTCCTAGGCCACGTCGTCAGCGCAGCGGGAGTTCGCCACCGACCCAGAAAAAGTGGCGGCGGTGAGAGACTGGCCAGTGCCACGGAATGTGGGAGAACTGAGGAGCTTTCTCGGACTGGCCTCCTATTATAGGAGGTTTGTGAAAGACTTCGCCACCATCACCAGCCCGCTGCACCAGCTGATGCAGAAAGGACGCACGTTTCAGTGGAGTGAGAATTGTGCTGTTGCTTTTTCCCAGCTTCGCGCAGCGCTCATCAGAGCCCCCATCCTGCAGTATCCTGACCCGGACCGCCCTTTCATCGTGGACACGGACGCCAGCAACCAGGGCATCGGGGTGGTGCTATCCCAGGAGGGAGAATACAGAGAGCAGGCAGTCGCTTTTTTCAGCCGCACTCTCAGCAGAGCCGAGAGGAATTACTGTGTGACTCGCAGAGAGCTGTTGGCTGTCATTCAAGGACTGCGTCATTTCCGCCCGTATGTGTACGGGGGGAGGTTCCAGCTCAGGACGGATCATGCTTCCCTGACCTGGTTATTGAACTTTAAAGAGCTGGATGGACAGCTGGCGAGATGGCTGGAGTCACTGCAGGATTATAATTTTCAGATTGTGCATCGGGCAGGCCGCCTCCATGCCAACGCTGACGCGCTGTCTCGGCGCCCCTGTGCGACAGAGGAGTGTCGTCACTGCCAGTGGGCTGAGGATCAAGACCAAGCCGTCCCACAGGCTGCTGCTCTCCGGACCGCTGCAAGCAGGAATAACGCAGCGACGTGTAGCCCCTCCTTGGATGATCAGGCAGCCTCCCCCAGCGATGACGTCACAGAGGTCCTTGGCACGCAGCAGCTGCAGAGCGAGCAGGATAGAGACCCGGTCATGTCTCGGGTTCGGCAGTGGCTGGACGCAGGACAGCAGCTCGCCTGGGAGGTTGTGTCCGCGCTGGACCCAGAGACTAAGGCCCTACACTCCCAGTGGGCCAACCTCCGCTGCCACGAGGGCGTGGTGTATCGACAGTGGCAGACTCCAGCTGGGCAGCAGCACGTCTGGCAGCTGCTGGTTCCTCGTCGACTCTGGCCCAAGGTACTCCAGCTGGTTCATGGGGCAGTAGGAGCGGGCAACTTCGGGGTGACAAAGACTCTGCAGCGTCTTCCAGCCCGGTTCTACTGGCCCAGGTGTCATCAGGACGTGGAGCTTAGGGCAGCACGGTGGTGCAGTGGTTAGCACTGTTGCCTTACAGCTAGAAGGTTCCTGGTTCGAATCCCCCAGGTTGGCAGGGGTAGGAACCTTTCTGTGTGGAGTTTGCATGTTCTCCCTGTGCTGCGTGGGTTTACTCCGGGGGCTCCGGTTTCCTCCCACAATCCAAAGACATGCATGTTAGGTTAATTGGCTGTTCTAAATTGTCCCTAGATATCTGTTTCCTATAGGCCCTTAGAATAGAGGGTTAGTATTAGTGAAAGCGCTTTGAGTGGTCTTTGTGACTAGAAAAGCGCTATATAAGTGCAGGTTAGTTAGTTAGTTAGTTAGTCCACTGCTACGACACCTGCACAGCTCAGAAAGGGCCAACTCAGTGATCCCACGCTCCCCTGCAGCAGTACCGGGTGGGAGCACCGATGGAGCGGGTGGGAGTGGACATCCTTGGCCCTTTCCCGACCACGGACCGGGGGAACCGCTACATGTTGGTTGCAATGAATTATTTCATTAAGTGGCCAGAGGCGTACGCGGTCCCGGACCAGAGCGCCACTACGACGGCATCAAAGCTGGTGGACGAAATGTTCTGTCGGTTTGGCGCACCGGAGGAGCTGCACAGCAATCAAGGTTGGAACTTCGAGGCGGAGGTCTTCGGAGAGGTCTGCAAGCGGCTGGGCATCCGGAAGATCCGGGCATTCACAGAGCGACGGCCTGGTCGAACGATTCAACCGGACCCTCACCACTCAGCTTGCTATCCTAGTGGACCAGCGACAGCGAGACTGGGACCTGCATCTGCCTTTTGTTTTGTGGGCGTACCGGACGGCAGCTCAGGAATCTACTCGGTGCACCCCTGCAGCGCTCATGTTTGGACGCGAGCTGCGCACACCGGTGGATTTGGTATTCACCCCCCCGAGCCGGAGGTGGAGGGAAAACCCGGATTGGATTATTTGTTTTGTTTAAAGGTGTCAGGGTGGCCCTCACGGACCACCAGAAGACGCCACAGTCACCAGTGAGTTTTGCAGTGATGTTTATTTATAGTGAGGGATGGACAAGCACAGGATACATATAAGGAAGGGGTGACGTCTGAGCCAGGGAGCACCCGATGCGCCAGACGAATAATAGTCAAGGTGAAGTCACACAGAACGTACCTTAAGCGGGACCGTTAACAGGTGGGTTACAGGAGATTCCCAAGTCCGTTAACAGGAACAAACAGAGACTAACAGAGACTGCCGCATTGGGGAGCATTCAGCACCTGCTTTTATCTCTGGCAGCTAATGACCCGATGCAGCACAGCTGCTCCGTTTGACAGCAGCGCAGCAGCTGACTTTGACAGCAGGGAGCTCCCCCGGGCGCTTTCACAATAAGAGCCCGAGGAGCTAGAAGGAATTCTCTGCTGCTGTTAGGTTAATTGGCTGTTCTAAATTGTCCCTAGATATCTGTTTCCTATAGGCCCTTAGAATAGAGGGTTAGTATTAATGAAAGCGCTTTGAGTGGTCTTTGTGACTAGAAAAGCGCTATATAAGTGCAGGTTAGTTAGTTAGTTAGTTAGCTGCCAAAGCCAGGGAAATATGATACAAGACCCGAGTGTGGACAGAACCGACACTCGGGCTATGACAAAAGGAACGTCTCCACACAGTGCATGAACTGGCTCGGGAGGCCCTGGCAGCGGCAGGGGGTCGGCAGAAGCGAGCGTATGACTCTAGCTGCCAGGGGAGGGACTTTGCACCGGGAGATCGAGTCTGGGTTTTCTGCCCTGAGAGAAAAAAAGGACGATCACCGAAGTTGGGGAGCCATTGGTCGGGACCATGCGTGGTCCTGCAGAGACTGTCGGATGTGGTGTACATGGTGAGGCTAAAGAAAAGGGACCTGGTCGTGGTGCTCCACCGTGACCGTCTCGCCCTGTATCAGCCATTCGCCCCACTGGTGGTCGAGCCAGAGCTTTCATCCCGACCAGATACTCCGACCAAGACTCAGATGGACACTAGCGGGCCTGTACGTGCTGGTCGTCGGCATCGAAGGCCACCCCGACACCTGGATGAGTTTGTATTGGACTTTTGAATTGGACTTTGATTTTTCTGGGGACAGAAACCAGTCCGGGGCGGGGCAGTGTAACGTTGGGGCTGTGTTAAAGGGGGGGGGCAGGGATTTCCCCAGCATGCTTTGCAGCAGAGAACGTTGTGTGTGTATTTAATGTGATTACTGAGTTATTATACTGCTGTGTCATTATAACTGTGTTATAATGACACAGCAGTGTTTATAGGCAGGATTAGGGTAAGATGTATCATGTGTGTGTAACCATGATTGAAACGGAGGTCTGGGAGGATGACCTCTCCTCCTGTCTGTGCTCAGTGGTGTGTTTTAATAAAGCCTGTTTGTCGCAACCATCTGCTCCTCTTCTTTGTGTGAACCTCGCTTACGTCACTATATATATCTATATCTATCTATCTATATCTATCTATCTATCTATCTATCTATCTATCTATCTATCTATCTATCTATCTATCTATCTATCTATCTATCTATATCTATATCTATATCTATATCTATATATATATATATATATACTGTATATTACTTCTAGCTGTAATAAAGAATTACAATAATCTAATCTCGAGCTAACAAAAGCGTGGATCAGCTTCTCAGCATCACTCTGAGACAAGATGCTCCTAATCATGGCAATATTACGCAAATGATAGAAGGCAGTCTTAGAAACAAATTTAATATGTGAATTGAAGGACAAATCCTGATCAAAAATAACTCCAAGGTTCCTCACAGAGCTATTAAGAGAAAGAGTAACTGCATCCAAACTGAAAGTTTGATTTGGAAAGGAATTTCTAAGGTTTTTTGGACCAACAAGAATGACTTCAGTCTTATCTGAATTTAATAGCAGGGAATTACAAGTCATCCAAGCTTTAATTTCCTTAAGACAGACTTCTAACTTGGCTAATTGATTAGTATCATCTGGCTTCATTGACAGGTATAATTGTGTGTCATCTGCATAACAATGAAAATGTATACAGTTCTTTCTAATAATGTTGCCTAACGGAAGCATATATAAACTAAAAAGAGTAGGGCCTAGCACAGATCCCTGTGGAACTCCATGACTAAGCTTTGAGCTAAAAGAAAACTCATCATTTACATGAACAAACTGGAACCTATCAGATAAATAAGATCTAAACCACTGCAACAAAGTTCCATTAAGTCCAACATAGTGTTCTAATCTATCAAGTAGAATATTATGATCAATAGTATCAAAAGCTGCACTAA
Source organism: Pholidichthys leucotaenia (assembly GCA_020510985.1). Taxonomy (NCBI): domain Eukaryota; kingdom Metazoa; phylum Chordata; class Actinopteri; order Cichliformes; family Pholidichthyidae; genus Pholidichthys; species Pholidichthys leucotaenia. Next base: position 315,594,291 of record CM035847.1, on the reverse strand, counting down.
GATCTAAAAGGACAAGTACAGAAACTAGTCCATTATCAGATGCAATGAGATAATTACTATGACATACTAAGTGTTACATCTCTTGCCACAGAAGAAACTTTCCAGCAGCCATGCCCCTAAGAGAGTTCAGTGGTAATCATAACAGCATAGTGAAATCATAAGTCAGTCCTAAACTGTTGCAGCACAATTAGTGAACAATTGTGGAGTAGTTTGCATCAGTCCCTGTGCTGTCTGGGTTTTAATCTTCTCCCAAAACTGCTGTGGGTTCGTTTAGGCGTCCTGCTGGGACCTTCTTGTGAGGAATCTGCAGCTTGGGAAGGAGAGTGGTTAATTGTTCCCTGCAGGGGGGCTGAGTCTTTTCTCTTGGGGGGTCTACCCCGCCAAGGTGCTCTCACCAACTGTGCAGGCTCGTCTCTCAACAAGAAGGCAGGTTTAAGTCTGTCAATGCTGACTGTTTCTTTTCTATCCCCAAAATCAAGCACAAAGTGTTTATCACCATGTTCCAGCACTCTGAAAGGCCCATCATATGCTGGGCGGAAAGTTGGTTTTAAAGCTTCATGCCTAACAAAAACGAACTCGGCGTTTTTTAAAGCTTGAGGGACAAAAACCCGTGGAAAGGAGTGATGAGCTGGACCAGGGAGAGAGTTCGGTCCGTTGCTGCCTAAAAACCTTGGGACTGGAAGATGCCCTGGCTCTGGGTTCTCTGGTAAAAATTCACCTGGGAGCCTGAGAGGCTGTGCAAAAACTAATCCTGCCGGAGAGGCGTCTAGATCCTCTTTAGGCGCAGCACGCAACCCCAATAAAACCCAGGGAAGTTTATTTACCCAATTTGTATCCGTTAGTGAGGCTCTGAGGGCAGCCTTTAAAGACCTGTGAAAACGCTCACATAACCCATTAGCCTGAGGGTGATAAGCGGTGGTGCGGTGAATTGTTGCCCCTAAGCTTCTGGACATGGCTGACCAAAGCTCTGAGACAAATTGAGGCCCCCTATCTGACGTGATGTCCGATGGGACGCCGAACCGTGCTACCCAGTTTGTCAAAAAGACGCGAGCGACTTCCTCCGCTGTGGTTGCCGCTAGAGGGACTGCCTTTGGCCAGCGTGTGGTGCGGTCTATCATTGTTAACAGGTGTGTGAAACCCTGGGAGGAAGGTAGTGGTCCCACGAGGTCGACATGAACGTGGTTGAACCTTCTAGCAGGGATTGGAAAAGGCTCCAGAGGGGCTTTTGTGTGTCTGTGTATTTTGGCGCGCTGACAAGAAATGCAAGTTTTTGCCCATTCTTTTACGTTTTTGCGCAGGCCTGGCCACACAAACTTTTCGGCGACCATTTTAACCGAGGCACGCACACCTGGGTGCGCGAGGGAGTGAATTGCGTCGAAAATACGGCGGCGCCATGTAGCTGGTACTAACGGGCGAGGTCGGCCGGTTGAAACATCGCATATTAGGGGGGGCACGCCGTCGCGTAAACCCTTTTTCTCCAGCCTTAACCCTGTTGGTCCAGACAGGAGTGCGCGCACGTCCGCGTCACTGCTTTGTTCCTCTGCGATGGCTGCATAATCTATCCCTGCATGGATAGGTGCTGCGTATGTGTCTGCGTTAGTGAAGAGTTCGGCTGCTGAGGCAGTATAATCTGTCTCCTCGCGCTCTGGTGATGTCACAGCGCGAGAAAGGCAGTCTGCTACTACGTTAAGTTTGCCTGCCACGTGTCGAATGTCTGTGGTGAACTCTGAAATCGCAGCCAGCTGTCTTTGTTGCCTGCCTGACCATGGTTCTGAAATTTTAGCCATAGCAAAGGTGAGCAGTTTATGGTCTACAAAAGCCGTGAAACTCCGCCCTTCTAACCAGAACTGGAAGTGGCGGATGGATAAATGAAGTGCTAGCAGCTCCCTGTCAAAAGTGCTGTATTTACGCTCAGTTTGGTTTAGCGATTTGCTAAAGAATGCTAAAGGTTGCCAGATCCCACTGACATGCTGTTCTACAACTGCCCCTATAGCCAGGTCCGAAGCGTCTGTGGTTAGCGCGATGCGGGCCGAGGGATCTGGGTGAACTAACAATGTGGCGTTAGCTAGAGCGCTCTTTACTTCCGCGAAGGCATGTTCGCGCTCTGGGGTCCATTCGACCGCGTTGGAAGCTTTCTTTTTTTTGAGCGCGTCATATAGTGGCTGCATGAGCTGAGCTGCGTGGGGGAGGAAACGGTTGTAAAAATTAACCATTCCTAAAAATTCTTGTAGCGATTTGACCGTCTGTGGCCGTGGGAAACTTTTTATTGCGTGAACTTTGTCTGGAAGTGGAACTGCCCCCTTCGGAGAGACTTTGTGTCCTAAAAAATCAATTTGTGACATGCCGAATTTGCATTTGGCTGGATTGATTATTAGCCCGTGCTCTTCTAGCCTCTGAAAAACCGTAGTGAGGTGCTGTTCGTGTTCTTCCTCAGACGAGCTGGCTACCAGCATGTCGTCGAGGTAGACGAAGACAAAAGGAAGGTCGCGTAAGACCGCGTCCATCATTCGTTGAAAAGTTTGAGCAGCGCCTTTGAGGCCGAAAGGCATTCGCAGAAATTCAAAAAGGCCGAAAGGGGTTATTACAGCTGTTTTAGGAATGTCCTCCGCTCGGACTGGGACTTGATGATAACCGCGGACTAAGTCTATTTTTGAAAAAATGCGCGCACCTGCCAGATGTAGTGAAAAATCTTGAATGTGAGGAATTGGGTAGCAGTCATGCGCTGTAGCATTGTTTAATCTGCGGTAATCTCCGCACGGTCTCCAAGAACCGTCGGATTTCGGAACCGTGTGAAGTGGCGAGGCCCAAGGGCTGTTCGAGCGTCTAACAATGCCCAATTTTTCAAGGGTCGTAAACTCGTCCCGTGCTATGTTGAGCTTGGCCGCGTCTAAGCGGCGAGCTTTGGCAAATACGGGTGGGCCCGTTGTGGGAATAAAGTGTTCAACCCCGTGTTTAGCCACAGTGGCTGAGAATTTGGGAATTGTGAGTGCTGGAAATTGGGTGAGGAGTTGCTCAAACTTACCTCCTGCCGTGGTGACGTTAGCCTGCACAGGTGGTGGAGAAACTCGAGCTGAGCATAGAATAGAAGCAAAGGACAGTGCATTAACCAAGCGCCTATTTGCTAGATCCACTAATAACCCATGTGCACACAAAAAATATGGGCCTAACAAGTTAAACCTCACCGCAGCTACAACAAATGTCCATCTGTAGTTGCGGCCGTGGATGTGGAGGTGCAGGCTCTTTTCGCCGAAAGTGTCGATGTTAGAGCCGTTGGCTGCCACCGCTCCGTTGCCCCGGGTGCCCATGGCTCGATCTGCGTGGGAGGGCGTGACGAAACTCAGCTGAGCTCCTGTGTCGATGAGGAACTGCTTGCCGGTGTGTCCATCCGTCACATACAACAGCTTATTCTTCTCGCCGAGAACCGCTGCCGTTAACGGCTCTCGGCTTTGGCGTTTAAATTTGCAGGGGGGAACACATTTGTGGGCCTTCTCGGCGAAACGGTGGTGGTAATAACAGACGTCGCTCCGTCTGTCACGTTTTGGCCGTGTCGCTGTCACTGCGGGCTGGATCTGCTCAGTGGGTTGTGGCTCTTCGTGGTTCTGGGCATCAGCATTGAGGTCTGCGGATGCTGCTGTGGGTGTCTGCTCCTTGCAGGTGTTGACGAGCCGTTGAGCTTCGTTGGCGAGCACGCGGAAGTCTTGCTGGGTGCTGCATCTCATGTTGGCGAGTGTCCCTCTCATGTGTGGTGGCAGCGTGCTGAGGAATATGAATTGGAGGAGGAAGTTGTCGTTGTCTTCTTCTTTAAGCTGCAGCAAATCCTCCACGAGGGCTTTAGGCTTGCACCCTCTGTGGCCGTAGACCGCCAGGATCTTCTCGGCTCTCTCTTCAGCTGAGGGGACGTAATTTGCCACGATGGTTGCTTTCAGTATCTCATACTTGTCTTGGGCCGCTGGATCATGCTCCGCACACACCTCGAAGTGGCGGCGTCGAGTTTGGAGACGATATGATAGAATTTCGTATCGTCAGCCGTGATGCCCGCCAGTGCAAACTGGGCTTCAGCTTGCTGAAACCACGAGGCGGGGTCTTCTTGCCAGAAGTCTGGCAGCTTGACAGCGACGGCATTCGTGTATACCATCACTGCTGTGTCCGCAGGGTTAGAGTGCCTTGCTTCGGCTCTCACAGCAGTGCTGGTGCTCGGTTGAGCCCTCTCAATCCTTTCTGCCGGGGAGGAAAGACGTCCATCTGTTCCCCTGTCTGCGTGGGCGCTGGCGTCTGCCTGGGTCGCCACGGATGAGTCAATTGCGGGGGAACGCCTCAGGTCCATACTCGCGTCAGGGGTCACTAGTGTAGAAGAGCTTGAAATGATGAGGCGATTAGATATATAAACCAAAGTTTATTTATCAGCTCTCCTAACAAGTCTCATTCAGTGCAGAGGTGGCAGAAGGAAAAGAGACCGAATATCTCCGGCTCACTGACTTTATACTTGCACATAACAAAAGACATGCATAACAAAGGCTGACATCCCTCATTATCTTAATCCCCCCATTGTCTTGGTATTTCCTCTCCTCGCCCAGGGGGTGAGGGTAGCTCCTCCGGTCTCCACCACAGTGTCTGGGAACGTCTTTGTTCTTCACTTGGCGGTTGAGAGCCTTCGTCCTTTCAGAGGTGTGAAGTTGCTTTACATATGTAATTACCAAACATTTCCACATGCTTCAACATATGTAGGTTATGGAATATATGATTAATATAGCCCAATATATATATATATATATATATATATATACACAGTATATGTGTGTGTGTGTGTGTGTGTGTATATATATGGTGTGGGAATCCACCTTAGTATATTTACACTCAGACTTTAAGACAAAAAGGAATCATCATGGGGGGTTTGTGTGTTGATGCGGGGGTGTTGTGTTGATGTGAACAGTGACAAAGACAATGGGAATTACAAAGGCTTTGATGTTAGTGCAGCACACAGAGAAGGCTGACCGAGTGGTATGATTTAAGAGCAGAGGTGCCTGAGATCTGTTACTCTTTTGTTGCTTGTGTTTCTAGAGAAATGTGAGAGAGAGCTGAATAAAGCCTGATATGATCTGGACCTTCCTGCCTGGTTATTCCTCTCTCCACTATATATATACTGTATATTTATTTATATATATATATATATATATACACTACCGTTCAAAAGTTTGGGGTCACCCAGACAATTATTTTGTGTTTTCCATGAAAAGTCACACTTACTCACCATGAGTTGTAAAATGAATAGAGAATATAGTCAAGACATTGACAAGGTTAGAAATAATGATTTGTATTTGAAATAATAATTTTTTCCTTCAAACTTTGCTTTCGTCAAAGAATCCTCCATTTGCAGCAATTACAGCATTGCAGGCCTAACATGATTGCACAAGGGTTTTCTAATCATCCATTAGCCTTCTGACGCAATGAGCAAACACATTGTACCATTAGAACACTGGAGTGATAGTTGCCGGAAATGGGCCTCTATACACCTATGTAGATATTGCACCAAAAACCAGACATTTGCAGTTATAATAGTCATTTACCACATTAGCAATGTATAGAGTGTATTTCTGATTAGTTTAAAGTTATCTTCATTGAAAAAAGTGCTTTTCTTTCAAAAACAAGGAAATTTCTAAGTGACCCCAAACTTTTGAACGGTAGTGTATATATATATATATATATATATATATATATATATATATATATATATATATATACTGCTCAAAAAAATAAAGGGAACACTTTGAAAGATGACTTTAATAACTCAGATTAAAGGAACACTTTTTAATCTGAGTAAGCTGGACTAGCCTGCCACAATTTCGATATCCAGCTTATTTTTTCCCATTAAAATCTGATGTGTTTTCAAAGTGTTGTTTTTTTGAGCAGTATATATATATATATATATATATATATATATATATATATATATATATATATATATATATATATATATATATATATATAATTGATTTTATGACAGATTATAATGGGTCACGAAAGAATTTTTACAACTCTCTCTGTCATCTTGATGGACAGCAATAAATCATAGCGCAACATCTGGCCACTCACGACATGCTTCCACAGTCATTTAGTTTTACCTTGATTTGGAAGTTTCTCTCTTTTTCAAGGACACCCTGTTCACACTCATACCAGGAAGCTTTACGGTACAACCACACACTTATCTGTGGCCCCTGAGCAGCTCCACTGGAGCAGTTGGGGTTAAGGGCCTTGCTCAAGGGCACCACAGTGGGGTTTGGGAGGGTGAGGCAAACACTGCATCATTATCTGTCCCACCCACATCTTTTCCTGCCTTGTCGGGGATTGAACCAGTGACCCTCTGCTCACCAGTCCACATCCCTAACCATTAGGTCACCAATGCCCCTAAAAGTCATCATCTTTGTCTGGGGGACAAACCTCTTGTCATGTAGCAGGAGCCAGTGACTAGGAAATGAGTGCTAACTTGGACCAACGACTCCCTTTTCCACCTGAGATTACAGCAACCATCTTATGGGGGGCTAAAAAGCTCACAGGCTGAAAAGTTCATAGTTTTCATATTTGACCAAATGTGGTTTATTTTTCAACCACAGGGATCCAAGCACTGCAAGACTGATGGAAGCAGTGTGTGGACCGAATGAGAGGCTTGTCAGGGCATGGACTGGGCCCCATGTCCTCACCCTGAGTTATGACCTGTTCTTTGTTTTAAGGGCATGGGCCCTAGTCCATGTTTTCACTTTGAGTTTGTGTTTTGGGGTTTTTCTGTATTGTGGTTATTCATCACTGACCCCAGTTACATCAGAATCAGAATCAGAATCAGAATAAGAATCAGCTTTATTGGCCAAGTATGCACAACACATACAAGGAATTTGACTTTGGCTAAAAACTTGCTCTCATTGTTCAGGTGGAGGATTTAAATAAGGATTCAATGACAACAGAGTATGTACAGTAAATTACAGTCTGTCCACGTTTCTAGAAAAGGATGCAAATATATACAGGAATATATGCAGTTATTTACTCAGACTAACCACACTTTGCAGAAATATATGAAAAAATATACAGTCACACAGTATTTCAATGTGAACTCAGATTCAGTGATATAATGTGAATGAAGTAAAAAGCAGTGTGAGAGTTATGTGCAATGTAATAATGGATGAAAAGTCATGAGTACAGCAACAGGTAGGACTAGGTGAATGTTAGGAGTTCATCAGAGTGATGGCTTGAGGAAAGAAACTGTTCCTGTGACGGGTGGTTTTGACCTTCAGTGATCTGTAACGACGACCAGAAGATAGAAGTTCAAACAGTTTGTGGCCAGGGTGTGATGGGTCAGCACAGATGTTTCCCGCCCATTTCCTGGTTATGGACCGATATAAGTTCTCAATGGAGGGTAGGTCGGTACCAATGATCCTCTCCGCAGACTTAATGATCCGCTGCAGTCTGGTCTTGTCCTGTTTAGTGGCAGATCCAAACCAGACAGTGATGGAAAAGCAGAGGACAGATTGGATGATGGCGGTGTAGAAGACAACCAGCAGCTCCTGAGGCAAATCAAACTTCTTGAGCTCACGCAGAAAAAACAACCTCTGCTGGGCCTTTTTCCGGACAGTGTCTATATGGGAGGACCACTTCAGGTTCCGGGAGATTGTGGTACCCAGAAACCTGAAGGAGTCCACAGTGGACACTGTGCTGTTGAGGATGGTGAGTGGGGGGAATGAAGGGGGGTGTCGCCTGAAATCCACAGTCATCTCCACCGTTTTGGCTGGGTTAAGTTCAAGATGGTTCTGGCTGCACCAGAGGATCAGCTGCTCCACCTCCCGCCTGTATGCAGACTCATCATCATCCCGGATCAAACCGATGACTGTGGTGTCGTCCGCAAACTTCAGGAGCTTCACCGAAGGGTCCTCTGAGGTGCAGTCGTTGGAGTAGAGGGAGAAGAGCAGTGGGGAAAGGACACATCCTTGGGGGGCGCCAGTACTAATTTTTCGGGAGCTGGATGTAAATCTCCCTAGCTTCACCTGTTGCCACCTGTCAGTCAGAAAGCTGGAGATCCACTGGCAGGTGGAGGGGGGCACCTTGAGCTGGAGGAGTTTCTGATGAAGAATGCCTGAGATGATGGTGTTGAACGCTGAGCTGAAGTCGACAAACAGGATCCTGGCATACGTCCCTGGGGAGTCGAGGTGTTGCAGGATGTAGTGTAGTCCCATATTCACTGCATCATTCACTGACCTGTTTGACCGGTAGGCAAACTGCAGTGGGTCCATCAGGGGGCCTGTGATGACCTTCAGGTGGTTCAGCACCAATCTCTCCAAGGATTTCATGACCACAGAGGTCAGGGCAACAGGTCTGTAGTCGTTTAATCCTGTAACAGAGGGTTTCTTGGGAACTGGAATGATGATGGAGCGTTTGAAGCAGGAAGGCACTTCAGGCAGCTCCAGTGATCTGTTAAAGATCCGGGTGAAGATGGGGGCCAACTCGTTGGAGCAGACTCTCAGGCAGGACGGAGACACACCATCAGGTCCTGCAGCCTTCTTGATCTTTTGTCTCTGAAAGACCCGGCGCACCTCCTCTTCACAGATCGTTAGTGCTGGTGGGAGGTCAGAGTGGAGGAGGGATGGAGTTCCTGGGGCTGCAGATAATCCTTTTGTGTGGGTGGGAGGTGAGAACTGTAGGTTCTTTTCAAACCTGCAGTAAAAGCTGTTTAGGTCGTTAGCCAGCTGGAGGTTTTCCACAGGGTGGGGGGATGGTCTCCTGTAGTTGGTGATATTCTGCAGGCCTCTCCAGACAGAAGCAGAGTTGTTGGCTGAGAAGTTTTTTTGTAACTTCACACTGTAGCTCCTCTTAGCAAGCCTGATCTCCTTCGTCAGCATGTTTCTGGCCCGCTTGTACAGAGTCCAGTCACCAGTCCTGTAGACCTCCTCCTTGGTCTGACGTAGCTGCTTCAGTTTAGGAATGAACCAGGGTTTATTGTTGTTGTATGTGCAGAAGGTCTTGGTCTGCACACACATGTCCTCGCAGAAACAGATGTATGATGTCACAGTGACAGTGAGTTCAGTTAAGTTAATTGGTCACAATAAACCAATTACTGGCAATAAACTGATAATGTCAATAATGAGTTTGTTGGTGTTTACATGCACTAAATGAAAAGATTACTGGAGGGTAAACGACTGAGTTAATGACCCCAGTTACATGGTCTTTATCGGCTTATTCTGTTTACATGGCTGCTTGAATAATCAGATAACTGCTGAAATCCAATCATAACCGGTTTATTAGTGTGCATGTAAACATGATCATTGTTTCTGCCTTTTGTATACCTTAGGTTTATCTCTGTCCAGCCCTTGGTTATTTATTGTTAGTATTATATCATGCCTTCTGTGTTTTATATCCTTGATCATCCTTATTATTATTATTAGGTCTTGTTTGTTAGATTTGTTCTTATTTTAGTCATATTTATGTTTGCCCTGTTACTCCTGTCACTTTCTGCTGTTTTGGTTTGGCTTTACTTTGACAGTGTTCTCAGTTCCCTTTTTGCATTGCCTGAATTGGTCTGGTTAATTTGCTGTGCCCACACTGGTTTGTAATAATGTTTCACCTGTGATTTAAATGTGCAATAGATAACATTTTCATGAAAACAAAGATTGAAAAAAAATAATAATACATCAACAAAGCGTTTTGAAACATGCACAATGTAAGTCCTAATGTTCTTCTAAAAATTAGTAAATTGATCAAAAAAAATTAAGCAATTTTTGGCAGATCAACAATAATATAAATATTTACATCCAGCAGCTGGAGGAAGACAAACATGGAAGTCCAGTGAGGATGTCACAGCCAATAGCATTGCTAGCTTAATGTTACATTCCATTGTGTTGTTTTGGGTTGCTGGGTTGCCAGGTAGTGAATTATTCAGCTAAATAGGGCAGCATGGTGGTAGTAGTAGTAGTAGATTAGTTTATTTGACAGGACAGTGCAATAAGTGAAGTGGTTAGCACTGTTGCCTTACAGCTAGAAGGTTCCTGGTTCGAATCCCCAGGCTGGCAGGGGTTGGAACCTTTCTGTGTGGAGTTTGCATGTTCTCCCTGTGCTGCGTGGGTTTACTCAGGGGGGTCCGGTTTCCTCCCACAATCCAACTAACTAACTAACTAACTAACCTGCACTTATATAGCGCTTTTCTAGTCACAAAGACCACTCAAAGCGCTTTCATTAATACTAACCCTCTATTCTAAGGGCCTATAGGAAACAGATATCTAGGGACAATTTAGAACAGCCAATTAACCTAACATGCATGTTTTTGGCATGTGGGAGGAAACCGGAGAAATCCCGGAGTAAACCCACGCAACACGGGGAGAACATGCAAACTCCACACAGATCACTGTTGGTCGGGGGCTGGGATCGAACCCACGATCCCACGATCCCCACAATCCCCCGGCCAAGGGTAAACTGTGCTGCCACAGTGCTAACCACTGCGCCACAATGCAGCCCAATCCAAAGACATGCATGTTAGGTTAATTGGCTGTTCTAAATTGTCCCTAGATATCTGTTTCCTATAGGCCCTTAGAATAGAGGGTTAGTACTAGTGAAAGCGCTTTGAGTGGTCTTTGTGACTAGGAAAGCGCTATATAAGTGCAGGTTAGTTAGTTAGTTAGTTAGTAAATTCCTGAATCTCAAGACAGACGTCAGTTTCCCAATGGTTCTCAAGTATGGCACAACAAAAGAGCGGGATAAATATGGGTTCTGCTTTTGATGGTTAATGTCTGCTGAAGAGCCTCAAATGGCTGAAAAGTCATGCAGATGTGACCACTTTTCCTCTGAAAGGTAAGCTAACCAGTGCTAGCTATGATGATGATGACGCTTTGCTTCCAGACAGGCTCAATAACTTCTTTGCACGTTTTGAAGCATCAAACACGACAATCAGAGGGAGGGCTGGTCCATCTTCACCATCTGTGGGGCCAGCTATCACCATCAACGCAGCGGACACACGGATGACCCTAATCAGGGTCAACCCACGTAAAGCTGCAGTTCCGGACAACATCCCGGGACGTGTGCTCCGAGTCTGCGCGAGTGAGTTGGCGGATGTCCTGACTGACATATATAACATTTCCCTGAGTCAGGCCATCGTCCCTAGATGCTTCAAGACATCTATCATAGTACCGGTGGCAAAGAAAGCAGTTGTGTCCTGTCTGAATGACTGTCTTCCTGTCGCACTGACACCAATTGTGATGAATCACAGCCTGCCTCCCTGCATCACATGACCCGCTCCAGTTCACGTATCATTCAAATCGCTCCACAGAGGATGCTATAGTCACCACCCTGCACTCTGTCATTACCCACCTGGATCAGAAAGACACCTATGCCAGACTCCTGTACATTGATTTCAGTTCAACATTTAACACCATTATTCCCCAGAGACTGATGGAGAAATTACTTCTTCTCGGTCTGAACACCGCCACATGTCTCTGGATCCAGGATTTCCTGACCGAGAGACCCCAGTCTGTCCGGGTTGGAAACAACATCTCCAACTCCATCACGCTGAGCACTGTATCCCCTCAAGGCTGTGTACTCAGTCCACTGTTGTTTACACTTTTAACACATGACTGTGTGTCCAGACATGAGGGGAACCAGATTATTAAGTTTGCAGATGACACCACAGTGGTGGGACTTATTCAGAGGGATGGGACTTATTCAGAGGGATGAGACTCCAGCGGCCATAGTCAAATGTATTCCTGGGGCCAGAGCAGGTGACATCGAGTCAAGTTTGAAAATGCTGGCTAAAAGTAACTGTAAATACTCCACAATTGTTATCCACGCCGGCATTAATGACATCCGACTCCAGCAGTCGGAAGTCACAAAACTTAACGTGGAATCAGTGTGTGACTTTGCTAAAACAATGTCTGCCTCTGTAGTATTCTCTGGGCCCCTCCCCAATCTGACCAGTGATGACATGTTTAGCCGCTTGTCATCCTTCAACCGCTTGCTGTCTGTTTGGTGTCCTGCAAACAACGTGGGCTACATAGACAATTGGAGCTCATTTTGGGGGAAAACCTGGTCTTATTAGACGAGACAGCGTCCATCCCACTTTGGATGGTGCGTCTCATTTATCTAACAATCTGGCATCATTTTTATCCATATTTCCAAAACCTTGAAAACTCAGAGTTGGGACAAGGAAGCAGAGTCGCAGTCTTACACACCTCTCTGCAGCTCCTCTTCATCCGCCACCCCTCAACTTAGCCCCTGTCTTTCGCATCAGAGAATCATTGTCTGCTCCCTCCAAAGCAAATAAAAATATAATGTATAAGCATCCCAAAGTGATAAAACAAAAAGTTGGTAAAACTCAAATTAAACACGAAGCCTCTCAATCAAGGGTGTCAAACTTATTCCATGGAGGGCCAAGACCCTGCAGGTTTTGCCTCCACCCAGTGTCTTCAACAGGTGATTTCTCTGAATTTCGTCCTACTGATTGCTGATCAGTGAAAACACCTGCTGAAGAGACTGGGTGGAAGTCAAACCTGCAGGGTCTTGGCCCTCCATGGAATGAGTTTGACACCCCTGCTCTAAATTGAATGATTTGGCCTTGGTTCCTCCTCATAATTTAAAAATTAAATGTTGTTTGTTAAATATTAGGTCTCTAACTCACAAGTCTCTGCTAGTCCATGATCTGTTAATTGATCATCAGATTGATTTAATATCCCTTACAGAGACTTGGTTAGGACAAGAGGATTATGTTGGTTTAAATGAATCAACTTCCTCTGGTTATTTAAACTGTCAAAATCCCAGAAGTTCTGGTCATGGAGGAGGAGTAGCAACAATTTACCATTCCAAATTACTAGTTAATGTAAAGCAAAAAACAAGTTATAATTCCTTTGAGGACCTGGTCCTCAGTATTGGGCATTTTAGCAATTTTAGGTTAAACCCAATTTTATTTGCCATAATTTATCGTCCCCCATCAACCTACTCGGAGTTTTTATTCGAATTTGCCAAATTTTTAGCTGATTTAGTGCTGAAATCAGATAGAATAATTATAGTAGGCGACTTTAATATACATGTAGATGTAGATAGTGATTGCCTTAATATGGCATTTAATTCAATATTAGACACGATGGGGGTTTCTCAGAAAGTATGAAATTCTACCCATTATCTCCACCATACGATGGATCTTGTTCTGACATATGGCATAGAAATAGAAAATCTGGTAGTGTCTCCTTATAACCCTGTACTGTCAGACCATTGTCCGTTAACCTTTGATTTTACTATTTCTGACTATTTGGCTCCTAAGGAAAAATATTACTACAGTAGATACCGCTCAGATGATGTTACCAAATTTATGCAGATTGTTTCCTCTATGCCATGTGTCAACAAATTGGAAATAAGCTATAGACAGCTTGCTCTTTCTGTAATTGATAGTATGATAGATAGTATTACAGCTTCTCTGCATCAGACTCTAGACACGGTAGTGTCATGGCAGCCGCTGGGCCGTCATTAACTTCAGCTGCGCACACACCTGCCACTGGTAATCAGCAGGCTTTAAAAGCCAGTGTCTCTGACTGCTCTGCACGGAGTCGTCTGTCGCCTTCGCTACACGTCGCGTCAAGGACACGACCTCAAGTCAGAGTTGGAACCACGCCTTCACGCCAAGCCACGCCACGTAAGCTACAGCATCACTCACTTTGTCAAAGTGTTCTCCCCTGTGCACAGGTGGACCTCCCTGGCGGCAGACTCACCTCCCCTGATAACGGGACGTCATCTCCTCCTACTCGGATCTCCTCCTCATCTCCTCAGCACCAAACACCACACGCACCACGCTACACCAGGACACGGAGCCAGCAGGACTCTCGCAGCGGCACCTGCAAGTAAGCAGCACAAGCCTCAGCTTCCCGTTCTCACGAACTGTAATAACATCCTGTGCTTGTGTATTCCAGGGTTGCCAGGTCGCAGCAAGACCCGCTCAGCTCCAGTGGCCAGACTACTACTGTCATAGCCCGAGTGTCGGTTCCGTCCACACTCGGGTCTCATATCATATTTCCCTGGCTGTGACAGCAGTGGATTCCTTCTAGCTCCTCGGGCTCTTATTGTGAAGGCGCCCAGGGGAGCTCCCTGCTGTGAGAGTCAGCAGCTGCGCTCCTGTCAACGCAACAGCTGTGCTGCATCAGGGTCATTAGTTACCAGAGTTAAAAGCAGGTGCTCAATGTTCCCCGATGCGGCAGTCTCTGTTTCCCTCCGTTGTTCAATGTTAACCGACTTGGGAATCTCCTGTACCCGTCTGTTAATGGTCCCGTTTGTAAGGTACGTTCTGTATGACTTCACCTTTGTTATTTCCAAAACCATGACTACTCAGAGTTGGGACCAGGAAGCAGAGTCGCAGTCTTACACGCCTCTCTGCAGCTCCTCTTCATCCGCCACCCCTCAGCTTAGCCCCTGTCTTCCCCATCTGAGAATCGTTGTCTGCTCCCTCCAAAGTAAATAAAAATATAATGTATAAGCATCCCAAAGTGATAAAGCAAAATATTGGTAAAACTCAAATTAAACATAAAGCCTCTAAACTGAATGATTTGGCCTCTGTTCCTCCTCATAATTTAAAAATTAAATGTGGTTTATTAAATATTAGGTCTCTAACTCCCAAGTCTCTGTTAGTCCATGATCTGTTAATTGATCATCAGATTGATTTAATTTCCCTTACAGAGACTTGGTTAGGGCAAGAGGATTATGTTGGTTTAAATGAATCAACTCCCTCTGGTTATTTAAACTGTCAAAATCCCAGAAGTTCTGGTCGTGGAGGAGGAGTAGCAACAATTTACCATTCCAAATTACTAGTTAATGTAAAGCAAAAAACATGTTATAATTCCTTTGAGGGCCTGGTCCTCAGTGTTGGGCACTTTAGCAATTTCAGGTTAAACCCAATTTTATTTGCCATAGTTTATCGTCCCCCATCAACCTATTAAGAATTTTTATCCGAATTTGCTGATTTCTTAGCTGATTTAGTGCTGAAATCTGATATATGGCATAGAAATAGAAAATCTGGTAGTGTCTCCTCATAACCCTGTACTGTCAGACCATTGTCTGTTAACCTTTGATTTTACTATTTCTGACTATTTGGCTCCTAAAGAAAAATATTATCACAGTAGATGCCTCTCAGATGATGCTGTTTCCAAATTTATGCAGATTGTTTCCTCTATGCCATGTGTCAACACAACGGAAATAAGCTATAGACAGCTTGCTCCTTCTGTAATTGATAACATGGTGGATAGTGTTTCAGCTTCTCTGCATCAGGCTCTAGACTTGGTGGCCCCCTTAAAAAAGAAAAAGTCTAATCAGAGATTTTTAACTCCTTGGTTCAACACAGAAACTCGTAGCTTAAAACAGAAGACTCGTCAATTAGAAAGAAAATGGCGCTCTACTAATTTAGATGAAATCTATTTAGCTTGGAGAAATCATCTTTTAATTTATAAAAAATCTCTTAGAAAAGCTAGAACGAGTTATTACTCTGCATTAATAGAAGAGAACAAGGATAATCCCAGGTTTCTTTTCAGTACTGTAGCCAGGTTGACAAAGAGTCAGGACTCTGTCAATCCTAGCATCCCCTTAGAGCTTACTAGTCAGGACTTTATGAACTTTTTCAATAATAAAATTTCATCCATCAGAGATAAAATCAATCAGATTATTCCCACAGTTAACTTAAATACTGTAACTATTACAACTCCTTCTATTGATGTCTGTCTTGATGAGTTTACTCCAATCGACCTTTGTGAGTTAGACAAAATAGTTTCCTCATCCAAACGTTCAACTTGTCTTTTAGACCCTATTCCTACCAGGTTATTTAAAGAAGTCTTCCCACTTATTGGTAGCTTTATTCTTCATATAATCAATTCTTCATTAACTTTAGGCCATGTACCGCAGGCTTTTAAAACGGCTGTAATTAAACCCTTACTCAAAAAGCCAACGCTAGATCCAGGAGCTTTAGCTAACTATAGACCAATCTCTAATCTCCCTTTCATTTCAAAAATCTTAGAAAGAGTTGTTGCTACGCAATTATTTGACCACCTGCAGGGAAATGGTTTACTTGAAGAGTTTCAATCTGGGTTTAGAATCCATCATAGTACTGAAACAGTCTTAGCGAAGGTCACTAACGACCTCCTCATTGCATCTGATAATGGACTAGTTTCTGTACTTGTCCTTTTAGATCTTAGTGCAGCTTTTGATACTATTGATCATAATATTCTACTTGATAGATTAGAACACTATGTTGGACTTAATGGAACTTCGTTGCAGTGGTTTAGATCTTATTTATCTGATAGGTTCCAGTTTGTTCATGTAAATGATGAGTTTTCTTTTAGCTCAAAGCTTAGTCATTGAGTTCCACAGGGATCTGTGCTAGGCCCTACTCTTTTTAGTTTATATATGCTTCTGTTAGGCAACATTATTAGAAAGCACTGTATACATTTTCATTGTTATGCAGATGACACACAATTATACCTGTCAATGAAGCCAGATGATACTAATCAATTAGCCAAGTTAGAAGCCTGTCTTAAGGAAATTAAAGCTTGGATGACTTGTAATTTCCTGCTATTAAATTCAGATAAGACTGAAGTCATTCTTGTTGGTCCAAAAAACCTTAGAAATTCCTTTCCAAATCAAACTTTCAGTTTGGATGCAGTTACTCTTTCTCTTAATAGCTCTGTGAGGAACCTTGGAGTTATTTTTGATCAGGATTTGTCCTTCAATTCACATATTAAATTTGTTTCTAAGACTGCCTTCTATCATTTGCGTAATATTGCCAAGATTAGGAGCATCTTGTCTCAGAGTGATGCTGAGAAGCTGATCCACGCTTTTGTTAGCTCGAGATTAGATTATTGTAATTCTTTATTATCAGGCTGTCCTAAAACATCTTTAAAAAGTCTTCAGCTGATCCAAAATGCTGCAGCAAGAGTTTTAACAGGTACTAGAAAGAGAGATCATATCTCTCCGGTTCTGGCCTCCCTTCATTGGCTTCCCATAGAGTTTAGAATTAAGTTTAAAATCCTTCTTCTTACTTACAAAGCTCTAAACAATCAGGCTCCTTTTTATTTAAAAGATCTGATACTACCGTATCATCCTAACAGAGCACTACGCTCCCAAAATGCAGGATTACTTGTAATACCTAGAATCTCCAAAAGTACAATGGGAGGCAGAGCCTTCAGTTATCAAGCTCCTCTCCTGTGGAATCAGCTGCCAATCTGGATTCGGGAGTCAGACTCGATCTCTGTTTTTAAGAATACGGCTAAAACCTACCTTTTTGATCTAGCCTACAATTAGGGAGGGATCATGTGTTTCTGAACCCCCCCTTAGTTATGCTGCTAATAGGTTTAGTCAGCCGGGGGACCTCCAGTAATGCAATGGGCCTCACTCCTTTCCTCACTCTCTATGAAATATTTTTTTTTTTTGCTGGTCATTAACATTTGTTTGTTCTCTCCCATAGATTGAGTCCCCATCGTGCTGTTTGCTCTCTACATGTCTGTTCTTTTCTTCTTCTCTATCCCCTCACCCCCCAGCCAGTCGCAGCAGATGACTGCCCCTCCCTGAGCCTGGTTCTGCTGGAGGTTTCTTCCTGTTAAAAGGGAGTTTTTCCTCTCCACCGTTGCCAAGTGCTTGCTCACAGGGGATCGCCTGATTGCTGGGGTCTTTCTGCAACTGTGGGGGTCCCCTCTACAGTTGTTAGTGCTATGAGATGACTGTTGTTGTGAAATGGCGCTATATAAATAAAGTTGAATTGAATTGAATTGAATTATTCGTCTGGCGCATCGGGTGCTCCCCGGCTCAGACATACTCATCCCTTTGTGTGTACATCCTATGCCTGCCTAACCTGCACTATTAATAAACATCACTGCAAAACTCACTGGTGACTGTGGCATCTCCTGGTGGTCCGAGAGGGCCACCCTGACAGTAGACTGCCGCCAAACGCCCGGAGAGGAGGCGTTATATTGAGACGCCATTCACCGTGCAGGTTTGCAGTATTGGACTGTTTGTTCCTACCTGTCTGAGTGTCTGCAGCTGGGAGTATGATGTCATCCAGGGGCCGTTGTCGGCGCCTGGGCAGGCAGCTAGCTTAGGCTCTGGAGAATGTGGACAGCACCATCTTTACCGCTACGCTGTTGGACGCTCCCAGCGACATTCATAGACATTTGGACTATGCTGAGGAGTTTCTGCTCAATCTCCCCCTCGAGTATGACGATCACCCGGAGGTGACAGCGAGGTGGGAGGAACTCACTGCACAGCGCGAGATACTCTGTGGGCTGGAGGGAAATCCCGGCAGGAAGCCGAAGAGGGGGAGACGTTGCCCCTCGCTTCTGGATCCCGCTCCTGCCTCCGTTCCGGCCCGGGAGTTCGCACCATCCGGAGGTCTTTTCCCACCAGACATGTCGTCACTCGGGATTCCCCCAGAGAAGCTGCAGCTGACAGCAGTGAAGATTTGGGACCGGGTGACTGCTGCTCGCTCTGCTGTGCATCCAGCAGCAATTATGAAGCATGTGGAGGCGGAGGTTAGACTGGTGGAGAGGAGTCCAGAGTTGTGTGAGTTTCCGGAGTTTGCCGACCTGCTCGCCTCTGTTTCTGCTCAGGAACGGCGATTTCCGAATCTCACCTTCACCTCACCCCCTACGAGGAACCGTCATCACACCGGCTCCAAATCTCGGCTAGAACCCTGTCTGGATCCAGTTCCGGGTCGCCGCAAGGGCTCAACCCCCCACACAGCTGCCACTTCTGCGCTTCATCAGAGGGGAATCCCCGCAGCCTCATCTTTCCCCAGGCCTTCGCCTGCTGTCCCGTCAGCGCTCCATGCCCGGCTACCCTCGGCTGTCGCCCCCTCCTCCTCGTCGCCTATCCCGGCTGCTGTGTGTCTCGGGGGCTCCGTTTCGGTGAGTCCCATCCTGGAACCATCTCGAGTGGCCTCACCTCATCTTCCCAGAAGGCCCTCTGTCGCCATCCAGCGGGGAAAGGGAGGAACAACGTCCCCCACAGCAGGAACCATCTCAACCTCAGGAGAAAGGCAAGTGCATGATAATTTCTCTCATCTCGATATTGTTTTGCCTTGTCTGACTCCTGGGGGTGGAGTTCGGGGTATGCAGCCCCCCAAGCTCCCTCCACCTGCTGTGATAAGATAAGATAAGATAAGATAAGCCTTTATTAGTCCCACAATGGGGAAATTCCAGGATTGCAACAGCACAGGGATAGCAACACTCAGAGCAACAATCAGAAGGCAAGAAAAAACAACATCTAGTAAACATATGTATGTCCATATTACTATAAATGTATATATATAGACACACAGTGCAGAGCATTATGGTTGGTTGGTGAATGTGCAGCAGAAAGTTTAAGCTCTCTCCGCGGATGCGGCGGGCCAGCTGGAAGTCTTTGGACATGATGGTGACCCCCTTAGCGAAGAAGAGACCACCAGGTGGGCCTCGCTGGTCTCCTGCAGAGCCATGACGGCGAAGCTCAGGAAACGCAGGACGGTCTTGAAGTCCTGAGCGATCTCCCTCACCAGGCGCTGGACGGGCAGCTTACGGATGAGCAGCTCCGTGGATTTCTGGTAGCAACGGATCTCTCTCAGAGCCACGGGCCTGTGACGGCGAGGCCTCTTCACTCTGCCGGTGGCCGGAGCGCCTCTCCGAGCAGCCCTGGTGGCTAGCTGTCTCCTGGGGAGCTTCTTCCTCCAGTAGATTTTACGGGCGGTCTGCTTGGTTCTTGCCATCGCTCTTTATTATTCTGTCTTGTATTTCTTGCACGCCACCTAAACTCCAGCCCGGCACCCGCGTCGTTTTCGCTACAGCTCCCGGTATGTCGAGTTTCCCATTAGCACCGGGCGGCGGCCAAGTGCTAGCTAGCACTAGCTCCTCCCCGCTGTAACGTCTCCCGCTGCAAACCGTGGCTCCGTCCGCCGACCCGGGAGACCCCCGGGGCGATCCGTGCATCCGTGATATACTGTATATACAGAGTGAAAGGTGTAGAAAGAAGAAGGAAGATAAAAAAAAGGCTGTTGCAACAGGCAGCCGACTCGTGTGGCGCCGCCGGTCCGGCGGAACCGGAACCGGAAGAAAGAATGGACCAAAACCCGTCTGTTAATGGTCCCGTTTGTAAGGTACATTGACTTCACCTTTGTTATTATTCGTCTGGCGCATCGCGTGCTCCCCGGCTCAGACATACTCATCCCTTTGTGTGTACATCCTATGCCTGCCTAACCTGCACTGTAAATAAACATCACTGCAAACTCACTGGTGACTGAGGCGTCTTGTGATGGTCCGTGAGGGCCATCATGACAACTACGCACTCACTCACTCATTCACACACTCAACACTCTTCACTGAGTTAATAAATAATTGTCAAATTAATCTACTCATGTCAGCGTCTGTCTCCTGGGTCCAACAATCATGTCAGTACGACTCCATCAAGACGACCCAGCGGACAGCGTGCTGGCGCGCCGCATTAACACCCTTAGCGCTCGAGTAGACTTAATTGCTCACCAGCAGACAGTTATTCTAAACCAACTAACTCAGGTTAGCAGCCGGCTGGATCACCTGGAAGGACGCCAGGCGTTCCCCCCGGCCGCTGGGGCTTCATCAGCCCCTGTAGTCTCACTTGCTAGCCTAACACACCAGCCATCTTTACCTCGCCTCACTCCCGTGCCTACCCCTGCCCGGTTTAGCGGAAAACTTGGAGAAGCACAGGGCTTTTTGCTTCAATGCGAAACAGTGTTTCACTGCGTCCCGGGAGATTTTCCCGTGGACCACAGCAAGATTGGGTATATCTCTAACCTGCTCAAAGGAAGGGCATTAGCTTGGGCCTACACTGTTATGGCTAAACCCAACTATCCCCTCTTAACTTACCAGCAGTTCGTAGCAGAATTTTTAGAGGTGTTTGACCATATTGACCGGGGCGTGGTGCTAACTGACCGGTTGCTTAGCCTTCGGCAGGGCAGTAGATCTGCCACTGATTACGCTGTAGATTTCCGGGTGCTAGCCGCAGAGGTCGGGTGGGGGGAGCCAGCCCTTTGCAGTATCTTCCTCCGCAGCCTTAGTTCGGAACTCAGGGATGAACTAGCGGTACGGGACAAGCCAGACAAGTTAGGAGACTGACATAACGTTCGGCTCAGGAGACGCACACACACAGGCTCAGAGTAGTTCAAACTGTTTATTAACAACAGGGATGTTTGGGTGCGTGTCTGCGGAATGTTAATGTGTTGGTGGTGGCGTCTGCTTCGGACCCAGAGGCAGGAGACCGTTCAGCCGGCAACCCTGTGGGAGAAATTGGACACAGGGTGATGAGCACACACCAACACAGGAGGAGAATAGGCGAGGGAGAGAAGCTTACTTGTTTGGGCAGATGACTGGCGCTTCAAGGATGGAAGCCCGGGAGACAGCCACCTGCAGGGCTCGGTGCAGCAGCGAGGAGAGACGAGGGACGGGGTTGTCCGCCGCCGAGGAATCCACCTGTGCACAGGGGAGCAGACTGGAGAGATGAGGTAAGTGAACTTCTTACCGGTAAAGAGGATGCTGAAGAGAGTGTGGTAGAAGTCCATGCAAGGAAAATGAAGTCTACGGCTTCAGGCCGACGCTCAGGGCGAGGCGGCTTTTATCCTTCGCCGCTGACGAGTAGCAGGTGCGTGAGCAGGTGGCGCCGCTGATGAATGGCGCGGCGTGACAGTACTCCCCCCTCTAGCAGCGCCTCCTGGCGATGGCTTATCCGGGTGCGCTCGGTGGAAGTCCGCGATGAGCGATGGGTCCAACACAAACGACGGGGGCACCCACTGTCGATGCTCGGGCCCATAGCCCTCCCAGTCCACCAAGTATTGCAACCCACGACCCCGGCGCCGGGAGTCCAGGATGGAGGAGGCGGACCAGGCCGGATGGCCACCAATCATCCGGGGCGCGGGTTGTGCTGCAGGAGGAGGGCAAAGGGGGTCAGTAACCGCCAGTTTCACCTTCGACACGTGGAAAGTAGGATGAATGCGGAGGGAGGGGGGAATAGCCACGCGCACAGCCACCGGGTTGATGATCCGGGTGATGGGGTAGGGACCCATGAAGCGCTGTGCCAGCTTTCTCCTCTCGCCTTTTAGAGTGACGTCCTGGGTGGAAATGTAAACAAGCTGCCCAACTCTGTACGCCGGGGCAGGTCTCCTACGCCGGTCCGCCACAGTCCTGTTGCGCTCCGCTGTGCGTAATAGCGCATGGCGCGCGGCAGCCCAGGTGGAGCGGAACTGCCTGAGATGGGCCCTAACTGACGGGACAGTTACCTCACTCTCCTGCTCCGGAAACAGCGGGGGGTCGTAACCCAGGGACGCTTTGAAGGGGGACATCCCTGTAGCAGAAGAGCGAGCGGTGTTGTGGGCATATTCAACCCAGGCAAGATGGTTGCTCCAGGACGCGGGTTTGGATCTGGACACACAGCGGAGCGCAGCCTCCAGCTCCTGGTTGGTCCTCTCACACTGCCCGTTGGATTGGGGGTGATGGCCGGAGGAGAGGCTCACCTTGGCTCCGATGGCGTTGCAGAATGACCTCCAAACCTCAGATGAAAACTGGGGGCCCCGGTCCGAGACCACGTCCACCGGAATCCCATGCAGCCTGACCACGTGTTGGACGAGGAGGTCCGCCGTCTCCAGGGCAGTAGGGAGGCCTCGCAGGGGGATGAAGTGCACGGCCTTGGAGAAGCGGTCCACGATGGTCAGGATGGTGTCATAGGAGTTGGAGATGGGGAGTCCGGTGACGAAATCCAGAGCGATGTGCGACCAGGGCCTGCCAGGGACGGGCAGGGGCTGGAGCAGACCCGCTGGAGGGGCATTTCCCGATTTGCAGGTGGCACAGATTGGGCAAGCCCGGGCGTAGCGGGCTGCATCCCTCCGCAGGCCTGGCCACCAAAAGGACCGTTGGAGGAGATCTATCATCCGGGAGGTGCCAGGGTGACAGGTGAGCTTGGAGGTGTGGAGCCAGTGGATGACCTCTCCTCGGACCGCGGATGGCACGAACAGCCTCCCCTCCGGTCCGCCGCCAGGGTCAGGTTCCACCTGCTGTGCCTTCCGGATCTTGCTCTCAATGTCCCACGAGATGGCTCCCACGACGCACGACCTGGGCAGGATGGAGTGGGGCGCCTCCTCCGACTCCACGGGGGCGAACTGCCTGGAGAGGGCGTCAGGCAGGACGTTCTTAGAGCCAGGCCTGAAGGTGATGGAAAATTGGAACCTGGCGAAGAACAGGGACCAGCGCGCCTGGCGGGCGTTCAGGCGCTTGGCAGATCGTAAGTATTCCAAGTTCTTGTGGTCCGTGAGGACCACAAACGGCAGGCTTGCCCCCTCCAACCAGTGGCGCCACTCCTGCAGGGCGAGCTTGATGGCCAAGAGCTCTCTGTCCCCCACATCGTAGTTTCTCTCCGCCGGGGACAAGCGCCGGGAGAAGAAGGCGCACGGTCGCTTGGCGCCATCGTCCGGTGACCGCTGGGACAGCACTGCTCCCACTCCCGTGTCCGAGGCGTCTACCTCTACAATGCACTGCAGCGCGGGGTCGACCTGGCGAAGGACCCGGGAGGAGGAGAATTCCGCCTTCAGCGCCTCAAAGGCGGCAGCGACCTCTTCGGTCCACCGGAACGGGACCTTCGGGGACGTGAGGCGGGTCAGTGGTCCCACGATGGCACTGAAGTTGGGGACAAAGCGGCGGTAGAAATTGGCGAAGCCAACAAATTGCTGCACCTGTTTCCGGGATGCAGGTGTGGGCCATTCCACCACCGCCTTTACCTTCTCTGGGTCGGGGAGCACCCTATCGTGGGCGATGATGAACCCCAGGAAGGACGTGCTCCTGGCGTAAAATTCACACTTTTCTGCCTTAACGTACAGACGGTTCTCCAGCAGCCTTTGGAGGACCCGCCTCACGTGGACCTGGTGCTCATCCCTGGACTTGGAGAAGATGAGAATATCGTCCAGGTAGACGAACACAAAAAGGCCAATGAAGTCCCGGAGGACGTCATTTATGAGGCGCTGGAAGACTGCAGGAGCGTTGGTCAACCCGAACGGCATCACCAGATATTCAAAGTGGCCGTTCGGGGTACGGAAGGCCGTTTTCCACTCATCTCCCTCCCGGATCCGGACGAGGTGGTAAGCGCTGCGTAGGTCCAGCTTGGTGAACCAGGTCGCCCCCTGGAGGGAGTGGAAAGCAGTGTCCATGAGAGGCAGGGTGTAACGGTCCTTCTCCGTGATATTATTGAGGGCCCGGTAGTCGATACAAGGGCGGAGGGACCCATCCTTTTTCCCCACGAAGAAGAACCCTGCCCCCACGGGTGACGATGATGGGCGGATAATCCCAGCACTTAAAGATTCCTTCAGGTAGGCGTTCATCGTCTCCTTCTCCGGCGCAGACAGGCTATAAAGGCGACCAGAAGGTAAGGGAGCCCCCTGGCGGAGGTTAATGGCGCAGTCATAGGGCCGATGAGGGGGAAGAGACATAGCTTTCGCTTTGCTGAACACCATACCCAGGTCGTGAAATTCTGGGGGCACCAGAGACAGGTCCGGGGGTGCAGCGTCCGTCGCAGGGGGAGGAGCGGACGGAGAGCAGGCAGCGGACTGAAGGCAGGTGCCCATACAGAACGTACTCCATGCCGAGATCCCAGCTGATTTCCAATCCAGGACCGGATTGTGAAGGCGGAGCCAGGGATACCCCAGGATGACGGGCGACACAGAGTTGGGAAGGACGTAAAAGGTCATTTCCTCCCGGTGGTTTCCCGAGATGATGACCGGTAGGGGAACAGTTTGATGTGTCACTCTCCCGAGGGTGGCACGGGAGAGGTGGATTAGGGAGATGGGAGTATTGAGTGCCTGGCAGCGGATGCCCAATCGGGTTGCCAGGCTTTGTGAAATGAAGCTGCCTTCTGCGCCCGAATCCACCAGTGCGTGGGTGAGGTGCCCAGTAGGGTTATGGCAGAAACGGATGGGCAGCTTCAATTGAGTCAGTGATCCTAACCGATTGACATCCGCGAGGCTTCCAACAGTGACTCGCGGACCCCACCGACTGGCTTTCCGTGGGCAACACTCCACGGTGTGTTGGTCGCCTCCGCAATACATGCAGAGGCCCAACTCACGGCGGCGTTGTTTCTCCACAGGGGAAAGTTTAGTCCAGGCCGTCACCATCGGCTCCGACTCCTCGGGGCGCGATGCTGGCGGCGCCGCCAGGGGGCGAGCTTGGAACAGGTGCGGCGAGGCTCCACGAGGGCGAGAAGAAGAAGACCTCCGCCCCGAGGAGCGCTCGCGCAGCCTGTTATCCAAACTTATCGCTAAGGACGTCAGCTCCGCTAGCGTCCCAGGGATATCCCGACCAGCCAGTTCATCCCTCAGATCACTATTGAGGCTGCGGAGGAACAGGCCACAGAGGGAGCGTTCCTCCCAGCCCAATTCCTCCGCCGCTACCCGGAAGTCGACCGCGTAGTCCGCTGCCGACCGGCTTCCCTGCTGGAGAGCGAGAAGCCGATCGACCTGGACCGTTTCGGTTTGTGAGTGGTCAAAGACCTCCAGAAAGCGCCTCACGAATTGGTCATAGGTGAGGGTGGCATAACTGGGCCTCGCCATTACGGCGTAGGTCCAAGTTAACGCACGCCCCTCCAGAAGATTCCCTATGTAACCAATTCGGCTGTGATCCGAGGGAAAATCTCCGGGCACACGGTGGAACACGGACTCACACTGCATAATAAACCCCCGCGCTCCGCCGAGCTTACCGCTAAAGCGGGCGGGGGTCGGAATCGGCGTGAGCCGAACCGGTGCCACTGGAGCCGGCTGGACGGCCGCTGGAACAGCAGGAGCCGCGCCACCCTGGTGAGTCGGGAGGAACGGCTGTTGGGGGTCCAAGCGGTTCAATCGGTTAGTCAGTTCTAATAATTGATGAAGAACCACCTGTTGCTGATAAACAATCTGATCCACCCGAGCCTCGAGGATGGTAAACCGGTGTGCGAGCCCGCCGTCTGCCGAGCCGCTCTGCTGAAGCCGTACTGACATAACGTTCGGCTCAGGAGACGCACACACACAGGCTCAGAGTAGTTCAAACTGTTTATTAACAACAGGGATGTTTGGGTGCGTGTCTGCGGAATGTTAATGTGTTGGTGGTGGCGTCTGCTTCGGACCCAGAGGCAGGAGACCGTTCAGCCGGCAACCCTGTGGGAGAAATTGGACACAGGGTGATGAGCACACACCAACACAGGAGGAGAATAGGCGAGGGAGAGAAGCTTACTTGTTTGGGCAGATGACTGGCGCTTCAAGGATGGAAGCCCGGGAGACAGCCACCTGCAGGGCTCGGTGCAGCAGCGAGGAGAGACGAGGGACGGGGTTGTCCGCCGCCGAGGAATCCACCTGTGCACAGGGGAGCAGACTGGAGAGATGAGGTAAGTGAACTTCTTACCGGTAAAGAGGATGCTGAAGAGAGTGTGGTAGAAGTCCATGCAAGGAAAATGAAGTCTACGGCTTCAGGCCGACGCTCAGGGCGAGGCGGCTTTTATCCTTCGCCGCTGACGAGTAGCAGGTGCGTGAGCAGGTGGCGCCGCTGATGAATGGCGCGGCGTGACAGAGACCTAATTTTCCTTACTATTAGTTTGGAC
This sequence comes from Pholidichthys leucotaenia, assembly GCA_020510985.1. Taxonomy (NCBI): domain Eukaryota; kingdom Metazoa; phylum Chordata; class Actinopteri; order Cichliformes; family Pholidichthyidae; genus Pholidichthys; species Pholidichthys leucotaenia. The sequence continues at coordinate 315,567,696 of CM035847.1, read as the reverse complement.
AGTAGGCTGAAGGAGCGAGCGGCCGAACGGAGGGCCGCTAGCCGTTTGATTAAACCACGCCCCCGTTCTGCTAGGCCGCCTCTCCTGGCTCTGCCCCCGTCAGAGGAACTTCCGGAGCAAGAGGATATGGTTATCGGGCAATCGGGGGTTTCGGCGGCTGAGAGACAGCGCCAGAGGGATCTGGGCCTGTGTTTTTATTGTGGCAATGGGTCTCATGGGGTAGCTGAATGTCCCAATCGGTTAAAAGGGGAGGTCCGTGGATCACAGTAGGGGGATTCACAGACGTTAAGCAGAAAAAGCCCCTCACTAGCTGCCGTGTACCCATTAGGCTAATTTATAAACGCAGGTAACACACAACACACGCCCTTATTGATTCTGGAGGTGAGCAAAATTTCATCTCCGGAGACCTGGCAACCCAGCTGGGCCTCAGCTGTCAACCCCTTCGCCCACCTGCCAATCTCGTCACACTGTCAAAGGCGTCACTGACCTCTGTTACCCACCAGACGGCCCCCGTGTCGGTGATAGTCTCTGGAAACCATCGGGAGGAGATCTGCTTCTTGGTGTTGCCCATCTCCTCTTCACCTGTGATCCTGGGGTACCCGTGGCTACGGCTCCACAATCCCTCATTCGATTGGCAAGCCGGAAGTATCACTGTGTGGAGCTCCTTTTGTCTCAGTGCCTGCCTCCAGTCTGCAGCGTGTGCTCCCTCAGTATCTGTGGCCCCGCCTTCGACGTGGCCCCCGGACCTGTCCATGGTACCAGAAGTTTACCACGATCTGGGAGCGGTTTTCCGCAAGTCGCGGGTGCTGTCCCTTCCCCCCCACCGTCCCTACGATTGTGCGATCAACCTAAGGGCAGGGGCCCCTCTCCCGGCAAGTCGTCTGTACAGCCTGTCTGCCCCGGAGTGCGAGGCCATGGACACTTATATTAAGGAGTCCCTCAGCTCTGGGATTATTCAGCCGTCTTCCTCAGCGGTGGGGGCAGGTTTCTTCTTTGTTGGAAAGAAGGATGGCTCGCTGCGTCCCTGTATCGACTTCCGGGGGCTTAATGAGATCACCATCAAGGACAAGTACACGCTGCCACTGATGAACTCGGCTTTTGACTCCCTCCAGGGGGCATCTTGGATCACGAAGCTGGACCTGCGTAACGCGTACCACCTGGTGTGCATCAAGGAGGGCGATGAGTGGAAGACGGCGTTCCGGACCCCAAGCGGCCATTTTGAATACCTGGTGATGCCGTTTGGGTTAACCAATGCTCCGGCCGTCTTCCAGCGTCTAATTAACGACGTCCTCTGGGATTTCCTTAACTCCTTCTTGTTTGTCTACCTGGATGACATCCTCATCTTCTCACGCATGTTGGAGGAACACCAGGTGCATGTGCGACGGGTCCTGCAGCACCTCCTGGAGAACCAGCTTTTTGTCAAAGCCGAGAAGTGTGAGTTTCACACCGACAAAACCTCCTTTTTGTTCTTCATTATTGCTCGCAATCAGGTGCTTCCCGACCCGGCCAAGGTCAAGGCGGTGGTGGATTGGCCCACGCCCATGTCCAGGAAACAGTTGCAGGGTTTCTTGGGTTTTGCCAATTTCTATCGCCGGTTTGTGCCAAACTTTGGGATCATCACCGGGCCCCTGACCGACCTCACGTCTCCCAAGACCCCCTTTTGTTGGAGCGAGGAGCTGCCACGGCGTTCGGGAGGTTGAAGGAGGAGTTTTCTTCGGCCCGTGACCTGACCCAGGTGGATCTGGCTTTGCAGTGCCTAGTGGAGGTGGACGCCTCGGATTCTGGAGTTGGGGCAGTCCTCTCCCAACGCTCTCCGGTGGATGGTAGGATCCGGCTGTGTGCTTTCTTCTCCCACCGCCTGACGCCCGCGGAGAAGAACTACTGCATCGGTGATAGGGAGCTGCTGGCCGTGAAGCTCGCCCTGGAGGAATGGAGGCACTGGCTGGAGGGGGCTGCCCAGCCGTTCGTCGTCTGGACGGATCATAAAAACCTTGAGTATCTCCGCACTGCCAAATGGTTGAACGCTCGCCAGGCCCGCTGGTCTCTTTTTTCGGATGGTTTAATTTTACGATCACCTACTGGCCGGGGAGCAAGAACGGCACGTCTGATGCCCTCTCGAGACAGTTCGAGGCGAAGAACACTGGGGATCAGGAGGAAACTATCCTGCCGTCATCCTGTGTGGTGGGCGCCCTCTCATGGGAGATCCAGGACAAGGTCAGGAGAGCACAGGAGACTGAGCCCGATCCGGGTGGGGGCCCCCCAGACCGTTTGTTCATTCCCCCTTCTATCAGGAGCGAGGTCATCCAATGGGGTCACGCGTCTAAGTTGGCCAGGGTTGAGGAAGGACGTTATCAGCTATGTCCGGGTCTGCGCCCAGTGCACCACCGAGAAATCGTCATCTCCCCCCCCTCCCCGGCGGGTCTTCTTCATCCTCTACCGGTTCCTTCCCACCCCTGGTCCCATGTGGCTTTGGACTTCGTGACCGACCCGCCCTCCTCTGGTCACTTCACTTCAGTCCTGACGATAGTGGACTGCTTCTCCAAGGCGGCACATTTTGTGCCTCTCTGGGGGTTGCCTTCAGCGCGGGAAACGGGCGGATCTTCTAGTGCAGTATGTGGTCCGTCTTCATGGTATCCCGGCTGATATCGTATCAGATCGAGGTCCACAATTTGTGTCCCAGGTTTGGAAGGCGTTCTGCACGGTGTTGGGGGCCACGGCAAGCGTCTCATCTGGGTACCACCCGCAGAGCAATGGCCAGTGCGAACGGGCCAATCAGGAGCTGGAGGCTGCGCTCCACTGTGTCATCTCTTCCTGCTCCTCTTCCTGGAGTACGTTCCTGCCCTGGATCGAGTACGCACACAACACCACGGTGGCCTCAGCTACTGGGATGTCCCCGTTTAAGGCATCTCTGGGGTATGATCCACCACTGTTCTCGGAGGAGGAGAAGGAAGTGGCTGTCCCTTCGGTGCAGGCTCACGCTAAGCGTTGTCGGCGGATCTGGACCATCATCCGCAGAGCCCTCCTCAGGACCACGGAAAGCAATATCCAGGTGGCCAACCGTCACAGGAGGCCCGCCCCGGACTATAAGGTGGGTCAGAAGGTTTGGTTGTCCACCAAAAATATCAATGTGCCGGCCGAGAAGCGCAAGTTGACAAAGCACTTCATCGGTCCTTATGTGATTTCACGCATTATCAACCCTGTGTCTGTGCGCCTAGCTCTTCCCCCTTCTATGCGCATCTGCCCTACCTTTCACATCTCCCAGGTCAAGCCCTACATCTCCGATCCTCTGTGCCCGCCCCCTGCGGCTCCCTCCCCTCCGAGGATGATCGACGGCCACTCGGCTTGGGTGATAGCTGCCATCTTGGATGTCCGCCAGCGGGGCCGGGGTCTTCAGTATTTGGTGGACTGGGAGGGTTTTGGCCCTAAGCATCGCTCCTGGATTTGCCCAGCGTTGATCCTTGACAAGCAGCTGATCCGCGATTTCCATCGGGCGCATCCAGGTAGGATAGGGCAGGTGCCTGGAGGCACCTCTAGAGGGGGGACTACTGTCATGGCGGCCGCTGGGCCATCATTAACTTCAGCTGCGTACACACCTGACACCGGTAATCACCAGGATTTAAAAGCCAGTGTCTCTGACTGCTCTGCACGGAGTCGTCTGTCGCCTTCGCTATGCATCGGGTCAAGGACACGACCTCAAGCCAGAGTTGGAACCACGTCTTCACGCCAAGCCACGCCATGTAAGCTACAGCATCACTCACCTTGTCAAAGTGTTCTCCCCTGTGCAAAGGTGGACCTCCCTGGCGGCGGACTCACCTCCCCTGATAACGGGACGTCATCTCCTCCTCCTCAGATCTCCTCCTCATCTCCTCAGCACCAAACACCAATCGCACTACACTACACCAGGACACGGAGCCAGCAGGACTCTAGCAGCGGCACCTGCAAGTAAGCAGCACAAGCCTCAGCTTCCCATTCTCACGAACTGTAATAACATCCTGTGCTTGTGTGTTCCAGGGTTGCCAGGTCGCAGCAAGACCCGCTCAGCTCCAGTGGCCACACTACTACGCACTCACTCACTCTTTCACACACTCAACACTCTTCACTGAGTTAATAAATAATTGTCAAATTAATCTACTCGTGTCAGCGTCTGTCTCCTGGGTCCAACAATCATGTCAGGTAGCCCGTTTAAAAAAGAAAAAGTCTAATCAGAAATTTCTAACTCTTTGGTTCAACACAGAAACTTGTAGCTTAAAACAGAAGACTTGTCAATTAGAAAGAAAATGGCACTCCACTAATTTAGATGAAATCTATTTAGCTTGGAGAAATCATCTTTTAATTTATAAAAAATCTCATAGAAAAGCTAAAACGAGTTATTATTCTGCATTAATAGAGGAGAACAAGAATAATCCCAGGTTTCTTTTCAGCACTGTAGCCAGGTTGACAAAGAGTCAGGACTCTGTCAATCCTAGCATTTCCTTAGAGCTTACTAGTTAGGACTTTATGAAATTTTTCAAGAATAAAATTTTATCTATCAGAGATAAAATCAGTCAGATTCTTCCCACCATTAACTTAAATACAGTAACTACTACAACTCCTTCAACTGACATCTGTTTGGATCAGTTTACTTCAATTTAAATTTTAGAGTTAGACAAAATAGTTTCCTCATCCAAGCCTTCAACTTGTCTTTTAGACCCTATTCCTACCAGGTTATTTAAAGAAGTCTTCCCATTTATTGGTAGCTTTATTCTTCAAATAATCAATTCTTCATTAACTTTAGGCCTTGTACCGCAGGCTTTTTAAACGGCTGTAATTAAACCCTTACTCAAAAAGCCAATGCTGGATCCAGAAGCTTTAGCTAACTATAGACCAATCTCTAATCTCCCTTTCATTTCAAAAATCTTAGAAAGAGTTGTTGCTACGCAATTATTAGACCAATTGCAGGGGAAATGGTTTATTTAAAGAGTTTCAGTTTGGGTTTAGAATCCATCATAGTACTAAAACAGCCTTAGTGAAGGTCCCTTATGACCTCCTAGTCACATCTGATAATGGACTTGTTTCTGTACTTGTCCTTTTAGACCTTAGTGCAACTTTTGATACTACTGATCATAATATTCTACTTGATAGATTAGAACACTATGTTGGACTTAATGGAACTTCGTTGCAGTGGTTTAGATCTTATTTATCTGATAGGTTCCAGTTTGTTCATGTCAATAATGAGTTTTCTTTCAACTCAAAGCTCAGTCATGGAGTTCCACAGGGATCTGTGCTACTCTTTTTAGTTTATATATGCTTCCGTTAGGCAACATTATTAGGAAGCACTGTATACATTTTCATTGTTATGCAGATGACACACAATTATACCTGTCAATGAAGCCAGATGATAGTAATCAATTAGCCAAGTAAGAAGCCTGTCGTAAGGAAATCAAAGCTTGGATGACTTGTAATTTCCTGCTATTAAATTCAGATAAGACTGAAGTCATTCTTGTTGGTCCAAAAAACCTTAGAAATACCTTTCCAAATCAAACTTTCAGTTTGAATGCAATTACTCTTACTCTTAATAGCTCTGTGAGGAACCTTGGAGTTATTTTTGATCAAGATCTGTTTTTCAGTTCACATATTAAATTCATTTCTAAGACTGCCTTCTATCATTTGCGCAATATTGCCAAGATTAGGAGCATCTTGTCTCAGAGTGATGCTGAGAAACTGATCCACGCTATTGTTAGCTCTAGATTAGATTATTTTAACTCTTTATTATCAGGTTGTCCTAAAACATCTCTAAAAAGCTGCAAGAGTTTTAACAGGTACTAGAAAGAGAGATCATATCTCTCCGGTTCTGGCCTCCCTTCATTGGCTTCCCATAGAGTTTAGAATTAAGTTTAAAATCCTTCTTCTCACTTTTAAAGCTCTAAACAATCAGGCCCCTTTTTATTTAAAAGATCTGATATTACCCTATTATCCTAACAGAGCACTACGCTCTCCAAATGCTGGATTACTTTTAATACCCAAAATCTCCAAAAGTACAATGGGGGGCAGAGCCTTCAGTTATCAAGCTTCTCTGTTGTGGAACCAGCTGCCAATCTGGATTCGGGAGTCAGACTCAATCTCTGTTTTTAAGAATAGGGTTAAAACCTTCCTTTTTGATATAGCCTACAATTAGGGAGGGATCATGTGTTTCTGAACCCTCCCTTAGTTATACTGCTACTAGGTTTAGACAGCCGGGGGACCTCCAATAATTGCACTGGGCTTCACTCCTTTCTTCCCTCTCAATTAAATATATATATATATATATATATATTTTTTTTTTTTTGCTGGTCATTAACATCTGTTTGTTCTCTCCCATAGATTGATTCCCCATCGTGCTGTTTGCTCTCTACATGTCTGTTTTTTTCATCTTCTCTATCCCCTCACCCCCCAGCCAGTCACAGCAGATGACTGCCCTTTCCTGAGCCTTGTTCTGCAGGAGGTTTCTTCCTGATTATTGGTGGCAGGTGTATGCACAGCTGGAGCTAACGACGGCCCAGCGGCCGTCATTGAATTGAAATGAATTGAATTGAATTGAATTGAATGAGGAATCAATGTACAGAGAAGAAATTAGAGACCTGGAGGGCTGGTGCAGGGGGAACAATTTGGTGCTCAACGTGGACAAAATGAAGGAGATGATTATCGACTTCCGGTGGTCACGGCCTGAGCACGTCCCTCTCTGCATCAGCGGCCATTCGGTGGAGAGAGTGGAGAACTCAAACAGGCCTCTCTCCCCATCTGCATCCTCAGGACCTTCTACAGAGGTGTGGTGGAGAGTGTTCTGACGTACTGCATTGAAACATGGTACTCCAGTTGCAGTATGTCAGACAAAAAAGCTCTGCACAGGATAGTTAAGGGACCTGAGAAGGTAATTGAAGTTTCCCTCCCCTCTGTTCAAGAACTTTTTCAAAGCCATTGTAGGAGCAGGGCACTGAACATTGTTAAGGACCATGCTCACCCTCTGCACAAACACTGAACTGCTGCCATCTGGCAAACGATTCCGGAGCATCAGAGGCAGAACCACCAGTTTGATCAACAGCTTCCTTTCACAAGCTGTTAGGATGCTGAACAGTTGATCCGGAATCCTTTACACATATTATAGGGCTGCACGGTGGCGCAGTGGTTAGCACTGCGGCAGCACAGTTTACCCTTGGCCGGGGGATTGTGGGGATCGTGGGATCGTGGGTTCGATCCCAGCCCCCGACCAACAGTGATCTGTGTGGAGTTTGCATGTTCTCCCCGTGTTGCGTGGGTTTACTCCGGGATTTCTCCGGTTTCCTCCCACATGCCAAAAACATGCATGTTAGGTTAATTGGCTGTTCTAAATTGTCCCTAGATATTTGTTTCCTATAGGCCCTTAGAATAGAGGGTTAGTATTAATGAAAGCGCTTTGAGTGGTCTTTGTGACTAGAAAAGCGCTATATAAGTGCAGGTTAGTTAGTTAGTAGTTACTGCACTTTATGGACATTATGTATATTATATGTATATTATAGCTTTAGTCAGTTTTTTTTTTTTTATTTAAGTTTTTGTAAAGGGTATACAGGTCATTACAGCATTGCATTGTTTACATTTTCATCACATGTTCCCTTATTTTTTACTATTTGACAACATTGGTAGGATAATTATTACAACACCCCCTTTTTTTTAAAGTGAAAGAAAAAGTGAAATTAAAGAGAATAAAATTTAAAAAAAAAACGAACAAACAAACAAACAGAACAGCAAAAAACAAACAAACACAAAATTAAGTAATTAAAAGTAAAAGAGCATCTGAGTAGTGTTGGAACAAAGAGCGGGACCATTATTGAAATGGTATTTGTCAAAGATTAGATCTAATGGAAGACACATATGCGATCCAGGGTTGCCAAAAGTTCATGAACCCATCCATGTCCTGTGTCAGTGCGAATGTCAACTTTTCCATCGAGTAAATGTCTTGAATCACGTTAATCCAATCTTCAGGTGTAGGACAGTCCTTTAGCATCCATTTTTTAGTTAGGGCTTTTTTACTTGCCAATATTAAAACATTGAATAAGTATTTATCTCCTCGTCTTTCCAGTGAGTCCGGTAGTAAACCCAAATACAAAGTTACAAAAGAAAAGGGAACTGTTATTTTGAATATTTTCCCCAATATTGTCTGTACATTGGTCCAATATTGGTGGATAACTGGGCATGACCAAAACACATGAAAATGATTTGCAGTCTTTTCACCACACAAGCGCCAACAGTTCAACCCCTTATGGGTAAATTTGTTTTGTGCAGGTGTTCTGAAAAATCTTACCAAATTTTTCCATCCAAATTCTCTCCACTGCAGGGATGAGGTACTTTTCCATTGCTGTTTATTTAGCTTTTCCCATATTTCCAATTGTAAAGTGAAATTCCCCTCTTTTTCCCATCTCTCTTTTATATATGATGTGTTGTCTCCTTTTAAGTCTTGAAGACCTTGGTATATTTTAGAAATGTATCTGATCCCTGGGATCCCTTTATATGCCATTAAGAAGACCTTCAGAACACCTGACTGGGCCCTTTCCAAATCCTCCTTTTTAAGTATATTGTTTATGTGGTGTCTAAGCTGAAAGAACCTGTAAAGATCTTGATTTATTAGACCTTGTTTTTTTCGATAGGGCTCTTTAGCTTGATTCTCTCTGACTATCTTAAACCAAATTTTTAGCGGGGTCTCTATCCACGGGTTAGTGTTATTCAAGAGTTTAGGTAAGGCATTGTTCCCTATTATCGCCTGTAGGGGGATGTCACTTGTTATTTGGCATTCGATCTCCTTCCATTGTGCAGTGTAGACTGGGTTACATATCTCTACTAAAGTTTTAATTTGTGCGGCTTTAAAATAGTCCCTGATATTTGGCAGCGTGAGCCCACCTTTGTCTTTGTTTAGCTGTAAGGTTCTATATCTGATTCTAGGTCTCTTGCCCTGCCATATGAATCTTGAGATCCTTCTGTCCAGCTCCTGCCATGTTTTTTTGGGAGGTTCTACCGGTATTGTTTGGAAAAGGTATAGAAGACGTGGAAGTATATTCATTTTGACTGCTTCAATTCTTTGTGCAGTACCTAAGAATGGTATCATATTCCATCTTGCTAGGTCAGATTTTATTTTTGTCACCAGTGGATCATAGTTTAGTGTTATAATTTTGTTGAGTTGTTTCGGGATATTGACCCCCAGATATTTCATAGATTCCAACTCCCAGTTAGTTTTGAGTTCACTTAGTGAATAATGATTTGGGTCATAGTTGAATGTTAAAACTTGGGTTTTATGCATGTTTAATTTGTACCCCGATAAATCTCCATAGTCTGAAAAACTGAGATTAGTTCTGGTAAAGAAGTGTCCGGCTGCCCTAGGTATATTAAAATGTCATCAGCAAAGAGTGCTATTTTATGTTCCTTCTGACCAAGTGTAATACCTTGAATTTCTTGATTTTGTCTTATCCATTGGCTCAGAGGTTCTATGAAGATTGCAAAGAGCAGTGGAGACAGGGGGCAGCCCTGACGGCATCCTCTTTCCAGCTCAAAAGATGATGATAAATTCAGAATCAGAATCAGAATAAGTTTATTGCCAAGCACATTTACAAGTAAATAACAGGTAAATATACGAGGAATTTGACTTGACACTGAAAACGTCATAAATGACATTCTCAATGACGCGGCGAGCCGTGGAGGCGCCTGTCAGCAGGAGGGGAACAGTAGGCAGAAGGGGAGGGGGTGGGCACAGTAGGAGAGAGAAAAAAGCATTGTTTATCAGAATAAAGTTCATATATGACCGATATTATGATTACAAGAAAAAAACTCTCAATGCACAATTAGCAAACAATAGAATCCACACAATGACACAAAGAGAGCAGTGAATGAATATCTTCATCAGTCAGTATAAGTGGATCAGTATGTGTGAGTTGGGTGCATTGTGTAGTGTAGATGTGACAGTTGCTAGTGAGCAGCAGAGGGCGCCTCCTGGCATTGGATAGATGTTATAATCATGTGACTTATAAACAAGTCCAGAGTCTATCTCTCTTGCATGCAGAAGGCACATGGGCACTGTCCTTGAGGGTCCAAATCCGCTGATACGACAACAACTGATTGTTGATTGTTTGGGTTAAGAGCCGGTCCTTCCGCTCATCTTAATCAGGAGGAATGTAAACACGGGGCACCAAACAAGGTCAAATCAAATCAGCACAGTGCACTCAGAGAATAGAATTTGTCCTCACACGTGCAAATTCTGTGCTTTCATATATGCAGGCTTAAATTGTTTTTCCATGGAAAGCACAGGGCTCCAGATGTATTCCTCCACTGAATCACTGTCATTCAGTTCACCGTTTGCCGCTACTCGTGCCTTCCCCAACTGGTCGAATTTGATGAAGGAGCTTGCCGGGTCTGCTTTGATCAGCTCTCTCACCTTCCTTCAATTTCTGATGCATCAGGGAACTTCACAGCCAAAAATAGAAGTCCTGAGATCATAGCCAATAATGTTTCCACAGACGCATGAATTCCAATGGCCATGAGTCTCCTCGCAGGTTCCAATTCTTGGGCTCCCCCTTGGCCCGATTCTTGTTGAAAAATAGTGACAATAGCACATTTAAGCCACTTCCAAATCCATAATTTCCGTTTAGATTAAGATTCAGCAGAAGAAGAGCGACTAAACACAGACAAAAACGCAACATTGCAAAGCTGGGAATAGATCAGGAAGGCAGGATAGGGAGCCGGAGCTGGGAAGAAAAGCGTCTGCTCTCTTTGGAGGGCGGAAGAGAGAGAAATTACCATTAATCCTTATTTTAGCTGTTGGTTTTTTATATAATGCCTGTATAGTTCTAATGAAGTTGTTATGAAAATTGAAACTGGATAAGATTCTATATAGGAAAGACCAGTCAACCGAATCGAATGCTTTTTCAGCATCTAATCCCAATATGACTGCATTTAAGTTACATTTTTTTATATGATGAATTATGTGTAAAGTGCATCTAATGTTGTCTTGTGTCTGTCTTTGTCTTATAAAACCTGTTTGGTCTAAGTGAATTAAGTCTGTCAGTATGTTTTCTAACCTTTTGGCAAGGATAATGGTAAAAAGTTTATAGTCCTGATTTAATACACCGATTGGTCTGTAGATGGAGCATTCTAGTTTATCCTTTTCAGGTTTAGGTATAACTGCAACATCCCTTCTCTCCTGGAGGGGGGGGATTTCCCCTGTGTGGAGGACATAGTTAAATGTTTTCAGGAGGAGAGGAGATAGTTGCTGTTTAAAGGTTTTGTACCATTCTGCTGTATAGCCATCTGCTCCTGGGGATTTGTTAGCTTTAAGTTTCATAATTGCTTTTTCCAATTCTTTAGGTTGTATTTCTGACAGTAGGGTTTTATTTTGTGATTCCGTAAGTTGGGGAAGGTTTAATGTGTTTAGGAATGTCTCGGATGCGTTTTTATGTTTTTTGTGGGAGTATAAGTTCTTATAGTAATTTTCGAAGCTTTTAAGAATATCCTGAATTCTGAATTTAATTTCCTTTGATACTGGGTCTCTGATTTTGTAGATTGCTCTTTCTGTTTGTTGTTTCCTCAATTTATAGACTAGTAATTTTGCCGATTTACTGCCTGCTTCATAGTGTTTTTGTTTCAGAAATGTAAGTTTCTTCTGGATTTCTATTGTGTAGATCTCATTTATTTGATTTTTAATTTCTTTAATCTTGAGCGAGCCATTAGAATGAGTGTTGTCTTTGTGTTCTTTTTCTAGGTTCTTGAGTTCTGACTCTAGTGTGATTAGTTTTTCTTGTCTCAGTTTCTTTTGGGTTGCCAGTTTTGCAATAATTTTCCCCCTTATTACAGCTTTGCACGCATCCCACAGTATTAAAGGGGATACTTCTCCATTATCGTTTTCTGAATATCTGATTCCAATTCATCTTTCAGTGGTCCTTTCAGGACATTTGAATTCAACCTCCAGGAAAATGTATTATTTGTGTATTTTTGGATGTTTAAGTCCATATAGATCGGACTGTGGTCAGAGAGATCCGTCAGTCCTATTTTACATGTTTTTACTCTTCCAATGTCTCTATTAAACTTAAAAAAGTAATCAATCCTTGAGTAAGATGAATGTGGCGTTGAATAAAAAGTATAATCTTTTACATTGGGGTTGAATTCCCTCCATACGTCACAGATTCCCATTTCTTTTATAGTATCTGAGTTTTCCTACTTTGAGTGTTATTTTGATGTGAAGAATTACCTGTTGCATCCCAGTATGGATTCAGTCTTAGATTGAAGTCTCCACCACATATCACTAAACTTTGGGCTTTAGTTATCATTAGGTCGAATACATTTTTATAAAATTTCCATTTAGCCCCTGGTGGTGCATATACATTCAGCAGGGTGATATCTTCTCCCTCTAGCCGCCCAATTACCAAACTGTACCTCTCTTCTTTTCTTTGTGTTCTGATTTTTTTTCAAATGTAATTTTGGTTTATATCAATGTCGCTACTCCCCTCCTCCTCCCTGACTTATATGAAGATGAAGAGATCATTTTAAACCCTTGTCTATTGAGTTAAGTGTGTTCCACGTCTGTTAGGTGGGTTTCTTGTAAGAATATTATTTCTGCTTTGTCTTTTTTTCATTTTGTGTAGAATCTTGGATCTTTTAACTGGATTCAGGATCCCTTTTACATTATACGAGGCTATTTTGGTTACACCCTGTTTCTCCATTGTATTTTGTTATTTAGTATAACAGTGTGGTGGCCCTTTTTTTGCTACTCAGAAACTGAAAGAACATTAAGAGCATAAAAAACATTAAGGATTTACATATGCATAAATCCTTTTTTCTGCCAAGCCCGTCTTACAACCTCTTGTTTTATTTTGAAATTGGAGAATCTTACCACCACCGAACGTGGGGGCGCTTCTGCCGCTGGCTTTGTGGCTAATGTATGATGGGCCTTTTCTATCTTCAAATCGGTGGTTTGGGGAATATCCAACTTCTCTCGCAATAAGGATTCCACGCATTCCGCCATTGTGTTGAAACTATCTTCAGCTCCTTCTTTCAGACCGTGAATTCTGATGTTATCTCGTCTCTGTCTTCCTTCTTGGTCGATTAACTTAGCCTCCAGCCTTGACTGTTTTTTGTGTAAATCCAGCATAGAATCTTCAAGCACTTTTAATCTTTCTTCAGCTTCCAAGATTCGGTTTTTGGCCTGGTCCATTCTGCTGTTCGCCCTTTTTAATTCCTCTCTGAATTCATGAAATTCGGCCCGAAATCGTCGTAATTCATCAAATAGCGATTTCAAGCTAACCTTCTTGTTAGCTAGGTTTAGCTCCTCGTCTTCTGAACGGAGGTCCTCCGGTTCAAATTCTGCGGCCGCTACGCGTCTTGGCCTGGGGAATGTCAGCTTCTTCTGTTTTTGGTTAGGCATGGTGTTTTTGTCTTTTGATTTTTATTCTTCCAAAAATCCGTTAAGTCTGATTTTGAAGATGTTTTCCTTGGATTGGGTCTGGGAGCTTCAGCCTTAAGTTGCTATCACCATGGCGTCCAGACCGGAAGAGCAGCTTTAGTCAGTTAGCATTAGTTAATGCAATGTTAGCATAAGTTAACATTACTGTAATATCCAAATGTGTCTCAGGGATATGTGAATGGCTGTTGGGGTGGGGTGTGAGGGGGGTGTGAGTGTGCTTTTAAATTATGTTCTTTTTACAATTTGGATGCCTAGAGAAACGCAATTTCATCTTGCTTGCACTACAGTTGTATGCATAGCATCATAACAAAAAAGGTTGATTGATTGATTAATTGATTGATGCTAACTAGCTCATTCATCTTCTGCTGTTAATCCGGTGGTTACGGGCACGGGGAGGGGGGGGGGCAGCAGCCTAAAGTCTATGTAACAAACTAAATTTTATTTCTGACATGTTCGTATTATTATGAGTGAATGATAATATCAGCCAATACTGTATATGATGTAGAACACACTCCACTAACTGTTCCTTACAAGCTGACACGTATGACAGCTTCATTATATGATCAACATTTGCATCTATGAATGTAACAGCACAAACTAATTGTGCAGCAGTCATATTTTACAAAAAATAATTTTTTTTTAATTATCAGCTTTGATGTGTAGCTGGTCAGTCTTATAATTTGGTGTACAGTGGAAAAAAAAGTTACATTTGTTTATTATTTTGACAGTTTAAGATAATAATGTAAAACTTTATTGAACTTTATTGATTGGTTGTCTGTCTCTCTGTGTTGGCCCTGCGATGGACTGGCGATCTGTTCAGGGTGTACCCTGCCTCTCGCCCAAAGATGCTGGGATAGGCTCCAGCCCCCCCGCGACCCGAAAGGATTAAGCGGTAGAAGATGGATGGATGGATGGATTTATTGATCACCATGGTGGAAACTGAGGTTAAAAATAGTTCAAGTTCTAGTAGTAGAATAAACAGGTCTTAATAATAATAATAATAATAATAATAATAATAATAATAATAATAATAATAATAATAATAATAAAAGTAGCAGATAGTAAGTCTGAGTTTTCCCAGAGTGCTATTTTTGAGTATCATTCGGGTATTGCTTTTGAAGCTCTTGACCCATTGCCATGTACTCATGTATCTGATAGTGGAGCCATCTATATGATACAATCTCTTGCCAGTGTTTATACACACCGTGTAGGGAGCGAAATGACCAAGTTACATCTCACTAACATTAAAAAGCTAGCAAAGATGAGGGGCAGAGATTTTGCAGATGTCCTGAAAGACGTGATGTTACGGATTTCTGAGGCAATCAAAGAATCTGAAAATGATCAATCAGAGCAAGTTAAGTTACCTGATAACTTACCTGAAGCTTTCTTAGATGAACCTCAACCTCAGCCTTCAGCATCTGAGCCGGGGACGCCCGAAGCATCAGACGATGAGACGTTCTGTCAACGGAAGTATAACAGACGGTAGTATAACAGAGACTGCTGCATCGGGGTGCATTCGGTGTCCGCTTTTAACACCGGTCACTAATGACCCCGAATGCAGCACAGCTGTTGACTTTGACAGCAGGAGGCTCCACCGGGCGCTGTCACAATAAGAGCCCGGGGAGCTAGAAGGGACCCACTGCTGTCAAAGCCTGGAAAAGATAATGTATGACCCGAGCACGGACGAGACCGGCACTCGGGTGGTGACACAAGTTTGTTTTATAAATAAAATAATAAGGGATTAACCTGCAAAGTTAACCAACAAATAAAATGACATTAATATGAAGAAAGAGGCAAGAGAAAATGTTTACAAAGTAAAACTAGAATTTTTTTTAAACAAAACATAAAAACTTAAATTTTCAAATCCATAAAAACATAAGGCAAGACAATACAATAATAAAATAAGATAAGATAAGATAAGATAAGCCTTTATTAGTCCCACAATGGGGAAATTCCAGGATTGCAACAGCACAGGGATAGCAACACTCAGAGCAACAATCAGAAGGCAAGAAAAAACATCTAGTAAACATATGTACATATTACTATAAATGTATATATATAGACACACAGTGCGGAGCATTATGGTTGGTTGGTGAATGTGCAGCAGAAAGTCTAAGCTCTCTCTCCGCGGATGCGGCGGGCCAGCTGGAAGTCTTTGGGCATGATGGTGACCCCCTTAGCGAAGAAGAGACCACCAGGTGGGCCTCGCTGGTCTCCTGCAGAGCCATGACGGCGAAGCTCAGGAAACGCAGGACGGTCTTGAAGTCCTGAGCGATCTCCCTCACCAGGCGCTGGACGGGCAGCTTACGGATGAGCAGCTCCGTGGATTTCTGGTAGCGACGGATCTCTCTCAGAGCCACGGGCCTGTGACGGCGAGGCCTCTTCACTCTGCCGGTGGCCGGAGCGCCTCTCCGAGCAGCCCTGGTGGCTAGCTGTCTCCTGGGGGGCTTCTTCCTCCAGTAGATTTTACGGGCGGTCTGCTTGGTTCTTGCCATCGCTCTTCATTATTCTGTCTTATATTTCTTGCACGCCGCCTAAACTCCAGCCCGGCACCCACGTCGTTTTCGCTACAGCTTCCGGTAGAGGTAAATAAGTGGTGTTTATGAAGTATTTGTTCAATGTTCATATACTGTTATTATTAGAGCTTTATTTGTGTAGTATGGGATGGCGGCCCCAGTTTCCGGTCCCACGATCTCCGGTGGTATAAGAGGGGTTGCTAGTAGAGGGACGGGTGGTCCGTCTTTCCTCTGCCAAGCAGCTGCATGTATGGTCGGGTGTACAGAATCCTGTTTATATAATAAATTAGTGGTCAGCTCCACTCCTGGCTTCATCATTGTCTACAAGTTACGACATAACATTTGGCGATGAGAGGTAAACTCATGGAAGCGTATGGGCTACCTCAACCTCTGACACTGTTCCTGGAGGACACGGGAGAGCAGGTGATCTTGTGGCTACAGTGGTGGGCCATGTTCGAGGGTTACATTGGAGCCCTCGGCATAAGCTGACTTGACGGGACATGACAACGAGCGCTTTTGACTCACCATCTCGGCGCGGAGGGCCAAAGAATTCTTAAGAGAATTTAAAGAATTTAAAAGAGTTTTTAGAACCACGATGGCAGTGCTGAGAGCAGTTGGGAGTGGGCCGACGAGCATGGTGGGACGGCGTGCCACTGCAAGTCCTGAGGAGTGACGCAGTTGGCGGTGAAGAGGGACGTTATGTCTGGAGAGATTGTTTTTGATCCTGGAGACAGATGGCAGCCATGAGCACACATGTCGAGGAGCTGCCCAGGGCCTCCTAGCCGGTCTTTTCTTCAGCTGCCAGGGGAGTGGATGGTTTGGGGCTGTCCTGGGCCTCCGGGTTGGTTTTACCCCTGGCTGCCAATGACATTGGTGTGACTTCAGTGTTACAACTGTTCAATTGTTCTGAGCTGATAGTTTGGGGTTTATGTGAGTATGGTATTGTAGCATCAATCCCCTTTGGCTTTATTGTATAAAATCACTCTTCACCTTAAAGAAATTGTTTCACCCAAAAGTCAAAAGAATTGTTTCCTTCACCTAAAGACCACAGTTTAAAAACACATTCCATGGTAAAAAGGACGAAAAGGATCCCATTCCGTTCAAGGAACAGATATGTGCTGGGGTCTGGAATTCCTGCCAGGCCTAGCCTCGTGGCCTCTCCCTGTATTGATCATTATCTGTTGCATGTATTTAGGTTCTGTTTGCCATTTTCCTTGTTGTGTTTTATTTCTCCAGTTTTTGATATGCATTATTGAGGATGTCATTTTATTTGTTCCCAGTGTTTCCTTGTCTGTTGACAGCCTCGTGTGGGCATTCCCTGCCACCTGTCAAGCTGCCAGCTGCCCCTCCCTCACCTGTCATTTACACCAGCTGAACCCAATGATTAGTTTTTGCTCCTTTCTCCTGTTCAGACCAACCCACACTTGTGATCACTTCTGTTGTAAGCTGATTCAAATGATTTAAGCACTTTCAGTTTACGTTATTGTTGCCACTACCTTGTATGTGTTGGAATCATTGTCAATCGATGGAATCCCTTGAGTATTCCTCAGGACATTAATTCTTTTCCTGCCTTCCTCGTCTCCTCCTGAGCAGTCTGCTCAGGAGCGCTTCTTCCTGTAAGTTTTCTCGTGTTTGCATTTTGAATTTTGCACAGTTGGACTTTAGTTTCTTGTCACAATAAATGTTGTAAAATATCATCCAGCATGTGGGTTCATCTCAATCTCTGTGCGCCACGTAGATGCACACCTGACAGTAGGTAGAGGCCAGAACAGAACCCAGCTGTGATAGGGACACACAAGTCTAGTGCAGACAGTTGTTCTGTGTGAAAGTTTTGTCTTTGTCCTGCTTTGAAATTCTCTTTCCTTTAAACATCTGGGGAAAATACCTTTTGTTCCTTTTTGAGCTCAAACTTCTCTTTTACGTATATGGAGTGAAACTCTGTGTTCACAGACCTTTTTCTATTTTATTCTATTAACCCTTTTCTTATTAATTTCTCATAGCTCACCGTGTTTTAAAGTGGACTGATCGTTTTTCTCACACTGGAAGTTGTTTTCACCAATCCACACGACATCTGAAGGACCCGGATTTCGTGGCTTGGATTTTTTTTATTAATCTTGTCTCTCCAATTCTGTGACTTCTATCAGACTTTGAACTATCTCCAATTTATTTGGACCTGAGAACGCCGCTGAAAGATTCTCCTGTTGTTCCACATTGCATGCTCCGGGGCCAAAAGCCTTATGTCACTGGACCTCAGCTCCCGACTACTGCCATGGGAAGAATATCTGCTGGCACATATTCTCCGGTATAATCTTAAAATAAAGCTTCAGCTCCTGGATCCAGCTAGAAGCTAACCAAAACCAAAGGTCACATGAGCAAGATTCCTTTGTTTCATCTGCTGAGTAATGCGATGTCCGTCGCCTTATAGAGTATGCCATAATTTGTCTCAGGTTTAAAACTAGTTCATAACTCTGATCGGAGCTATAGAATTAAAGAAAAATAATATTCCTCTTTTCATTATATTTTGTCTTTGCTTTCTTAGAGTAACTCAGAATTTCTTTTCCATATAATCAGCTTTTATAATTTTCTTCATAAATTTGCTTCCAATTTTCTTCATCTTTTGGTTACAGTGATTTCAGTCTCCATTTTCATCACAGTTACAAATTCATACTAAGGTTTCCTTGGTTCCACAAATGTGATTGCACTGTTTTGCTCAATAATCAGTTACAAGTTGAATGTAATACTTAATACTTGATCATTTTGCCTTACCAACAAATCCTTTGAATGTAGTGTCATTAATGTAGTGTCATTTAATCTGAGTTTGATCATTAAAACTGTAAATGGTATATGGAAGTTTCAGTTGATTTCTTTTCCTGTGTTTGTTTCTAAGGTCACCCTGGAGAATTCACAAATATTTGAGACTGAGTGAAGGCATAAAGATTAGTTATCAATAAATTTTCCAAGTTTTTGGACTGGTGACCCTTATGAGTGTTTTCCTCTTGTTTGTGAGTGTTGGTGGTCACAGAGTAACCTCCGTTTCCACATACACCTCTAAGTCTAAATTAAATAATCTTTGTACCTTATAACCAATTAAATGTTCCTTCAGTATAAAGGAGAAACGGCAGCATTTTTTATTCTTTTGTGGACTTTAACTCTTTGAGTGTTTTGTCACCAAATTGTTACATAACCCCTAGTTGTCAAGAGTGGTAAATATTTTTTGTCAACAAAATAGTTCAGATTTCCAAGGCTATAACTTGAAAGTGGTATGAGACAATGGCTTACTGCCAATGAGAAAAATGTAAAATATGATCCAGAGTTTCAGATAGGAATAAATTTACGCATCTAATTTGCATAATGTCACACCACCTCTTTAAATTCCTTAACTCAGTCAAAACTGGATGTTGGACATATTTACACAAAGAATGGTTCAGTCTTTTGACACCATTTTTTGTACAGAGGTACCTCATCATCTTATATTCAAAGTATATGAACAAGAAATCAGTACAATAAAAAAAACAAAAAAACAGAAAATTCTCACTTACTTTTGACAAAGGGGTGCTGGCTGGCTGGCTGGCTGGCATGGTCACTGCGTTTTCATCCATCATGGTTGTTATTTTGCATTCTCTCAGTCATTTAAAGTCTCTATCACATCTACAAAGTCTTATGATTAGCCCATATAAATTCCGCTTGTATCCCGCAGCTATTTTCCGAGTACAAAGCCGATAAAAGTGACGGTGACCGATCACGGACATATTAGCTTTCTGGGCTAAAATGCTAAAAACAGGAAAAGGAAATGAGAAGTTCTTCTTCTTTGGTGTATTATGTGTCATCCACTGAGTCCTCCAATGGATGTCTGCCACCTTTTGACACTGGCAAATCAGTACAAATAGTACAAATCCCCAATGCAGGCGATCATGTGAGAGTGAGAAGACAGGCGCAGTGCTGTGCTCTGCCACTAGGGGCACGCAAATTCACACACTCAAAGGGTTAACAGAATAGCCTGCAGAATAACTCGCCTCGCCATGTGGGGGGGTAGGATGGCAGTCTACCCATCTCCCCTAATTTTAGTTTTTTGGTCTGATTATTATAGGCCCCTTTTTGGTGATTTTAGTTTTTTTTATGTTTAGCGGATGATTCGGGTTCCAAATTGGGGTGGGTTAACTGTGTGTGTTTTGGATTTTCCTATGGGGGAGGGGGGATATGATGTATTTGTTCAATGTTCAGATACTGTTATTCTTAGAGCTTTATTTGTTTAGTACGGGATAGCGGCCCCGGTTTCCAGTCCCACCATCTCTGGTGGTATAAGAGGGGATACTGGTAGACGGATGGGTGGTCCGCCTTTCCTCTGCCAAGCAGCTGCATGTATGGTCGGGTGTACAGAGTCCTGTTTATATAATAAAGAAGTGTTCAGCTCCACTCCTGGCTTCATCATTGTCTACAAGGTACGACATAACAGTGTTCACTTATATAGCACTTTTTTTTCTCACCTCTAGATGACCAAAGCACTTCCACCCATTCATGCACACATTCACAGACTAATGGCGGCAGAGCCGCCATGCACTGGCACTGGCCTGACCCACCAGGAGGAACTGAGCAGGAATCGAATCCCTGACCCTCTGATTAGTATCCCTAACACATCCAGTTGGATAATCAAAAATGTGTTATAAAACTTAATATCTGTGATCAATCAAAAGAATGTATCCAAATATTTTCAATCCATCAACTGCATAAGCATTTTTCAAAAATCTGCATTTTTCTTTTAAATTTATGATTGTTGTCATAAATGTTACAAACCAAAAACAGGGTTTTGCAATGGTGCAAAATGTTAGTAAATCTGCCCCTAAATATGGTGTCACATTCTGAGTGTGTGTGTGTGTGTGTGTGTGTGTTGGGGGGGGGGGGTTCCACCGAGCTCAGGTTGTTTGTTCTCCTTTTTTTTATATTTAGACTGTTTTGTCATTTATTGAGTTGCCATTTACCCTTATTATGATTTATTTTCTTGTTTACATTCATTATAGTTTGTTTATTCAATTTTTGAGGTCTCCATTTTTTTGTCTCATCATCATATTTGTATTTTGTTATATTCTTTCTCTTGGGGTTGACAGCTGTCAATGGCTTCCTGGGGTTTGCCCAGCATGGGTGTACCCTGCCAGCTGTAAGCCCTGATGACTTCCTCATTATTCCCAGCTGTGTGTCATTCAATTCAATTCAATTCAATTCAATTCAATTCAACTTTATTTATATAGCGCCATTTCACAACAACAGTCATCTCATAGCACTATCAACTGTAGGGGGAACCCCCACAGTTGCAGAAAGACCCCAGCAATCAGGCGATCCCCTGTGAGCAAGCACTTGGCGACGGTGGAGAGGAAAAACTCCCTTTTAACAGGAAGAAACCTCCAGCAGAACCAGGCTCAGGGAGGGGCAGTCATCTGCTGCGACTGGCTGGGGGGTGAGGGGATAGAGAAGAAGAAAAGAACAGACATGTAGAGAGCAAACAGCACGATGGGGACTCAATCTATGGGAGAGAACAAACAAATGTTAATGACCAGCAAAAAAAATATTTCATTGAGAGTGAGAAAAGGAGTGAGGCCCAGTGCATTACTGGAGGTCCCCTGGCTGACTAAACCTATTAGCAGCATAACTAAGGGAGGGTTCAGAAACACATGATCCCTCCCTAATTGTAGGCTATATCAAAAAGGTAGGTTTTAGCCCTATTCTTAAAAACAGAGATCGAGTCTGACTCCCGAATCCAGATTGGCAGCTGATTCCACAGGAGAGGAGCTTGATAACTGAAGGCTCTGCCTCCCATTGTACTTTTGGAGATTCTAGGTATTATAAGTAATCCTGCATTTTGGGAGGGTAGTGCTCTATTAGGATAATACGGTAGTATCAGATCTTTTAAATAAAAAGGAGCCTGATTGTTTAGAGCTTTGTAAGTAAGAAGAAGGATTTTAAACTTAATTCTAAACTCTATGGGAAGCCAATGAAGGGAGGCGAGAACCAGAGAGATATGATCTCTCTTTCTAGTACCTGTTAAAACTCTTGCTGCAGCATTTTGGATCAGCTGAAGACTTTTTAAAGATGTTTTAGGACAGCCTGATAATAAAGAATTACAATAATCTAATCTCGAGCTAACAAAAGCATGGATCAGTTTCTCAGCATCATTCTGAGACAAGATGCTCCTAATCTTGGCAATATTACGCAAATGATAGAAGGCAGTCTTAGAAACAAATTTAATATGTGAATTGAAGGACAAATCCTGATCAAAAATAACTCCAAGGTTCCTCACAGAGCTATTAAGAGAAAGTGTAACCGTATCCAAACTGAAAGTTTGATTTGGAAAGGAATTTCTAAGGTTTTTTGGACCAACAACAATGACTTCAGTCTTATCTGAATTTAAAAGCAGGAAATTACAAGTCATCCAAACTTTGATTTCCTTAAGACAGGCTTCTAACTTGGCTAATTGATTACTATCATCTGGCTTCATTGACAGGTATAATTGTGTGTCATCAGCATAACAATGAAAATGTATACAGTGCTTTCTAATAATGTTGCCTAACGGAAGCATATATAAACTAAAAAGAGTATATATAAACTAAAAAGAGTCGGGCCTAGCAAAGATCCCTGTGGAACTCCATGACTGAGCTTTGAGTTGAAAGAAAACTCATTATTTACATGAACAAACTGGAACCTATCAGTTAAATAAGATCTAAACCACTGCAACAAAGTTCCATTAAGTCCAACATAGTGTTCTAATCTATCAAGTAGAATATTATGATCAATAGTATCAAAAGCTGCATTAAGGTCTAAAAGGACAAGTACAGAAACTAGTCCATTATCAGATGCAATGAGGAGGTCGTTAGTGACCTTCGCTAAGGCTGTTTCAGTACTATGATGGATTCTAAACCCAGACTGAAACTCTTCAAGTAAACCATTTCCCTGCAGGTGGTCAAATAATTGCGTAGCAACAACTCTTTCAAGATTTTTGAAATGAAAGGGAGATTAGAATCAGAATCAGAATCAGAAAAAGATTTATTGCCAAGTACATTAACAGATCACTGATAACATACGAGAGAATTTGACTTGACACAGAAAATGAACCTGCATTTCCAGTGACACGGCTGCATCGGGAACGCGCCTGCCAACAGGATGGTACAGATAAGAAATCATACAATGGGAAGGAGCAAAAAAATCATTGAATTCAGAATATTGACCATAAGTAATCAATATTATGATTACAAAGACAAAAAAAGCCCACGATGCACATTCAATACCAGAGTTCACAGGACACAAGGAGAGCAGTGAATGTTTTCTTGTTGTCAGTTTCTGGGTCAGTGTGGATGTAGTGTTGAAGCAATGTTGTATCAATATGAGCACAAGGACACTTTGGCAGAAGATGTTTTGTCTGGCTGCAGCAATTGTCCTTGGCAATTGTCCCAAGCAGCTACTGTCCAGACGCCGTGTGCTCAGTGTTTTGAAAAACAAAGACTGGGGATTATCAGGAAGATTTTTATAAGGGAAATTGAGCCAAATAGACTGATCACAGAGAAAGCATTTTGATAGGTTGTATCCATCTTCAGCAATTAGAGATTGCTAACTTTATTTTCTATTGCTAACTTTATTTTCTATTTTATTGCTTTACTTTATTTTCTTCTGCAGATTCAGTGCTTAATCCTTCATTGCGGGGCTTTGAGTCCGTCGT
Organism: Pholidichthys leucotaenia; assembly: GCA_020510985.1. Lineage (NCBI taxonomy): Eukaryota > Metazoa > Chordata > Actinopteri > Cichliformes > Pholidichthyidae > Pholidichthys > Pholidichthys leucotaenia. The sequence continues at coordinate 315,544,046 of CM035847.1, read as the reverse complement.
AGATAGACTTAAGCGTAACCATGATGTAATCCACCTTCCGAGACAGTTCTCCATTTGTCGCTATCAAAGTCTCCTCCATTTTTCCAATTTGATGGATGCACCTCGCGTGGCCAGCATTTTGATAGGTTGTATCCATCTTTAGCAAATAGAGATTGGTCTATAGTTAGCTAAAGCTCCTGGATCTAGCGTTGGCTTTTTGAGTAAGGGTTTAATTACAGCCATTTTAAAAGCCTGCGGTACATGGCCTAAAGTTAATGAAGAATTGATTATATGAAGAATAAGGCTACCAATAAGTGGGAAGACTTCTTTAAATAACCTGGTAGGAATAGGGTCTAAAAGACAAGTTGAAGGTTTGGATGAGGAAACTATTTTGTCTAACTCACAAAGGTCGATTGGAGTAAACTCATCAAGACAGACATCAATAGAAGGAGTTGTAGTAGTTACAGTATTTAAGTTAACTGTGGGAAGAATCGGATTGATTTTATCTCTGATCGATGAAATTTTATTATCGAAAAAGTTCATAAAGTCCTGACTAGTAAGCTCTAAGGGAATGCTAGGATTGACAGAGTCCTGACTCTTTGTCAACCTGGCTACAGTACTGAAAAGAAGCCTGGGATTATTCTTGTTCTCTTCTATAAATGCAGAGTAATAACTCGTTCTAGCTTTTCTAAGAGATTTTTTATAAATTAAAAGATGATTTCTCCAAGCTAAATAGATTTCATCTAAATTAGTGGAGCGCCATTTTCTTTCTAATTGACGAGTCTTCTGTTTTAAGCTACGAGTTTCTGTGTTGAACCAAGGAGTTAGAAATCTCTGATTAGACTTTTTCTTTTTTTAAGGGGGCCACCAAGTCTAGAGTCTGATGCAGAGAAACTGAAACACTATCCACCATGTTATCAATTACAGAAGGAGCAAGCTGTCTATAGCTTATTTCCGTTGTGTTGACACATGGCATAGAGGAAACAATCTGCGTAAATTTGGTAACAGCATCATCTGAGAGACATCTACCATAATAATATTTTTCTTTAGGAGCCAAATAGTCAGAAATAGTAAAATCAAAGGTTAACAGACAATGGTCTGACAGTACAGGGTTATGAGGAGACACTACAAGATTTTCTATTTCTATGCCATATGTCAGAACAAGGCCCAATGTATGGTGGAGGTAATGAGTAGAATTTCCTACTTTCTGAGAAAACCCAATCAAGTCTAATATTGAATTAAATGCCACATTAAGGCAGTCACTATCTACATCCACATGTATATTAAAGTCCTCTACTATAATTATTCTATCAGATTTCAGCACTAAATAACCTAAGAAATCAGCAAATTCAGATAAAAATTCTGAGTAGGTTGATGGAGGACGATAAACTATGGCAAATACAATTGGGTTTAACCTAAATTTGCTAAAGTGCCAAATACTGAGGACCAGGCCCTCAAAGGAATTATAGCATGTTTTTTGCTTTACATTAACTAGTAATTTGGAATGGTAAATTGTTGCTACTCCTCCTCCACGACCAGAACTTTTGGGATTTTGACAGTTTAAATAACCAGAGGGAGTTGGTTCATTTAAACCAACATAATCCTCTTGCCCTAACCAAGTCTCTGTAAGGGAAAATAAATCAATCTGATCATCAATTAACAGATCATGGACTAACAGAGACTTGGAAGTTAGAGACCTAATATTTAATAAACGACATTTAATTTTTAAATTATGAGGAGGAACAGAGGCCAATTCATTCAATTTAGAGGCTTTATGTTTAATTTGAGTTTTACCAATATTTTGCTTTATCACTTTGGGATGCTTATGCATTATATTTTTATTTACTTTGGTGGGAGCAGACAACGATTCTCTGATGGGGAAGACAGGGGCTAAGCTGAGGGGTGGCGGATGAAGAGGAGCTGCAGAGAGGCGTGTAAGACTGCGACTCTGCTTCCTGGTCCCAACTCTGAGTAGTCAGGGTTTTGGAAATTTGGATAAAAAAGATGCTAGATAGTTAGATAAATGAGAAGCACCATCCAAAGTGGGATGAATGCTGTCTCATCTCATAAGACCAGGTTTTCCCCAAAAAGAGCTCCAATTGTCAATGTAGCCCACGTCATTTTTAGGACACCACACAGACAGCCAGCGGTTCAAGGATGACGAGCGGCTAAACATGTCATCACTGGTCAGATTGGGGAGGGGCCCAGAGAATACTACAGTGGCAGACATCGTTTTGGCAAACTCACACACCGATTCTATATTAAGTTTCGTGACTTCCGACTGCCGGAGACGGATGTCATTAATGCCGGCGTGAATAACAATTGTGGAATATTTACAGTTACTTTTAGCCAGCATTTTCAAATTTGACTCGATGTCGCCTGCTCTGGCCCCGGGAATGCATTTGACTATGGCCGCTGGAGTCTCTAGGTTCACGTTTCTGACTACAGAGTCGCCAATGATCAGAGTTTTTTCCTCAGCGGGTGTGTCGCTGAGCGGGGAAAAACGATTAGAAACGTGAACAGGTTGGTGGTGTACCGGGGCTTTGCGACTAGGCTTCCTTCTCACCGTCACCCACCCAGTCTCCTCGCTGCTGAGGAGAGCCGGGGAACCGCTGACAGGGGGGCCTAAGCTAGCTAGCTCCGCTGCAGCTAAGGGGCGTCCGTCGAGATTAACTGGCGCTGACGGTGTTTCAATGCAGCGGAGCCGGGATTCCAAATCAGACAACCTCGCCTCGAGCGCCTCAAAAAGGCAACATTTATTACATTTATCGTTATCACTAAAAGAGGCAGAGGTGTAGCTAAACATCTGACAGAGAGAGCACACCAGACGAGGAGAGGAAAGAGAGCTAGTAGCCATAGCTAGTGGCTAGCTAGTGGCTGAAGAGCAAACCACACAGGCAGACAGCAAAACAGGAAGTGACGATACGTTACCACAAGGAAGTGACGATGTCATTGCTTTCTCCTGCCCATTCAGATACTCACACTGGCTGTTGATTGTGTGAGGGGTTTTGATTCCTATTTAAGGGGAGTTATTTCCATTTGCAATTGCCGCTGTCTAGAGGAGTTTTCATTCCTCTTGTCTCCTTTTTTCCATCAGAGCCCTGTCTCACTCTGACGCTCAAATTCTGTACATGTTCTTCTTTCATTTGCACTTTGTCTTTAGGGGATGTTGTTTCACTTTATGTTTGTTGTGTTTTTTTCAATAAATTACCCAAACTCACAGTTCAGCACCTGGGTCTCATCTCTCTTTCCCAAAGGCCATTCATGACAGTCGACAGCGGTCAGTTAGAGACCCAGCTGCTGTGAGTTTGGTGCCTTTTTTGCCATTTCGTCCACCTCAGTGGCGGTGAGATTTTGTTGTTTTTTTCTATTTCTTCTGTCCATACCGGGATTACCATGTCTCTCACCCTGGAGGTGTCCACCCCCAAACTGGACGAAGTTGAGCGGTGGTCAGTTTGACTCCTGGAGGGGATCCTGTCACAGACACAGGCCTCTGGTACTCTTGAGGCTTCCCAAGAATGTTTAGAGGGCGCGGTGCAGGTGCTGGCGGCATGCCCCAGCCTGGGAAATCCTCCAGAGCTAATGAACCTTCTCCTGTCGGTATTTTTTCCCCTTCCATGAGTGATCAGCCAGGGAAGTCCGCTCCAATGCCTTCACCCACGCCAACGAAGAACAAGCGCTCACGCAGGATGAAGCCTCCAGCCTCTCACCACTCTCCAGCAGCAGCTCCACCTTCTCCTCCCGAGCCCTGGCCTGCTCCATCGTCTGAGGAGCTGGAGGAGCATAGGCAAGTTATACTGGTAGAAAGTGACCTCCTTCTGGAGGTTAAGCCATGGCTCCTCCCAGATTTGGCTCAAGAGCTGGAGGAGAATTCACCGAATGACCCGGACATTGAGGCGATGAGGGAGTGTCCCCTTACTCCGGAGCCTCACCCTTTCCATTTTTTTCTCGCTCCTCGCCATTATTCGAGGAGACGCAATTGGAAGAAACCCCTCACCTCTCAGCCAGCAGCTCTCCCTATGCCCAGTCAGAAGCCTCCCTCAGCAGTGCACATTCTGTGTTCCTCGTCTTCGGCTGAATTGTCAGTGCCTTCCTTCTCCTCAATTGCTGTCCACTGCTTCCCCCAGGCACCTTCTCCAGCTGCTGAGAAGTCGATTATTTTTCCTCTGGCCCCGCCCACTTCCGTGCCCTTTGGAGCTTCCCCTCCGCGATCTTCTGAGGGGCCAATATCCGCTGTGGTCACAAAAAGTGAAGAGGACACATCAGCTGCAGCAGAAAACATCACGCCCCTGGAAAAACAGGCAGGTGTTTTTTTGTTTTTTTTTTTCATTTTCAATTATTCACTGATGAATTACATTGTCTGATTCCTGGTGGTGAGGCAAAGACCGTGAAATCCTCTGAGTCCTCACCATTTGCTGCAGCTACACATATTTTACTTGCTCTCTCCGAGTCTCCTCCTATTTTCCCCGAGTGCCCGCCGGTCCCAGGGTTGAGTCGCCGGGCGAGGGGGGAGCCTGCGGGTCTGGAGGACCAAGTCACAGCATCGCAGCTGTGGAGTGGACTGAGGGAGAGCACTGCCTCCGACTTGAAGTCTGCGCCGATGAGAAAGCGTCTCCTGGCTTCAGCTACTCAGGACTGCAGTAGAGTCAGAGCTGGACCCCCAGAGGACTGGGCCCGAACAACCCCACTTGGATTGTTGGAGTCCTGAACGGCGGTAGAGCTTGACAACAGGCAAGTGCTCTCCTTTGTCTCCATCTCTCTTTTGGAGAAATCTTGCCTGGCTCTAAGTGGGGAGAGTCAAGTGCAGCCGTCAGCTGCACCTGTGCTCATCTCGCCTGGCTCCGCCACTCCCGGTGACCCTGACCCTGTGTTTGTGCATTTCCTGTCCTAGTTTTTCCCCAGGGTCACCGAGGATATGCCAACCTTTCCAGATTGCTCTGTGGGTCCAGGCTCAATGCCCAAGATCGCCGTCGGTCCAGTTTCCCCCGCTGAGGTCATCGCGGGTGCGCCGCCCCAGTCCGGGACCTTCATGAGTGCTGCTCCCCCTCCGGCTGAGGTCTTCGAGAGTGCTGCTTCCCATCCAGTGGAGGTTGTTGCGGGTGCTCCATTCCAGTCGGGGGCCTTCGAGGGTGCAGCCTTGGCCCGGTGCAGATCTACTGAGGGTGCAACCTTTGCCCAGTCTGGGTCCACCGTGGGTGAAGCTGTGGTCCAGTCCAGACCCACCAAGGGTACAGCTATGTCTCAGTCCGGGTCTAGCGAGGGTGCAGCCTTGGCCCAATCCGAGTCTACTGAGGGTGCTGCTCCCCTTCCAGTGGAGGTCGTTGTGGGTGCTCTGGCCCAGCCCAGGTCCACCGTGGGTGCAGCCGTGGCCCGATCCGGGTCCACCAAGGGTGCAGCTTTGCTCCAGCCCGGAGCAACTGCGGGTACAGCTGCACTCCAGCCCGGAGCCACCATGGGTGCAGTGTTGGTCCTGCCCAGAGCCACCGAGAGTGCAGCATTGGGCCAGGCCAGGTCCACTGAGGGTGCAGCTTCGCTCCAGCCCAAAGCCACCATGGGTGCAACTGCGTTCAAGCCCGGCGCCACCATGGGTGCAGCATTTCTCCAGCCTGGAGCCACCTAAGGTGCAGCATTGCTCAAGCCCAGAGCCACCAAGGGTGCAGCTCCACTCCTGCCCTGAGCCAACGAGAGTGGTTAGTTCCGCTTCAGTCCAGGACCACCGAGGGTGGTGCTTGCCAGTCCAAGGGCGTCATGTTTCCCCCTCCTTCGCCAGACACCATCGTGGTCCCCTCTTTCCTGCCAGATGCCGTCATGGTTTCCCCTCCTCCTCTGTCAGACATTGCCTTGGTTCCCCCAACTCCTCCATCCAGCCCACTGCTTGCCCTTTCCATCGGTCGGCCACCTCCTGGACCACCCCTCCTGTTCAGGTGGTTGAAAAACTCAGGCAGACCTCCTGATAGGCGATGCCGCAGAGTGGGGTGGCTCATGTTCTCTGGGAGGCCACCCGACTCGGTTCATTGGGCCATCTGGCGGGCCTGGGACTCTGATTGACCACCTGATGGACTGAGCCTTTGGGTTGGGTGGCCCATGTTCTACGGACTGAGCCGTTGGGTTGGGTGGCCCATGTTCTCTAACAGGTCACTCGACTCGGACCACCTCGCCATCCGCCAGGCCTGGGACGTTTGTCGCCCCCCTGAACTTTCTAGCTCTTTGGTCCGGCCGGGGGGGGGGGGTATTTTTTTTTTTTTTTGACCGTGTGGGTTCTGACCGGGACTTTGTTTTTGATGTTTCCTTTCATTGTTCCTTTTGGTTTGGTTTCGTCCCTCCATGCCATGGGGGGCATTCCTCCCAGGGTGGCGTTGCTTTCTTGTTGGGGTGGGATTTCTGTGTGAGGGGGTTCTTTTCTTTTAATGCTACCCTGGGGTGTCTAGTATCTGCCCCTTGGGGAGGGGGGGGGGGTTTCAGGTTCTGAGCACGGGGGGGGGGGGGGGTCCACCAAGAGCAGGATGTTTGTTTTCCTTTTTTCATATTTACACTGTGTTATAATTTTTGAGTTGCCATTTATCCTTAGTATGATTTATTTTCCCGGTTACGTTCATTATAGTTTGTTTATTGTATTTTTGAGCTTGCCTGTCTCAATTTTTTTGTTTCATCATCATCTTTGTATTTTGTTATGTTCTTTCTCTCAGGGATGACAGCTGTCAATAGCTTTCTGGGGTTTGCCCAGCGTGGGCGTGCTCTGCCAGCTGCAAGCCCTGATGACTTCCTCATTATTCCCAGCTGTGTGTCATTGCTTTCTCCTTCTCATTCAGATACTCACACTAGTTGTTGATTGTGTGAGGAATTTTGATTCCTATTTAAGGGGAGTTATTTCCAATTGCAATTGCAACTGTCTTGAGGGTTTTCATTCCTCTCGTCTCCATTAGAGCCCTGCCTCGCTCTGATGCTCAAATTAAGTGTTCTTCCTTCATTTGTACTTTGAGTTTAGGGGACATTGTTTCACTTTATGTTTGCTGTGTTTTTTTCAATAAATTACCCAAACTCACAGTTCAGCGCCTGAGTCTCTTCTGTCTGCCCCGAAGGGCATTCATGACATATGATATTATAGAGGTGGGGGATATCCCTGATAACATACAAACACATTATCTGCCATTTGGGAGGCTTGCTGACATCTTGAAGACAAGCAAGGAAGGTCTCTATAGAAACAAGCTGGGACCCACTGCTCTAAAGGACAAAACTAGGCTTCAGTTGAAACTGTAGGTGTGAAAACATCCTAGGAGAGTGTTCTGTGATGTTCAAAGAATCTACTATTGAAATGTCAAGATATTCTGGTTCTATGAATAAAGGTAATCTGTATCTGATCACTTTAATGAAACAATCTTAAAACTTTATTGGCAGAAGATAATCTTTATTCATAACAAGAGAGCACAAATAAGCATTACACATGTCAATCTATTTGATTTTAGACATTTCAGAGCATGCAGAATTGCAAATTACAAAACTGAGATTGCTTCACCCTTCAATGCTAAATCCCACACAGCTGCCAAGACAGAAGAGATATAAAATCCTAAATGTCACTGTGGATGAAGGCTTAAGTAACTGTGTGTTCAGACATGGCACCAAAATCTGTACTACCACCTGACAAACAAGTTGGGCTCTCCTGCCCACAATCTGGTTGCAGCAGACTGGGCATCCTTTGTAATTAGTAATATGAGGTGACACCAAATGATACAGCTGACAGATGGTGAGCAACTGATTATAAGCATCAACTGGATTTAAAAAGAAAGACAGTTTAAACTGGAAGGGAGGCCTGACAATCGATTACCAAGCTCCTGAAAAAAAAAGTGAAAAAAGTCTTCACTTGACGGTGATGACAGCCTGAATGAAGAACAGTGAGCAAATGAAAGCCTCAGATCACTGTCAAATCAGCTCGCCTGTCAAATCCATTACAGACAAAGCCACCATCTGATGGCTGTCACACTGAACGCCTTTGTGGGGGCACAGACTGCTGTGAGTTCCTCCCTGATGTTCTCAACAGACAAGACAAGTGACAGTGAGGCTCTGCAGAGACGCATCTGTCTTCCCACCACATTTAAGGTTTGGTAGCACCTGCTTTCTCCATGTTTGCATCAAAAAACAGTTATAGCTTTTTAGCTGTTCTTTCAAGTTGGCTATTGACAGCCAGGTGGCACAAATAATTAGGTGAAAAGCAAGGCTCAACTTTGCAGCCTCTTCTTGGCAATCAGTGTCATTGACAACAAGCCTGTCAATGACAGTAGCTCATTTGGGTGTGATTAACACATCTCGAGGCCACTAAGACTCTCCTCTATATTACACACATTTATACAACCTACTCATATACTACCTTAAGATAGATAGATAGATAGATAGATAGATAGATAGATAGATAGATAGATACACTTTATTGATCCCAAACTGGGAAATTACAGTGTAACAGCAGCATGACAGTAGAGACCAAAATGACAGAAACACACGCATGACAGACAAAGGGATTACCCATGGAAATTAAAACTAACATGACTATAAAACCTATATACAACAAAGCTTAATATACAGTGGGGCAAACAAGTATTTAGTCAGCCACCAATTATGCAAGTTCTAAAATGAGGGAGGTCTCCAATTTTCATCATAGGTATACCTCAACTATGACAGACAAAATGAGAAAAAAAAATCCAGAAAATCACATTGAAGGATTTTTAATGAATTAATTAATAAATTCCTTGGTAAAAAAAGAATTTGGTCAATAACAAAAGTTCATCTCAATACTTTGTTATATACCCTTTGTTGGCAATGACAGAGGTTAAACATTTTCTGTAAGTCTTCACAAGGTTTTCACACACTGTTGCTGGTATTTTGGCCCATTCCTCCATGCAGATCTCCTCTAGAGCAGTGATGTTTTGGGGCTGTCGCTGGGCAACACGGACTTTCAACTTTCAAAGATTTTCTATGGGGCTGAGATCTGGAGACTGGCTAGGCCACTCCAGGACCTTGAAATGCTTCTTACAAAGCCACTCCTTCGTTGCCCAGGGGGTGTGTTTGGGATCATTGTCATGCTGAAAGACCCAGCCACGTTTCATCTTCAATGCCCTTGCTGATGGAAGGAGGTTTTCACTCAAAATCTCACGATACATGGCCCCATTCATTATTTCCTTTACACGGATCAGTCGTCCTGGTCCCTTTGCAGAAAAACAGCCCCAAAGCATGATGTTTCCACCCCCATGTTTCACAGTAGGTATGGTGTTCTTTGGATGCAACTCAGCATTCTTTCTCCTCCAAACACGACAAGTTGAGTTTTTTCTATTTTGGTTTCATCTGACCATATGACATTCTCCCAATCCTCTTCTGGATAATCCAAATGCTCTCTAGCAAACTTCAGACGGGCCTGGACATGTACTGGCTTAAGCAGGGGGACACGTCAGGCACTGCAGGATTTGAGTCCCTGGCGGCATAGTGTGTTACTGATGGTAGCCTTTGTTACTTTGGTCCCAGCTCTCTGCAGGTCATTCACTAGGTCCCCCCATGTGGTTCTGGGATTTTTGCTCACCGTTCTTGTGATCATTTTGACCCCACGGGGTGAGCTCTTGCGTGGAGCCCCAGATCGAGGGAGATTATCAGTGGTCTTGTATGTCTTTCATTTTCTAATAATTGCTCCCACAGTTGATTTCTTCACACCAAGCTGCTTACCTATTGCAGATTCAGTCTTCCCAGCCTTGTGCAGGTCTACAATTTTGTTTCTGGTGTCCTTTGACAGCTCTTTGGTCTTGGCCATAGTGGAGTTTGAAGTCTGACTGTTTGAGGTTGTGGACAGGTGTCTTTTATACTGATAACGAGTTCAAACAGGTGCCATTAATACAGGTAACGAGTGGAGGACAGAGGATCCTCTTAAAGAAGAAGTTACAGGTCTGTGAGAGCCAGAAATCGTGCTTGTTTGTAGGTGACCAAATACTTATTTTACCGAGGAATTTACCAATTAATTCATTAAAAATCCTTCAATGTGATTTTCTGGATTTCTTTTTTTTCATTTTGACTCTCATAGTTGAGGTATACCTATGATAAAAATTGGAGACCTCTCTCATCTTTTAAGTGGTAGAACTTGCACAATTGGTGGCTAACTAAATACTTTTTTGCCCCACTGTATGATGACCCGTTTAACACATGAATCATCCCGTTGCACAATGAAGGTCTATCAGGAGCAGAGTGAAATGTGAGGTGCCAGTTAGACTGTAAGGTGCAGTGTGGCAGCATTATTATTACCATAAAACAACATCATAGTGCGTTATTGTACAGTGAAATGGCTTGCAGCAGGAAAGATTCCCTGTACCTGGCCATTCGACAGCAATGCTGAAGTAGTCTACTGGAGAAAGTCCTTCGCTGTCTGTCCAGTGTGCGGTTGAGGGGGTGATCAGGATTGTCGATGATGGATTACAGTTTAATTAGTGTTCTCCTAACCACCACTGTCTCAAAGGTCTCCCGTCTGAGACCAAATACAGAGCCAGCCCTCTTGATAAACTTGTCAAGTCTGTTGGTGTCTCTGGTCCTGATACTGCTACCCCAACAGACAGCAGCAAAGAAGATGGCACTGGCAACAACGGTCTGGTAGAACAGCTTCAGCATCCTGCTACACACGTTGAAGGATCTCAGCTTCCTCAGGAAAAAGAGTCTCTTAATCCCTTTCCTGTGCACAGCATCGGTGTTGGATCTCCAGTCCAACCCACTGCTGATCCTGACACCCAGATATTTGTAGTCCTCAACCACTCCCATATCCTCCCCCCTAATCTGCAGTGGCTGACAAGGCGTCTTCCTCCTCCTGAAGTCAATCACCATCTCTCTGGTCTTGCTGACATTCAAACTCAGGGGATTCTGCTCTGTCCGCTCCACAAATCTGTCTACCAGTGCCCTGTACTCCCCCTCCTCTCCTCCTCTTATACACCCCACAACAGCCGAATAGTCAGAGAATTTCTGCAGGTGGCATGACTCAGTGTTGTACTGAAAGTCAGTGGTGTATAAAGTAAAGAGAAAAGGAGAGAGCACAGTCCCCTGTGGAGCTCCCGTATCACTAGCCACCACTCCAGACAAGACACTGCCCAGCCGGACAAACTGTGGCCTGCCTATCAGGTAGTCAGTAATCAAGGAGATCAGAGAGCTGTCAACTCCCATCACCCGCAGCTTCTCACCCAGCAACAGTGGCTGGATGGTGTTAAAGGTACTGGAGAAATAAAAAAAAAAAGTGATTCTCACAGTATCTCCTCCGCCATACAGGTGCAGATGGGCTCGTTGCAGCAGGTAGATGACAGCATCTTCAACTCCTAAATGGGGCTGATATGCAAACTGCAGAGGGTCCAGCCATGTCTTCACCTGCGGCCTAAGGTGGGCTAAGACCAGTCTCTCCAGGATCTTCATCACATGAGATGTGAGCATCCACAGAACCAACACCAGCCACAGATAAGGCTGAACTGTTTTACTTCAGTCTGAGAGGTATTCTCACTTTCCCTCTCGGCTCTCTCCCCTTTCTTACACTCTACTATCTTCCTTCTCAGCTCTCATTTTTCTTCTCCACTCCTGTTTCCTTATATCAGACTCAATAGGGATTGTTCACTTATTCAGAATCTCACTTTTAAAGGACATTCCTAGTAAGAGAAAAAGAAGGAAGCAGATGAATAGACCAGTCTTAACATGACAGACATGAGTGAAAATTTTGACAACTTCATATATGAGGTTAAATATTGCAGCCACTAAAGTTGAACAGAAATGATCATCATTGAATCATACTGACTGGATTAAAACAAATTAAAACACCAGTTGTATTATGCTTCTCAAAAAGAGGAAATGGTGCTTTTAATTATCACAATAACTGATGCAAACGTTGAACTAATTAATGCTAACTTGAACTGATTTACAATACAAATCATTTTATTTGTATCTATTGTAAATCTATTGTATCTACAGTATTGTAATCATCTGTTGTAAATCAATTTACAATTGATGGGTGTGTTTGAGAGAGGAAAGGTACTACTTGTACACACCCCCTATCTCATTTTGACAGGTGCCACACCCCCTGACCTGACCCCGACCCTGCCCCCCATGACCCTGCATAATTAGGTTGTCAATCAAGTGTTTTGAAAACATGACCCATGACCCTGCGTAATTAGGTTGTCAATCAAAAGTATTTTGAAAATATGACCTTTGATCCGGCTGTCAATCAGAAGTGTTTTGAAAACATGACCTTTGACCGGAACTTCTTGTCAACCTTGACAGCTCGATCTGTTGACCATATGTGGTTTAGCGTGAGAACGGAATGTTAATGATGTTTCACACACACACACACACACACACACACACACACACACACACTAAAAACGCTTTAAAAAGCACAGACACCGCGGCGGACATCAAACTGCCATCAGCAAAAACCTCACATCACCATGAGCAACCCAAAGAGAAACTATGTCGCCAGACGTGTCACTTACCTCTGCGAAGTCGGGTTGGGATCTTTCAAAGTTCCGGGGTCCTCAATCCAAAATTAAAACCTTGGCCGCCGAACCAACAGGGGAATGGCTCACTCCAACCCCGCAATCTCAACAGCCCTTGCAGACCCCGGAGATCCTGCAGCCCGAGCAGACTCTAGAGGCCCCCAGACCCGTGCAACGCGGAGAGACCCCGGAGACTCCGCTGTCGTGGAGATGCCAGAGATCCAATACCCTCTACGACCTGTAGATCTTCCAGACACTGACGATATAGACCATCCTAAAACCCTGAGTTCCACAGACATGAGGTGTTACTGTGGGGGGGTGTCTGATTCCACATCCTTCACATACATTATTGGGCCCCAAGTCACCATCAACGCCAGTAACATTGCCAGAAGATCAACTTGATGGGTGGATGAGCGACATGTTCTTCAGACTTGTAAAATCAGCCATGCTTCATCTGCTCAGCAAAACTCTGGAGGAGTACCAGAAATGTCTGGGATGTTGTATTAATCACCCCAGTAAGAGGCAGCACCAATGCTTGGATGTGATCACTGAGGCTTTCTACCAGGAAAACTTTCACTGGCTGATGGGGAGACTCTACACACTGGGGTTTATTCCAGCCATCCGACATCTCTTAGAACTCCACAACATTCAGGCTGACGATCAACAAATCAAAACTATGGCAGAGTTTTCTGTTTTTTTCTGTTGGAGCTACAATAGACCAGATTAATCCACAAGCCCATCTATGATATGTACAAGAAGCTGGTTGTAAAAAATAAGATTGACCCGGCGTATCTCCAAAAAGCCACAGAGCTGTGGATGAATCCTTTGTTTTGGGATGTCTAAAAAAGAGTTTCTGATACATTTTGTAGCGTTAGATTTCTTTTGTTTGTTTTGGGGTTTTTTTGTACTTGTCACACATTTTGTCCTGTGGAGATGTTAGTTTTAGGTTACTTTTAAGGAATTGTTTTTTAAATCTTTGATTGTTTTTTAAATCTTTGATGTGCTTTTTCACACATCCATCGCTACGTTGTAACAATGGTATAAAGACGTTTAGTTAAAAGAAGCTGAATAAAGAACGTCAGTCCTTTCTTTTTTTATTCTCATTCTGATTTCACCATGTCAAAGACACACTTCATGAAAACGATGTATTACAACCCCACACACCCAGGTAGCTTCGGAGGTGTAGAACGACTCTGCTGGGGCGTGCAAGATGAAACAGGGGAGAAGCTTGAGGTCGAAAGCGTCAAAAAGTTTTTATCTGAACAGGATGCTGACACTTTACACAAACCACCCAAAGTGCATTTCCTGAGAAACAAAGTTTTGTTCCACGACCATTAAACCAATTTCAAGCTGATCTACGTGATATGCTGGCTTTAGCCGGATATAGCAACGGATACAATTATTTATTAACGTTATAGATGTATTTTCCAAGAAGGCATATGTACGGGCTCTGAAGAGAAAGACGGCCGCCGAGGTGGTACGAGCCCTTGAATCCATTTTTGAAGAGATCCAAACACCCGTCAAACTACAGACCAATGTGGGAAAAAAAATTTTCAACAAAAGTTTTGAGGCTTTAATGGAAAAACATGGTATAACACATTTTTCCACAGCCAGCAATCTCAAGGCCTCTGTGATCGAAAGGTTTAATCGCAAGTTAAAAGGCAGAAAGTGGAGATATTTTACAGCCAACAACACACTGCGGTACCTCAACATCTTACAAGACTTGGTGACGGGGTAAAATCGAGGTTATCACAGCAGTATTAAAATGGCACCTACGCAGGTGACCACCGAGAACACAGACCAAGTGTTTCAAACCTGTACGGCACACCCCAAGCTCGACAGAGCAACCGATTAATGATAAATTTTAAAAAGGGGGGTTCCGTCTGGATATCAAAGTTGAGGGGAGTGTTTGATAAGAAATATGAACAGAGTTTTATGGATGAAGTGTATACGGTGTCCGAATGCATCCCCCTCGACCCCCCTGTCTACAAACTGAAAGATTATGATGGAGAACTGATTCAAGGTTCATTTTATGAGGCAGAGCTGCAAAAAATAATGCTGGACCATGACAGAGTCTTCCGTGTGGAGAAGATTCTAAAACACCGTACCGTCAAAGGTAAAAAGCAGGTGCTGGTTTGGTGGAAAAATTGGCCAGAGAAATTTAACAGTTGGGTCAAGGCCTCCTATTTAAAAAACATATAGACATTCGTATACACCCCCGAGCATAGTGCTTATGGTCATTCCATCATGTACGGATCTAAAGATGAGGGTTTTTCATCACCCTACCCTCCAACACCAGTTTTGATGTTTTAAAGACAACACAAGCTCCAGTTTTCACTTGAATTTAGCGGGACATACTGATTTAGAAGGCCCATGGGAGGTTGCTTTATCTGAAATTTCATACCCATACACTTGGTATAACCTACCTCAAAAAGATGCCTACTTTTTCTGGAGAGCAAAACCGTGAGATCCAGAAACAGAGAGTAAAGTGCATTATCACAGGATTACAGGCAGTAATTATGATGATATAAATCAGTTCAAGGCTGAGCTGGAGGGCTTCTTAACAAAAATTAATTCTGATATTTATACAGTCTACAGGAACATTAAGAAAAGAATGGATTTCCAGAGCAGAGGTCAAACTCACGTACTCTTTGACGCACCGGCGGCTTACATGCTGGGTGTCGAACTGGGAGAATGGTTCAAGTTTGATCGGAAGATGGCGCCCTATCCGGCCGATTTGAAGGCCGGATTTTATCACATGTACTGTTACAGCGATGTGGTATGTCCGCATTTAGTGGGGGACTCTTACGCACCGCTCCTAAGAACGATCAATATTGAATGAACGTACGGTGACTTTACCACAAAGCATTTCAACCCCACTTATTATTTACCCGTAGCGAAACAGCACATTGAAACCATCCACGTGGAGATAAAAATGGATCAAAACAAACCAGTGGAATTTACCTACGGGAAGACTATAGTGAGGCTTCACTTTAGACCTAAACCTTGAATAAACAACGTATATAACACGTCCATCCACACATGCCGCATCATTTGGTCTACAACCGTCATTGCGCAGCGGGTATCGGTGTGTGATCGGATGTGCTAAGTTACAACATCTCAACAAACAAAATGATTTTTGCAGGTTTGAGGGAGGATCCCCACCGTTTTGTACAGTACATTATTATGAGAATGAAGTAGAGGTTTCTTTACCGGGTTTTTACGGAGCACCCGTCATGTACGGACGAGGTATCAGCTCACTGTTTTCAAGACGATCCCTCATACGGTGAGGGATCGTCACTTCCTTGTGGTAACGTATTGTCACTTCCTGTTTTGCTGTCTGCCTGTGTGGTTTGCTCTCCAGCTCTCTAGCCACTAGCTATGGCTACTACCTCTCTTTCCTCTCCTCTGGTGTGCTCTCTCTGTCAGATGTTTAGCTACAACTCTGCCTCTTTTAGTGATAACGGTAAATGTAATAAATGTTGTCTTTTTGAGGCGCTCGAGGCGAGGTTGTCTGATTTGGAATCCCGGCTCCGCTGCATTGAAACACCGTCTGCGCCAGTTAATCTCGACGGACGCCCATTACCTGCAGCGGAGCTAGCTAGCTTAGGCCCCCCTGTCAGCGGTTCCCCGGCTCTCCTCAGCAGCGAGGAGACTGGGTGGGTGACGGTGAGAAGGAAGCCTAGTCGCAAAGCCCCGGTACACCACCAACCTGTTCACGTTTCTAATCGTTTTTCCCTGCTCAGCGACACACCCGCTGAGGAAAAAACTCTGATCATTGGCGACTCTGTAGTCAGAAACGTGAACCTAGAGACTCCAGCGGTCATAGTCCAATGTATTCCTGGGGCCAGAGCAGGCGACATCGAGTCAAATTTGAAAATGCTGGCTAAAAGTAACTGTAAATATTCCACAATTGTTATTCACGCCGGCATTAATGACATCCGTCTCCGGCAGTCGGAAGTCACGAAACTTAATATAGAATCGGTGTGTGAGTTTGCCAAAACGATGTCTGCCACTGTAGTATTCTCTGGGCCCCTCCCCAATCTGACCAGTGATGACATGTTTAGTCGCTCGTCATCCTTGAACCGCTGGCTGTCTGTGTGGTGTCCTAAAAATGGCGTGGGCTACATTGACAATTGGAGCTCTTTTTGGGGAAAACCTGGTCTTATGAGACGAGACAGCATTCATCCCACTTTGGATGGTGCTTCTCATTTATCTAACAATCTGGCATCTTTTTTATCCAAATTTCCAAAACCATGACTACTCAGAGTTGGGACCAGGAAGCAGAGTCGCAGTCTTACACGCCTCTCTGCAGCTCCTCTTCATCCGCCACCCCTCAGCTTAGCCCCTGTCTTCCCCATCAGAGAATCGTTGTCTGCTCCCTCCAAAGTGAATAAAAATATAATGTATAAGCATCCCAAAGTGATAAAGCAAAATATTGGTAAAACTCAAATTAAACATAAAGCCTCTAAATTGAATGATTTGGCCTCTGTTCCTCCTCATAATTTAAAAATTAAATGTGGTTTGTTAAATATTAGGTCTCTAACTCCCAAGTCTCTGTTAGTCCATGATCTGTTAATTGATCATCAGATTGATTTAATTTCCCTTACAGAGACTTGGTTAGGGCAAGAGGATTATGTTGGTTTAAATGAATCAACCCCCTCTGGTTATTTAAACTGTCAAAATCCCAGAAGTTCTGGTCGTGGAGGAGGAGTAGCAACAATTTACCATTCCAAATTACTAGTTAATGTAAAGCAAAAAACATGTTATAATTCCTTTGAGGGCCTGGTCCTCAGTATTGGGCACTTTAGCAATTTCAGGTTAAACCCAATTTTATTTGCCATTGTTTATCGTCCCCCATCAACCTATTCAGAATTTTTATCTGAATTTGCTGATTTCTTAGCTGATTTAGTGTTGAAATCTGATAGAATAATTATAGTAGGGGACTTTAATATACATGTGGATGTAGATAGTGACTGCCTTAATGTGGCTTTTAATTCAATATTAGACTCGATTGGGTTTTCTCAGAAAGTAGGAAATTCTACTCATTACCTCCACCATACATTGGACCTTGTTCTGACATATGGCATAGAAATAGAAAATCTTGTAGTGTCTCCTCATAACCCTGTACTGTCAGACCATTGTCTGTTAACCTTTGATTTTACTATTTCTGACTATTTGGCTCCTAAAGAAAAATA
The DNA here is from genome assembly GCA_020510985.1 of Pholidichthys leucotaenia. Taxonomy (NCBI): domain Eukaryota; kingdom Metazoa; phylum Chordata; class Actinopteri; order Cichliformes; family Pholidichthyidae; genus Pholidichthys; species Pholidichthys leucotaenia. The sequence goes on along the minus strand of CM035847.1, from coordinate 315,526,381 downwards.
TTATCACAGTAGATGCCTCTCAGATGATGCTGTTTCCAAATTTATGCAGATTGTTTCCTCTATGCCATGTGTCAACACAACGGAAATAAGCTATAGACAGCTTGCTCCTTCTGTAATTGATAACATGGTGGATAGTGTTTCAGCTTCTCTGCATCAGGCTCTAGACTTGGTGGCCCCCTTAAAAAAGAAAAAGTCTAATCAGAGATTTTTAACTCCTTGGTTCAACACAGAAACTCGTAGCTTAAAACAGAAGACTCGTCAACTAGAAAGAAAATGGCGCTCTACTAATTTAGATGAAATCTATTTAGCTTGGAGAAATCATCTTTTAATTTATAAAAAATCTCTTAGAAAAGCTAGAACGAGTTATTATTCTGCATTAATAGAAGAGAACAAGAATAATCCCAGGTTTCTTTTCAGTACTGTAGCCAGGTTGACAAAGAGTCAGGACTCTATCAATCCTAGCATTCCCTTAGAGCTTACTAGTCAGGACTTTATGAACTTTTTCAATAATAAAATTTCATCCATCAGAGATAAAATCAATCAGATTCTTCCCCCAGTTAACTTAAATACTGTAACTACTACAACTCCTTCTATTGATGTCTGTCTTGATGAGTTTACTCCAATCGACCTTTGTGAGTTAGACAAAGTAGTTTCCTCATCCAAACCTTCAACTTGTCTTTTAGATCCTATTCCTACCAGGTTATTTAAAGAAGTCTTCCCACTTATTGGTAGCTTTATTCTTCATATAATCAATTCTTCATTAACTTTAGGCCATGTACCGCAGGCTTTTAAAACGGCTGTAATTAAACCCTTACTCAAAAAGCCAACGCTAGATCCAGGAGCTTTAGCTAACTATAGACCAATCTCTAATCTCCCTTTCATTTCAAAAATCTTAGAAAGAGTTGTTGCTACGCAATTATTTGACCACCTGCAGGGAAATGGTTTACTTGAAGAGTTTCAATCTGGGTTTAGAATCCATCATAGTACTGAAACAGCCTTAGCGAAGGTCACTAACGACCTCCTCATTGCATCTGATAATGGACTAGTTTCTGTACTTGTCCTTTTAGATCTTAGTGCAGCTTTTGATACTATTGATCATAATATTCTACTTGATAGATTAGAACACTATGTTGGACTTAATGGAACTTCGTTGCAGTGGTTTAGATCTTATTTATCTGATAGGTTCCAGTTTGTTCATGTAAATGATGAGTTTTCTTTCAGCTCAAAGCTTAGTCATGGAGTTCCACAGGGATCTGTGCTAGGCCCTACTCTTTTTAGTTTATATATGCTTCCGTTAGGCAACATTATTAGAAAGCACTGTATACTTGGGGCCACCCGGGGGGCCACCCGGTCCCATTGGAAAAACTCGACATACCGAGTGAACTGAGGCGAAAACGCCGCGGCTGCCGGGCTGGAGTAAGGCGGAGGACAAAAAATATAAGGTACAGACCCTCCCTTCCATCTGTTGTCATGGGAAATGTACGGTCGATACTGGGAAAGTTAGATGAGCTAGCGGCTATCTCCCGTTATGATAGCACATACCGGGAGTGCTCTCTCCTTTTGTTTACTGAGACGTGGCTAACTGAACTAGCAGCAGATGCTAACATTGAGCTGGAGGGTTTTCACATGATACGAGCTGACCGAACACCAGACAGTGGCAAGGCTAGGGGCGGTGGAGTGATCATGTATGTTAACAACAACTGGTGCAGACCGGGACATATCACTGTTAAACAACGACACTGCAGCAAAGACATTGAGTTGCTAGCTGTTAGCATGAGGCCTACATATCTCCCGAGAGAACACTCACACGTGATCTGCATTGTTGTTTATGCAAATCCGACGGCGAACGCTGGGACAGCACGTGACGTCATCCATTCAGTAACCAGCAGGCTGCAGACAGAACACCCAGATGCTCTTCTCCTCATCTCAGGCGATTTCAACCATGTTTCACTGTCTCCCATTCTACCCACGTTCACCCAGTATGTCACATGCCACACTAGAGACAATAAAACACTGGATTTATTCTACGCAAACACTAAGGAGGCGTACACCTCATCACAACTACCCCCACTCGGGAGATCGGATCACAACTTGGTTCATCTCCGGCCGGTGTACAAACCCCTAGTGCACAGACAACCTCCGGCCATGCACACTGTGGAGTTATGGTCTGAGGAGACAATGGACACCCTAAAGGGCTGTTTTGAAGCCACCGCCTGGAAGCAGCTCTGCGATCCACATGGTGAGGACATCGATGGCCTCATTCACACCTTCACGGGCTACCTCAGCTTCTGTGTGGACAAATCCGTTCCCACCAAGACCATACGGCGTCACTCAAACAACAAACCCTGGATCAACCCTGAGATAAAAACACTTCTGAGAGAGAAGAAGAGGATCTTCAGGTCGGGGAACAGGGAGATGCTGAAGTCCGTACAGAGGGAGCTGAGGAGAAAGATCAGAGAAGGCAAGGACAGCTTCAGGAAGAAGATGGAGGACAAGCTGCAACAGAGCGACATCAGCGGGGTCTGGAGAAACCTCAAAACCATCTCGGGGCTCCAGAATACCTCCCCCCAGGCCACAGGGGGCAGGGAGTGGGCGAACAACCTGAATCTGTTTTTCAATAGATTTGACCAACCGCCCTCCCCCCTGACTGCACAACAACCACTGCTGCCTCTAAAGAAATCAAGTCCTGCTGCCCACTCCCCACTCTACCAACACCCCCCCACTCCCAACACACAGCCCCCCATCCTGACCCTGACCAGGACCCAGGTGAGGACGGAGCTGAGGAAGATCAAGGCGAGGAAGGCGCCGGGACCGGACGGCATCAGCGCAAAGCTCCTCAAGTCCTGTGCAGACCAGCTGTGTGGGATTGTGACGTATATCTTCAACATGAGCCTGAAACTGGGGAGGGTACCACAGCTGTGGAAAACATCTTGTGTGGTACCTGTACCAAAAACTTCCCACCCCAAAGACCTGAACAGCTACAGACCGGTGGCCTTGACGTCCCACTTGATGAAGACCCTGGAGAGACTGCTCCTTGCTCACCTCCGCCCCCTGGTGGAACCAGCGATGGATCCACTCCAGTTCGCCTACCAGCATGGCATTGGGGTGGAGGATGCGGTGATCTTCCTCCTTCACCGTTCTCTGTCCCACCTGGAGAAGCCCGGGAATATGGTGAGGATCATGTTCTTTGACTTCTCCAGTGCTTTCAACACCATCCAACCGATGATCCTGAAGGACAAGCTGCTGCGCGCAGGGGTGGACCAGCACCTGTCATCATGGATCCTGGACTACCTCACGAACCGGCCTCAGTTTGTGAGAACCCGGGACTGTGTGTCCGACACGATCATCAGTAGCACGGGGGCCCCCCAGGGAACGGTGCTGGCTCCCTTCCTGTTCACTCTTTATACTGCGGACTTCTCACACAACACAACACACTGCCATCTACAGAAGTTCTCTGATGACTCTGCGATCGTTGGCCTCATCTCCAATGGAGATGAAGCTGAGTACAGAGGGCTTATCCAGGACTTCGTGGACTGGTGCCATCGGAACTGCCTCCAGATCAACGCGAGGAAAACTAAGGAGCTGGTGGTGGACTGCCGCAGGCATGGGCAGCCCCTCACAGTACCAGTAAATATACAGGGAACAGACATCGAGATGGTGACATCCTATAAGTACCTGGGTATTCATCTGAACAATAAACTAGACTGGTCACACAATACTGATGCACTCTACAAGAAGGGACAGCGCAGGCTGTTCCTGCTGAGGAGACTCAGGTCTTTTGGTGTACAAGGGGCGCTGCTGAAGTCATTCTATGACACGGTGGTGGCATCAGCCATCACTTTTGGAGTGGTCTGCTGGGGCAGTGGCATTACTGCAGCCGATAGGAAGAGACTGAACAAACTGATTAAGAAAGCTAGCTCTGTCCTGGGGCAGCGCCTTGATCCGATGGAGGAGATAGGAGAGAGAAGGACGGTGGCTAAACTGTCATCTCTGCTGGAGTCCGAGTTCCACCCTATGCAGGACATACTGAATGCACTGAGGAGCTCATTTAGCAGCAGACTACATCATCCCAGGTGCACAACCGAGAGGTTTCGTAGGTCCTTCCTACCAACGGCTGTCAGACTGTACAACCTAAGCAGGGCTGCTCGCAGAGATAGCAAAAAGACGTAACAAACTAATAGTTTTTTGAATGCAAAAGATGCAATAGACTTACACAATGGTCCTCTCCGGCATACAACTAGGAACATACCGGTCGCTATGGAGGGTGAGAATATGTATGGGCACATAATCATACCATGTAGGATAACTAAGTAGACGGTTATGCTGTTTCATTCCATCTAGCAACAATGCTCTGCACTGTGTGTGTTTATATATTTGCATATTTATTCCATCTAGCTACAATGCTCCGTACTGTGGGTGTTTATATATTTATATATCTACATATTATTCCATCTAGCTACATTGCTCCGCACTGTGTGTGTTTATATACTTGCATATTTATTCCACCTAGCTGCAATGCTCCGTACTGTGGGTGTTTATATATTTACATATTTATTCCATCTAGCTACAATGCTCTGCACTGTGTGTTCATATATTCATATATTTATTCCATCCAGCTACAATGCTCTGCACTGTGTGTCTGTGTGTGTGTGTATATATATATATATTTTATAGTAATACGTACATATGTTTATTAGCTGCTCTTGCTTGCTTGTTTTTTTTTCTTGCCTTCTGATTGTTGCTCTGAGTGTTGCTATCCCTGTGCTGTTGCAATCCTGGAATTTCCCCGTTGTGGGACTAATAAAGGCTTATCTTATCTTATCTTATCTTATCTTATCTTATACATTTTCATTGTTATGCAGATGACACACAATTATACCTGTCAATGAAGCCAGATGATACTAATCAATTAGCCAAGTTAGAAGCCTGTCTTAAGGAAATCAAAGCTTGGATGACTTGTAATTTCCTGCTATTAAATTCAGATAAGACTGAAGTCATTCTTGTTGGTCCAAAAAACCTTAGAAATTCCTTTCCAAATCAAATTTTCAGTTTGGACGCAGTTACTCTTTCTCTTAATAGCTCTGTGAGGAACCTTGGAGTTGTTTTTGATCAGGATTTGTCCTTCAATTCACATATTAAATTTGTTTCTAAGACTGCCTCCTATCATTTGCGTAATATTGCCAAGATTAGGAGCATCTTGTCTCAGAGTGATGCTGAGAAGCTGATCCACGCTTTTGTTAGCTCGAGATTAGATTATTGTAATTCTTTATTATCAGGCTGTCCTAAAACATCTTTAAAAAGTCTTCAGCTGATCCAAAATGCTGCAGCAAGAGTTTTAACAGGTACTAGAAAGAGAGATCATATCTCTCCGGTTCTCGCCTCCCTTCATTGGCTTCCCATAGAGTTTAGAATTAAGTTTAAAATCCTTCTTCTCACTTACAAAGCTCTAAACAATCAGGCTCCTTTTTATTTAAAAGATCTGATACTACCGTATTATCCTAACAGAGCACTACGCTCCCAAAATGCAGGATTACTTGTAATACCTAGAATCTCCAAAAGTACAATGGGAGGCAGAGCCTTCAGTTATCAAGCTCCTCTCCTGTGGAATCAGCTGCCAATCTGGATTCGGGAGTCAGACTCGATCTCTGTTTTTAAGAATAGGGCTAAAACCTACCTTTTTGATCTAGCCTACAATTAGGGAGGGATCATGTGTTTCTGAACCCTCCCTGAGTTATGCTGCTAATAGGTTTAGTCAGCCGGGGGACCTCCAGTAATGCACTGGGCCTCACTCCTTTCCTCACTCTCTATGAAATATTTTTTTTTTTGCTGGTCATTAACATTTGTTTCCTCTCTCCCATAGATTGAGTCCCCATCGTGCTGTTTGCTCTCTACATGTCTGTTCTTTTCTTCTTCTCTATCCCCTCACCCCCCAGCCAGTCACAGCAGATGACTGCCCCTCCCTGAACCTGGTTCTGCTGGAGGTTTCTTCCTGTTAAAAGGGAGTTTTTCCTCTCCACCGTCGCCAAGTGCTTGCTCACAGGGGATCGCCTGATTGCTGGGGTCTTTCTGCAACTGTGGGGGTCCCCCCTACAGTTGATAGTGCTATGAGATGACTGTTGTTGTGAAATGGCGCTATATAAATAAAGTTGAATTGAATTGAATTGAAGACTGTTCCGTTTTGTAGTCCTTCTGGAGAAGAAAGGTTTCACCATTGCAAAACCTCATCTTAAAACAGCGTCTAGCAGCATCACATTGGATGTGTTTAACCAAGCAGTGGGAAAAATGATGAACAAAGACTTGGAACAAGAGGGCTCGGGGGGTATTATGATCTTGTCACGCAGATCAAGGAAGCGACCCTCCAGCGAGCTTGTCTCATCCCTCTCCCATAAACGCTCAGGTCCTTAAAAGAGAAAATCAGTTGGGAAAAGTAAGCGGGTGATGAGCAAATCCGGAACTCGGAGCTCTGATATATTATAAGCAAAAGTTTTTTTTTAACAAACTAAATCGGAAAAACCATGGTGCTGTTACATCAAAAATCTCCCGAATGCACCCAGGCTGAGTTGGATTTATTTTCAGCACTTATGACGCAGCTTTCTGTGGAGGATAAAATCCACATGGAAATTTCCCCTGTGTCAGCCATCACCGACGGAGGTCCTATAGAGTTTTTTCATCCCTGGAGATGAGGAGAAGTACCTCAATTTGAACGATACCCTGCTGCACCTCCATGTGAAAATTACCAATGTGAACAGTACGAACTTGGCAGACGGCGCCGTGGTGGGCCTCATCAGTTAGCCTCAAAATACAGTTTTCAGTCAATGCAATGTGATCCTGTTAGATTGATTTCACAATCCAGTGCCACACACCCCTACCAAGCCTTAATTGAGATGATACTGAACTACTCCGAGGACACACTCAAGAATTTAGCGCTGGTCTTTTTTACAAAGATACGGCCGGAGCTGTAGATTCTATCGTGACCGTGGACGGCCCTAATGTGGGTTTAAATAAAAGAGCCCATTTTACCGCCAATTCTCGCGAAGTGCACCTCCTCGGTCCTCTTCACGAGGACATATTTTTTTTGTGATAGGCTCATGCTGAACTCTGTTGATTTGAGATATCAAACTAACCTGTGCCAACAAAGCTTTCTGTCTCACGGGAGCCGGCAATTCCACTTTCCGTTTGAAAAAATTGGGGGCCTCTCTGTTTGTTAAAAAAGTGTCCGTGTCCTCCGCATTCAGATTAGGCCACGCCGCAGCCCTAATGAAAGGCAATGCACTCTACCGCCTCTCACGCGTCAATGTAAAAACATACTCCATCCTACAAAATTCTAGGATGTGCAACCAGAAGAATCTGTTTCTGGAGGCAATTCCCAAATACGTGGTTCTGGGTATGGTGCATCACAAGGCTTTCACGGGGAGAAGAGACCTCTTAATTTTATTCACAACAATGTGGAATATCTGGCTCTCTGTCAGGACGGTCGCCAGATCCCTGCCAAGGCTTTCCAACCTCAGTTTAATAACAAACTCTCTGTTAGGGAATTTTACAACATGTTCCTGGTGACGGGGAGACATCTTAAAGATTTACCTCTCTGTTGATACTGAGAGGAATTTAACAACGGGTACACCCTGTTTGTGTTTAATCTCGCCCCGGAGGTTGACAATGACGCCCTGTCCACCGTGTCGAATGGTAAATTAAGACTGGAGATGAGATTTTGAATGGCCCTGCCCCACATTGTGACACTGATAGTCTACGCCTGTTAGGATTCTATTCTGGAAATTAACTCTAAAAGAGAAGTGCTGGTGGACTATTACTAGGAACATGAATAATATTCAACTGGACAGTCTTCTGCATTGTCTGCTGGGAGATGTGTTTTGTGGGCTGTGGCCCTCCGATCAGCTACCATTGTTGACCATCGCCTTTAGACCCCCCGCCTACTTCGTCATTAATACACATCCCGCACACATGCCCAGAGAGCACTGGTTCGTCATCACCCTGGAAAAGGACGACAAAGCCACCTTTTTTGATTCTTACAGGTTTCGGTCCAATTTTCTTTTAGTATCCCGACAGCGACTTAAAGTTGTTGCAGAAGCATTCACAAAACATCAAGTACCACAACGCCCAGTTACAGCATCAGTTATCAAGGACTTGCAGTCAACACTGCATCTATTATCTGGCACATCGGACATGCGGATTATCTTTTGAACATTCACTGTCATTGTACAATGAAGATGTGATGAAATATGACCTCATGGTGTACAATTTTGTGAGAAAATATCAAGATTGTACCAAAAATAAAATTGGTGCACCCCCTAAACAGGGGTGTTGTTCTTTACAACTGTTTAAAAGCTGTCTTGTGTAGAAACTTAGGATAAAGAGTGTATGATATACTGTATACACTCTCTGATGATATAGAGTGTATGTTTGACAACTGTGTTACTAATATCCATCCATCCATCCATCCATCCATCTTCTACCGCTTAATCCTTTCGGGTCGCGGGGGGGGGGGCTGGAGCCTATCCCAGCATCTTTGGGTGAGAGGCAGGTGTTACTAATACCGTGAATAATTACCCTTTTTGTGATTTTATATGAAAGAAAAACAAAAAGACTGCACGCTTGAAATGTATGATGAATAAATATTTTATTGATAAAAGACAGCAGAGATGTGTGATTTACAATTATGTCTAATCTTAAATTTCACTTCTTAAGGAGTGGTCCATCGAGAGGAGAGTTTCTTTTATCTTCTATTCCTCCCTGTTCTGGTCTCATATTAACACTCTTCTTTCTCACGGGGTGTGATCCAGGTTGGGGACAGAAGAAGTTTTTGTGTTTTTTTTTTTTTCTCTCTGGCACGGTGTCCATCTCAAGGTTTTTTGAGGAATATTGAGCTCAGACAGAGTGTTTAAAAATTTTGACCACCCCGCAGGTGCAGGAGGTTGGTGGGTTTTTTTTATAAGGGAGTGAGAGGTGTTTGAATAAATCAATCATATGAGACCCTTTCAAGGCCTCGCCCTTGTAAACAAACTCCCCCTTTGAATTCCACCCCCCATAACTCTCGGGCAATTTCCTCAGGATGTATTTGGCATTCTTACAATCATGCGTGGGGAGGTTTTGAAGAACCTCTTCAACCGTAATGTCAAAATCTAAACCATCACGCACGCTGCAGGATGATGCGGGACCACCTGTGGTGGATAATGCGCGGGTACCGTCAGAAGATGAGGCATGAGCATGCTTGCTCTCACCACCCCCACGACACCTGATAGGGATAGGTGGTCAGGCTCCCGCTGCAGAGTCAACGTTACTTGCCGTCGCTCGTTATGATCCTGTTTTATGAGCATGAGGTATCTCTGCAGTGGCTCAGGAGGTAGAGCAGGTCGTCCAATAACCACATGGTTGGCGGTTCGAATCTCGCTCTCCCCAGGTATCCTGCCGTTGTGTCCCTGGGCAAGACACTTCACCCCAATTGCTCCTGGTGGGTCTGGAAGCGCCATGTTAGGAAGCATGCCACCATCAGTGTGTGAATGGGTGGATAGCAGGATCTGTAAAGTGCTTTGGTCATCAAGAGATGACAATAAAAGCGTTATATAAGTGAATGCCATTTACCATTTTTAAATTTTCTCATAAGCACTCAAGCCTGGTTCGTTTAATACAGCTCTCATTCTGGAGTCTAAATCATCCTCTGCATTTTCTCTGACGGCTGTCGGTCCGGTCATATGGTTTAACTGTTGGGGTATGAGCAGAAACACCTTCTCTCCCTTCTTCAAAGTCATCTTTTTTATTTTTAATTTCTTCTCTCCAGTCCACCAATAAGATCCCCGATCATGGGCACCACAGCGGATAGCAGAAGCAATAGAAAATTGCCCGACTGTTTTTTCAGAACCTGGTGTTTGCATTTTAAATTAAACTAGTTTTCTTATCGGCCAACAGTTTGATTATTTTTTTCCGCCTTTGTAGTTTCTTGAACTGACTATCGGACAATGGAATGTTCCCTTTTTAAAGATTCAGAGCTGTGGATGAGAATATCCCTGCACTTTTTGGGGGATGCGTGGTACAGCGCCGTGAGTAAAATCGTGTTCCTTTTCATATGTGCAGACATGATAAACTAGGCTGATGTTTTGGGCACATAGACGGTCAACCTCTCACAAGAAAGTATACCCGTCCTCAACCTGTATTGTTCTGGACAGGAGGGTGTGAGTTCTACTATTAAATAGCCATGGGGATCTCTAGTGGCATCTTCAAAACTCTCTAGGAAGAAGGCCTTTTGCGATGGGGAGATTTGACATGCTAATATAGCTATTTGTTGTTTATCTCGTGGGTTTTTAAACATCACCAGATAATTGCTGTTCAGACTAATGGTGCACACGTATTTACCCTTATGGAACACGTTCTGTGTCAGTATCATGACGCTCATGTTTCTATGATGCCTGTACTGGGTAAAAATTCTTACTACTTCAGGATGGTCGGAGGCTTTAAAAATAGCATCATCCAGAATAATCAAATGTTTCTGATGGGGAGGAAACAGGTTTTCATCTTAAAAAGATTCAGGGAGTCCTTCAACAAATTTTATTCTTTTATTCACCTTCTGCAGTTCACTGTACATAGGTTGATCACAAGTGTAAATCATACAATGCTTTAAGGTACAACATTTGCAATATGTTCACAGTCTTCCAGCACCTTTGAAACAAAATAAGTCTTGCCACAGCCACTCGCTCCCACCATCAAACATGAAAATGGAAAGGTGAACCTAGGATCAAAATCAATCTCCTCTATATCCTGGGTAAGATGTGATATTTTTTCCTCAAATAAAATCTAATAACTAAAAGGCAGAGTGGTCCCATCCCAAAATAGACATCTTTAATCATACACAACTCAAGTTTCTCAATACAAACCCATTTTATCACGTCCTATGTTGCATTGTGGCATCTCAATCACTCTCTCTCCTGAATTTGTCATGTAATCCTCCACCAAATCTCTGATGCTGTCAAACTTGAAACGCTCAAAACATGATTGGGTCTGCGTGATACCGTTGACCTTCATGACGACCTTCTTTTTGTTCCTTGTTTGGTATGCGTAACTCTTGGGGCCTGCGGATACAAATTCCTGAATGGTATCCCCGTCCAACTTATCTGTCAAATCCCCCAGATAATTACCCAACTCCAGAGGCATCTCACAGTTCTTTACCACTTAAATTAAACCGTCCGTGTCGATGTAAAGAACCCTCTCTTGCAGTTTTTCCAGATAACCGTACAGCTTCAGACGTGCGTGGGCTATGGTAAAGGCAGCTATAAAGATGTTATTAGTTTTACTGGGGGGTAGAATGCAACAATCATTGTGTTTCCACCTAAGCAGAGCTTTGTCATCATCCAGAACATTAAAGTATTCCACCTTGTATTTACCTGAAAACAAGTAAACTCTTCCGGTTCTGGGATCACAGTGGTCTTCATCAGATTATCTCTCTGTGCAAATTCTCCCCAAAGCGAGTTCAAAATCAGTTTTGAGACATGACAACGGAGTGGATTCTCTTGTATTTTATCAACATCTAACAGAATGACCTGATGATGGTGATAGTCCCTGATGTACCTGTCCTTGCTCTCCTGATCGGTGACATCTGGGGAGGTAACCCGATGCTTCCTGTTTTTCTTTTTGAAATTTGTGTATGTAATCTAAAAACACCGCGTTGCTACTTTGATCAAAATGCCACACTTCTGTGATTTCACCCACCCTGTACCCCAGCTCCAGGGCTTTGTTAAACTCCACAGTGACCCAGACCCCCGTCAATGCTCTCGCTTCATCGTCGTGCACGCAAACACCATTTTGATGCTTGTTTCCATGCACGTTCAGTACACTGGAAAGGTTAATTTACCTCCTGAACTTTTGTAGGGTAGAACGGGAGAAAAGACACCTCGGGGTGAATAGACGGCAGCTCTGATTAAGTCGAAATAGCTTTGAGGATCCCCAAAATATTTGTAAATAATGGTGGGGTGGCCTAGAGAGTAAAAGCATGTGCTGCTAACATAGGGGTACAGAGAAGTGACATCTACATAGTGCACTGTTTCATCCTGCCCTGTGGTGTGTCTCAGTTATAGAGCGCTTGTCCTGCCCGAGTAAAGGGCCTGGTGTGGTAAGAGGAGCTCGGGTGTGTTAAACATTTTCAGAAGCTGTTTCACCTCCTGTCATGATTTTTTTTCTTTTCATCCCACTCATTCTCCCTCATCACCGTAACGCGGACACCGTGCATAAAGCGTAACACCTGCAACCTCTCCTCACTTTTCAAATGCAGCTCTCCAAATGTAACGCCCCTCATAGGGCAGATCTCTGTGCTTTTAAAACTGCAAACACAACCGTGGAAATAGCATCTGTTGAGCTCATAGACATGCTTCAAGCAATCGATCTCTGCGTAGCCGTCTACAAAAAAGGGCCCCATCTGTTTGTCCCCCCGTTTAAAGCATGCTGGATGAATATTTTTTGACTATGCATAACCCATTCTAGCCACTGGATCGAGGCGATAGAAAATCTTTTACACAGACGTCTGTAGTTGTTGGGCATGGGAAGGCGAGGGTGTTAGGGGCAAGTTAATTGGTGAGAAACACTTTCAAACAGGCTGATGCTATCATGGCACTGGAGAAAGGTTCCACACCCATGTCAGTGAGGAACCGCTCTCTAAATTTAACGCACCCCATGGCTAGAATGCCCACATCATTTTTACAATAAAGCAGAGCCTCCCGTTTAAAATCAAACAACCCGTCTTTGACCCCGTTGTACCACTCGTAGAACTCCACCCGCTCGGCAACCGTCATATGTTCTACGCCATAGTTGGACAGTGGTGGGTAAGGACCTACATAATTTAGATGCCCCGCCACAGAATATCTGTTTGGGAATAGCCCCTTTTTCACCTCGCTAAAACCTAAAGCTTTAGGCATCACTCTCAGACGCATAGGTAGGAAGGATAGCGAGTCGATGAATTTAAGGTTTTAATGGGGCTCCTGAAAACTCAGAATCTTACTACCCATCATGAGAATTTGTTGTGGCATTATAATGTCTTTTCTCAGTGTCTGTTCTGAGATGAACAGATGAACAATGTCTGTTTAAGATCAGGTAACTGTCCAACCCTCTGCCATTATGTGCTATGAATACATTCCGCCTGTACTTTTCATGCCTTAAATGCAAAAGAAACTGTTTTATGCAGTCTGTACCATAAAAAAAACACTTTTCTTCACCTTTCGACGTTTTAGCATACATGAGAAATGGCGCATGCTCCCCTTTGTTGTTGATGAATATTTTGGTGTCATAAAAAACAACTCGGGGTGTTTCACCTGTGAGGGGAGCTGCTGAATTTAACACCAGTGATCATTGGCTTCAGAAGCCTGTTGTAATGGCATCCCACAAATTTTACATTTTAACCGGCTACAACGGTGCGGGGAGGTACCTGCATTTTTACTAACATAATAGTAATAGTTGAAGAGGGGGCATTTTTTTTTTTTTTTATCACGTCACAGATACTCCTGTAGGGTACAGTTACAGCACCTTGTTTGGCCTCTTTGTGTCTAGCGTAACAGGCCGGAGAGCAACACTTTCTGTGACAGTCTAAACATTCTACGGGCCTGAGCTCTTCCGTAGGGCAGACAGGATCATTGCAAACCTTACAGTATCCTTTACAATAGTGCAAATACAGGTTATTAAAACCCTTGTAACAGTAGTTACAAACGGATGCCGTACTTATGACTAACTAACTAACTAACCTGCACTTATATAGCGCTTTTCTAGTCACAAAGACCACTCAAAGCGCTTTCATTAATACTAACCCTCTATTCTAAGGGCCTATAGGAAACAGATATCTAGGGACAATTTAGAACAGCCAATTAACCTAACATGCATGTTTTTGGCATGTGGGAGGAAACCGGAGAAATCCCGGAGTAAACCCACGCAACACGGGGAGAACATGCAAACTCCACACAGATCACTGTTGGTCAGGGGCTGGGATCGAACCCACGATCCCACAATCCCCACAATCCCCCGGCCAAGGGTAAACTGTGCTGCCGCAGTGCTAACCACTGCGCAGCTGTGAACGCTATGTAGCTGTGTAGCGAAACAGAGTTGATCCTCCTCGCTACACGTAACGTACAAATGGCATCTTTTTATTGATAATTTCACAGTCTAACGTTTTTGCCAGCCTGCGTTTACCACCGCCTCTGGGGTTATGCACCACCTGTAGGATTAATTCTAAATCCTCATCCGCATCGATGCTATTGCCCAACTGCACTACCCGGTCGAGCAAACCCTCAAAAGTTGGTAACATATTACCCCTGTCGTGGGCGGCTGTAATGACAACTTTTAGCTGGATTACGTTGTTGCGTTCTGCATGTGTTCAGGCATCCTCAGCAAATTCTCTGAGGATGCCCATCACATCGTTGTAAAAGTCTGTGATGTTGGGCACGTTGCATCGTTTAGGGATGGCTAAGTGACGTGTCATTCTCAATGTGTTAAATGGTGAGAATATTCTGACTTATTCATTCCTAGAGGATGCCGCGTCCTGGTGATGAGCGCCAGAGCCCAACCCTGCACCCTGTTGCATGTCAGGAGAAATCTCTAGCTGTTCGTTGGAGATTGAAGTGATTGATGATGACGATGATGATTTGTGGGCGGGAGGTGTGGATGGTTTTGATTCTCAAATATATGTTCTAGATTATGAAATGCGTTGCTGGTGATGTTATTATTGTTGTTGTTGCTTGGGGGTGTAGTTTCACCTATTTCATTTGCTCTATCCTGTAAATCAACCCAAAAGAGCGTTGTAATATGAGCTAATTCATCCACAGCCCTTTGCATTTCATTTGTTCCAATTAGAGACCCATGTATATAGGTCAAATCTTCTATTGTGTTATCGTAGTCGGCTACCCACTCCGGTACTGCACGCTTTTGTCCCCCCTCATCCAAGGATTCAACATGGTCTGATTCTGATTTTTCATTCATGATAGCGTTTACAGTTTTTGTCACAATACCCAGGATATAGAGGAGAAAAAAAGATTACATTACACTTTTTCACAGATGGTCAGGATGGAGGTCATGAAGCTCTGCATGACCCGGCAGAGTGATAACACGGTGGTCAGACGCTGTTGCACCCCAGTTCTCTCCAACACACACAGCATAAAAGGGCCCCCTCAGGAGTGCTGTCAAACTGGATCTCTGGAGCAGACGGGACGGCCAGATTCGGTGTTTGGTTTAATTCTCCAAAGCAGGACAAAAAAAAAAAAAGACAGCAACGCTACTCACGGTGGTTCTGTATGTATATATGTTTTATTTCAAATCAAGTCGGTGGGTGGTCAAAGGGTTATTGTGTATATACATATGTATATATATATATATATATATATATATATATATATATATATATATATGTATATAAACACAGATTTCAGTTTTTATTCTTAGAGAAAGTGAATTATCTTTCAATCAAGAACGTCATTTTAAATTGTTTTTATACATGCCTTGAATCATTTGTCTCACGTCGGCTATCGGTGTGGTCCTCCTCCTCCCCCACCTCCTCAGCCTCCCACGCTCCAGTGCACCGGTGTCTATGGGTGAATGATGCAGGTACAAAATGATGACGGGTTTGTGGCATTTAATATCGACAAAAATGGTATGGATCTGTAAGTACATACCGCTGAGTGGATGTCTCGCAGACGTAGCCTTTTTACGAGAGTGCCTCCATCTGCTCCAACCCCCACTGGTCGATGTTGAAGGCCTTGGCTCGAATTCTGTAAAATAATAAAAAGTTTATTACACATTAAAAACATAAAACGTGGTTTACACCGTTTAAAAACTCAAGATCGCCACAAGATGGCACTAGTCACCAATACATGCCCCTGCAGGGACATTTACATCATCACCCCAAGATGTTGCGAGAAGGCCAATGGCAACACATGACGTCATCGGAGGGTAACGCTATCCCCAGTTTACATTTTAGGGCGGCATGGTTTGTTTTAAACCAGGAAAATGATCATATCGGCTTAATAAAAGGATTTTTTAAAACTTGGAGGAGCTTTCTGGAAGCACGCACTGTAGCGTGGGTCTGCCTGTCTCTCGACGGCGCTGGCCGTTTGCCCCTGGTCAACGAAATGCTCTCAAGGGGCATGTTTGTAACCTGTATGCTGGGGATTGGGCCTGTGAAGGTGGCTGGGTTTTGCACCGGAGGCCTGGTGTTATTCAGCTGTGCTGGATTCTCAATGTCGACCCCGGGCTGTTCGTGGTCCGTTAAGACTACTGGATCATTCTAAGAATGTTGGATTTCATCCAAAGCCCCCAATAGACTGTTTTGATCATCATCATATTTGAGTGGATTGTCTTCTAAATCTGCAAGTAGATTTCTTTTTTTCAACGACCATTCATAATGTTTTATAGATGCAATAATGTTCCTTACATATCCGAGAGAGTAATTACCCCTTCCAGTTGAGGCAGGGTGCCTTTCAAAAGGAAAAAAAAAAACAAAAAACATGATTTAAAAGTGGTTCTGACTCTGAGACAGATGATGAGATAAATGCTTTATAACATAAAATAATAGTAGCTTTATCTGTATAAGACTTTTCAGAGACCAAATACAAAAATAGATAAACAGTTCGTTGAGTAATTAGAAAAATAAAATGATTAAAACTTACCGGTGTAGCTTGGTGGAGAGTGAATTTCAGCGTGCATTATAATTTCTATAAAAAATGAGTAAAAGTTTTATTTAACAATACAGAGAAAAAAAGGGTTTATAAAATTTTGAATGTCAAATATCCCCTCTCATCTTGCCTGTGTCACGTTCTTTTGGGTGTGCAGATGCGTTTCGGGGGGTGTTCATTGATACTTATAGACAAAATGAAGACCCCTATAGGGTATTGGGGAAAAGTTTTGGAGTATGGGCTACCAAGGTGTAAAAACAATGGTGTGGGGGTTTCACAGATGTGAAAACCAATTGTAAACTCCGAGTGATGTGACAGTTTGACAGAAGAATTTTTTTTTTTTTTTTCAATTTCCCACCCTGTACAAAAGCTGTGCCAGTCGGTGCATTGTGACATGCACTACACAAAGAGCAGAGATAAACAAATCTATCATCTGGTCAGTCACTGCAACATATACTGGAGTCAGTTTGTCTTGGCTTGTCCTTGCCACTGATATTACCTTTATCTGCCAAGAATGTGCTGCTAGTCCAGCAAAAGCTAGCAGTACTCAAATACTTTGAAAGCAGTTTCATGAAATGGTCAATCAGAAAGCAACTCATACCGGCTCGGACGCCGCCCGGGCTTACAAGGTCCGCGCTGATCTGTTCACACTCCGACAGGCAGAGAAAAGTAAGCTAGGAGCAGGAAGACAGCAACCTTGTGTGTAGCAGAATGGAATGTACACACTCTGTTGGACAGAACAACATCACAGTGCCCAGAAAGACAGACTGCGCTTGTGGCCCTGGAAATGAACAGGTACAATGTAGACATAGCTGCACTTAGTGAAACAAGATTGTCTGGATATGACAGCTTGGAAGACCATGGGTACATCTTCTTTTGGAGTGGGAGATTAACTCAAGAAAGGAGAGAAGCAGGAGTGGGCTTTGCAGTTAGAAAGTAGATAGCAGCAATGCTTGATGAGGAACCGGTACCAATCAACGACAGGATAATGACTATGAGACTCCCACTACAGCAGAAGATGTATGCCACACTCATCAGTGTATATGCCCCAACAATGACCAACACAGAGGAGGTGAAGGAAGAGTTCTACAGTGATTTACATGAGACTATCAGGCGTGTACCGACTGATGACAGGCTGATACTCGTTGGAGATTTTAATGCCAGAGTTGGTTCGGACACCGAGAAATGGAAAGGAGTGCTAGGCAGTCATGGAGTAGGCAAGTGCAATGCTAATGGAGAACTTCTACTTGCACTGTGTTCAGAGTACAACCTTGTGATAACCAACACTCTATTTAAGCACAAGGACACACACAAGAAGACATGGATGCACCCAAGATCCAAGCACTGGCACTTATTAGACTACATCATAGTCAGGCAGAGAGACAGAAGGGATGTATTGGACACCAGAGCAATGAGAGTTGCGGACTGTGGCACTGATCATGTTATGCTGAGATCTAGATTAAGGATTGCAGATGAAAACAGCACTGCAGGATGGGTGCGGAGCCACCACAGAAGCTAAACACTAGTGCACTGAAAGGCCAAAAGAAGAAGGAAGAACTTACACAGGAAATGGATGGAAACTTAGTGGGACAGCAACAACTCAGAGAATGACATGGAAGAGAAATGGGCAACACTGAAGGATACGGTGTATCTGACATGTTTAGGCTAGCCCAGGGAACACACACGCAGGCCCGGGTGAGATTTGAGAGTCTTTATTGAAAAGCAGGTGTATGAATGCGTGAATGTGGAATGTGGGTGTCGTGTTGGGGACAGGAGCACCAAGGGCGGACCAGAACAATATACAGCCAGGCAACCCTGAGGACAAGCAGAGGACAAGGGTGAGATGAATACACACAGGGATACGATGAGTAATGAGTGTGGCTTACTTGCAGGGGTTTGGTGACTGGCGTTGGCAAGACTGGCTCATGCCTTGGAGGCAGCACTATGATCAGCTCCACGGGACGAGGGTGAAGAGGTACGGCGATGTGGAAGGAGTGCCACCACCAGGGGATCCATCCACAGGGGATGACTGAGAAAGCAGGTAAGTGGAAGATCTTACGTGCATAGGACGAGAGGAGCGCTAGCCGTAGGAGTAGGCGAACGCAGAGCTTCACAAGAAGGAGAGCTGACGACTCCAGGCCGAGGCCCTGGGCAGAGCAGGCTAAATAAGCGCGGCCTGATGAGGTGCAGGTGTGCGCACAGCTGGAGCGGATGACAGGCAGGAGCGGGCTGTGACAGTATCAGACTGCAAGTGATGTATTAGGCTACCCTGAGAGGAAACATCAAGATTGGTTTGATGAGCATGATTAACACCTGAAGAAACTACTAGAAGCGAGGAATACAGTTAGGCAGGAAAACCTATGGTGTAACACAAGATCGAAGAAGAAGAAATACTCAAAGGCTGAGAGTGAGCTACAGAAGCACACCAGAGAGATGAAGTCCAACTGGTGGGATGAAAAAGCGGAGAAACTTCAAACTGCAGCAGACAGGAAGGACATGAAAACATTCTTCACAGGATTGAGAGAAATCTACAGGCCTAAACCAAGAGGATTGATCCAACTAAAGGCTATGGATGGTGGAACAGTTTTGCAGGAGAAAGACAAGATCCTGGACAGATTTGCAGACCACTTTGACCAACTACTAAACAACCCTTTTTTTTTTTTTTTTGGTACTTATTTTGTACCCGTAGGTAGATTTGTTTTGCAGTCTGGTGACAAGCCACCAGCTGTCGGTCGCTGCGTGCGCAAGCGCCCCTTATCCCTAACCTGCATGTTTTTGGAATGCAGGAGGAAACCGGAGAAATCCCGGAGTAAACCCATACAACACGGGGAGAACATGCAAACTCCACACAGATCACTGTTGGCCTGGGGCAGGGATCGAACCCACGATCTCTGCGATCCCCTGGCCGAGGGTAAACTGTGCTGCCGCAGTGCTAACCACTGTGCCACCGTGCAGCCCAGGAGATCTCACTGAAGAGGCTAAAGAAGCTCTAGTGCAGCGATCAGCTGTATCAAGTCTGGATGAACCACCAAATTTTGATGAACTAATGGCAGTTATCAGGACAACACAGGATGGTAAAGCTCCAGGAAGGGATGGAATTCCAGCAGAAGTGTGGAAATTTGGTGGTGTTCAGCTGACCAACTGCCTGCACAAGCTCATCCAAGAGATATGGGATGTCCAGAAAGTACCTCAACACTGGAAGGATGCAAGTATTGTGCCTTTGTTCAAGAAGGGTGACAGGAAGGATTGTGGAAATTACCGAGGTATATCACTACTAACCACTGTTGGTAAGATTCTTTCACATGTACTACTTAACAGACTCAGTGAACACATCTCGCAGAATGTACTACCGGAAGCCCAGTGCGGCTTTAGAAGTGGAAGAAGCACAATGGACATGATTTTCTGCTTGAAACAGGTTCAAGAAAAGTGTATTGAACAGAACATGCCGCTTTATGTAGTCTTCATAGACTTCAGTAAAGCCTTCGATACTGTTTTGCAACACGGACTTTGGCAGGTACTCAAGAAATATTGCTGTACAGAGAAGTTTGTCAGCCTGATCGAGGCACTCCATACAGGTATGCAAGCAAACGTGGCAATGAGTGGTTCAGTATCTAAAGACTTTTCAGTAAGCAACGGGGTGAAACAAGGGTGTGTGCTGGCACCTACACTCTTCTCGCTATATCTGGCACCCATGCTTGAGGTGGCCTTCAAAGACACTTCAGAAGGAGTATACATTCAAACAAGGAAAGAAGCAGACTTGTTCAATGTGGCACAGTTTAAAGCCAAGAGTAAGACATCGATAAAGATAGTAAGAGAAATGTTCTTTGCCCATGACAGTGCTCTAGTTGCACACAGCGTGGAAGATATGCAATCTTTAGTGGAGAAATTTGCAAAAGCAGCTAGCCAATTCAGCCTTCAAATCAACATCAAGAAGACAGAGTGCCTTTATCAACCACCAAAGTTCCAATTATCAACATCACTACCAGAAGAGATCAGCATTGGTACAGAGCCACTAGTCAAGTGCAAGACTTTAAAGTACCTAGAGAGTACTGTTTCAGAGAATGCTAAGCTGGAGGATGAACTATCTCTCAGAATGGGAAAAGTGAGCGCTGTGTTTGGAAACCTGAGGGAGAGACTGTGGAACAATCGACATGTGTCAATCCATGTGAAATGCAAAGTGTACAGAGTGACAGTACTGGCTACTTTATTTTATGGTGCTGAAACTTGGACTGTCTACAGAGTGCAGGTGAAGAATCTCCACGCGTACATGATGAGACACCTTCGAGCCATAATGAACATCTCATGGAAAGACAAGATAACCAACATACAAGTGTTGAAACGAGCTGGTCTACCATCAATGGAGGACATGCTAATACAGATGAACCTGAGATGGCTCGGACATGTTGAGAGGATGGACCACCAGCGTCTCCCTCAGCAGTTACTCTACTCACAGTTATGCGAGGGCAAACGCAATCAGGGTAGACCAAGGCTCAGATTTAAAGACACTGTTAAAAGAAACTTGAATAAGTTTGACATAGACAGGAGTGTCCTGGCAGCAGAAGGCTAAGGACAGAGCTGTGTGGAGGAATCAGATCAGATCTAAATGAAACAGTCATTGTCACCCACGACAGACTGCTATGATGATGATGACAAAAGCTCAAGTCATATTTTTTTTTTTTTTTTTTTTTTTTTTTTTTTTGTTACTTATTTGTACCCGTAGGTAGACTTGGTTTGCAGTCTGGTGACAAGCCACCGGCTGCTGGTCGCTGCGTGCGCGAGCGCCCTAAACCTACATGTTTTTGGTGTGCGGGAGGAAACCGGAGAAATCCCGGAGTAAACCCGCGCAACACGGGGAGAACATGCAAACTCCACACAGTTCACTGTTGGTCGGGGGCTGGGATCGAACCCACGATCTCATGATCCCCGCGGTCCCCCGGCCGAGGGTAAAACTGTGCTGCCACAGTGCTAAACCACTGCGCCACCGTGCAGCCCATATGGTGTGGTAAAAGAACACACAGATGCACAGACCGCGAAAAAACCCTCTCCAAATTCTGGTTTAAAGTTGTCATGAGTGGTTAAAAAAAAGGTCTGCCTTAAAGTTATACAACTAATTAAACCATTGGTAAATACCACGTACAGGTTGTGGGATGTTTTACAGAATTGTTTCATGCAGACAATCCTTAGAAGGCTGTTGTAAGGTCATTTTAAAAATGTAAACCCTGGTCATCCCTAAATTACCAACAATACTTGCTTTTGCATTTTAATGATTAAATTAATCTATGAGCTTCATACATTGCCAGTGGTGACCAAGTGTATTTTAACTGTTTGGTTATTGTGTAATCTGTGTTTTTGACTTCTGCAAGCTGACACTGTGAGAAACTCTGGCTAGTGTGTGTGTGTGTGTGTTTGTGTGTTTGTGTGTGTGTGTGTGTGTGTGTGTGTGTGTGTGTGTGTGTGTGTGTGTGTGTTGGTTAAGCCCGAGGGGGGTCTCATCTTTGGTGTTTGTTTTCACGGCGGCACATGCTTAGGAAAGCTCAGCAAACATCCTACAGTCAATACAATAATAATACAGTCAGTACAATAATAATATAAAAATATATAAAATAACTTAGTATCTAAACTCAGTGTAAATGGTGTAGAGATTGAAAGGGTATCCGAAACTAAATTTCTTGGTGTAATAATTGATAATGAACTGTGTTGGAAGTCACATATTAATTATATTAAAGGTAAAATATCCAAGTCAATTGCAATACTACACAGAGTGAAATATTTGCTGAATCAACCCACACAATATACCTTGTATCATTCATTAATACTCCCATACATGACATATTGTACTGAAGTATGGGGAAATACATATAAAACAAACATATATCCAGTCTTTATGCTTCAGAAGAGAGCTATTAGAATAATAAACAAAGCTGCTTACAGGGAACCAACAAACCCACTTTTTCTTAAATTAAAAGCTCTCAAGTTGAAAGATCTGGTTGACTTTAAAACTGCAGTAATAATGTTTAAAGTGAAGAATCTATCACTGCCAGCAAATATCCAAAAGCTGTTCCAAATAAGGGAGAAGCAATATCATTTCAGAGGAACATGTATATTTCAAAAACCTTCAGTGAGAACTACCACCAAGCAACACTGTGTTTCAGTGCAAGGAGTCAGATTATGGAACGATTTTGGACCTGAATTAAAATCATGTACAACGCTTGGACAATTTAAACAAAAACTAAAGGAAGAAATACTCCAAACATATATACAAGATGACATAAAATCATATAAGGATTGTCATATCCAGTCTGTGTTGTGTTGTTGCTTAGTTTTTTTTTTGTTTTGTTTTGTTTTTTTGTTTGTTTGTTTTTTTTGTCGCATTTTGTTTTAGCTTTATTCTGAATTGTAATCGCTTGTTTTATTTTTCTTTTGAATTCTTGGATGGAATATGGGTGGGCAATATAAGCTGCGGCTTCAGCCATCACCCTTTTCGGATAACTTATGTTGAACTGTATAATCAGAGGAGTTATTGTCTAACATGACCTTGTTGGATTTTCTTTCCCCCTTTGTTATATTATTCTGTTTCTTTTAATCTGTACTATTAATCTATCCAAAATAAAGATTGATTGATTGATTGATATGTTTAAGAAGTGGAATTTGTATCCTATCTAAAGTCAATCAGCCTAACAAGTAAACTATTGCGACACTATGAGTCGTGTGAATTAATCACCATGAACAATCTCCCTCTGCTTATACAACAGCAGCAGCAGCAGCAGCAAATGTGTCTATTTCCCCAAATTTTCGATGAGGTTTAAGTCTGACTTCTGATTAAGCTGTGCAAGGACATTTACCTGCTCTTTTTTTTTTTTTTTCAGTGTGCTTTGGGTCATTAAGACCAAATAGGCCTGTTTGCTCAGGTCATTCTGCTTCTAAAACCCTTTTTCTGAATGTGCAGAAGATGATGTTGCAGATTTGTGACTGGGTCAATGTGTGCGCATGTGTGTGTGGCTTTGGAATGTGGATGAGTGATGGAGTAACAAGATATCTTCCAGTCTGCCCCATTCAACATCTGTTTTGGTGTTAGTGGTTTCAAAGCCTGACACGGTGAAATACTCTGATGTGTGTGTGTGTTTTGCAAATTGAAACACTTCTAGTAACAAAAACGTGTCACCTCTGAGCCTATCTGTTTTGACTGAGACAATGGTGTTGGCTGTGTTTTTATAGCGTTTAGAGACACTATCTGTGCTTTTTGCAAATTGAAACACTACAAAGCTGTCACTCCTGACATGACTTCTTGTCATCATTAACTCCATCCTAACCCCATCCCACATATGGACAACAGATTACAAACACATTTGTCAGTCTGGCGAGAAGTTATGGATCAAAGGCCATGTTTTCAAAACACTTTTGATTGACAACCTAATTATGCGGGGTCACAGGGGCGGGGTCAGGGTCAGGTCAAGGGGCACAGCACCTGTCAAAATGAGAAAGGGGTTGTGTGCAAGTAGAACTGTTCCTCTCTTGTTTGCTTTTACGTAGGATGTGTTGAAAATAAGTTGCGTTTATCCTAATTTACCTTCATGTTTTACTTTGATTAGTCAAGTTTTCCAACATCTACAAACATCTACAAAGATTTTTGACAGTATTCCACTGACATTAAGGGTCTAAAACCATTTTAGAGTTATTGATAAAAGTCACCATACTAAAAGGCCAGACCACCGAATGTGTACAATCGTACAAATATCTTGGGACGATTATTGATAGTGGATTGAACTTTGAGGTGAACTGTGAAAGGGTGTGCAAAAAGGGTCAGCAAAATTTGCATTGTTTGAGGAAACTTGCACGCTTCCAAATTGACCGAACCATAATGACTATGTTCTATCGGGCTTTTATTGAATCTGTTTTATCCTTTTCTTTAATGTCATGGTTTGGTCAGATAAAACTGAAACAGAGGAAATCCTTGGATCAGGTAGTCAGATGGTCCAGTCGTTTGCTTGGTGAGTCACAGCTGAGCCTGACATCCCTGTACACCAGACAAGTACAGAGGATGGCCGACTCGATTTTAAATGATGACTCCCACCCTTTGCACTGCAACTTTCAGCTTCTTCCCTCCAGACGGAGGTTTGCTGTCCCAAAAAGTAGAACCCAGCGCTACAAAAACAGCTTTGTCCCTGCTGCTGTCAAAGAGTTGAACAAGCTATAAAAATTATATTGTACATATTTTATATTTACCTATTTTGTAAGATGTGTGCCTGTGTTTGTGTCTATGTTGAATGTAATTGTGGCTTGTAAATATGGATGTCACCAACTGCAAAACAAATCTACCTACGGGTACAAATAAAGTAACCTGAACCTGATAGAAAAAAATCTGATTCAGTCATTATGCTTAAGGAAATACTTTTTTCATAATTCAATGATTTCATAAATCAGTAGAGTCTATCAATATTTAGTAAATGTCTCAGTTCCTTGGAACATCTAAATTGCACCAAAACATGAACAAAAAGTATGATTAAAAAAAAGTGCTCAAAAAGAAAAAAAAAAAAAAGAGCAGTTTCAAAGCAACATGTGGCATTTATGCTTTTGTATGCAGCTTACAGGTTGACATCTCAAAGGGAAATCAGCAGACTGAACACGCATACAGAGACATGACATTTAGTATTTACAGATCATTCACACCTTCAGTACAACAGGTCAGACAAGGTGCACGGCATAGAAGACAATACTGCTGTCATGGCAGAAGAAAAACATTAAATTAAATGGGTTTTCATGGCAAAATTTAAAGGGCAGGATTATAAAACCCCAGTGTAGTCTTAAAGATAAAGATATACCACTGGATGTTTCCCTTCAATCATAAATAATCCTTCCAAAACTACCTGCCAAATCTCTAGTTTGAAATTGATTGACTAAATATCATATTGAGTAGTGATGTGAATAATACAAGACACAACCTTGATGAAGGCAATGCAGCTTCAAAGATTTATTCAGATTTGTTTTCAAACCACATTCTCTGCAGCTAACCCAGTCAAAGGCTATCCATGCTTTCAGTTTATTTCATTTTCTATACTGCATTCAGTGCATGGTGAAAATCAAACACTGCCTAAGCATGCAAGTGGCAGGTAAACAAAGCTGAAGCTATTTTAATTCAAACTGAGAAAAGAGAAGACATTACCCTTTGGCATTACTGGTTCCTTGTTGCCACAAAAGAAGGTTCTTTAGAATTGTGTTACTGAAGTTTTAGGTTTTAAAAGGATTGGCTTCAACTAATAAGAGTGACATATTGCACCCACAGGTATAAAAACCCAACCTTAGGTCACGAGCTAAAATCTAATCATTTGTGACTGTATATTCTTCTTTTTCTTCTTCTTCTTCTTCTTCTGAGTGAGAGAAGTGAGTGGAAGAGTAGAAATATTGAGAGTTTGGCTATATTTTCTTTTCTGTTTTTTGTCACTACTGATAGTTTTTACTAATTTGGGGGTTGTTAAGTTAGTGGTTTTTGTTTGTTTTAGTTTTTGGGTTTGGGTTTTTTGTCAGCCAGGCTCTGTGGCGTCTCAGACTCTATTGCCTTCTCCAGGCTGATGCAGAAGCATGGCATCAAAACTGGCGTCTAGTCACTGCACAGCGTGGAGGAGGTTGCACTTTCTGTTGGGGAAATTATCGGGCGTGATGCCATTAAATCTGCAGCCCGCATGAACAGCGCTGTTGATTTGTGGAAAGGGTGGGCCAGGTAAACACTTTGGTTGAAAGCGGAATCACAGTAAATGGAACATTTGAGGCAATCATACTGTTGTCACAGCCGGCTACAAAAATCACTCTGTCTAACGTTCCCCCATTTATTAGTGATGAGCTTCTTGTCAGAGAGCTTTCAAAGTTTGGAAAAGTGGTGTCACCCATCAGAAAAGTTTTGTCGAGCTGCAAGTCTTCCCTGCTGAGACTTGTCGTGTTCCACCGCAGGGAGCTCTTTATGATCCCCAACAATTAGGTGGAGGAATTAAATTGTGTGTTTCGTGTTCAGGTTGATGGGTTTGATTATGTTCTTTTTGCAATGTCCACCACGTTAAAATCTTTTGGGTGTGGTGAAGAGGGACATCTTGTGAAGGCCTGTCCTAACCGTGTTGACCCCGCACCGAGGGATGTGACCGGAACTACCGCCAGTGGGGGGGGCACTTGCGCTGAGCAACACCGCTGCCGAGCAGCCCACTTCGGGGCTGAGGTCGGCCGCCACTGAGCAGCCTGGCATTCTCAGCCTGCATCTTTGTGCAGGCTGAGAATGCCAGCATGGAAACTACAGCTGAGGAGCTGCAGGAGGTGAGACAGAATTCAGAAGAGAACAGCACTGTAGCGAGTGATGAGAGGAAAAAGGGTGTGAATGAAACAGGTGAAGGGATCTGGGAAACAAGCGATGTGGAAAATAAAGTGGGTGAGGTGGTAGTGTTGTAGGTGAGAAAACAGGTGATTTCAGTGATGAAACAGTTGAGGCAGGTGGGGTCACGGGTGAGCTGGGCAACGTTGATGCTTTGAATAATGAAATGAGAGCTGTGGGTGAGGGAGATAAAATCTTTTCTTTTCTTCCGGCCTTCAGAGAGAGCAGTCATATTTTCTCTCCCTCCTCCCCACTCCTCTCCCCTCTTCACTATCCCAGCTTGCTGTGTCCTGTCTCTGTCTGTGTCACTCTTATTCTGGCTGAATCTTATTCCAAATGGAAAATTATGGATTTGGTGGGCTTTATATGCGATTGACACCACTTCAAAAGAAGATCGGGCTAGGGGGAGCCCAGGTCTCATGGACAATTGGGAATTCATGTGTCTGTGTGATTCGACTGAGATGCGGAAGACATCTCTATTTGTTTGGCTTGATCACAGGATTTCTATTTTGGCTCTGGAGTTCCTGATGTATCAGAAATTAAGAAGTTGGGAGAGCTGATCAAAGGGGACCCGGCAATGCTCCTTCAACAACAAATTCGACCAGTCGGGGAGTGCACTGATAGCGGCAATGGTGAACTGAATGATGGCTGATTCAGAAGAATGGTATACATCTGGAGTCGCTGGTGCTCTCCAGGGAATGATTTTAAAGCCTGTATATGGAAATTATGAAGCACAGAATCGCAAGAGAGATGGAAATTCTATGCTCTGAGTGAACTGTGCCTTGACCTTGATTCGGCGCCCTCTCCTCCTGGATGAAGACAAAACAGAAGAAGAGTTTGACTTCTCTTAACCCAAACAATTAACATCAATTGCTGTTGTTCAGCAGACTGGACTCTTCAAGGACAGCGCTATCATGTGTCTAATACAGAACTTTGCCATCTGGCATGCACAAAGAGAGAGAGACTCTGGACATGCTTATCTGTGTTTTGAAAACATGATTATAACAACTATCCGTTGCCTGGAGGCGCCCCCCCTCTGTTGTAATCAGAATCAGAATAAACTTTATTGCCAAGCATGTAAAAAAACACACGAGGAACTTGACTTGACATTGGTGCGCATGCGCGCGACACAACGACACGGCAGCCATAAAGGCGCCTCATCAAACAGAGATAGATAAGAAAGGGAGGGGAAGGGAGGGAACGACACAAGGGGGGAGGAGAAAAAAAACTTCGTTATCAAAATACAGCTTATTTTTAAGCAGATTGTGATTACAATGAAAAAAAATCTCTCAATAGCACAGAGCAACAACTCAGAATTCACGAGACACAAGAGAGCAGTGTACAGTATATCTTTAATCAGTTCATGAATCAATGTGTGTACGGTGTTGAGCAGTGTTGATGATAATAAGAGAGACCCAAGGACCCTTGGCAGAAGATGTTTTGTCTGTCTGGCGCCCAGTCTTATCTGGCGCTGCAGCTGGCTGTCCAAGGCCTTGTGCTCATGATTTTGAAAAAAAAAACACAGTCTGCAGACAGCCAGGAGGAATTTTCATGGGGAATAATAATGCCAAATAGGACTGATCACAGAGAAGACTTGTATTTCTTCTGTAGATTCAGTACATTAATCCTTCATTGCGCAGCTTTGAACTCGTCGTGGAAAGACCTGAGCGAACCCATGATGTAATCCACCTTACGAGACAGTTCTCCAGTAGTCGCTATCAGGGTCTTCTCCAGTTTCTCAATTTGTTGGATGCACCTCGCCTGGCCAGCATTTTGATAGGTTGAATCCATCTTCAGCAATTTGCGGTAAACCAAGACAATTCCCGTCCCAATCAGAATTATCCCAATCACCAAGATTACGAAGATAAACAAATCTTCAATATCTTCGATAGAGAGATTAGAGAGACACAGCATTTTCCAAATACCTGTGTCACATAGATAGCCCACTGGAGCCGTTCCAGCGGGGCAAACAGCTTCCCCCGGAGCACTTTTCCTTGTTGAAAAAAATAGTGTCAATTGTGTTCAAAGCCCAGCTTATTAACTCCATAATTTCTTTTCGGCGGTCGCAGTCAGACGCAGACAAACAACAGCAAGCTGGGATCCAGTAGGAGGGGAGGAAAAAATCAGCAGGAGAGAAGAAAAAAGCGTCTGCTCTCTTGGGAGGGCGGAATGTATCATTTGTTGTACATCAACAAATGATACATTCAACACTGCACTCACACTGATTATATATGCTGATTACACACACACACTGGTCTCTCATCGCTCTTTTTCAACGTGTGTATTGTTTGACTGCTAAATGTGCATTGAGGGTTTTTTTTTCTTGTAATCATAATCTCGCTCACTGAGCGCTATTCTGATAACTATGTTTTTTTCTCTCGCCTACTGTGTCATTCCCTACCTCTTCCCTCTTTACCCCCACTGTATGACTGGCATCTCAAGGCTGCCGCGGCGCTGGGATGCGCTTATAGAGCGCGCTCAATGTCAAGTCAAATTTCAATTCTCCTGTATGTCTTGCATGTACGGTAGTATTGTCAATAAACCTTAATTGATTGATTGATTGAAAATAACTGGAGAGATGTGTAAAGAAGCTGAGGTGGCTGGTGAATTGTGCCTGGCTGGTGAAGGAACAAGTGGAAAGTGTGGGACAGGTGAAGCATCAGGAGGTCTGTGTAAGGATGATGTTGCAGCTGATGTAGAAGATATGGAGGCATGTGAGTCCGGGCAGGCTTCTCTTAAGCACCACAGAAATAAAGTGCCACCCATGCCTGCAGTTGGTAAAGCCTGTCGGCTGATGGTCAGACAGAATGTTGCAGATGGTGCAGCTCTGTCTGACAACAGTGTCAGTGAGGACTGTTTGTCTGACAGCAGTGTGTTTTCCGTTAGTCAGGAGGACATTATTTATCTTGCGAAAATGTTCAAATTGTTTTTACAGCAGACCAAGGGCATGAAGGATCTGGATATGCAGCAGTATTTTTCTGATAAGAAGCTTTTTATAACTCTGCCAGGCGGCTTATAAAAAAACAAAGCTGAAACAGACCTCACAGATCAGGAAATTCACAGACTGAGAAAACAGATGAATAAAGTAAGAAAACAAACTTGCTTTTATTGATGATGAAAAATATAATGTTTTCTCTTTTACTTTTCCTCTTAATTGGTTTTTACTCTGGTTTTAAAACTCCTCTAATTATGGATTTTTTTTTTAAGGTGAGGAGTTTAAATAACTGGAGTGGTGGCACAGTTGGTAGAACATCCACCCCACACCCGGGAGGCCGTGGTTCAAATCACAGCTGGGTTATGCTGAAGACCATATTAAAAAAAAAAAAGGAACTTCCTGCCATCCAGCTTGGTGCTCAGCAATAACGGAGGAAGGAACGGAGGAGGGAAATTTGTGGTGGCGCCTTGCATGGTAGCGACCCCTCTGATTCTATATATGTGTGTGATTAACACTGTAGATAAGAGAAACATAATTTCATTCTACTGTACATGATTGGCTGTATAGATCTGAATGAAAATAAAAATGGCTTATCCTTAAATTTAAATGGTGCCAAAGAAAAGGGAACTGGTTTTTGAAAGAGCAAAATTGAAGCACAGTGATGTATTGTTCTTACAAGAAACACAGTGATCTGAGCACAGAGGCAGACTGGAGTAGAGAGTGGGAAGAACTGATTTTAAGTCACAACACCACAGCCAGTGGAGGGGTGGGCTTTTTATTCTCCAGGAAGTTTGCTCCAACATCTTTGGAGGTTGAGTATTTTATCAAAGGAAGATGTCTTTTAGCCAAAGCCCGTTTTAAACATTTTACTGTGCTTTTTATCAGCATTTATGCTCCAACCATCGGTACTGAGAGGAAGTTTTTTTTTTTTTTTTTTTTTTTTTTACAAAAGATTAATGATAAATGAAACAGTTGGAGCTCGGATGATTTTTTTTTTATTATTATTATTGGGTAGGAATGTTAATTGTACTGAAAATGAGTTTTTAGATGAAAACCACACAGAGCCTTATCTAGCCTCTTAACAGGCTCTGAGACAGCTGGTCTATTCTCATGGCCTGGTGGATGTGTGGAGAAGGATGTTCACTTACTGTCGACAGTATACACGGTCCCACCTCAAAGAGGATAGGATTTCTTTAGCCCGACTTCATCAGCTGTATTGTTTTCAACAACACTTTTATGTTTTTAAGTCCTGTAAAATTTTACCAGTTGGTTTTACTGATAATACACTCGTTGTTTGTTAGATTTTTTTTTAAAGAATTTTGTCCCCAAAGAGTGCATATTGGCATTTTAACTCAGTTTTAACATTTGATAAAGGTTTTAAAGAGGCTTTAAGATTTTTATGGACTGCTTTCAGTCAAAGTCAAAGGAAAAAAAAATATGTGTCTTAGACAATGGTGGGACCGTGATAAGACTGAAATTAAACTGTTGTGTCAGCAGATTACACTCAGTGTCACACATGACACCTGTAGATCTATTAGAGACCTGGAGATAGATACTGTGGAGTTAGAGATCTTTAGTGAGTCCACAGGAAATCGAGGATGTATTGAATTCCTCAATTCAAAAAAAAAAAAAAAAAGACCTTAGCCCTGCTGTTGGACACTAAAGTACAAGGCACCCTAGTCCGGTCCCAAATTCAGAACATCACTGAGATGGAGGCTCCCTCTAGCTTCTTCTTAAGTCTGGAGAAGAACCATGGACAAAGAAAAGGTAATCCATTCCCTCATCTCCAAGACAGGGCAGGACCTGATTGAGCCTAAACAGATCAGAAAGCATGCCGTTGAGTTTTATTCCTCTCTGTACACCAACGACTACAGGGAGGACAATGGCAGGGTCGAGGGGTTCTGAAGTGAACTACTTCAGGTCTCTGAGGAAACCAACTCACAGATAGACTGGCCTCTTCAGCTACTGGAATTGAATGCTGCCCTTCAAAGCATGAAGGGGAGGAATGCTCCGGGAATAGATGGCCTCACTGTGGAGTTTTTAAAGCTTTCTGGAACATTTTAGCATCTGACATTTTAGATGTTTTTAATGAAAGTTTGTGTTCAGGCTCTCTGCCGACATCCTGCCGCAGGGTTGTTGTTACCTGCTGTGTAGTTATTTATTGTTCATATGTTGTATTGTGTTTGGAGCTCTTATTTGTGTGACACGGGGTGGTGGCTCCATGTTCCGGTTCCGCCAACCCTGTGCGTATAAGAAGGGCTGCAGGTAGGGGGGCGGTCTCTTCTGCCTTTACCTCTACCAGTGGTCATATGTGTGGTCAGGTGCACTCCGCCTTGTGTTATAATAAACATCTGTTCAGCTCCACCATTGCTCTCCTCCTTGACTCAAGTTCCAGACATAACATTAGCCTCCTGCCAAAAAAAAAAAAAAAGGAAATTTGCAGTGCATAAAGAGCAAAGAGCAAGCAGTATAAAAAAAATGGAGAAGAAACACAAATAGTCAGGAAGAAGACAACTGAGAGGCTAAGGCTCAAAATTATTATTATTATTATTATTATTATTTTTTTGCGGGGGTGGGGGTTGATAAGAAGGAGAACAATAGAGGACAAACCCAAGAGGGACGAGAAATAGAGGACACATAGGAGAATGAGAAAGATAAATATGTGGAAGATTCAGGGAGGCACTGATGACTGACACAAGGAAGTCTGTGGGTCAGGAAAGAGCTGCAAAGGCTACTACTATGCAGCTGAAGCCATCCAGCAGGGTGATAAAAGTGGTTAGCACTGTTGCCTCATAGCTAGAAAGTTCCAGGTTCAAATCCCCAGGCTGGCAGGGGTGGGAACCTTTCTGTGTGGAGTTTGCATATTCTCCCATAAGCAGTACTGCACATCTGTCACGGTCAGAGAGCGCATCTGTACACCCGATGTGGAGCTGCTGTCTGTGTCACTACATCCCTTTTTATTTGCCTCGCGAGTTCCCCCAACTTTTCATCACAATTGTGTACATTCATCCGAGGGCAGACGCTGACTCCGCCTGCAGCACTGTCTTTGATGTGATCCAGCAGCTGCAGTCAATTTCTCCAGAGGTGCCAAACTTCATTCTTGGGGATTTCAACCATGTTTCTTTAAAGAAGACACTTAAAAACTTTTATCAGTATGTCTCCTGCCCAACCAGGCGAAAAAAGACATTGGACCTGTGCTATGGATCCATTGAGAGGGCCTATAAATCACTCCCACTTCCTCCTTTAGGATCCACTGTGTACATTTGCTGCCCACATATAAAACTGCTCTCAGAAGAGGCAAGGTGGAGACGAGAGACATTGATGTGTGGACAGAGGATTCAGTTCACAGCCTCCAGGAATGCTTTAACTGTACAGACTGGGAGATGTTCACACCGTCCTGCCGGGATGATTTGGACTCTTTGGTGGACGTCACATGCTCATACATGGCTTTCTGTAAAAATAAGATTGTTCCACGTAAACGTGTCAAAATATATCCCAACAACAAACCATGGGTTACAAAATCAGTTAAATCCTGCTTACAGAGGAAAGCACTTGCCTTTAAACAGGGGTCTGTTTCTGAGCTACAGGTTGCCACAAAGGAGCTGAAGGCCGAAATTTTAAGAGCAAAACAAAATTATAAATCAGAATTGGAAAGCAAGATGGCAGCAAAGAAACTTGGTTCATCCTGGGCCAGTATGAAAACTATTGCAGGCCTTCAGAGCACAGAGTGCAGTAATCATGTGTTTTTAGATGGTTTTAATTCAGACACAGAGCTGGCTAATGCTCTTAATTGTTTTTATGGTCGTTTTGACTCCTTTGATTTTAGCACTGAAACCCAAGATTTGAAACAGAAACTCAAAGACAATCAGCACTTTAATATTGAGGTGCAGGATGTTAAAAGGGAGTTCTGCGCTGTAAAAGTGAACAAAAGTCAGGGCCCTGATAATATACAGTATGTGGGCGCTTGGTAAAGTCCTGTGAACATGAACTGAGTCCTATATTTCATTACATTTTCAACAAGTCCTTACAGACACAACATGTGCCTAAGATCTAGAAAGAAGCCGTGGTTGTTCCCGTTCCAAAATCCAGCTGTCCTAAAACGGTAAACGACTTTAGAACAGTTGCTTTGACTTCAATTTTTATGAAAATTTTTGAAAAATTGGTCAGATGTGAGGTCCTAAAGCAGACTGAGCATGCATTGGATCCTCTGCAGTTTGCCTATAGGCCTCACAGAGGAGTGGAGGATGCCACTGTCACTCTGTTTAACATGCTTTTTAAACATCTGGATTTTAATGGGACACACACCAGACTTTTTTTGTGGACTTTTGCTCCGCCTTTAATACAATCCAACCTCATATCTTAGTTGAAAGGCTCCTGCAGCAATTTGATTTGAGCAATAATCTGGTTGGTTGGATTCTGAATTTCTTAACCAACAGGACGCAGAGAGTAAGGGTCAATGGTACATTGTCAGACCTAAAGTGCTCTTCTACTGGCTCTCCTCAGGGGTGTGTGTTGTCACCACTACTCTTCATCCTGTACACAAACATGTGTCGGAGCAGACATGACAACAGACACATTATAAAGTATGCTGATGACTCAGTCATTGTCAGTCTCCTCCAGGATGGTGAGAGTGGCCACGGCCCAGTAGTTGATGATTTTGTTCACTGGTGTGAGGATTCCTACCTGCAGCTGAATACAACAAAAATTAAAGACATGATTATTGGCTTTAGGAGGAAAAATCCCAGGCACAAAGTCACCGTACTAAAAGGCCAGACCACCGAATGTGTACAATCCTACAAATATCTTGGGACTA
Source organism: Pholidichthys leucotaenia (assembly GCA_020510985.1). Lineage (NCBI taxonomy): Eukaryota > Metazoa > Chordata > Actinopteri > Cichliformes > Pholidichthyidae > Pholidichthys > Pholidichthys leucotaenia. The sequence goes on along the minus strand of CM035847.1, from coordinate 315,491,633 downwards.
TTATTGATAGTAATTTAAACTTTGAAGAGAACTGTGAAAGGGTGTGCAAAAAGGGTCAGCAACATTTGCATTGCGTGAGAAAACTTGCACGCTTCCAAGTTGACGAACCATAATGACAATGTTTTATCGGGCTTTTATTGAATCTGTTTTATCCTTTTCTTTAGTGTCATGGTTTGGTCAGATAAAACTGAAACAGAGGAAATTCTTGGATCAGGTAGTTAGATGGTCCAGTCGTTTGCTTGGTGAGCCACAGCTGAGCCTGACATCCCTGTACACCAGACAAGTACAGAGGATGACTACCTCCATTTTAAATGATGACTCCCACCCTTTGCACTGCCACTTTCAGCTTCTTCCCACAAGGCGGAGGTTTGCTGTCCCAAAGAGTAGAACCCAGCGCTACAAGAACAGCTTTGTCCCTGCTGCTGTCAAAGAGTTGAACAAGCTGTAAAAATATATTGCACATAATTTAGGTACCTATTTAGTAACTCCATTTTGTATTTACTTATTTTTGTAGGATGTCACTTGGGTTCTAAATCTGTTATTGGGTTTTAGACCTTTGAGTTTTTAACCTCTTTGACTAGTTTTTAACTTTTAATATGACCCTTCTCTCTTACTTCTGGTTTTTCTCCCATCTCTTTGTCTTTTTATACCCTGATTGACGGAGCCTTGAGTATTTTTATCATGTTTATAGTCAGCTTCATATGTGCCTGTGTTTGTGTCTATGTTGAATGTAATTTGTGGCTTGTATATATGGATGTCACCAGACTGCAAAACAAATCTACCTACGGGTACAAATAAAGCAACCTGAACCTGAACCTGAAATGGTATTTTCTACCTTCTCATTAAGCAGAATATAGAATGGGTAAAGGAAAGTTGGTTACCCAGCAAAGGACAAAGCAGAAAACCAGTGTACCTCTTGTACCTGTCCCATGAGGATAAATGGGAAAAGTTACATCAGGAAGGGCATCCAGTGTAAAATCCTTGCCAAAACAATATGTGGACCCACGATCCACTGTGGCAACCCTGAACAGGGATCAGCAAAAAGTGTGTGTGTGAGTTTACATAGGCTACAACAATCGAGGACTTTCACCAGCTCCCACACCAGATATTGGGGATGCCTTTCCCTTTGGGGACCAAAACTATGGTCCCCAATTAGATTTAATTCTAACCGCATTCAGGCATTCAGCATGCTCCAATATGTGTCTGGTCTTGAAATCTTCATTGTCCCCAAAAGTGACTTATTTCACTTTTTTTGTGTATGTGAGTGCCCCCCACTCCACGCCCCCATGCAATCTGTGTATAACTCTATATTGCCCCTAATGTAAGTGTGTGGAATTATCTAGGACCCAATAGAGGACCCACATTTGGCCTGATCATAAAGCAATGTAGATCTCATAGTTGCCCGTAATTTGCCTGATCATAAAATCACATAAGCAGTTCAATATCTCTGTAGATTGGTCTAAATATGTCAATATAGGTTAGTAAAATACAGTATGACTTTGAAATTAACTGTCCAAGAATTATTAATGTGGTAAAAGGATTTAGCAACCATAGAAGCAATGTGGCTGGCACAGCATCAGAATGCATAGTTCTAAGTATAATATACTGTAGCTATTGCTATGTTGGCACTTGATTAGCTACATTATCTAGCATTGCATTAGCACACATAATGGTGTTTGTGTGTGTGTGTGTGTGTGTACACTACCGTTCAAAAGTTTGGGGTCACTTAGAAATTTCCTTATTTTTGAAAGAAAAGCACTGTTTTTTTTCAATGAAGATAACGTTAAACTAATCAGATATACACTCTATACATTGCTAATGTGGTAAATGACTATTCTAGCTTCAAATGTCTGGTTTTTGGTGCAATATCTACATAGGTGTATAGAGGCCCATTTCCAGCAACTATCACTCCAGTGTTCTAATGGTACAATGTGTTTGCTCATTGCGTCAGAATTCTCCAGATTACCTCAACAAATTAACAGCTAGAATGCCAAAGGTATGCGATTCTGTAATTGCTGCAAATGGAGGATTCTTTGACGAAAGCAAAGTTTGAAGGAAAAAATTATTATTTCAAATACAAATCATTATTTCTAACCTTGTCAGTGTCTTGACTATATTTTCTATTCATTTTACAACTCATGGTGGTAAATAAAAGTGTGACTTTTCATGGAAAACACAAAATTGTCTGGGTGACCCCAAACTTTTGGACAGTAGTGTATATATATAATGTAGCTCATGTTATATTACCATTTGATAACTGCTAATTAAATACAGTTATCAGAATGCATAGTGCTTAGTATAATGTAGCTATTGCTATGTCGGCATTTGATTAGCTACATTTTCTAGCAATACATTAACACACATAATGGTGTAATGTAGCTTGTGCTACATTAGCATTTGATAGCTAGTGTTACATTAGTATTTGATAGCTGCTAATCAAATGCAGTTATCATCATAATGCATAGTGCTTAGTATAATTCGTGTATTGCTATGTTAGCATTTAATTATTTACGTTATCTAGCACTACATTAGCACACATAATGGTGTATATATAATGTAGCTTGTGCTACATTAGCATTTATTAGCTCGTGTTACATTAGCATTTGATAGCTGCCAATCAAATGCAGCTATCTTCTTGATCACTTGATCACCAGGTTGTAGTTATGGGGATATATTAGCCACATACTATATATTCAAAAGGTAAACAGTACTGAGTTTGGTACAATAAGATATATTTGACAATTTTGATGCCTTTTAGGCCAAAACAAACTTGATCTAGGATTAAAAGCAATTAAAATAATGCAGTCACAAGGTTACATGGAAAATACTTGATTTACTACGTATATACATGTAGATACTGTAGAAATATATATTCTCTGCATCAACAATGTACTATACGTGTACTCATGTAGTATTGCACTGGGAATTTTGACAATAAACCTTTGGAATTTTTGCAGATGTGTCTCTTTTGTTTTATATGTGAAGGTTACCACCAAGTGACACAAATTAAATACTAAAAGAATGGAAAAGCTGTCAAAGAACAATCCAGCAGTTTGAGAAATCACTTTTGGTTTGGTGTAAGTCTGTCAATAGAATTATGAACCATAAAGTAGTTTGTGTTAAAATGTTAAATCCCATTAAACACTAACCCAGGGGTGTCCAATCATGTGCCATGGAGGGCCAAGACCCTGCAGGTTCTCTTTTCTATCCAGTCTCTTCAGCAGGTGTTTTCACTGATCAGCAGTCAGTGAAAGAAATTCAGTGGAATTTGCTGATGAAGACACTGGTTGGAGGCAAAGCCTGCAGGGTCTTGGCCCTCCATGGCACATGATTGGACACCCCCGCCCTAACCCATTATGATAAAGTACAGATGCTAATGTGGCCCAGAATCCCTCCATATACTGATACAATCATTAAAGTGTGCAGTGTCTTCTGCACTGGCACATCCAACAATACAGTCTTCAGTAAAAAAAAAAAAATTGTTTTGGTTACTTTTTCTTAAAAATGAGTCATTATTTTCAAAGTCTGTGATAAATGGTTTGTACTGTTGACTTTTTTTCCCACCGGTGTCTTAACAGACAAAATAGAAAATCATGATGCAAACACATGTCACTAAATTGTTTATTACAATATGCAGCAAATTCCAGATTATTCAGAATGTGCAAAATTCAAACTGTTAAAAAAAAAAAAAAATAAAAAACTTATGATGGATCACACACACCTGCCACGCTGCCTCATTGAGAAGCAACTGGGATGTGTCGCTCACACTGGTCCCAGTTCAGCAGATTTTAAGCCTGCATCTCTGTAAATAGTGACGCAAGACCCAGTTTGGAGTGGATCATTTTCCTCTTGCCTAGACAAAAGACGGAAATGGGTGGTGGTTAATTAAAGCAAGTTTAAAACATATTTGGGAAATACACTTGTGGCAAAAAAGCCAGTGGTGGAATGTGACAAAGTGCTTCGTTGTTGTATTTAACCACAATTTTCATGTAGCTACGCTTCAGTAAAGTAGGTTTTACAAGGGCTGGGTTACGTTTAAAATCATTTGTTTGTACTCTGGCCTCAGCAATCAGAATGAATTAATACATTCACTTGAATGGAATCTAGTACATTAACTGAGGGTGTTCATCACCGAGTATGGAGTCACTCAGTCAAAATATGGAATTTTTATCAATAAAAGTTGAGCACTGCTCTGTCATTGCTCTGTCTCTTTTTGCCATGGCTTCAAGTGTGGGCGGTGTTTTGTACTTGTATTGCTAAGATATAAAAGGAAGCACTACAATGGGTCTCAAATATTTATAATTTGTCCTGCTATTATAATACTGCATGAGTTTATTGATGGATTGATTGATTGGGCTGCACGGTGGCGCAGTGGTTAGCACTGCGGCAGCACAGTTTACCCTTGGCCGGGGGATTGTGGGGATCGTGGGATCGTGGGTTCAATCCCAGCCCCCGACCAACAGTGATCTGTGTGGAGTTTGCATGTTCTCCCCGTGTTGCGTGGGTTTACTCCGGGATTTCTCCGGTTTCCTCCCACATGCCAAAAACATGCATGTTAGGTTAATTGGCTGTTCTAAATTGTCCCTAGATATCTGTTTCCTATAGGCCCTTAGAATAGAGGGTTAGTATTAATGAAAGTGCTTTGAGTGGTCTTTGTGACTAGAAAAGCGCTATATAAGTGCAGGTTAGTTAGTTAGTTAGTTAGTGATGATAGACTATAAACTACACATATAAACTAAATTATATTGGTGACTGAACAACTCCCATTCCCCAAAGTGCAACATACAGTTATGAACATAACTCACAAAGGATCACACAAGTGATCTGACAAAAAAAAAAAAAAAAAAAAATGCATTAAAAAGTGGTTTATTTTACAGTTGATGTGCCATTCATTTTCAGTTATACTGTAATTAATATTCACACAATCAAATAAATCTCAGTTCAGTCCCTTTTATATTAAGTGGAAATTGTGCTACTTTAGTTTTGGCACTTTATCTAAAAAAGCAAAGGATTTCAGTACTTTCCACAGTGGCAAGGTCTGTTGTGGGGTGGCTGCTTTTCTTTTCCTCTTGCCTAGACCAAAGACAGAAATGGATGGTGGTTGGTTCAAGCAAGTTCAAAACATATACAGGTACATCTCAAAAAATTAGAATATCATGAAAAAGTTCAATATTTTTTGTCACTCATTTCAGAAAGTGAAACCCATACATAGGCTCATTACACGGACAGTGATTTATTGCAAATGTTTATTTTAATTTTGATGATTATGGCTACAGCCCATGTTAATCAACATTTCAACGGCCAACATTTCTATTTAAAAACTATTTTTTGAAATTAATTTTATCCAACCATCCATCCATCTTCTTTTGCTTAATCCTTTTCGGGTCGGGGGGGGGGGGGCGGCTGGAACCTATCCCAGCTTCTTTGGGCAAGAGGCAGGGTACACCCTGGACAAATCGCCAGTCAATCACAGGGCCAACACAGAGAGACAGACAACCATTCACGCTCACAGTCATACCTAAGGACAATTTAGAATCCCCAGTTGATGCCAATTAATACTAACTTGCATGCTTTTGGCATATTGGAGGAAACCTGGAGTAAACCCACGCAGACACGGGAAGAACATGCAAACTCCACACAGATCACTGTTGGTCAGGGGCTGGGATCGAACTCAGGATCCCCCGGCCAAGGATGAGTTGCTGTGCTGCTGCGGTGCTAAATTAATTTTATGTATTATTCTAATTTTTTGAGAAACTGAATTTGGCATTTTCAGGGGCTGTAAGCCATAATCATCAAAATTAAAATAAATAAATGCTTGAAATATATCATTGTCTGTGTAATGAATCTATATAATATATACTGTATATATACGTATATATATATATATATATATATATATATATATATATATATATATATATATATATATATATATTGGGAGGTGCGGTGGAGCAGTGGTTAGCACTGCACCAGCACAGCAACTCACCCTTGGCCATGGGATCCCTGGTTTGATCCCAGCCCCTTACCAACAGTGATCTGTGTGGAGTTTGCATGTTTATCCCCGTATCTGCGTGGGTTTACTCCAGGATTTCTCCGGTTTCCTCTCACAGGCCAAAAAACATGCAGGTTAGGTTAACTGGAGACTCTAAAGTGGCCCTAGGTGTGAATGTGTGTGTGAATGGTTAAGGGATAGCGTCGTACTGTGGCTGCTTCATCCATCCAGGTGGATGCCCTCAATTTCCCCTCTGGGGATGAATAAAGTATACAAAATTATATATATATATATATATATATATATATATATATATATATATATATATAATTTATGGGTTTCACCTTCTGAAATGAGTGACAAAAAATATTGAACTTTTTCAATATATTATATTGATATTGATATATTGATTCAATATATTATAACTATAGATATTCTCATTTTTTTAAGCTGTACCTTTATTATGGAAATACACTTGTGAAAGTCAATGGTGGGATGTGACAAAAATGCTTCATTTCCCTTACAAGTGAGCACCAAAGGGATCCACTCTGTGCATGTACATTTTCAATCCAGGGATTTATGGTGGAACAGAAACAGCACAGCGATGCTGTTCCAACACTGTATCTGGAAAATCCACAGAATAGGTATATGGATCTATTACAAGGCTTTAGAAAATTATATGAATCACTTTATAAATCACTGGGTTGACAATGCACTTGAATATGTTGAGATTTTGGATCCTGGGGTCCTCTTGACCTGTATCCAAAATATAAACACATGCTGAGGGAGGTGGACCCCTGGCATGTGGAAACACATTCTAGAAAGAAATTACACACAACTTATTGCACAGCACCAAAGTGCAACACATACACAAACCAGGACTTTAACCAGGATTAACATATTTCATTGTTTTGCTCTCACAAGCGAATACTTCGGACAAAGTATTTTGTATTGCACAAAAAAAGTGAGCTTACCACCAACAGCATAAATAAGCAAAAATATGATTAATATCACAAGTCACTCACAATCGATGGTTCTCTCACTTTCATCTTCAGCTTGTCCGTAGTCCGGTTCTATGCTGGGCTCCCATCTGTTTTGGTGCGGGTCACTCCTGTCACTGTGGATACTATCTGCCACCAAGCACAGATAACTCCGCACCACGGTGTAGATTTCTGTGAAACCTGCAACACCATCTCTATTAATATCATGTTTACTCGGTGACCAAGTTTACTCCGTGAACTTTTGCAAATGGCGGTTTGGAGATTCTTCAGAAGATGGACACTTTCATGACGTTACGCCCTGACCAATCAGTGGCCTGAAGTCTGTTGATGTCACATTTTCGGCCCGACTTAGCACGGCTGTACCCTGGCCTTGAGGCGGTACTAAAAAAGTAGGTACCAGGTACTACGGAAAAGGCTAGCAACTGAGCTGAGTAGAGTTGAGTAGGGCTGAGTGGGTACTAGTGGAAAAGGGCCATTAGACTGTCTCCGAGATGTCTCTGAATGTCTCTGCAGTTGGGTAAAGGCCTCCCCCCCCTTCTTCTTCTTTGTTTACCCATAGCTATAAAACATCAGACTCAGAAATGTATCTTCAGAGGTTAGGTGCATGTGACTAAGTTTCCCATTCATGTGATCTTTCCGAATGGCCATGGGATTTAATAAATATACTTCAATCCAAATACTCCACCTGATTTTTTGACTCAGAATAATTATGCTCAAAATTATTCTATCACCCTCCTGCAGAGCACTTCAGAGCAGAATCAGAGCAGTCACAGAGAGTACAAGTTTCCGCCATTGTATTGTGCAACGTCTGTGTATTTTAATGTTTTTCTTTAATCGTCTGGGAATTAACTCTTTCTTTCCTGAACTCAAATCTTGATTTGGAGTTATAAACTCCTTTTCACAGGTGTTTCTGTTTTTCTATCTTTTTATACTGTTAAACTTTCTTTATATCGACCGTGTGTTTTTCAAGGACTGACCATCTCCATACTGGAAGCTGTTTTAAACTCCACAAAGTCAGAAGAAGAATACCTTTTAATTTTGCTATTGGGATCAGATTTTGTAATTCTTCTCGAATTCCCTGGGAAAGCCTCTTGCCAACCGAAGAAGGAGAAGAAAAAGCCTCATCTCACCATTACTGCACCACTGAAGAAACACTGTGGCCATCTTTGCTGGACCTCAGCCCAACTGTGATTGATACAGTCAAAATCTCATCTCGTGACTGTAGATTTTGGAAGCTGCTGTACCTTGTCCGAATATCTGCTGGCAAGATATTCTGGTTTTGGTGCCATCTGCAAATAAAGCTTCAGAAAGAGCCTCAACAACAGGACTTCAAACCGGATTCACGTGAGCCTTATCGCTGTTCCATCTGCTGAAGTAAATAAACGTCTGATTCTTATTAAAATTTAGAAACATCCACATTGTATTTAATCACTAATGTAACCTCATATGGTGATCTTTTAAGTTAAAAGCAAATATATGTACACATTTTAAGCAACAAATTGCAAACTTTGAAGCCAAATGTGTGTTTTATTTTATTTTGTTTTTAAATGTGACATTGTGTTGGTCCCTCCACAGGAAGCCCATTTTAGCTTAAGGATTCTAACAAGTGCTAATGTTTATTCAAGACTAATCTTAAAGTAGGAATAAACCTGTGCATTTTAGCAAAGACATTTAGTGATTCACTGGATATTTATTTATTTATATATATTCCTTTCAAATTTAGGAAACCACATTAAGCAATTAACACTTAAAAGTAGCTTTAGGTGTTATTTAAACTCATTGTGTTATTTCTTGATTCATGTTTTCTCCACAACAAAAGGAAAACATTTAACCAACTCACATAAAAATTTTCTTTCCAGGATTTAAAAGAGAAAAAGTCAAAAGGTGCAAACATTGATTAATCAGTAAATAAGAAATTGTAAAGATAACAATCAAACAAATCGCCACTAGCTTTAATTTTAAGAAATCGTTGGTACCAAAATACCCAAAGCAATTTACTTGTGTCCTAATCTGTAAATATTTAAAACATTTAAAGCTTCAAATGAAAATGGGCTTGAACAACTAAAAACAAAAGGAAAGCCTTTACTTTAAAATAAAGTGAAATCTTTTAACCTTAAATCTCTAAAGCATTTAACCTCTTGCACTCCGGTGTACCGCGGGCGGGCACGTCTCTGTGTCCTAGAGCGCACAAGGGCACCCTAGGATGCATACTGTGCATCCTAGGGCGCACTGAAGAAAAAAAAAACCTGCATCTCCATTCTTCCACTACAGACACAGCCACGAACAGAAAGCCAAAGGAGTGCTTTGATTGATTTAGATGTGATTGACCTCTCATTCGACTAATAAGAGCCTTGAATTGGGTTTCTGAAACCTTGAAGAACCAATGACTGAAAACCTAGCAAGAAGGACCCGCCTACCAACGGCTGCGAATACAGTCAGCCAATTGAAGCACAGAAGTTTGAAAGCTGTTTTGTGTAAGGCTGGGTGAAGAGAGACTGACTGCTGCAGCAGATGAAAAAAGGACCCGCAGGAAGAACCGCCACAGACCCAGCAGCACGGAGACCACCAACAAGTGCGACCTGTGTGACAGGGACTGCCATTCGCACATTGGCCTGTTCAGCCACAGGCGGTGCTGTCCCAGCAGAGTAGACGTTTAGGATTCTCTTCCATGGTCATCATAGACCGACGGAGGCCAACGACAAAGGCTGGGTGACACACACACGTTTGCCAGTCTTTTTTTCTTACTACTGTTATTTGTTTTGAAAAATCGTTCTCCAAAACCGCAATCATGGAAGTGCAAAACCGCAATAATGGAATTATGTTTTGACCGGGTCGCGGGACCAGAACCACGAGTCCGTAACAAGCGGACCAGCTTCATGTTCATCTGACAATGAGGAAGAGAAGTTCGCCAGCTATGCTGCTGTTGTGAACAGGTAAGTGTTATAAGCTAAATTATTCTTTATCCCTGAAAATTGTAATCAAAAATGACTTTTGACCGTTCGGTAAATTACAACTGTGCGTAGTAGACCGCGGCGCACCGTGACCGCGGAGCACCGGGCGATGTCCGTCCTCTGTAGCGGACACACACACACACACACACACAGCCCTGAGTGTCACCTTTCATTAGAGCCCAACATCAAGCTTCTATATTGAATCATTCAAAGTTACAGACGTTTTTCCAAACTGTGCCATTTGGCACAATTTGGCACAGTTCAAAAACGCCTGATTATGACTGTTGTGCCAAAAAATTCCAAGTGTTTTCTTTTAAATGAGACCAACCCCATGAAGATGCTGCAAAGGGTTGAAGAACAGTTTTTGATTTACTTTGGGTACGTTATTTTTAGGCATTTTTATGGAAATTGACCAGAGTGCAAGGGGTTAACCTCTTTTGTTTATGTTTTTTCTTTTTGTATATAAATCCATTCAGCAAAATTCCAAAGCTAGTTATTGATGACCATTCCAATACTGGGCTTTGAGAATTCAAAGTAATGTAGTCAATCCACACAATTTAAATTTTTGTTTTGATTTGTGAAATACAAATTCAACTCAATTTCAATTCAACTTTATTTATCAAAGTACAGTTTAAACAAATAATTGAAATATCTCCACATTTCTAAAATAAATTCAAAATTCTACTCCCCATCTTACAAGCCTACAAGTTGAAACCAATTTAAAAAGATCTTTTAACTAACACTCTTGAAAAATAAAACATTCAAGGTTAACCCTTGACTAACAAATTAACTATAATAAACAAGCTAATTTTTAAGCTAACTGACAACAAACAGTAAAACATGGCGGGTCAACAGACCACCGACCAATTTACCAAACTGAATGATCCCCAAGCAACATTGGAAGGATGGATTTCTGATTTTATTTCTAGCTTCACAACACGGGTCAAGAAGACACAGCCCAAACATCTGAAGCAACTCACTGAAGACCTTTTCGATTACTACACTGAAAGGCCACCAGAAGGGAAGGACCTCACCAGTGTGTTAGGTAAGTTCACGCTAACATTAGTCGCAAGATTAAAAGAAGCCAAGAACAAGCTAGCAAATCAACATTCACCAATCCTCTCTCTCCAGGAAGAGAACGAAACACTGAAAGAAAATTTGGAACAATCTCAAGAGAAAAGCGACAAGACTCAAGATCAACTTAATGAAGCATTACAAGATTTGGACCTTGCAGAGTCAGGAAAGAATCACTTGGCACATGACAATGACTTGCTTTGCCAAGAGAACAATGAACTTTAAGATGCCCTTCAAGACACAAAGAAGGAACTCAGAAGAGTTGAAGGTGAACTTGAAAATGTGACGAATGACTACAAGGAATGTCAACTGCTCCTAAAGGAAGCATATAAAGACTGGGACATCCGTCGTGCTCCCTCACCTGATTCCCGTTTCGAGTACGGATTATTGCATGGACAGCATGTGTGCACCCCTTCAGACCGCGACCTTGACAAGATCGCACTAAATGTCAAAACATTTGATCCAGGTCCTACGGGTTTACCTGATATTAAAGTCTATTTACATTGATTACTACCTGCGTAAGTATCCTGACTCTACAGTTGACAATCGCATCTATTTGATTAAACTAAAATCTAACAGGTCAGTATCTAAATTCATAGACAGACAGCAAGCAAACATCAAAGCAGACTATATGCTGCTCTGCGAAGCCATCGGAAAGGAGTTCTCCAAATACTGCCTACAGGCAGGGCTAGCCGCAGCCCTAGCCGTGAAGCAAGGACGCTCAGAGCCACCACAGGCATACTACCAGTGACTCCTTCTTGCATATTTCGGATCTCAAAATACACCAGGGATGGAAGAAGACCACAATTTCAAGACCCTCTTTATCCAAAACCTCCATTCCACTATGAGTCACCATTTTGGAATTACAGTTAACCCAAGGTCAAGCTCAATAAATCAGCTGAGAGTGTTCATACACTATGCATTCCAAAAACAGCAACAAAATTGCAACAAGCATGCTGAGCATGCCACTGTGTTAGCTATCAGCACTGCATCTAACACCTTGAAGTTGGAAAAAGCCCCTCGCTCTACTCTATCACCTACACCGTGAGTACATAAACAGCCGAAACATTTTTTGAACCAACCTCATCAAGGTCAAAATCAAACTAGGTCCTCTGGACTCACTTAGGACCAACTTTGCGAAAACTCGACTACCGTCGTATACCATATCCACCAGACAGGCCACGAGAACATGGTACGGACTACCATGATGACAGATAACCATACAATGACATGCGTAACTACGACAGATGGTCTCCATCTCATCACAGAAGCTCAGAAGCAGAGACCAATCACGAAAATTGGAAGAAAGAAGAAATTCCTACTCTCAGAAGAGAAGATATCAAAGTTGTCAAATATTTCTTAGTGGAGAATCAAAGCAACAAAGAAAATAGAACTGCTGACATTCTAGCTATATCAGCTATGCCAACTCAGAACAAATGTTCCAAATGAAGAAACGGCAAGAAGAAAATCCCTTTTGTAAATGAAGAACCAAAGGACTCAACACAGTCCAGTGCTGTTATGGCAGCCCAACCACTGGTCACAGACCACTCCTCAACAACAACATTTTTGCAACTCTGTGTTGAACCACTGGTTCCACAATTTCTGTGCGATTTAAACGAGGGGGGGGCGTGAAAATTCTACCTCCCACTGACCTTTGAAGATGTGATGTGTCAGGATGCTGTTTTAGACACTGCCGCTGACATCACTCTTATGTCACACAACCTTTTTGACAAACTAAGTGTAGCTGCTAACCACGTTCACAAAGATTTAAAACTGGAACCGTGTTCATTAGCTGTGCAACCATATGCGCTCACTAAGACAACCCTGTTGGGTGTATCATTTGTAAAAATCTCCATTGGTCCCATGACCTTGACACATCTGGTCTATGTGTCAAAACTTGACTCCATTCCATTGCTTATCGGCAAAGACCTACTGAATCGCTTTGAGTCACTGATTGATTTCAAGAACCTCAAACTATGGGCTCAAACTCAACACCCTCACCCATTTGACCTAACAAGGACAACTGAATCACAGTGCTTGGTTCTGATCACTTTGGACACCCCAAGTCTCACACAACTAGCACTGTTGGGACAACTGCAACAGATTGAAAGCAACCGCAAATCTCAGGGGTCGATACACTAATACAAATTAAATAATCCAATTTTATTGCAGCCTTCCTTTTCTTCTTAATAATAATAGTAGTAGTAGTAGTAGTAGTAGTAGTAATAATAATAATAATAATAATAATAATAATAATAATAATAATAATAAATTATGTGGTGCAGTTTTGGCAGAATTATAATTATGTTGATTTACATAAACAGTGATCCTGATAATCTTCCACTCCTTCAAAGAAATGTAATTGTCATCATCTTTCCCTAAATTCATACAAAAGAAAGTTTATCGAAATTGCATTTTCCCCACTTCTGGCAAGAGGTGAGGGGCGGAGTCTTGAGACACTTGCGGAAGAATTGGTTTGCCTTTGATATGGAGCAGCAGCATGTGGAGGGACTTTTAAGGTAAGAAAAGCGCATGGCTGATGAAGAATTTATCATTTTTTTGTGCCTTCACTTCAATTTAGTCCTGTAATAACAGTGTTTTTGTCGAGTTCGTGCAGATAAAACATATTTTTAATCAACAATGCAAGCTAGTTAAACCTCTACTAACTGAACTTCACAAAAAAATTAGCTTGAGCCAGTTAGGCTTTGTGTCCAAAATATGCATTTGGTTTACACATCCTTATCTTGGTGATGCTTAGTATTAAACAATTTAATTTGGCCCAGTTTTTTGGAACAGATTGGAATGAGATAATAGCAAAGTTTTTGCAAGGTGCATGATTTTCTCCACTTAGGTACATGTTAATTATGCATGTGGTAATTTAATACTTTAAAAATCAAACATGTTTTTTGCTTTTTCACTTGGCTCCTAAGAAAAGAAACTTTAATGAAATTAAGAGAATAGCAGGTTGATAAATTATTGCTTGAAATGTGTTATTATCACTTTACTGTCTCTCCCACATTAAGAGCAGCATGTTTTATTAGCAGTTTTATGGTGTTTTAGCTGCAGTGTGCAGGCTAACACTGCTAAGGAGTGAGTGGACCAGTAAATCTAAACAGAGCTGTTCTTAGTAACTTTCTGGTCAGAAAAGGTGACTAATCCAGCTGCAGACCTGGATGAGCTGTATCTGTTAATTGCAGTGCTACATCAATTGTCATGTCTGAGCTCACATCTCTACTGAGCTCAGACCCTCACTTTATTTCTAAGTATTATTTGTCTGATTAGTTTGTTTCTGTTAGTTCTCTGTACTTATTGTTGGGATTTCTTTTTTTTTATGTTGGGCCTCCTTTTTCACAGACACTCCCTCTGATTGCTCAGTCTGCTTCCCTCTCAGTCCAGCTGGGAGTAGTTGGGTTAATTAGGTTACCTGCAGCTAGTGATGGTCAAATGAGGCTTTCTGGAGGACTTGAGGCCTTTCATCAAAATGGTTCACATAGGCAAGGCCTCATGTGGGACTTCATTTTCTCTACCAGGCCATCTAGTGGACAAAATGTATTCAACATGCTGATTTTAACAAGGGTATTGTTGGTTTAATGTGTATTTTTTCAATTTCAATAAATGGTGTCTTTTAAGAAATATCAATGATCATAAGGCAGAAAAAAATAAAACTGAGGTGACTTCAATGAATGTGCTTGTGCTACTTATCCATTTTTTTTAAAGAAATAACTTTTCAACAGTCATACTGTCTTTCTCAGTACACTCATCTCTGTCCTTATTGTCATGCATGGCACAATAGTGCCTCAGCATAATGATGTGTTATTGTTGTATCCACGTTCTTTCAAGCACAACAGACACTTCACTGTGCAAATAAAAATAAATTATTAAAATGAAAAAGCTGGGACTTGAACCCCAGCTTCCCACTTGCAGGAGACATTTTTTACCTCTAAGTTATTACTTAGTCATGAGTGCTTGAGGCTTTCTTGACCACTTGAGACGTTCATCAAAATGGTTCCCATAGACGAGGCCTCATGTGGAACTTCATTTGCTCTACTAGTCCATGTAGTCAAAGTATACAGCATGCAGATTTTAATAATGTGTATATTTCAATTTCAATAAATATGCTGTCTTTTAAGAAATATCAATGATCATAAATGGAAAAAGTAAAAAATAAAACTGATATAATAAAATAATAAATAAAAATAATAATATAATAAAACTGAAATAAAAAAAACTGCACAAACAGTGAATGTGTCTGTGTTACTTTGTGTGCTTGTACTACTTACCAATTTTTATTAAGAAATAATAAATTTTCATATTTCTATTTGACTCTGGCCTGACTCTCATGCAGGGCACTATGGTGGTAGTGCCTCAGCATAATGATGCGTAATAATGATCCAAGCTCTTCCTTGCAAAGAAAAATGACATTAAAAGAACAACACAGTTGGGATTCAAACCCAGGTGTCTTGCTTGCAAAACAGATACAGTATACTACCACTAAACCCTCACCTCAGTTGCGATAAAAAGTCATTATTTGTCAAAAATAAATCAATGGGAGAAACAAGCTCAAGTGTTTTTGGTGCTGGCTTAATCTAAAACTTGGCTGTGACAAATCCCTTACACAGTCAAACATGACAAAACAAAACGTGAGGGATGGGGATTTCCATTGGGTTGTGCTGTTCGGTTTATTTCTGTTGACCCTGTCTCATGGTCCGATGTCAACACATACGTCACAAGTCATGCTTCAAAACACGTCTTGCCAAAGATTTCCTGGATAAGATCGGATCACCATTCGGAGTACTGGTGCCTGCCTGCCCATCACTACCTGCAGCTCATCTTCTGTGTATTATTTAAGCACTGCCGATTTTCTCTGCCTTGCGGCTATTTTGTGTGTTTGTCTCTTGCCTCATCAGAGCTCTGCCTACTCTGGTGACTGTTCTCTGTAAGTACCCAGTGCCTACCAGTTTTGGAGTGTTTGGGGTTTCGCTTTCCTTCCCAGCATTTACTAGTTTTGTCGGTTGAAGTGTTTTGGGTTTTTTTGTCTGTTATTCTTTCACTCCCCAGTTGGTTTGGGTTTTCCCTTATGTTGCTTGCTAAGTTGGGGTGGTTGGAGCACTTTGTATTTTTCCTCATTAATTTCAATAAATTGCACTGACACCGTGCATGTGGGTCTGTCCATCTGCTTCATAGGAGCATTCATGACACCAATAATAAATAAATGTTTATCTTGTTTTGATTAAATAATGTTTTTAAATCTTTTGTTGAGGTTCTTTCCTAATTGCAGTGACATAAATAAACTTCAGGTTATTCCAGAGCTTTTCAATCAGATAAGACTTAAAAATATTGTGTATCACATTTTAATTTTATTTTTGCTGTTTCTGTAGAAAGCATTTTATGCCAAGACTGCACATTGACTGAATATATGTATGAATAAGCAATACTTCTTAGAGTATTTGTTTGACAGTGGCTGAACTTTGAATTATGAATTTGTATCATTTTCATATCAGAAAGGTGGCTGTGGAGTACAACAATTTTTCATTCATTCATCTTCTTCCGCTTAATCCTTTTCGGGTTGCGGGGGGGGGGGGGGGGGGCTGGAGCCTATCCCGGCATCTTTGGGCGAGAGGCAGGGTACACCCTGGACAGATCGCCAGTCCACCGCAGGGCCAACACAGAGAGACAGACAACCATTCACTCTCACAGTCATACCTAAGGACAATTTAGAATGACCAGTTTGATGCCAATTAACCTAACCTGCATGTTTTTGGCATGTGGGAGGAAACCGGAGAAATCCCAGAGTAAACCCACGCAGACATGAGGAGAACATGCAAACTCCACACAGATCACTGGTAGTCGGGGGCTGGGATCGAACCCAGGATCCCCTGGCCTAGAGTGAGTTGCTGTGCTGCCACAGTGCTAACCACTCCACCACTGCGCTGCCCAAGTACAACAATTTGATCCTTTAAAATAAAAAAATGCATGAAAAACTCCTAACTGTACAAACCCTGACAATGAACGAGGTATTTTGGGTGGCAGCCTAAGTCTAAGGCTACGATCACACAGTAGGTTTTAATGCTCAATTCTGATTTTATTTTGCACAAATGTGACCCATATATGATTTTTTTAATGACTGCCTGCACAGCACAAATCTGATTTTTTTTTTTTTTCACGCCAGACCCAGGCCACATTCATATGTGGTCCTAATTCGGATACGCATCTGATATTTTCTAAAGTGACCTCCATCTGAACGGTCACGTCACATTTCATCTGACTTTTTCTCATTGAAGTGAGACAGATGCTACAATTCTGTGGAGGAGGATGCAGAAAGCATTGCAGACACAGCTGATTTGTGCTCTCTTTTTAATCAGTCTTCTTCCTTTTAATTTTTGATTTGATTTTAATTTTGTATACTTTATTGATCCCCAGAGGGGAAATTGAGGGCATCCACCTGGATGGATGAAGCAGCCACTGTACGGCGCTATCCCTTTACCATTCACAGACACATTCACACCTAGGGCCACTTTAGAGTCTCCAATTAACCTAACCTGCATGTTTTTGGCCTGTGGGAGGAAACCGGAGAACTCCCGGAGTAAACCCATGCAGACACGGGGAGAACATGCAAACTCCACAGAGATCACTGTTGGTCAGGGGCTGGGATTGAACCAGGGATCCCATGGCCAAGGGTTAGTTGCTGTGCTGCCGCAGTGCTAACCACTATGCCACCGCCCCTCCCACTGGATTGTAATTTTGTCAGCGCTGACTGCACAATAACTCCAAAATTTTGTGTGTGTGTGGGGGGGGGGGCAGTTTGGACTGAAACCATCAGACAAGTAGGCACACCTTAACAGCACATTAATTTTTTTTTAAATAATGGTACATTTAATGGACACTGCAAATTCCGTTCCCCCTGTAAACAGCACACCGTGAGTTCTGGCTGCTGTAATATCTAAAATGTTAAGTTAATACCAACATGACTGTGGAGCAGAATGGCCAGATAGGGGGACAGAGGAGAGGAGTCTGTGGCGGCTTCTCCTTTCTGTGCGTGACCACTGGTACAAGCCACTGACAATGTCAGTGGGCGAGAGCCCTATTGTTATGGCTAGGATTATTTATTGTTAACTTTATAGAGGTATTTATACAGGTATTTATACAGGTAATCCCATTGAGAGACTGGGTCTCATTTTCAATAGAGTGGTTTAATCGATCAGTTCTGTTAAAGAAGAGATGATCACAGCGGTCATCTGGCATGTACAGGAATGAAGCTGGTCTCATATTTATCTGTGTGCATAAACATGTGTGCATAAACATGTGCAAAAACATTTCTGAATGATTTTATCATTTATTTTGCTGGGCTGTGTAGCAATATTTAATTTATAATTATAACTACGTATAAAGATTATTTAATTTAAACTTGGAAGGGTATGCAGGAATGGGAATTTTCCTCCCAGTTAACCCATACACACCAGAAAACAATATCTATCACTGGTTGGGGCACCAGCTCACTCTCTTATGAACAATTTATTAATTAATTCCACTTTATACCTGTTTAATCATCAATTATATAAATCAATCAATCAGTCTCAAATTAGTGAATTCGATACTGGGGCTTCGAAGACAGACTCAGAATGGAATAAATTCCCAACAACTCTTACAGATTTATTAAATGAACTCTGATTAAATGATCTTACATTCAAATAACTTGTAAATAAGTGAAATGATCAACATCAACCATCAAAGAACTTGTAACTAGGATAGAGTAACAGAATATTGACACCTCTGTAACCATGGAATTTTAGCATGAATTTGGAAGAGTTGAAATGGACAACTGAGAAAAAAAAAATTGGACGCAAATTTATGGAGAAAATTAAATAATTATATGGAAAATTCTGGACTACTCTTAAGAAAGTAAAAACAGAATTTTAATGAGAAAAATTGCATTATTTCTCTTTTAATTTTGTATCTGATCAGATGCTGAATTATTGTAAAATCTCAGACTGTGGAGTGTGTAAATGAAGAGGCGTATTCATTTCAGACGATTTATTACACACTCACATCTCACAAGCAAAGAACAGACTGACTGGTCACATCAAGCATTCCTCACTATATATCAAGTCACACTTCACAAGGATCAAGGCACTTCCTCATCACAGCATGACATCTACACTACACTTCATTCAACCCCCTCTCACCCACTTGGGCATTGTTATCCCATGTGTATTCATTGTCTCTGTCTAAGGTGTGAAATAACCTTAGGCCCATAAGACGTTTATTTACTTTAACCAGATGGAACAGAGAATGCAGCTCACGTGACTCTTTGCTTGGTGCTCCCTTTCGGCGGCTTCCTCAGCTTAAGATTTTGTGGATTATAGGGGAGTATCTGCCCTAAGATATTCCAAAGTCCACAGTTCAACCTTTACAGTCAAGCAATCACAAGGTTGGATTTTGACTGGTTCAATCACAGTTGGAGCTTAGGTCGAAACAAAGATGGTGATGGAAACAAAGATGGTGAGGGATGGTGATTCCTCTTCTCCAGGGGCCAGTGGGTTTTTCCAGAGTCCAAATAAATTCAGAAATAATTCAGATCGGATCTGACGACCAAAATTCAAAGAGACAAGATAAAAACCTCAAGCCACAAAAATCTAACTTACTCTGACATCGTGGAGTTGGCTGAAATAGTTTCCACAGTGAGACCAATGGTAAGTCAGTCCTTTGAAAAAACATGGTGGATTTAGAGAAAGTTTAGAGGAGAAAAATAGAGAACACCTAGGAACAGTAGTTCTTAACTCCGAATCAAAATTTGAGCTCAGAAAAGAAAGAATTAACTCCTAGATGTTTAAAGAAAAACATTAAAATGCACAGAAGTTTAAACAAACACAATATACCGTGCTCCCTGTAAAAGCTGAAAGGACAGAAACTCTGATACTGTTCTGAACTGAAGGAGGGCGTCTCCCCTCTATAACTTCAGACAACTTTCACGCCATTAGGGTGATTGACATAAGCCCAAACCAATAGTCTTCCTTCGTGGGTGGGTTTTATGAACTTTAGTTCAATGAACAAAGAGTCTTTTGTCTGTAACAACCAATAATATTGAGAGAACTGTTGCTAAGCAGAGACTGGCAGATCCCAGTCACATGACTAGGGGAAACTTTTTTTTGCAACCTGATACACACATCGTAATACTGAAAATTCATCAATACAATTCTGTTTAAAATGTAACCTACTTCAGAGATTCATGCAACTTTGTAACCAGTGCTTTTAAATGAACATGCAAGAAAAAAAACATGCATTTAAACATTTTAACATGTACATATTTAAAATCAAGGATAAATATATTCTTTAAAACCCATTATTGATTGTCTCCAGAATATCAGAGTCCCCCAGAGGCAGTGATCTTCAACAAATGGTGTCCTTAGAATTGTCCTGAGAAATGAAAGTAGAAGAAAAAGAGTTCATTTCAGTTCATCAATGTATAGTCAAATGTGAGTGTCTACTCCAGAGACGTCCACGGGGTAGTGTCAAGCTGCGGATAATCCTAGGACCTTAGGAAATGCATTTAAAGTTTATGGGATGCCCTTTCTTTGTCCACGTTTTATTACCCATAAAACAGTCAGGAGAAAGAGAGTTTCCAGTTTATTTATGTTGTGAGGTAATCCATTCCTTGCACACGATGGAATCCTTATCTCTCGTACCTCTTTACAAAGGAATGTGTTCTCCACAGTGGTCCTGAGATGAAAAAGCAATTCTTGACTAGCCTTTTCCTGGGTGAAACAATGTCTTTAAGATGAAGGATAATTTTATTGATAAGAGCCAAAGCAAGATGATGCTAGAGCTGCATGAAGGTGAAGAAGTTCTGTCCCCCTCAACCATTCAGGGCTCATATTTACTTCCATAAACATAACGCTGTGTCACACTGGAGACTGATGACGGTTGCATTCAAGAAAGGCCACACAGAAAAATTGGATCTCAGCAGAAAATCAGAATTAAGCATTAAGACCTGCAGTGTGACTGTAGCCTAAGAGAAAATGCTTCAAG
The DNA here is from genome assembly GCA_020510985.1 of Pholidichthys leucotaenia. Lineage (NCBI taxonomy): Eukaryota > Metazoa > Chordata > Actinopteri > Cichliformes > Pholidichthyidae > Pholidichthys > Pholidichthys leucotaenia. The sequence continues at coordinate 315,470,589 of CM035847.1, read as the reverse complement.
TGTTTGTCTTGGGTGAATAATGCACAGATCTTTTGTGTAAGGGAAAAATAAAAAACAATATTTAAACAATCTACACACTTTTTCTCCTGAGTTATTTGCTACATGAAAGATGTAAGAGGAGTTGACAGCTTGACTTAGTTTGTGACTGTGGCATCAAGAATTAATATCCTGACATAAAGTAACTATGATTTATTAAATGCTAGTTAACTGAGTAGTCCATATGAGTTGGTTAAACATGAAAATTTCTCTTAAACAGGTGAGATTGCTGAGATTTAAAAAAGATGGAGCGATCTGTGAGGAGAAGGAGGATTCAACCTCAACATAGCAGAATGGACAGAAACTCTGATACGGCTCTGAACTGAAGGAGGGCGTCTCCCCTCTTTATAACTTCAGACAACTTTTGTGCCATTAGGGTGATTGACATAAGACCAAACCAATAGTCTTCCTTCGTGGGAGGGTTTTATGAGCTTTAGTCCAATGAACAAACAGTCTTTTGTCTGTAACAACCATTAAAATTGAGAGAGCTGTTGCTAAGCAGAGACTGGCAGATCCCAGTCATATGACTTGGGGAAATTTTTTTTTTTTTTTTGCAACCTGATACACACATCGTAATACTGAAAATTCATCAATATAATTCTGTTTAAAATGTAACCTACTTCAGAGATTCATGCAACTTTGTAACCAATGCTTTTAAACTAACATGCAAGAAAAAAAAAACATGCATTTAAACATTTTAACATGTACATATATAAAATCAAGGATAAATATATTCTTTTAAACCCATTATTGATTGTCTCCAGAATATCAGAGTCCCCCAGAGACAGTGATCTTCAACAAATAGTCTCCTTAGAATTGTCCTGAGAAATGGAACTTGAAGAAAGAGAGTTAATTTCAGTTCATCAATGTACAGTCAAATGTGAGTGTCTACTCCAGAGACTTCCACTAGGGGTAGTGTCAAGCTGTGGATAATCCTAGGACCTTAGGAAATGCATTTAAAGTTTATGGGATGCCCTTCCTTTGTCCACGTTTTATTACCCATAAAACAGTCAGGAGAAAGAGAATTTCCAGTTTATTTATGTTGTGAGGAAATCCATTCCTTGCACACGACGGAATCCTTATCTCTCGTACCTCTTTACAAAGGAATGTGTTCTCCACAGTGGTCCTGCGATGAAAAAGGAGATCGTCACTTCCTTGTGGTAACGTATCGTCACTTCCTGTTTTGCTGTCTGCCTGTGTGGTTTGCTCTCCAGCTCTCGAGCCACTAGCTATGGCTACTAGCTCTCTTTCCTCTCCTCCTCTGGTGTGCTCTCTCTGTCAGATGTTTAGCTACACCTCTGCCTCTTTTAGTGATAACGGTAAATGTAATAAATGTTGTCTTTTTGAGGCGCTCGAGGCGAGGTTGTCTGATTTGGAATCCCGGCTCCGCTGCATTGAAACACCGTCTGCGCCAGTTAATCTCGACGGACGCCCCTTAGCTGCAGCGGAGCTAGCTAGCTTAGGTCCCCCTGTCACCGGTTCCCCGGCTCTCCTCTGCAGCGAGGAGACTGGGTGGGTGACGGTGAGAAGGAAGCCTAGTCGCAAAGCCCCGGTTCACCACCAACCTGTTCACATTTCTAATCGTTTTTCCCCGCTCAGCGACACACCCGCTGAGGAAAAAACTCTGATCATTGGCGACTCTGTAGTCAGAAACGTGAACCTAGAGACTCCATCGGCCATAGTCACATGCATTCCTGGGGCCAGAGCAGGCGACATCGAGTCAAATTTGAAAATGCTGGCTAAAAGTAACTGTAAATACTCCACAATTGTTATTCACGCCGGCATTAATGACATCCGTCTCCGGCAGTCGGAAGTCACGAAACTTAATATAGAATCGGTGTGTGACTTTGCCAAAACGATGTCTGCCACTGTAGTATTCTCTGGGCCCCTCCCCAATCTGACCAGTGATGACATGTTTAGTCGCTCGTCATCCTTGAACCGCTGGCTGTCTGTGTGGTGTCCTAAAAATGACGTGGGCTACATTGACAATTGGAGCTCTTTTTGGGGAAAACCTGGTCTTATGAGACGAGACAGCATTCATCCCACTTTGGATGGTGCTTCTCATTTATCTAACAATCTGGCATCTTTTTTATCCAAATTTCCAAAACCATGACTACTCAGAGTTGGGACCAGGAAGCAGAGTCGCAGTCTTACACGCCTCTCTGCAGCTCCTCTTCATCCGCCACCCCTCAGCTTAGCCCCTGTCTTCCCCATCAGAGAATCGTTGTCTGCTCCCTCCAAAGTAAATAAAAATATAATGTATAAGCATCCCAAAGTGATAAAGCAGAATATTGGTAAAACTCAAATTAAACATAAAGCCTCTAAATTGAATGATTTGGCCTCTGTTCCTCCTCATAATTTAAAAATTAAATGTGGTTTATTAAATATTAGGTCTCTAACTCCCAAGTCTCTGTTAGTCCATGATCTGTTAATTGATCATCAGATTGATTTAATTTCCCTTACAGAGACTTGGTTAGGACAAGAGGATTATGTTGGTTTAAATGAATCAACTCCCTCTGGTTATTTAAACTGTCAAAATCCCAGAAGTTCTGGTCGTGGAGGAGGAGTAGCAGCAATTTACCATTCCAAATTACTAGTTAATGTAAAGCAAAAAACATGTTATAATTCCTTTGAGGGCCTGGTCCTCAGTATTGGGCACTTTAGCAATTCCAGGTTAAACCCAATTTTATTTGCCATAGTTTATCGTCCCCCATCAACCTATTCAGAATTTTTATCCGAATTTCCTGATTTCTTAGCTGATTTAGTGCTGAAATCTGATAGAATAATTATAGTAGGGGACTTTAATATACATGTGGATGTAGATAGTGACTGCCTTAATGTGGCTTTTAATTCAATATTAGACTCGATTGGGTTTTCTCAGAAAGTAGGAAATTCTACTCATTACCTCCACCATACATTGGACCTTGTTCTGACATATGGCATAGAAATAGAAAATCTGGTAGTGTCTCCTCATAACCCTGTACTGTCAGACCATTGTCTGTTAACCTTTGATTTTACTATTTCTGACTATTTGGCTCCTAAAGAAAAATATTATCACAGTAGATGCCTCTCAGATGATGCTGTTTCCAAATTTATGCAGATTGTTTCCTCTATGCCATGTGTCAACACAACGGAAATAAGCTATAGACAGCTTGCTCCTTCTGTAATTGATAACATGGTGGATAGTGTTTCAGCTTCTCTACATCAGGCTCTAGACTTGGTGGCCCCCTTAAAAAAGAAAAAGTCTAATCAGAGATTTTTAACTCCTTGGTTCAACACAGAAACTCGTAGCTTAAAACAGAAGACTCGTCAATTAGAAAGAAAATGGCGCTCTACTAATTTAGATGAAATCTATTTAGCTTGGAGAAATCATCTTTTAATTTATAAAAAATCTCTTAGAAAAGCTAGAACGAGTTATTACTCTGCATTAATAGAAGAGAACAAGAATAATCCCAGGTTTCTTTTCAGTACTGTAGCCAGGTTGACAAAGAGTCAGGACTCTGTCAATCCTAGCATCCCCTTAGAGCTTACTAGTCAGGACTTTATGAACTTTTTCAATAATAAAATTTCATCCATCAGAGATAAAATCAATCAGATTCTTCCCACAGTTAACTTAAATACTGTAACTACTACAACTCCTTCTATTGATGTCTGTCTTGATGAGTTTACTCCAATCGACCTTTGTGAGTTAGACAAAATAGTTTCCTCATCCAAACCTTCAACTTGTCTTTTAGACCCTATTCCTACCAGGTTATTTAAAGAAGTCTTCCCACTTATTGGTAGCTTTATTCTTCATATAATCAATTCTTCATTAACTTTAGGCCATGTACCGCAGGCTTTTAAAACGGCTGTAATTAAACCCTTACACAAAAAGCCAACGCTAGATCCAGGAGCTTTAGCTAACTATAGACCAATCTCTAATCTCCCTTTCATTTCAAAAATCTTAGAAAGAGTTGTTGCTATGCAATTATTTGACCACCTGCAGGGAAATGGTTTATTTGAGGAGTTTCAATCTGGGTTTAGAATCCATCATAGCACTGAAACAGCCTTAGTGAAGGTCACTAACAACCTCCTCATTGCATCTGATAATGGACTAGTTTCTGTACTTGTCCTTTTAGATCTTAGTGCAGCTTTTGATACTATTGATCATAATATTCTACTTGATAGATTAGAACACTATGTTGGACTTAATGGAACTTCGTTGCAGTGGTTTAGATCTTATTTATCTGATAGGTTCCAGTTTGTTCATGTAAATGATGAGTTTTCTCTCAGCTCAAAGCTTAGTCATGGAGTTCCACAGGGATCTGTGCTTGGCCCTACTCTTTTTAGTTTATATATGCTTCCGTTAGGCAACATTATTAGAAAGCACTGTATACATTTTCACTGTTATGCAGATGACACACAATTATACCTGTCAATGAAGCCAGATGATACTAATCAATTAGCCAAGTTAGAAGCCTGTCTTAAGGAAATCAAAGTTTGGATGACTTGTAATTTCCTGCTATTAAATTCAGATAAGACTGAAGTCATTCTTGTTGGTCCAAAAAACCTTAGAAATTCCTTTCCAAATCAAACTTTCAGTTTGGATGCAGTTACTCTTTCTCTTAATAGCTCTGTGAGGAACCTTGGAGTTATTTTTGATCAGGATTTGTCCTTCAATTCACATATTAAATTTGTTTCTAAGACTGCCTTCTATCATTTGCGTAATATTGCCAAGATTAGGAGCATCTTGTCTCAGAGTGATGCTGAGAAGCTGATCCACGCTTTTGTTAGCTCGAGATTAGATTATTGTAATTCTTTATTATCAGGTTGTCCTAAAACATCTTTAAAAAGTCTTCAGCTGATCCAAAATGCTGCAGCAAGAGTTTTAACAGGTACTAGAAAGAGAGATCATATCTCTCCGGTTCTGGCCTCCCTTCATTGGCTTCCCATAGAGTTTAGAATTAAGTTTAAAATCCTTCTTCTTACTTACAAAGCTCTAAACAATCAGGCTCCTTTTTATTTAAAAGATCTGATACTACCGTATCATCCTAACAGAGCACTACGCTCCCAAAATGCAGGTTTACTTGTAATACCTAGAATCTCCAAAAGTACAATGGGAGGCAGAGCCTTCAGTTATCAAGCTCCTCTCCTGTGGAATCAGCTGCCAATCTGGATTCGGGAGTCAGACTCGATCTCTGTTTTTAAGAATAGGGCTAAAACCTACCTTTTTGATATAGCCTATAATTAGGGAGGGATCATGTGTTTTCTGAACCCTCCCTTAGTTATGCTGCTAATAGGTTTAGTCAGCCGGGGGACCTCCAGTAATGCACTGGGCCTCACTCCTTTCCTCACTCTCTATGAAATATTTTTTTTTTTGCTGGTCATTAACATTTGTTTGTTCTCTCCCATAGATTGAGTCCCCATCGTGCTGTTTGCTCTCTACATGTCTGTTCTTTTCTTCTTCTCTATCCCCTCACCCCCCAGCCAGTCGCAGCAGATGACTGCCCCTCCCTGAGCCTGGTTCTGCTGGAGGTTTCTTCCTGTTAAAAGGGAGTTTTTCCTCTCCACCGTCGCCAAGTGCTTGCTCACAGGGGATCGCCTGATTGCTGGGGTCTTTCTGCAACTGTGGGGGTCCTCCCTACAGTTGATAGTGCTATGAGATGACTGTTGTTGTGAAATGGCGCTATATAAATAAAGTTGAATTGAATTGAATTGAATTGAAAAAGCAATTCTTGACTAGCCTTTTCCTGGGTGAAACAATGTCTTTAAGATGAAGGATAATTTTATTGATAAGAGCCAAAGCAAGATGAGGCTAGAGCTGCATGAAGGTTAAGAAGTTCTGTCCCCCTCAACCATTCAGGGCTCATATTTACTTCCATAAACATAACGCTGTGTCACACTGGAGTCTGATGAGGGTTGCATTCAAGTTATAATTTGAACGGCCACACAGAAAAATTGGATCTCAGCAGAAAATCAGAATTAAGCATTAAGACCTGCAGTGTGACTGTAGCCTAAGAGAAAATGCTTCATGTTTGTCTTGGGTGAATAATGCACAGATCTTTTGTGTAAGGGAAAAATAAAAAACAATATTTAAACAATCTACACACTTTTTCTCCTGAGTTATTTGCTACATGAAAGATGTAACAGGAGTTGACAGCTTGACTTAGTTTGTGACTGTGGCATCAAGAATTAATATCCTGACATAAAGTAACTATGATTTATTAAATGCTAGTTAACTGAGTAGTCCATATGAGTTGGTTAAACATGAAAATTTCTCTTAAACGGGGGAGATTGCTGAGATTTAAAAAAGATGGAGAGATCTCCATGCAATGGTTTAGATCTTACTTATCTGATAGGTTCCAGTTTGTTCATGTAAATAATGAGTTTTCTTTCAACTCAAAGCTTAGTCATGGAGTTCCACAGGGATCTGTGCTAGGCCCTACTCTTTTTAGTTTATATATGCTTCCGTTAGGCAACATTATTAGAAAGCACTGTATACATTTTCATTGTTATGCAGATGACACACAATTATACCTGTCAAAGAAGCCAGATGATACTAATCAATTAGCCAAGTTAGAAGCCTGTCTTAAGGAAATCAAAGCTTGGATGACTTGTAATTTCCTGCTATTAAATTCAGAAAAGACTGAAGTCATTCTTGTTGGTCCAAAAAACCTTAGAAATTCCTTTCCAAATCAAACTTTCAGTTTGGATGCGGTTACTCTTTCTCTTAATAGCTCTGTGAGGAACCTTGGAGTTATTTTTGATCAGGATTTGTCCTTCAATTCACATATTAAATTTGTTTCTAACACTGCCTTCTATCATTTGCGTAATATTGCCAAGATTAGGAGCATCTTGTCTCAGAGTGATGCTGAGAAACTGATCCATGCTTTTGTTAGCTCGAGATTAGATTATTGTAATTCTTTATTATCAGGCTGTTCTAAAACATCTTTAAAAAGTCTTCAGCTGATCCAAAATGCTGCAGCAAGAGTTTTAACAGGTACTAGAAAGAGAGATCATATCTCTCCGGTTCTGGCCTCCCTTCATTGGCTTCCCATAGAGTTTAGAATTAAGTTTAAAATCCTTCTTCTTACTTACAAAGCTCTAAACAATCAGGCTCCTTTTTATTTAAAAGATCTGACACTACCGTATTATCCTAACAGAGCACTACGCTCCCAAAATGCAGGATTACTTGTAATACCTAGAACCTCCAAAAGTACAATGGGAGGCAGAGCCTTCAGTTATCAAGCTCCTCTCCTGTGGAATCAGCTGCCAATCTGGATTCGGGAGTCAGACTCGATCTCTGTTTTTAAGAATAGGGCTAAAACCTACCTTTTTGATATAGCCTACAATTAGGGAGGGATCATGTGTTTCTGAACCCTCCCTTAGTTATGCTGCTAATAGGTTTAGTCAGCCGGGGGACCTCCAGTAATGCACTGGGCCTCACACCTTTCCTCACTCTCTATGAAATATTTTTTTTTTTGCTGGTCATTAACATTTGTTTGTTCTCTCCCATAGATTGAGTCCCCATCGTGCTGTTTGCTCTCTACATGTCTGTTCTTTTCTTTTTCTCTATCCCCTCACCCCCCAGCCAGTCGCAGCAGATGACTGCCCCTCCCTGAGCCTGGTTCTGCTGGAGGTTTCTTCCTGTTAAAAGGGAGTTTTTCCTCTCCACCGTCGCCAAGTGCTTGCTCACAGGGGATTGCCTGATTGCTGGGGTCTTTCTGCAACTGTGGGGGTTCCCCCCTACAGTTGATAGTGCTATGAAATGACTGTTGTTGTGAAATGGCGCTATATAAATAAAGTTGAATTGAATTGAATTGAATTGAATCTGTGAGGAGAAGGAGGATTCAACCTCAACATGACAGAATGGACAGAAACTCTGATACTGCTCTGAACTGAAGGAGGGCGTCTCCCCTCTTTATAACTTCAGACAACTTTTGCGCCATTAGGGTGATTGACATAAGCCCAAACCAATAGTCTTCCTTCGTGGGTGGGTGTTATGAACTTTAGTCCAATGAACAAACAGTCTTTTGTCTGTAACAACCAATAATACTAACTAACTAACTACTAACTAACCTGCACTTATATAGCGCTTTTCTCGTCACAAAGACCACTCAAAGCGCTTTCATTAATACTAACCCTCTATTCTAAGGGCCTATAGGAAACAGATATCTAGGGACAATTTAGAACAGCCAATTAACCTAACATGCATGTTTTTGGCATGTGGGAGGAAACCGGAGAAATCCCGGAGTAAACCCACGCAACACGGGGAGAACATGCAAACTCCACACAGATCACTGTTGGCCGGGGGCTGGGATCGAACCCACGATCCCACGATCCCCACAATCCCCCGGCCAAGGGTAAACTGTGCTGCCGCAGTGCTAACCACTGCGCCACCGTGCAGCCCAATATTGAGATAACTGTTGCTAAGCAGAGACTGGCAGATCCCAGTCATATGACTTGGGGAAACTTTTTTTTTTTTTTTGCAACCTGATACACACATCGTAATACTGAAAATTCATCAATATAATTCTGTTTAAAATGTAACCTACTTCAGAGATTCATGCAACTTTGTAACCAATGCTTTTAAATTAACATGCAAGAAAAAAACATGCATTTAAACATTTTAGCATGTACATATTTAAAATCAAGGATAAATATATTCTTTTAAACCCATTATTTATTGTCTCCAGAATATCAGAGTCGCCCAGAGGCAGTGATCTTCGACAAATAGTCTCCTTAGAATTGTCCTGAGAAATGAAACTTGAAGAGAGAGAGTTAATTTCAGTTCATCAATGTATAGTCAAATGTGAGTGTCTACTCCAGAGACGTCCACTAGGGGTAGTGTCAAGCTGTGGATAATCCTAGGACCTTAGGAAATGCATTTAAAGTTTATGGGATGCCCTTTCTTTGTCCACGTTTTATTACCCATAAAACAGTCAGGAGAAAGAGAGTTTCCAGTTTATTTATGTTGTGAGGTAATCCATTCCTTGCACACGACGGAATCCTTATCTCTCGTACCTCTTTACAAAGGAATGTGTTCTCCACAGTGGTCCTGAGATGAAAAAGCAATTCTTGACTAGCCTTTTCCTGGGTGAAACAATGTCTTTAAGATGAGGGATAATTTTATTGATAAGAGCCAAAGCAAGATGATGCTAGAGCTGCATGAAGGTGAAGAAGTTCTGTCCCCCTCAACCATTCAGGGCTCTTATTTACTTCCATAAACATAACGCTGTGTCACACTGGAATCTGATGAGGGTTGCATTCAAGTTATAATTTGAACGGCCACACAGAAAAATTGGATCTCAGCAGAAAATCAGAATTAAGCATTAAGACCTGCAGTGTGACTGTAGCCTAAGAGAAAATGCTTCAAGTGTTTGTCTTGGGTGAATAATGCACAGATCTTTTGTGTAAGGGAAAAATAAAAAACAATATTTAAACAATCTACACACTTTTTCTCCTGAGTTATTTGCTACATGAAAGATGTAAGAGGAGTTGACAGCTTGACTTAGTTTGTGACTGTGGCATCAAGAATTAATATCCTGACATAAAGTAACTATGATTTAGTAAATGCTAGTTAACTGAGTAGTCCATATGAGTTGGTTAAACATGAAAATTTCTCTTAAACGGGGGAGATTGCTGAGATTTAAAAAAGATGAAGATATCTGTGAGGAGAAGGATGAATCATCCTCAACATAATGCTGAACAACACATAAAGCTGAAAATTGACAAGGCTGGTGTCACTGACCATTTTCTCAACTCATACAAAGGTCTGTTCTTGCATTTTTGTGTTTTTATGTGGACATGCAACTTGTGTTTCTGCAGCTGTATTCAAGCCTTGTACAACAACAATAAATAAAAATATTGAGTCACACTGTGTGAATTTAGTATTCATCACTAATACCAGTGTGTATCTCATGTTCCACCTTTGTATTACAGTGCATCCGGAAAGTATTCACGGCTCTTCACTTTTTCCACATTTTGTTTTGTTACAGCCTTATTCCGAAAGTGATTAAATTCATTTTTTTTCCTCAAAATTCTACACATAATACCCCCATAATGACAATATGGAAAAAAGTGGGGTTTTTTTTGGGGGGGGGGGGTTTAGATTTTTGCGAATTCACAGCATTTGCTCAATACTTTGTTGATACACCTTTGGTAGCAATTACAGCCTCAAGTTGTTGTTGTTGGGTTTTTTGGGTTTTTTTTTTTAATATGATGCCACAAGTTTGGCACACCTATCATTGGGCAGTTTGATCCATTCCTCTTTGCAACACCTCTCAAGCTCCATCAGGTTGGATGGGAAGCGTCGGTGCACAGCCATTTTCAGATCTCTTCAGAGATGTTCAATTGGATTCAAGTCTGGGTTCTGGCCACTCAAGGACATTCACAGAGTTGTCCTGGAGCCACTCCTTTGATATCTTGGCTGTGTGCTTAGGGTCGTTGTCCTGCTGAATGATGAACCGTCACTCCAGTCTGAGGTCAAAAGCACTCTTGAGTAGGTTTTCATCCAGGATGTCTCTGTATAATGCTGCATTCATCTTTCCCTCTAACCTGACTAGTCTCCCAGTTCCTGCTGCTGAAAAACATCCCCACAGCATGATGCTGCCACCACCACTGGCAAGGTTATCAGTGGTGCCTTGTTTCCTCCAAACATTATGCCTGGTTTTCATGCCAAAGAGTTCAATCTTTGTTTCATAATACCAGAGAATTTTGTTTATCATGGTCTGAGAGTCCTTCAGGTGCCTTTTGACAAACTTCAGGTGGGCTGACATGTGCCTTTTAATAAGGAGTGGCTTCCATCTGGCCACTCTACCATGCAGGCCTGATTGGTGGATTGCTGCAGATATGGTTGTCTTTCTGGAAGGTTCTTCTGTCTCCACAGAGGAACACTGGAGCCCTGACAGAGTGACCATCGGGTTCTTGGTCACCTCCCTGACTAATGCCCTTCTCCCCCGATTGCTCAGTTTCGACAGCCAGCCAGCTCTAGGAAGAGTCCTGGTGGTTCGGAGCTTCTTCCATTTATGGATGATGGAGCCCACTGTGCTCATTGGTACTTTCAAAGCAGCAGAAACTTTTCTGTACCCTTCCCCAGATTTGTGCCTTGAGACAATCCTTTCTTGGAGGTCTACAGACAATTTCTTGGACTTTCATTGTCACAAGCTGGGTTCTGAGGCTCTTCTCGACCCAGTCTCAATTCAATTCAATTCAATTAAACTTTATTTATATAGCACCATTTCACAACAACAGTCATCTCATAGCACTTTCAACTGTAGGGGAAACTCCCACAGTTGCAGAAAAACCCCAGCAATCAGGTGATTCCCTGTGAGCAAGCGCTTGGCGATGGTGGAGAGGAGAAACTCCCTTTTAACAGGAAGAAACCTCGAGCAGAACAAGGCTCAGGGAGGGGCAGTCATCTGCTGTGACTGGCTGGGGGATGAGAGGATAGAGAAGATGAAAAGAACAGACTGTAGAGAGCAAACAGCATGATGGGGACTCAATCTATGGGAGAGAGCAAACAGATGTTAATGACCAGCAAAAACAAAAGGTAATTCATTGGGAGTGAAGAAAGGAGTGAAGCCCAGTGCATTACTGGAGGTCCCCCAGCTGTCTAAACCTATTAGCAGCATAACTAAGGGAGGGTTCAGAGGCACATGATCCCTCCATAATTGTAGGCTATATCAAAAAGGAATGTTTTAACCCTGTTCTTTAAAAAAGAGATCGAGTATGACTCCCAAATCCAGATTGGCAGCTGTTTCCACAGGAGAGGAGCTTGATACCTGAAGGCTCTGCCTCCCATTGTACTTTTTGAGATTATAGGTATTACAAGTAATCCAGCATTTTGGGAGCGTAGTGCTCTTTTTGGATATAACGGTAGTATCAGATCTTTTAAATAAAAAGGGGCCTGATTGTTTAGAGCTTTGTAAGTAAGAAGATTGATTTTAAACTTAATTCTAAACTCTATGGGAAGCCAATGAAGGGAGGCCAGAACCGGAGAGATATGAGCTCTCTTTCTAGTATCTATTAAAACTCTTGCTGAACATTTTGGATCAACTGAAGACTTTTTAAAGATGTTTTGGGACAACCTGATAATAACGAGTTACAATAATCTAATCTAGAGCTAACAAAAACGTGGATCAGTTTCTCAGCATCACTCTGAGACAAGATGCTCCTAATCTTGGCAATATTACGCAAATGATAGAAGGCAGTCTTAGAAACAAATTTAATATGTGAATTGAAAGAGATATCTTGATGAAAAATAATTCCAAGGTTCCTCACAGAGCTATTAAGAGAAAGACTAACCACATCCAAACTGAAAGTTTGATTTGGAAAGGTATTTCTAAGATTTTTTTGGACCAACAAGAATGACTTCAGTCTTTTCTGAATTTAATAGCAGGAAATTGCAAGTCATCTAAGTTTTGATTTCCTTAATACAGGCTTCTACCTTGGCTAGTTGATTACTATCATCTGACTTCATTGACAGGTATAACTGTGTGTCATCTGCATAACAATGAAAATGTATACAGTGCTTTCTAATAATGTTGCCTAACGGAAGCATATACACTACCGTTCAAAAGTTTGGGGTCACTTAGAAATTTCCTTATTTTTGAAAGAAAAGCACTTTTTTTCAATGAAGATAACTTTAAACTAATCAGAAATACACTCTATACATTGCTAATGTGGTAAATGACTATTCTAGCTGCAAATGTCTGGTTTTTGGTGCAATATCTACATAGGTGTATAGAGGCCCATTTCCAGCAACTATCACTCCAGTGTTCTAATGGTACAGTGTGTTTGCTCATTGCGTCAGAAGGCTAATGGATGATTAGAAGACCCTTGTGCAATCATGTTAGGTCTGCAATGCTGTAATTGCTGCAAATGGAGGATTCTTTGACGAAAGCAAAGTTTGAAGGAAAAAATTATTATTTCAAATACAAATCATTATTTCTAACCTTGTCAATGTCTTGACTATATTTTCTATTCATTTTACAACTCATGGTGGTAAGTAAGTGTCACTTTTCATGGAAAACACAAAATAATTGTCTGGGTGACCCCAAACTTTTGAACGGTAGTGTATAAACTAAAAAGAGTAGGGCCTAATCCCTGTGGAACTCCATGACTGAGCTTTGAGTTGAAAGAAAGCTCATTATTGACATGAACAAACTGGAACCTATCAGATAAATAAGATCTAAACCACTGCAACGAAGTTCCATTAAGTCCAACATAGTATTGTAATCTATCAAGTAGAATATTATGATCGATAGTATCAAAAGCTGCACTAAGGTCTAAAAGAACAAGAACAGAAACAAGTCCATTATCAGATATGATAAGGAGGTCATTAGTGACCTTTACTAAGGCTGTTTCAGTACTATGATGGATTCTAAACCCAGACTGAAACTCTTCAAGTAAACCATTTCCCTGCAGGTGGTCAAATAATTGCGTAGCAACAACTCTAAGATTTTTGAAATGAAGGGGAGATTAGAGATTGGTCTATAGTTAGCTAAAACTCCTGGATCCAGCATTGACTTTTTGAATAAGGGTTTAATTACAGTTGTTTTTAAAATTTGCGGTACATGGCCTAAAGTTAATGAAGAATTGATTATTTGAAGAATAAAGCTACCAATAAGTGGGAAGACTTCTTTAAATAATCTGGTAGGAATACGGTCTAAAAGACAAGTTGACGGCTTGGATGAGGAAATTATTTTGTCTAAGTCTCAAAGGTCAATTGGAGTAAACTCATCCAAACAGATGTCAATTGAAGGAGTTGTAGTAGTTACTGTAAGTTAACGGTGGGAAGAATCTGACTGATTTTATCTCTGTTAGATAAAATTTTATTATTGAAAAAGTTCATAAAGTCCTGACTAGTAAGCTCTAAGGCAGGGGTCACCAACCTTTTTGAAACCAAGAGCTACTTCATGGGTATCGAGTCATGTGAAGGGCACCAGCTTGACACACTCCTCTAAAATAACAAATTGTGTGTGTGTGTGTGTGTGTGTGTGTGTGTGTGTATATATATATATATATATATATATATATATATATATATATACATAAATAAATAATTATCAATAACTTAGAGTGGGTAACAGACAAGATCAATATTCAACACTTTATTTTTATTAATCTCAGCAATTGTTCAGATGATCACTTCTACATTTCATAAAAAAATGTCCAGTTTTCACCAGTCCCTTTTAACCATAAAAAACTAAACCCTTTTAATTCATGAACTATGTTGAACCATGTTTGAAAAAGTTATGCAACATTTAAGAAAAATCAACTTTCATATTAAATAAATCTTATCACATTTTTAACTGAACAAATCTGCTGCAATTCTGCTCAAAATCTGTTACATTTAATAAACACACTTTTGTGTGTTCTTCTTCACTGGAATTACAGTATATCCATACAGTTCTTGCCAAGAATCATGCTTGATCAACCAGCACTGTCCTTTCATGAGAAGCTAAACAGCACTGAAAGTGCTTATATGCACAGTGGCGCAGTGGTTAGCACCGCGGCAGCAGTTTACCCTCGGCCGGGGGATCGCGGGTTCGATCCCTGCCCCCGGCCAACAGTGATCTGTGTGGAGTTTGCATGTTCTGGTGGTGCATGTTCTCGTTTTTAATGCAAAAACATGCAGGTTAGGGAGTTAAGGGGCGCTTGCGCACGCAGCGGCTGGTGGCTTGTCACCGGACTGCAGAACAAATCTACCTACGGGTACAAGATAAGTCCAAAAAAAAAAAAAAAAAGAGTGGGTAGTGAAGTGGCGCTTCGCCATCGCCCCGCAAATGAAATGCACGCAGCTTCCTTTCACGGTAGTAAAAAAGAACTCTTCCTCCCGCTCACTTTGAAAATGATAAATTTTCTGTCTTTTTTTTACAATGTTTTTGGGCTTGGAAACTGCATCCGCTCACCATCTTAACTGCCCGGCCCGCTAGCTTACGCTCCACAAGCGCAAAGGTTTTTTTCATGCGCACAATACTGACCTTTGAACTAGGTCAGAGTTCACCTTAACTTTACGTATAATAAACATATTTTCATTTTTTTTTTATTTTTAAGACATTGTCATTTTAAAATCTATATAAATGCAAGTGTGATTTTAAAAAATATAAAAATATAAAATAAAAAATAGCAGCAGAAAAAATTACATCTTAGACGCAGCTCACTTGCAAGTTGTGCTATTTTTAGAACAGGCCTGCGGGCGACACATGTGGTCCATGCGGGCGACATGGTGCCCGCGGGCACCGCGTTGGTGACCCCTGCTCTAAGGGAATGCTAGGATTGACAAAGTCCTGACTCTTTGTCAGCCTGGCTGCAGTGCTGAAAAGAAGCCTAGGATTATTAATGCAGAATAATAACTCATTCTAGCTTTTGTAAGAGATTTTTTTATAAATTAAAAGATGATTTCTCCAAGCTTAAAATATTTCATCTCAATTAGTGGAGCGCCATTTTCTTTCTAATTGATGAGATTTCTGTTTTAAGCTACGAGTTTCTGTGTTAAACCAAGGAGTTAGAAATCTCTGATTAGACTGTTTCTTTTTTAAAGGGGCCACCAAGTCTAGAGTCTGATGCAGAGAAGCTGTAACACTATCTACCATGCTATCAATTACAGAATGAGCAAGCTGTCTATAGCTTATTTCCGTTGTGTTGACACATGGCATAGAGGAAACAATCTGCATAAATTTGGTAACATCATCATCTGAGAGGCATCTACTGTAGTAATATGTAGTATAATATTTAGGAGCCAGCTAGTCAGAAATAATAAAATCAAAGGTTAACAGACAATGGTCTGACAGTACAGGGTTATGAGGAGACACTACCAGATTTTCTGTTTCTATGCCGTATGTCAGAACAAGGTCCAACGTATGGTGGAGATCCATCCATCCATCCATCTTCTTCCGCTTAATCCTTTTTGGGTCACAGGGGGGCTGGAGATAATGGGTAGAATTTCCTACTTTCTGAGAAAACCCCATCGAGTTTAATATTGAATTAAATGCCATATTAAGTCAATCACTATCTACATCTACATATATATTAAAGTCCCCTAATATAATTATTCTGATTTGTTTTCAGCATTACATCAGCTAAGAATTTGGCAAATTCGGATAAAAACTCTGAGTAGGTTGATGGAGGACGATAAACTATGGCAAATTAAATTGGGCTTAACCTAAAACTGCTAAAATGCCCAATACTGAGGACCAGGCCCTCAAAGGATCGATAACGTGTTTTTCTTGTTTTACATTAACTAGTAATTTGGAATGGTAAATTGTTGCTACTCCTCCTCCACGAACAGAACTTCTGGGATTTTGACAGTTTAAATAACCAGAGGGAGTTGATTCATTCAAACCAACATAATTCTCTTGCCCTAATCAAGTCTCTGTAAGAGATATTAAATAAATCTGATGATCAATTAAAAGATCATGGACTAGCAGAGACTTGGGAGTTAGAGAACTAATATTTAATAAACTGCATTTAATTTTTAAATTATGTGGAGGAACAGAGGCCAAACCATTAAATTTAGAGGCTTCATGTTTAATTTGAGTTTTACCATCTTTTTGTTTAATCACTTTGGAATTCTTATACATTATATTTTTATTTTCTTTGGAGGGAGCAGACAATGATTCTCTTATTGGGAAAACAGTCTTGTGGCTCCTTCTTTTAAATTGCATACTTATTTGTTGTATTTTTTTATGCCTTTTAAGTTTTTATTCTGTCTTCTGTTTTCTTTGTGTATGTCTCAGTTTGTTTCGGCCATGTCCTGTTTCTTTTGTGATTATTTTCTAGTTTGTATCTGAGTTTGTTTATACCTGATATTGGTTCTGTGGGATGTCAGCTTGCAGCAACATTTCCGGGTCTGCACTTTGAGTGGGTGTTGTCTGTCAGACTTCCAGTACAACTACTCCTCCCTCAAAATTACCAGCTGATCCCAATAACTTTCTTGATAATCTTCTTCCCCGCTCAGGTGCACTCACACCTGTGATCATTTACATTGTTGCCCGCTGGTATTTACTCGTCTCCTGTTTACTCATTTGTTGCTGCACTATTGAATGTTACCTCGTACGCTCCTGTGTGTTCATCCAAGTTCACAGAGCAGTGCCAGTTCTGGAACGTTGACTGTAAGTTTTCCTCATTTATATTTTTGTATGTCGTGCAGTTTTTTGGACTTCTGTTCTTTTTGTTAATAAATGTCATGAATGTGATTCAGCACCTGGGTCTGTCTTTCTGCCCTGAATGGGCCAAAATATGACATTCATGCTTTGCTTGTGACATGCACTGTCAACTGTGGGACCTTATATAGACAGGTGTGTGCCTTTCAAAATTATGTCCAATCAACTGAATTTACCACAGGTGGATTCCAGTTAAGCCGTAGAAATATCTCAAGGATTATCAGTGGAAATAGGATGCACCTCAGTTTTGATTTTCATGGCAAAGGCTGTAAATGCTTATGTACATGTGATTTCTTAGTTTGTTTGTTTTTTATTTTAAATTAATTTGCAAAAATCTAAAAAAAAATCACATTTTGCTTATGGGGTATTGTGTGTAGAATTTTGAGGGAAAAATGAATTTAATCCATTTTGGAATAAGGCTGTAACATAACAAAAATGTGGAAAAAATGAAGTGCTGTGAATACTTTCTGGATGCACTGTATCTATCTGTTGATATTTGAATTACTAGTTTGTAACTGTTATGGAGCTCTAATAGCAGAACACTCATAACTATTTTACCATTACTATAGAAGCAGATTAAAATAAGAATAATTGTGTTTTGAGTATTCTTGATTTAGCTATTGTGCTAAATCAGGCATACCACTATCCCGGCCAATAAAATTTATCATGCAAACACACTGCCTAGGTTCGCAACTAACAACTTAACATGCCTTCTGCACTTTCTCTTTTCTATCTCTTTTTTTTTTAAAGTAAATTTACTGGGGCATCAAACAATGAAACAACATAAACAGGACTAGGGTAAACACAATAGATACACAAAACCAAAATGACCCTCAGTCCTTGGATGGATCCCTCTCCAGGCGTCTCCATCTCTTCACCTCAGGGCTCCTGCTACGCCGTATTCTCTCCACCACTGGCAGCCGCAGATCCCCCGGGCGTCTCCAGACATGAATAGACCTACGCCGATCCGCCTCCATCCAGCTGGGTTACACTTGGAACTGCCTCTGGACGTCCCGCTGCTCGTGTGGACTGTGATCCCATCGTACTCAAGCATCAACCTTGGTCTTCGGGGGAGTCCCCTTCCTTTCATCCAGATCACCAATCCTGCAACAGGCCTCCATCACCGATCGCTCCAGCTCACGGGCTCATTTCGGTCTCCTCTTGGCAAGCCGTCACTGGGAGCACTTTACGATCACCATGCTCGGCGGTCTAGCCCCTTTTTCTTCTGGCATTGGCGCCTCATCCTCACGAGCCTCATCGGGGGTCCCGGCGTGCTGTCTGGCAACCTCGGCCAGGGCAGCCTGTGTGACGGCATCGGGTCCAGCCCGAGATGGCTCAGCGTGGCGCAGCGTGTGCTCTCCTTCTGTGTCAAAGTCAAAGTCAAAAAGTCAAAGTCAAAGTCAAAGTCAAAGTGCCTTTATTGTCATTCCATTGTTAATGAACAATGCAACGAAACTGAGATGCTGCTCCCTAAAAACAAACTATAAACAAACTATCACACTCACAGTTCACTCATGCATTTAACATTCTTATAATTACAACAATAAATAATGCTTGAAACAAAATTACCTAAATGTTGAATACAATATGTACGTAGCAATAATGAAAAACATACTGAGCGATAAATACAAAAGACCAGCTTATGCACACAGGGTTGTTGCTACAAAATAACCTAAAATAACAAAAAATATCAGCAGTCTGTGCATGTTACATAAATCCATTCAAAATATGTACTGCTGCTGGGAAAAAACTGTGATTAAACCTGGTAGTCCAGGTTTTATGGGATCTGTACCGCTTTCCTGAGGGGAGCAAGTGAAAGAAGTCATGGCCTGGATGAGCACAGTCTTTAATGATGGCAGTAGCTCTGTTGAGGTACAGAGACCTGGAAATCTCTTCCAGAGAAGGGAGAGAACAGCCAGTGATTTTTTGTGCAGTCTCGATCACTCTCTGGAAGGCTTTGCAGTCTGCGGCTGAACAGTCCTCATACCAAACCGTGATGCCATATGACAAATGCTCTCAACAGCAGAGCGATAAAATAAAACCAGCAACTGTGCATTCAGGCCATTCTTCTTGAGGAGCCTCAGAAAGTGTAGACGTTGTTGAGCCTTTTTTTATCGTAGCTATGGTGTTAACTGACCAGGTAAGGTTGTGAGAAATATGAACACCCATAAACTTAAAAGCCTCCACCCTCTCCACACGCTCCTTGCCTATATATAGAGGAGGCGGTTCACTGCTATGCTTCCTAAAATCAATAATGAGTTCTTTTGTTTTTTTTGTATTCAATAGCAGATTATTATCTGAGCACCATCTCACCAGTTTCTGGACCTCATCTCTGTATGCGGACTTATCTCCTCCTGATATGAGTCCCACTACTGTTGTGTCATCTGCAAACTTCACTATAATGTTTGTGGGATGAACAGGTATGCAGTCATATGTGTCAAATAAGAATGTAGAAAATGATATGGAGATACTGAAAATAGACTTAGATTATATTGCAACCTTCATATTCCTTAGGCTAGTATCACCCCGCTGTATGAAGACAAATCACTGTTTACAATAACCAGCCTCATCATCATGTTAAGGACTCACACAGGAAAAGTCCGAAGTTATCACTATAAAAATCATGATCAAGTTCATGATGAGACTTCTCCATGAAGAGAATCACAAACTTAATCAGTTTTGTTATCATTGCCTGCAAAGCAATGAGGCTGTATATGTCTGAACTATTAATATGACCATTTGCATCATTTTCATGGATAGAAGTACAACAATAATCTCTGATAATAGGACACACACCCCTACGGGTGGTAATTAGTTGACCAAGAACCATTCTATTCTATGTTGTAATTTTACAAATAATTTGTAGCCTAAAATTAAGTGTTTTAATCCCTAAGGAGTTCTTACCCACTCTCAGTCAAAGAAACAGTGAACGAAAGACCCTCACTCCTGTGCTTTCCATCTGAAATCGCATTCATGCCCCAAGATGGCATCATATGATAGAAAAGCATCTCACCTGCCCACCTGCCCTGCCGACATGATGAGGGTACGGTCAGTTGCCAAAATGGGGTACACAACCCTGCCCAGTTTCCTGATCAGGTGTGAATACTTCCAATGACCCAATGACCTTTGACAATGTAGATCCTGAGTAAAACACTTGCTCACTTCGTTGGTCAAGCAGGGTAGCAGTACAGGGGAGAGACGCATTGTAAGCCATTGCACACTTAAGGCACTTTTCCACTAGCCCCGCTTAGCCCCGATTAGAAAACCCGACTCGACTCACTTCGATTCGGTTCTGCCTCGGTTGCTTTTCGACATTACTGCTGGCACACCTGCGGTGGGTGGGATTTCTTGAACAGCGAGGCGGCGCCGAGGCGGCGCCACACTCTCATGACGTGAAACACGCAACCGAATCCTCCACAACAAAGAAAATGGCTGATGACGAGGAGAGAAGGAAGGAGGAAGGAGAGAGGAATGACTGTGACATGGAACTGGTGAAATCTATGGTGCTGAGTTGTTGTGCTCTGCATAATCTGTGTGAGAGTCATGGAGAGACGTATGACACTACATTGGATGATGCAGTAGATGAACCAGTGGTGGCAGCGACCCAGGAAGCAGAGGAGCAGGGTGCCGATATACGAGATGCTGTGATGCAGTACTTGTCTAGCAATAGGTAGAAGTGTAATTTCGTCCACATTTATGTGCATACATATTTCAAAAATGTTTTTTGTAAATAAAATGTTGTGCATGTTCCATCTACCTGTCCTCTGTTGTTCATAACGCTTATCTGTTAAGGTACGGGTAATTACATACCTGTCAAGGCATACCTCATGCCTCCCTTATTGGGGGGGGGGGGGCTTTCACACCTGTACTGACCTCATGCCTCCCTTATTGGGGGGGCTTTCGCACCTGTACTGACCTCATGCCTCTCTTATTGGGGGGGGGGCTTTCACACCTGTACTGAGTACTTAAAAACTGTATTTATCAGCAGATGGAAGAAAACTGAAGCAAAAAAAAAAAAAAGCTAAACAAACAGCAACTGCAACATGAACTATTTCAAACATATTTATTCAAATGTACACTTATATGGACACAATCTTGAGCCATAACTTTTTTGTAATGTGAAAATAATAAGCCAAGTAGCACAAAAAAATAAATAAAATAAAAAATAAATGATATTAATAATAAATAAATAAAAATAAATAAAAAAAATATTTTTCAAATTTACATTAGCACAAGGTAGATTGCTTAATTTGAAAGTACACAATAAGAATTATTCTGAATATAGTTCTTAATTGTCAGCTAGATACTGTATATACACTTGGAATTAAAGAGTTTTTAATTGTCAGCTTTGTTACACTAATGCACTTGGAACAAGAAAATGCTCACTGATGCTGCTTGTTATAATTCCAAGTAGCAGCCTTTGCTGACTCTAACATTTTTGAAGTGGCAGATCAGATCAGGTGGCAGATCAGAATCTGCCACCGATGGGGGTAGATTGTGCTCTGCCACAAAATGACAAAACATCACTTCTGCTAGTGATGCATTGGATTTGAAAGGCGTCGGTTCTCTCACTGGCTGAAAATGTTCATCCATCGATCGATACGTTTTCGATTTTGCTACACAGTTTTTGTGGCCCTGTGTAGCGAAGTGCGACTTCAGGTCAAAAATCCCCGATGCAGTCACTTTTATGCTCTTCCTACATGGAACACAGAAGGAGTGTGTAGGGCCCTCTGGAGAAGCCTTTATCCATCCAGCGATTCCTCTTTGTTCCGGAGCCACAGGACAACAGAAGGTGCGAGGCCATCAGCATAATGATCAGTCCACACCTCTCACTGTTGTGATAATTGCTCACGCTGAGCGCTCTGCCAGCCCCGTACGCTGTGGGGGTCACACACACGACGTGTTCCTCCACACTCTCAATAATTTTTTTCCCGTATATTTTTCTTTTTGGCGTACAGAAATGGCAATACGCCCGTATTTGCTAAAATTGCATTTTCGCCGTATTAAAATACAGCAAAACCGTATCACTTGACAGGTATGTAATTACATGCAGAAACACCGCACAGGCCATCTTCACAAAAATCCAGCTCGACAAGCCACTTTTGCTTAGGTGGAAATGCAAATTGAACTATAAATCATGTGCTGATACATGTCATATTCCCATGTAAAGGTCTCCCACTTTTACTTGCAAATTGATTTTTAATTTTTGGGAAAAGGGAATATAAACTTTGCACAACTTGTTGGTAACAACAGTTGTGTGCAACAAAAACACAGTTGTGTCTCCTTGTCCGATGTGTCTACTGTTATTACTGCCAAATTTTTGCTAGATTCCTTCTTAATTTATTAAATTTTGACTGGTGATGCAACATTCAATTTACATGTACTTACCTTTATCAGTGTCTACTGTACAAGTTAAAGTACACCTGTACAACTGCTTATAACATAAAAAATGTACCCGTTCGAGAGAAATGGATTCAGCATTGCAAATTTGTTTAAAATTAAAAAAAAAAAAAAATTACCAAGACATTACGTTTCGTTGTGTTGTTAAAAATTAAATTACCATTAGAAGGCTATACACCTGACCTTATGAACAGCAGCATGTGGAGTGAACAGAGAATGGAATGTGTATGTAATTATTGGCTTTTCTCATAACAGATAAACCAGACTTTTGATGCAAACAATACAATTTTATTCCAGAAGCAAAATTTACAAACAAAAAAACAGACTGGGTGTGGGGAGACATGGTTAGACACGCTGCCTGCTAAATGCGTCCACAAGCCTGCCAAATAGGGTCAGGAAATCTCTGTTGAATGTTGACATCTCTGCGAGCTCTTCCCTTCGTAACACAGCGTCCTGCTCCAGGGCTTCATGCGCATCTGCCCGCACATCTGCGGCCACCTGTCGCAAATGATGCATGTACTCCTGATGGTGTTCTTGCCGCTGGTCATGTTGCCGTTCCAAGAGCCGCATCTCTTCGCCATGCATGTTGACCATCGCTGATGTAAGCGATGGAGTTGTTCCTTTTCCTCTTGGCTACATTGAAAGACAGAAAGGCATGATTGTTAAAGCTGGATCACTACATATATTATGGAATTACACTGGTGAAAGTCTGTGGTGGAATGTCACTATTATATTATGCTTCATTGCTGTATATAAGCTGAACTGTCTTGTTGCTGCCCCTCAGTAGAGCGGATTTTGCAACACGCAGGGTGCTGTCTTCGGCTGCAGCCCCCCTGCAAAACTAAAAAGGATTAAGATTAAGAATATGGATGGATGGATGGATGGATGGATGGATGGATGGGTAATGTTTAAAATAGTTGCTTGTAGTGTGGCCGCAGAAATCTGAATGGGTTAATACAGTCAGCTGACGCGAAGCATTTCAATGAAGCATGTTGATTTCAACGGCAGTTCATGAGCTTTATTTGTTTTTCTAAAACAGGAGTTAAAACCGCACTTCAATCACCACACCTAAAAATGGGACTGGGTTGTGGAACACCGATAAGTGAAGACCAAAGAATTACCTTTTTGTACATTTAAAAAGACATTTTCAATTAATTAATATGCAGCTACAGGAAATTGCATTAATCAATTTGGTACATAACTTGTTAGGCTCCAGCCCCCCCGCGACCCGTAAAGGATTAAGCGGTAGAAGATGGATGGATGGATGGATGGATTTTTGACCCTGGTTTCCGCTTGACCTGTTTCAACAACAAAAAAAAAAAATTGTGGTTATTGTGCCTTACCGGCACTTGAACGTGATCCAGATGGAGCTGGTGACGTGACTGACATCGGAGTCAATCCAGCTGGCGCTCCAGCAGACGCAGAGGCAGAGGCAGACGCAGGAGAGTCCAGTGTGTCCATGTCCACTGAGGTGGACCCCTGTGATATGAACTGCGATTCTAGAAAGAAAATGCACGCAATTTAAAACTTAACACCAAAGTGCAACATGTACACAACACTCTAAAGTTTTTAACCGGAATACAATAAGCGTAATTCAGCGTTTTGTTCACGCTAATACTTAACACAAAGCAAGCGTGAATCTGCAGTTGGCTGCAAAACAATAGGCAAGCCTCAGTAACAACCATTACCCACAATCTAGTAGTAGTAGATTAGTTTATTTGACAGGGACAGTGCAATAAACATAGACAATTAATCAAAGACAATCAATCTGATGTGTTGCACATAGAGTGTATAGCTATTAGCTAATTTGCAACTCTTGTCCCTGGATGGGCTTTAGAAAAAAGAATCAAGATAAAAAATATACACAATAACCACATACATCAATGCAGAAAAATTATAAATACACAATTATAAATATTATAAATATTATAAATACACAAATCTAACAGCCTGACTCACATTTAACATAAATATTATAAATACACATATATTATAAAATATAAATACACAAATATAACAGCCTGACTCACATTTAACACATATAACATAACTCACATTTGCCTATTTCAGGCCTTCCTCCCTCCGTCACTCACTATAAACAAACACATTTATTCCTTCCCTTCATTCACTCTCACTTTGCAGACAAATAATTCATACATGAGTACATTCTTGTTTATTTTTCAGCCAGTTTTTAACATTTTTAGTGAATGTTTTAAAGTCCGTTATTATTTTAATTTCATTTGGCATTGTGTTCCAGATGTGACTGCCCTTTATAGAGAAAGCTGTTTGTCCAAATGTGGTTCTGCGGTGGAATATTTTACAGTTATTGTTAACAGAACTCCTGGTGGCTCTGCTGCTGTCCTGTCTTTGGACGAAACCAGCAAGTGGCTCGGGTGCTGATTTATGGAAACATTTGAACGTTAATTTCAGAAGACAGAGGTCAATGAAGCTCTCAAAACTCAATAGGTTGTATTTTTTTAAAACATTACAGTGATGCCACCTAATGGGCTTTTTGTCCAAGATTTTTAGGGTTTGATTATATAATGAACCTATATGTCTTATTGTGGAAGGGGCTGCTTGAGCCCAGACTGTCAAACAGTATGATATATGAGAAAAAACCATAGAATGCATATACAGTGCAGCTGCTTCGTAAGGTATGTAATATCTAATTAATTTAAAGCAGTTCAGATTTTTTTTTACTGTTTTTGAAATTTTCTTTATATGAAGATTAAATTTGAGTTGAGGATCTAGTACAATGCCAAGGTATTTGAATTCTGTAGCTAAACTGATGTCATGATCATGTATATTAACTTTAAAATGTTGCAGGTTACATTTTTTGATTGAAAAGCACATTGAGACTGTTTTCTGAAGGTTCAGCAATAGATGGTTCTTGAGGAGCCACTCTTGGACATCAACCATACTTGTAGACAGTACATCTGCAGCCTGTGCTGGAGTCTTGGCAGCTGTGTAAATAACTGCATCATCTGCATAAAGCTGGCATGTTGCAGCTGAGCAGTGTAACGGCAAGTCATTAATAAAAATGCTGAAAAGTAAAGGACCAAGAATGGACCCTTGTGGGATACCCATGCGGTTGTTTAAAAATGAGGATTTATCCTGGTGAACTTTTACACACTGTTCTCTATTCTGGAGATAAGATGCAAACCATTCTAATGTATTTGGGGAGAAGTTAAAAGATACCATTTTGGATAAAAGCAAACTGTGGTTTACAGTATCGAAAGCCTTTTTGAGATCTAGAAAAACAGCTCCTACCACATTACCCCTGTCCAAGGACTGTTTGACGTTTTCAATAAGGCAACAATTTGCTGTTTCTGTTGAGTATCCTGGTCTAAAACCAAATTGATGTGGATGAAGAAGTTGACTGTCTTGTAAGTAGTCTATCAGCTGTGTAGCTACAACTTTTTCAAGAACCTTAGATAGGACTGGTAAGATAGAGATTGGGCGGTAATTGCATATATCGTCTTTACTGCCTGATTTATGAACTGGTATGACGACAGCTTTTTTCCAGCCAGATGGAAATGTACTAGACCTAATGGAGAGATTAATGAGATGAGTCAGTGGTTTGATTAATATTTTGCTGTGCATTTTGAGAAAGGAGGTGCTCATATTGTAGATATCATTAGTTTTTGAGTTTGACAGTGTTTTAACAATACCAGCAATTAACTTCTCATTTACCTCATCGATGTGAAAAGTATCTGTTGGAAGTATGGAATTTGTGTTGTTGAGCACATTTGGCAGCACAAAAATTTTTGTTAAGTCTTCCACAGAGCCCACAAAGTGTGAATTAAATTCATTTGCCAAAGTAGCCTTGTCACTGACGGTCTTGCCATTGATTCTAAGTTCCTTTACCCCCTTCTGATCGTTTTTTTTATTAGTTAAGTTATTTAAATGCCTCCATAGGGAACTGTTGTTACCCTTTGCATGATCTATCAGTTTATTGTAATAAGATATTTTTGATTTTCGCAGCTCATGTACCACTTTATTTCTTAAACTTTTGTACACAAGGTGATCATTTTGTAGTTTGGAGGTTAGTGATGTTTTCAGTGCATAGTCTCGCCTCTTCATAAGTTTTCTTATTTCATTATTTAACCATGGTAGGCTAATCTTCTGTTGTCTACTTTTAATTTGCTTTGAAAATTTTTCTATAGACTTTGTGATTGTTGCAGTTATAAAATTACAACAATCATCTACTTCACATGTTGCCATGAGCTGCTCCCAATTTTGATTCTCTAAGTAATGTTCAAACTCCTCATTTTTTGATTTGGGGATAATAAAATTTGATTTGTCAATATCGACTCCCCCAAAATACTGTAGTCGCTTTTTAGTAAGTTTCCTGACAGCAAGAACCATGTTATGATCTGAGAGACCAGTTACAAGATTATAGGTTCTGGTTATTCGTTCTGGTTTATTAGTAAATACCATGTCAATAAGTGTTCTGGATTGTTTGGTTATCCTGGTGGGTCCTTTGATGATTTGCTGGTAATTAAATTTAGTCATGAGGCTTTTCAGTTTTTGTTTGTCTTTTTTATCAGACCAGTTGATATTAAAGTCACCATGAATTATTGTTTCTCTGTTCTTCTCAAGTTGTTTAACCAGATCACTTAATTCATTATAAAAGGAAGAGTTGTGTGACGGTGGGTTGTACACTACTGCAATGTTGAAATTCATTACCGGAGAGAGACATACATTAACAGCTAAACATTCAAGTGAAGTATTCAAATCAACCAGTTGACATTTATATTTCTCTTTGATGTAAATTAAAACACCTCCTCCCCTCCCTACCTGCCTGTCTTTTCTAAAACACTGGTAGCCCACAATATCGATCATATTAGTGTCTATGTTACTGTGTAGCCAGCTTTCTGAGAGACAAAGGTAGTCCAGATTTGAGTCCAACAGCAACACCGAAATCTCATCTCTTTTGGGGATTATGCTCCGTATGTTTAAATGACCGCCGAGGATCCCCTTTGGTTTAGCCTTGGTGTCCCAAAGAACTCGTGCATGATTAACAGTTTGGAAAAATAAATGTTGTTTTTGCTTTTGTACAGCTCGGTTTTGTGCTAACCCAGTGGTCTGCTGTTTAATAGTGGCAGGTCCAGGGTTAAGGTGAATATCTCCTGCCAGAAGTAGCAGAACTAACAGAACTTTAATTGTATATCCTCTGCCATATTGTGATTTTTGCTTAACAGCCATGTTTGCCTTAATTTGGAAGTTTTTGCTCAGGGCTTTTAAAGACCACATAGAGTGTAGTGTGAGATGTCCAAGCCCAAATCCATACAGATAAAACTTTTTAACTTCACCTTTGGTTGAGTTTGTCGGAAAATCCTTCTTGTTGCAGGTCCAGACACACAAAGACAAAACGAAGAGGAAGTAGAGAAGTAGAGAATGCTTATTAGTGGTGCCCATCAGCCCACTTTTTAATCCCGTGGCAGCCATCTTCAGTCTTTCTTGGAAAGAAGGAAAAGGAAAATCTGTGGATAGTAAAATAAATTCTGCTTATATCGCCAGAATCTGATCCGATTCTAACAACCTTCCTATTTCTTCTTATTATTATTATTATTATTATTCCTTTTCTTCCTATTTCTTAAAAACAGTGAGCTTGGCACAGAAAGGATAAATTGGCGAAAAGACGCGCAATATCAAAATAACACTCACCATCCACGGTTTCCAAGGCCGTGACTGTGGCCGTGTCGAGCCCAGTGTCTCTGCCATTGCTAGCAGGCCTATGTCCATAGATCGCGTCCATCTCAGCGAACCACTTCCACTCCTTCCGATCCGTTCCACTTCGAGCATTGTGGTCCTTCACTGCTCAGTAATCGCTTTTCAGCTTTTTCAGCTTCTCCCGACACTGTTTGGCAGTACGGATGTGCCCTTGGGAACCCATCTGCTTGGACACCTGCTGGTATATTTTTTCATTTCGAGTAGATCCGTCCAACTCACGCTGGATGCGATCGTCGGCTAATATAAAAAGAAAATTGCGCACCTCCTCGTTTGACCAGGGGATAGCCTTACGAGAAGACATCTTCAGAGTGTGAAAATACTGTATTAAAGGTGCGCACTGTGTTCACTGGCTGAACAACTACAAATGGCGGTCGTGTAGTAGATTCAGCAGAAAAAGTCGCTTTCGTGACGTTACGACCTGACCAATCAGCGGCGACCAGTCTGTTAAAGTCACATCACAGCCATACTCAGCCCTACTCAGCTCGGTTAGACCCTGCCCTGGATCAGGTACTAAAATAGCACCTGCTAACCGGTGCTGGGGCTAATGGAAAATGCTCAAACGTGGGCTGAGTGGTGCGGTGTAGGGCTAAGCGAGGCTAATGGAAAAGCCCCTTTAGACAGTGTTAAGCTGCTGAAAGGGACATCATCACTTCAGAGAAGAGGAGTTCCCTGATGAAATTAACCTTGCCTTCACAGAGTAAGGAGTATCATCATATTTCCGATCAGTGGAGTGATAAGTGTTGTGACAGGTGTGATTTAAAGTGATGTTTGCTGTGTTATTTCTGTATATAGCCTCTCTTAAGAAAATAAACAGCATGTAGTAGCTGCATTATTTTAGCAGTAGCAGATAATTTGTCTAACTGCTAATGTTTTTAAGGAACAAACATAAAAATTATCTACAGTGTATAGGCAGTGGAACAACTTAATAACAACCAACACTAAGTGTTAACTACGAGGATGATAAGGTAACAACACTAACCACACTTTTCTTTCCCTTGTATTTTAGCCTCATCATGATAAACAAATAGCCTGCTTCTTTATGCAAAAGCCATTTGCTGGATGCCAGGGAGCGCCATCAGCTGACACTTGCATAGAAAAACAGTTAAACAGTCACTTTAAAAAAATATATATATTTAATGTGTATTAAACAGTCTCTTGCTGAGGGTTTCAAGTGGGGTAAAATGTTAGATGCACCCAAGTGCCACATCCTTTGTTCTCCTTGGCTGTTGGCGTTGCCAGGATAACCTTTGTGCTGTCCTTGCTAGGGCCAGTTTCCTTTGATGACCAGATCCCCTGGTTTGGCCAAAAGATGGGTGCACCTCCCACGGTTCCTTCATCACATGGTCCCTCCTGGGAAGGGCAGTATGGATAACATCACTGTCAGTTGTCATTCTTTGCATGTAATCAACCAGAAACCCTTCCTCATCAACTAAGTTAAATGGCTTCAATAGTAGGGTTTGCCATTCACAATTTCCCTATTTTTCTTATTTGTTTATTATGCTAATCCTATAGATTGTTGATGGTAAGCTAGATGGTTCCCTAGGTAAATATTTGGTACTCTTAATTTAGGTACTGTTCCTAAATGTGATATGATTTGATTTACAAAGTGTATTCCACTAAATGTATTTCATTATCTAAGTGAATCATTTCAGCGATTTTAAACCTTGATATTGTTTCTATTAAGCATTTCAGTGTCACCATAGCAGTATTCAGATTAGTGCAGGGGAAAAGCCTTTGTTTATTCAATAAGTATGTCAATAATTTCTAAACATTTTTACCTCCACTCTTATTTAGCTCAGTGAGATCCATGCAAAGGTTTTGAAAAGACTAAGTTTATGCAGGGAAGGTCAAATTATTTTTGTTTTGAGCTCCGTAAAGCATTGTTCTCTTCTTACATAATTGAGTAAGAATCTGTGTTGTCTTTGTAGTAGATTCTAAATTGATTTCGACAGCAAGCATAAATTCAGCATAAATTGGACCTCCCTTAGACATTTGGAACTTTGCATCATATGGTCACTATAAAATATCCACAGCTCGACACTACCCCTGGTGGACATCTCTGGAGTAGACGCTCACTTTGTACAAGTTTTGAACTGAAATTAACTCTTTCTTCAAGCTTCATTTCTCAGGACAATGCTAAGGACACCATTTGTTGAAGATCACTGCCTCTGTGGGTCTTTGATATTCTGTGGACAATCAATAATGGGTTTGAAAGAATATATTAATCCTTGATTTTAAATATGTGCATGTTATAAATGAATGTTTTATTCTTGCATCCTAATTTAAAATCACTAGTTATAAAGTTGCATGAATCACTGAAGTAGCTTAGACTTTATGCATAAGTATATTGATGAATCTTCAGTATTAAAATTGAATCATTATTCATTTAAAATTGAATCATTAAAATATTCTTTCAAACCCATTATTGATTGTCCTGTGGGTGACCCCCACAGCCTACAGGTCAAGCAGAGTGCTCAGCTGGAGCAATTAGCAGAACAGTGAGATGTATGGACTGATATTAATAGGTAGAGAGAAATTCCGGTGCCAGTAATCCTGCTATTGATATGTGTGACTCTAATGCAAATGTCCATGCCTTCCTGCTGTTTACTGCGATGCTAATATGCCATGCATGCATTGTCTAGCTGGGTATATAAGTCAACTGCATATCGCTTGCTCGCTCTCTCTACTCTCTTTTTGACCACACGCATTACTTGCTGCTACTAGAGACACAGGGCTCGCTCCAGCGCACTGCCACAGCGCTGGGGTGAACTCTCGTGATGGAGGATGAATAAAACACCCTTTTAAACTTCAGTTCGCTGTGTCTGCCTGCACTTATTCCGTGCCTCCACACTGGTGACCCTTATTTGATCCTCCATACTGGTGACCCCTGACGATGAACGAACGCAGCCCCCGGCGGTGACTCCGACGATGAATGAACGCAGCAGCCTGACGCAAATGGACTGCCCTCCCTTCTGCCACAGGGAGACCTCGACGCAGAACCAACACCAGGCGAACTCCCCCGGAGATCAT
This sequence comes from Pholidichthys leucotaenia, assembly GCA_020510985.1. Taxonomy (NCBI): domain Eukaryota; kingdom Metazoa; phylum Chordata; class Actinopteri; order Cichliformes; family Pholidichthyidae; genus Pholidichthys; species Pholidichthys leucotaenia. The sequence goes on along the minus strand of CM035847.1, from coordinate 315,439,240 downwards.
CCACGACCGGGAAAGCTGCAGAAAGCGTCATGGTGCGACCCTCGCCTGAGATCTGAACATCCACGCTGGGACCGGCCGAGGGACACAGAACGTCTACTCCCTCTTACCGCTCCTCCGCATCCACACGAGCGCGCACGCACCTCGTCCTCTCTCCACGACGGCGACCTCCAGGGCCGGACGGAGAACGCAGCGCATGGACCAAAATGCACCATGACCCGGCATGAGCGAACGACAGTAACAGCCCAAACAGGGAAGACCATCGGCGCCGACGACGCTGATCTCCATCAAGCTCCCTGACCCTGACTCGCCTTGCGACAGCGGACCTGCCATGCACCGAACCCCCGCACGCACATTGGGGGTTTACGAGGACAGCACACCACGCATGGGACAATACCAGCTCCACAGACCGCCATCGTCCTCCGCCGCTGCACACGCCCGAGAAACACAGCCGACCGCCATCCTTGGAACCTTCAGGGCTGCTCATACACCTGAAGCACACATGCAGCCCGCACACAGGATTTTGTATGGGTCTCAGCCACGGTGCACAATGGGAATCCAGCCGTCAGCTGTCCCCGAGGGCTTTAGGGCTGCGCCCGCACCTAAAGCCAACACGCCAAGTCCCTCACACAGCTTCAGCTCCTGTTTGTCTTCATGGCCGCTACGCATCCTCGCAGGACTGAACCACGAGAGGAGTCAGAGACAAATGTTTCTTCTCACAGCCGCTGTGGACCTCCGCCACGTTTAACGGGACAGCCCCTCAACATCGTGGATCCACATGCAATTTTTGCGCAGCCCAGACAACTTCGCCGTCCAGGGCCGGCACTTGCTACCCCCACCCCCCTCTCTCCACCTCCGCCTGCACAGAGCTTTTCCCACAGCTCGCTTCCAAAGCCGGACGATCGACGCCTCAGCCCCCTGCTGAGCCCTCTGGGGAGGAGTGGTGTGGGTGACCCCCACAGCCTACGGGTCAAGCAGAGCGCTCAGCTGGAGCAATTAGCAGAACAGTGATATGTATGGACTGATATCAATAGGTAGAGAGGAATTCCGGTGCCAGTAATCCTGCTATTGATATGTGTGACTCTAATGCAAATGTCCATGCCTTCCTGCTGTTTACTGTGATGCTAATATGCCATGCATGCATTGTCTAGCTGGGTATATAAGTCAACTGCATATCACTTGCTCGCTCTCTCTTACTCTCTTTTTGACCACACGCATTACTTGCTGCTACTAGAGACACAGGGCTCGCTCCAGTGCACTGCCACAGCGCTGGGGTGAACTCTCGTGATGGAGGATGAATAAAACACCCTTTTAAACTTCAGTTCGCCGTGTCTGCCTGCACTTATTCAGTGCCTCCACACTGGTGACCCTTATTTGATCCTCCACAGTCCACATAATATCAAAGTCCCACAGAGGCAGTGATCTTCATGAATGGTGTCCTTAGAATTGTCCTGAGAAATGAAGCTTAAAGAAAGACTTAATTTCAGTTCAAAACCTGTACAGTCAAAGTGAGCGTCTACTCCAGAGATGTCCACCAGGGGTATTGTCAAGCTGTGGATATTTTATAGTGACCCTATGATGCACTCAAAAATGTCTGTTCTTTGTCACAGGGGTTTAGAAGATGTCAACCATTTTATTAGCCAATAAAAGAGTCTGGAGTAAGAGCGTTTCTAGTTTATATACAATATGATCTGAGTTAATACGTTGAGAGCATTCCTTTAGGTTTAGGTTTGTTTAACAAAGGAATGTTGGTTCAGCAATGGTCCTGGGATGAGAAAGCAGTTCTTGACTGGCCTTTTCCTGGGTGAATCAATGTCTTTAAGATGAAGAAAAATTTTATTGATCAGCCAAAGCAAGATGATGCTACACGTGGCCTCATTAGTTTGCTGCCTTTATGAACAATATCATTGTCTTTAACCTGGGCGAGATGGAGAAACTCTGAGCGAGAGCTGTGTTGGTCCATAATTTGGGAATGGAAGGGCAGAGGATTCTTGAGAACCTTGGAGGTGCTGACAGTTTTGATGAAGTGGTGAAGCTAATGGCGCAGTACTTTAGGGCGCCGGAAAACGTCACTGTGAAGCGCATTCAGTTTCAATAGCGCTGCCAGCGGTCGGGAGAGCCGGTGAGAAGATTTTTGGAGGACCTCCATGAGCTGGTGAGGGAATGCAGGTTTAGGGGCCTGGAGGAAGAGATGATTCGGGACCAGCTGGCAGAGCACATCCGCTGCCCGGTGGCTCAGTCCAGGTTTTTGACACACCCAGGGGAGTTGATGTTAGCTGAAACTGTCAAGCTTGTCCAACAGTTCGAGGCGGCAGAGACCATTGTGAGAGGCCTTACTGAAGGGGCTTCTCTGGAGAAGAATGAGTCTCACGCTGAGGCACTGATCATGGACCCTTGTGATGGCGAATGTGGAGAGGAAGATTTTGCCTCCATGGTCAGGATAAGGTCTGCCCCAGGTACGCCAAGGTGTTATGGGTGTGGGTCCACTGAGCACCGCTATAAGTCCAGGGTGTCCCTGGTGAAAGGAAAGCATTGTGGCAAGTGCGTTATTTCGAACCATTTTGCCAGGGTGTGCAACAATTTTGTACGCAGGAGCCGTAGGAGTGAACCAGGTGCTGCACAGAAGACTCTGACAGTGGTGCATACCATCTCCCCAGAAACAACAGGGAGGATCGACTGCACTGTCACGCTAGATGGCATCGAGGTTCCACTTTTGGTGGATACTGAAATGGTTATTTCCAGTCCTGAATCTGACAACTATGAATAGACTGTTTCTCCACCGGCAGACAAGGAGGCAATATGAAGAGTATTATGGTTATGGACGGAATGGTTCACTATTTTGGGCTATGTGGAAATAGAGGCCCGGTATAAGGACAGTGTGGCACTTAGTGTTCGCATCAATGTTTCAGCATCCGGGGTTAACATTATTGGGTGTAACCTATTTTACAGTCTTGGGTTCGCCATTGCTAACGTGTCAGGTGAAGAATGGTCTGGATGTGGACTGAACACAGCCTGTTCCAGTTGTGGAAGGTGCTAAGTTGTGGGATTCAGACTGGCTGGACAAAGTGTCAGAGGGAGAGCACACACTGCGCCATGCAGAGCCATCTCGGGCTGAACCCGATGCCGTCACGCAGGCTGCCCTGGCCGAGGGTGCCAGACAGCATGCCGGGATCCCCGATGAGGCTCATGAGGATGAGGTGCCAATGCCAGAAGAAAAAGGGCCTAGACCGCCAAGCGTGGTGATCGTAAAGCACTCCCAGTGACGGCCTGCCAAGAGGAGACTGAAACGAGCCCGTGAGCCGGAGCGATCGGTGACGGAGGCCTGTCGCAGGATTGGTGATCTAGATGAAAGGAAGGGGGCTCCCTCGAAGACCAAGGTTGATGCTCGAGTACGATGGGATCACAGTCCACACAAGCAGCAGGACGTCCAGAGGTGGTTCCAGGTGTAACCCAGCTGGATGGAGGCGGATCGGCATAGGTCTATTCATGTCTGGAGACGCCCGAGGGATCTGCGGCTGCCAGTGGTGGAGAGGAGACAGCGTAGCAGGAGCCCTGAGGTGAAGAGATGGAGACGCCTGGAGAGGGATCCATCCAAGGACTGAGGGTCATTTTGGTTTTGTGTGTCTATTGTGTTTACTCTAGTCCTGTTTACGTTGTTTCACCTTTTGGTGCCCCAATAAATTTACTTATAAAAAAAAAAAGAGAAAGAAAAGAGAAAGTGCAGAAGGCATGTTAAGTTGTTAGTTGTGAACCTAGGCAGTGTGTTTGCATGATAAATTTTATTGGCCGGGATAGTGGTATGCCTGATTTAGCACTGAGTTTTAGAATGTTATTGTTTAATTGGAATTTGTATGTTAAATTTGCAGTCAGAGGGGTGGTGGCTCAGTGAGTAATTACATTTATGCTAAATTTGAGCCCACCTGTTTTGTTTGACCTATTTTGTTGGGTGCCCAACGTAATTTTGTGTTGAATACCCATTGTGGGGTGGGGGCCATCAGTAGTGTATGTATTGTGATTTTACGTGTGATATATACATAGCATTGTTATGGGGATTGTTTTGGAGTTAGAAACACGGCCTTATTAGGGCCTGAGCCACTCACAACGTCAGTTGGCGAAAGCCCTATTGTATCTGCTCCGTTTCTTTATTTTTAGGGCCTGAGCCACTGACGTCAGTTGGCGAAAGCCCTATTGTAATTGCTCAGCTCGAAGAAATTCTTCCGCCTAAACGAATGAATTTTTCACCCTCTGAATGTTAACCAAAACGCAATGCTTTTTAGCAGACCCCTCAGACCCAGTGAAAAATTCGATAAACAGGAAAACATATGTGCCCCCCATCCCTCATTTTTGTGCGTGGGGCCAAACATACAAGTTCTATGAGACTGGAGACCATAAACGTTGCTGTACAGACATAAAATTTGGGTGAGGTGTGCATCACCTCAAGACATGCAAAAAACATAATTGTGGCCCATACCCACCACCAACAGGAAGGCCGTCATCTTGCCTCAAGGTCGCCCCACCTCCAATTCGGAAAAAAAATCACACCTCGCATTTGAACGAACTAGTCCTAGGGACCTGCTCATTTTTGAGCAGGTCCCTAGGACCTGTTGAGCTCTTGTTGACCTATTGAGCTCATTTTTACATGGCAGCATCTATAGGCATTGGCCATTAAAAATTTTATAAATTAAGTCAAAATCTCAAAAGGTGTGGCCAGGGTGCCATGGCGAAGTTTGACTCCTCCCCTTACAACTTCAAAAAGCTGTCACTCGGGCAAAAATTGTCCGATGTCCCCCAAACTTTCCATGATGGAAAATAGTCCCGCCCCAAACGTATCAACATTAAAATACCTTACAAAAGATATAGCACCACATAGTGGTTAATGAAAGAATTGCTATAAACGGTTTGATTTATTACTCACGCGTCACTTGCCAGACTGACATGAAATTTTCTGAGATTAATCACACCACAGGGATGATCATAACTGCACATCAATTTAGCATGACATCACATGTGTTACCATGGACATGCCCTCCTCGCCATTCAATCCTTGATCTTTTTTGCAGGATTAGGAATGACTTGGAGTCATGAAATCTTGAACATAGGTTGAGGTGACTGAAATATATAGTCCTATATGGGTGGACAACACATAACTGATAGGTAAGTTTTGCCATGGCAACATGGCGTACGCTGACTCTTCGCCATGGAATATCAAAAACTTGCAAATTGGACAAACTTCATCTGATTTCCACCAAATTTTCGACAATGGATATGACCCCCGCCCTGAATGTGTCGATGTAAAAATAATAAACAAAAGTTATAGCGCCACCTTGTGGTTAGAGCAACAGACGCTTGTAAATTGGACAAACTTTGTACGATTTTCACATAATTTTGCACATTCGATATTAGTCCCACTGCAAACACATGTATATAAAAATAATAAACACAAGTTATAGAGCCCCCGGGTGGTTAAAGGAATAATTCCTGAAAAAGTCTTTTATTTATTACTCACGCGCTGCTTGCCAGACTGACGTGAAATTTTCTGAGATTCATCAGACCAAAGGGATAATCATAACTGCACATCAACTTTAGCATGACGTCACACGTGTTACCATGGACACGCCCTCCTCGCCATTCAATCCGTGCACTTATGGGGAGGGGTGGGAAGGTCCCAGAGTCATAAAATTTGGAACATACGTTGACATGACTGTCATGTATAGTCCTATATGGGTGAACAACACATAACTGACAGGGAAGTGTTGAATTGCTGAAAACTGTTCTATTTATTACTCACGCATCACTTGCCAGACTGAAGTGAAATTTTCTGAGATTAATCACACCACAGGGATGATCATAACTGCATATCAACTTTAACATGATGTCACACGTGTTACCATGGACATGCCCTCCTCGCCATTCAAACCTTGATCTTTTTTACAGGATTAGGGATGACCTGGAGTCATGAAATCTTTAACATAGGTTGAGGTGACTGTCATATATATTCCTATATGGGTGGACAACACATAACTGACAGGGAAGTGTTGCCATGGCAACATGGCCAAGGTTGACTCCTCTCCATGAAACATTGGAAAGTTGTATCTTGGACAAACTTTGTTTGACTTTCAACAAATTTTTGACAATGGATAATAGTCCCACTCTGAGCACTCCTATATAAAAATAGCAAAAGGTAGAGTGCTGCCTAGTCATTACAACATCGGTCCCTTGTAAATTGGACAAACTTTGATCAATAGTCGCCCTGCCCCAAATGCGTCTATATACAAATAATAAACAAAAGTTACTGCACCCCTAATGATTAAAAGAAGAATTGCTGATGACTGTTTTCTTTATTTTTCTATCACCAGCTGAAAAAAAATTACATGAAAGAATGAATAGGACTCATTGACAGTACATGTACATAGTACAGAACTGTTTCCATGGCGATCAGCATGCTTCAGTTGCTTCCTTGCAATGCAAAACATGAAAGTTAAAGCTCAGACAATCCTTGTCTGATTTTGACCAAACTTTGCACAATTCATACTGATTCCATTCTGAACACGTCTGCAAATCAGTATTCACAAAACTGTCACACCAGCACCTACTGCTGACATGAGATACTGCAAAAAATTGTATCAAATTTTGCACAAAGGCAAGTAGTCACAATGACATGACATTTTCACTGGTTTCTCAGAGTACATTGGACTACCCTCAGTGGAAGTCACTTTTGTCCTGCAATAAGCACAGTTGCCATGGAAACCCAGTCATTGCCTTTAAATAACAGACACTTGTACATTGGACAAACTTGGTACAATTTGCATCAAATTTTCTACGATCGATATTAGTCCTGCACCAAACGTATCTACATAAAAATAATCCATCCCACTGACTCATTGTCAGGGGTTGACAATGACACAAGGGTGATGGCCTTAGAATGCTTAGTGTACATGACTGTAGGTTCAACAGTCGACCCAAAGAGAATCAGGGAGGCCACCTAACACTGGAACGGTCAGTTCAAAATCGTGATGGTCCACATGCAGTCTACATTAGCAGTAATCTTCTTGTGAGACTTGGAGCTCAGATGAATAGCATAAACAATGCTTTATGGTCTCTCACCCCAGTCCAAGATGCTCACTCTAAACCAGATCGCGACGTTCTAAAATCAGGCCAGACCATCCCTGAAGCCTGCCAGGTACTGAATACTCAACACTGTGTCATACCTGCTAATGTCACGTGCTACCAGATCCAACTATGCATAAAGACCGGACAGAAACTCATGTTTTTCCCCTTTGTAGTAGGAGATTCCTCATTGTTGGGTTGTGGCAACCCTAAAGGATCATTTGGGATTGTCACAATATTTATGGCTAGGACATCTGGCTTCTTGTCCTCTTTCTTTTCCTTTGTCCTTTTCAGTTCATCAAGTATACATTTTAGAGCTTCCATGTCTCCTCGACTGAAAATGGGCATTTCTTTCTTCTCCCAAGGTTTTGAGCTAAACTTACCAGGGGGAGGTCTTGCTTCTCTGTCGGAGTTTTTACAGTGGTATGAGGGAGGTGACCATTTCCTGCAGTTACGCAAGTCTCGAAATTGATATCTGTCATCCCAAGTAGCCATACTGTATTCTTGTGACTTACCTGGTGGGCTTGGCCTCCGACGGTAGTTAGGCTTTGGTGATGTTGGTTTTGAGCTGGGTGTAGAAGTTTTGGTCGGGTTCTGAATCGACTTAGCTTGGCTAGAGGCCTGTCATGGTTTTACTTGTGACCGAGGTGCTGAAACAGGGGCTGGCCTTGGGGCGCCCTCTAGGTCCAAGGTGCGTGATGCGGTGTTGACAGCTAACACCATGGTAGACTCGGTATGCTTCTGATTACTCTGTCATTGTTTCAGGAATGCATAATGTGCGAACTCTCTTAGCTTGTTTATTGAGTTTGACCTTGGGTTAGCCATGACTCCAAGGTGGTGTCCAACCATGGGATGGAGATTCTGAATGAAGAGAGCCTTGAAATTGTGGTCTTGTTCCATCCCTGGTGTGTTTTGAGATCCAAAATATGCTTGCAGGAGTCGCTGGTAGTATGCTTGTGGGGTCTCTGAGTGACCTTGTTTCACAGCTAGGGCTGTCGCTAGCCCTGACTTTAGGCAGTCATTAGAGAACTCCTATTCAATGGCTTCATAGAGTCTCCAGTGGTTCGTCTTGATACCCAACGGCTGTTGGTCAATAAATTTTGATACCAACATGTTGGATGTTAACTTGATCAAATAAATGCGATCATCGACTGTAGCATAAGGGTATTTATGCAAGTAGTAGTCAATGTCTGTTTTTGCGAAAGTCTTCCAGCTCTTCCTTGATGTCCTGAAGGCCTTTTTGTGCTTCTCGTAGGAGCAGTTTACAATTCCTGTAGTCAAAGTTTTTGTTGTCCAGTTGACCTTCAACTCTCTTGAGCTGGTTCTCTTTGTCCTGAAGGGTGATTCCTAATTCCTTGTTTTCTTGCTGAAATGAGGTATTGTCTTCCTCCAGTCATTGCTTTTGTTGCTTTGCTTGATCCAAATTTAGCAACGCCTGATCAAGTGTAGCTTGGGTATCTTCTTGCTTTATGCAAGCTTGTTCCTGTTTTCCTCATAAGTGACTTGTTATCTTCCTGGAGAGTATAGCATCATCTTTCTTTGGCTCATCAATAAAATTATTCTTCAGCTTAACAACATTGTTTCACCCAGGAAAAGGACAGTCAAGAACTGCTCTTTCATCCCAGGACCACAGCTGAACTAACATTCCTTTGTTAAACCAGTTTCCGGAATTCCTCCTAATCCATTTCCTCCTGAACATTTTATTGGCTGATAAAATGTGGATAAAGAACAGACCTTTGCGGAATGTCCCATATGGCCTACAAAATATCCATAGCTCAACATTGCCCTCTACTGGCAACTCCAGGACACACTGGATTTAAACAGTGAACTTCTTGAAATGACTAGCATTCATGTTACAAAACTCAATTCTCAGATTATCTTTTTCAGGACACCATGGGAAAGCAAATGGACTCTGATATTTGGTGTGGACAATCAATAATGGGTTTGAAAGCATATATTAATCCTTGATTTTAAATATGTGCATGTTAAAATGTTTAAATGAATGTTTATTCTTGCATGTTAATTTAAAAGCACTAGTTACAAAGTTGCATGAATCACTGAAGTAGGTTAGATTTTATACATAAGTGTATAGATGAATTTTCAGTGTTAAGATGTGTGTATCAGATTGCCAAAACATCCCTAAAGTCACATAACTGATCTCTGCCAGTCTCTGCTTGACAACAGCTCTCAATATTATTGGTTGTTACAGACAAAAGCCTGTTTGTTCATTGGACTAAAGTTCATAGGACCCGCCCACGAAGGAAGACTATTGGCTCGGGCTCCTGCCAATCCCCAGAAGTCTGTGAAACTCGTTTGGAGTTATAAGGAAGGGGAAGATGCCCCTCCTGGAAATGACTGCAGGGCACTCCTGGAGATGACAACAGGAGAACAAACAGATCTCTTCACTGCCACAGAACAAAGGAGACTTCTCCCACATGTTTTTTTTTTCTACTATCATCTCAGAGCAGAGAACATGAAATATTGTGTTTGTGTAAATTTCTGTGTATTTTTATGATTTTCTTTAAATGTCTAGGAATTAATCCTTTTCTTTCCTGAGCTCAAATTCTAATTCTGAGTCAAACTCCCGTTTCTAGATGCCTATTTTTATAACTTCCTTCTGTTAAACTTTCTTTAAACTCATCGTTTTTAATTTTGACTTCATGTTTTTTTTTTTTTTTATATTGACCACCTCCACCCTAGAAGCTAATTTCATCTCCACAAACCCATAGAAATCTTTTGATTTTGATATTGGATCAGATTCTGTAATTATTCTTGAATTCCCTCGTGGGAAGCCAGTGACTTATGGAGGCCACCATGCGCAACTGAAGAAATCAACACACCATGGAAAAGAGGAGACATTTTGGGCTGTACCTCAGCCCATGTGATCATCACATCCAAAATCTCATCTTGTGACAATAGACTGGAAAGCTGCCGTACTTTGTCCGAATATCTGCTGGCAAGATATTCTGGTTTTGGTGCCATCTACATCCAAAGCTTCTAGAAGACGCCGAAAGTACACTTCACCCTGGGTCACGTGAGCTGCATTCTTTATTCATCTGCTGAATAAAACGTCTGAGATTTGAGAATAATTCAGTATCTGATCAGATACAAAATTAAAGAATAATTAACATCACTCTTCTTTTCATTAAAATTACTTTTTCATTTTCTTAAGAGTAATACAGAATTTTCCATATAATAAGTTTGATTTTCCCCATAAATTTGCGTTCAGTTTTCCTCAGGACTTCAAGACCGTCCTGCGTTTCCTGAGTTTCGCCGTCATGGCTCTGCAGGAGACCAGCGAGACCCACCTGGTGGTCTCTTCTTCGCTAAGGGGGTCACCATCATGCCCAAAGACTTCCAGCTGGCCCGCTGCATCCGCGGAGAGAGAGCTTAGACTTTCTGCTGCACATCCACCAGCCATAATGCTCTGCACTGTGTGTCTATATATATACATTTATAGTAATATGGACATATGTTTGCTAGATGTTTTTTCTTGCCTTCTGATTGTTGCTCTGAGTGTTGCTATCCCTGTGCTGTTGCAATCCTGGAATTTCCCCATTGTGGGACTAATAAAGGCTTATCTTATCTTATCTTATCTTATCATAATCTGTTAACTTCAAACTGATCTATATTCAGCTTGTATTTTCACCCTGGCATAATGGCAAATGTTGACATTATTACTGTATCTTTTACAAGTTTAATTTAATGGTTAATGTAAATCATTTCAATGTCCTTTAATCATCATTTCATTTAATAAATACATGAAAATGAGAAGTTGTTGGGAATTTATTTCATTCTGAGTCTGGTTTAAAAGCCCCCACTATCGAATTCACTGAAATTTTTAGACTGATTATTAATTAATTTTTTGAGTGATTAAACAGGTATAAAGTGAAATTAATGACTAAAGTGCTCACTAAAGAGGTGAGCTGGTGCCCCCACGAGTGTTTATTAATTTTTTTCTGTGTGTGTGGACCCGGAGTAAATCTCAGGTCCCCATACATTAATACAAATTAAATAATTTTTATAACTGATCATAATTATTAATCACATATCACTACAAGAAAGAGGGTGGTTTATTGTTGTTTCACCAGTTCCTTTTTGGCATAGAATACTGGGGATTTGGCTACTCTCAACCTTGCAACTAACGCTAGTACAAGCTTTCCTAACAACGGGAATGTCCTTTGGTTTTGGTGGGTTAGTATCGCATTCATCCAAAAGTGTTTTTGTGATTTGCTTCAAATCTTTGGGAGGAGTTTCCTGAACTTGTTTGGAGAAACCAGGTATAAGGTCAGAAGCCAACTCTTCCAATATTGCTTGAAGGTCATCCAATTCGGCAAGTGGATTCGACATGTTTGACTATTTGTGTAACGCTTAGCTTGAAATCATTTAGTTGATTATAGCTAAAGTTGTTCGTCAAGAGTTAACCTTGAGTGTTGTTTTGTAGTGAAGGTCCTGTTTAGAACTTGTTTCAACTCACAGGCTTGTAAGGAGGGAAGTGAATATTTTGGAATTATTTAGAAATGTGGAACATGTGTTAATTTGTTTATTGACACTGAATTTTTATTTGTATTTCACAAGACAAAAAAAATGTGTGGGTTGACCTCTTTCAGTTCAGTTAACAAAGTGTAGTTTTGGAATTGTCATCAATAACTAGGTTGTGAATTTTTTTGAATCTCACTTGAAAGTAATGATTTTATTTACAAAAAGGAAAACAACAAAAATAGAAAAGGTTAAAGGCTTTAGGCTTTAGAGTTATAAGTTTTCACTTTGTGTTAAAGTTAAAGTTGGCTTTTGTTTTTTATTTGTGAAAGCCTATTTTCATTCAAAGCTTTTAAATGTTTTAATATTTACAGATTAGGAAACACAAATTTTTTTTTTTGTGTGTGTGTGTGTGTGTTGTCCCAAAGGCTTCCTTAGGATTAAAGTTACTGGTGATTAAAAAAATATATATATTTACAGACTAATACATGTTTTCACCTTTTGACTTCTTATTCTAAATCTTCATGAGAAATAATGACTTGGTTAAATGTTTTCCTTTTCCTGTGGAGGAAACATGAATCAAAACCAGCACACTGACTGTAAATAAGTCAAAGCTTTCAAGGGTCAATTGCTGAATATGGCTTCCTTATTTTGGAAAATTTGGGGTAAATATTTAGTAAATCACTAAATCTTTTACCAACACGCACAAGATTAACATTAACTTAAGGTCTCTTTTGAAGTTGAATTTATTTAAATCCCTAAATTGAATGACGTCCTGTGAAAGAAATCATACAAAGTAGCATTTAAAACAAAACACATATCTAGTTTCAAAATTTTGCAAATTTTTGCATTTGTAAATATACTGTATGCTTTTAACTTTAAACATTAAAATATGTGGTTAACATATGTGAGTAAATACAAAGTCTATGCTTTTATATTCTTCCACTGTGCAGTCAAAAACTCTTCCACCAATGAGAACAACCTCTAAAACTAAAAAGTTTCTTCTTTTCCTTTTGTTCTTGTCATAAAACTTTGAATTGGGTTTAAATTTAGGTTGTTCCTGAAAGTCTGGGTTGATTTGAAGTTAATTTGGGAGCTCAGTTTGATTATAAATCAGCTTAGATTTGCTCCACTTTAATCTGGGTGTGCACTCATGCAAGAAATGCAACTCCTATAGTTGACAACAAGATGGAGGCAGTTATCGCTCACTCCCAAGAGGAGGAGCCAAGTGAATCTGGGCAGTCTACCAGCCTCACTCAAGATGGCGGCTAGGGTGACTCCCTCTTAGCACCTTCAAAATGGCGTCTGCATGCTGACTCTGCTCATGTGCAGTTTTTCGTGCACAGTCTGTCGGTCATGCTGCTACTTTGAGTGTACACGTGACACATGGATGCAGGTGCAGGTCTATCGACAACACCATGCCTTGCTTTTTCAAAACTGGAGAGATTTAATCCCCAACGTTCCTTTATTCGTGCACAAATAATCTTACCCCTTTAATTCTGGGTATAGTTTAGCGCTACTTCCCAAACAATTTACTCACACTTACTTCATCAGGCTGCGTCCAGCCTAATCTGATGTCACCGAACACTTGGGTAATACAGAAATGGTCGGTTTAATTTATCCCACTGGGATAATTTGCTGTTAGGTTAAACTGACTAGTAAACTGCTTTCTTCACGTTTCTGTCATTCTAGGCCTTTTTCTCAATTCAGCATATAATACTGCTTAAAACTTCCTGGCATGCCTTAACACAACTCTTCTGTTCAACTCAGGCAGTGGGGTGAATCAATCCCCCCCCCCACCACCACCACTATTAGCAATACAGACACCTCAGCAGGAGGCGTGGAAAACAATCACACAGAGAGAGAGACACAGACCTTCCTGCAGAAGCTCTCCCAAACACAACACACACAGAGCTTTACGGAAAAAAAGTGGATCAATAATTTAACAAAAACATACAGCTTATGTTTTAATGATTTTTCTTTTGCATATGCTTTTCCGGTTGCACACAGTCTCAGGCAGGGTACCAAAAAATGTAGTGATATTTAATAAAATATAGTGTAATAAGGTACAGGAATTATTTATTTTATTTCATAGTGGATGTGCGATGGGACAGAGTTAAACAGTCATCCCAACACTCACTAAATAAAATAGAAAAGCACTCGTAAAAAGGGGGCACCAGTTCTATAAGAACAAATTGTTTATTATTTAATTTCAATTAATTAATTTCGGTACCTTCAATTACTTAATGAATTCAGTCTCAAATTTAGTGAGTTATTTTACTGCCATGACCCAGGAAAGCATATATGAAAAGGAAAATACTTCAACTTCTCTCGTTTACAAGTTTATTAAATGAAACTAATTTAGGTTATATGACATGGCATTCAAATGATGGATAAACAGTAGGTTCAAGTATTCAGTGGTGGTCAGCTCCAGCTGGTGGTATTGTTCAGGAAGGCTCAGCAGCTCTTCCAGACAGCGTTCGGAACAAAAGACTCAACCGGGGGGGCTTGTGAGGGTGTAGCCGGTGGAGCTAGCGGATAGCCCCAGGCCAGGCATGACATCCTTTGGCAACCACTCCAAATTTAGTATGTCCCCGGCCCACAGGACAAACCCAAAGGCTAAAGGAAAAATGTTTTAGTCAGTTTCAGCCATGAGCTCCTGGTTTCTTAACGTGGTCATATGCGGGTGAGGCAGGAAAAGAAGGTCCAAAAATTTCTCTCATTTCACTTTAAAACAGGGAAATTAAAAGTCCATTTTAATGCCAAGGAAAGTCAAAAAGTCCAAGAAAAATGTTTAAATAGGATAAAAACGGCTTCTGGGGTGAAGAAAGAAAGAAGAAAGGAAAAAAAAAATATTTGAGCGTTTGAATCTCTTTAAAGGTGAGCTCATAGAAAAAAAAAAAAAGAATGGTTTCTCCTCAGTTACCAGGAAAATTTACCAGGAAAGTTACCAGGACTTCTTAAAACTCACAGAGCAACTTAGACAAAGACAACTTAAAGACAACTGAAAACAATGAAAAACAACAGAAAACTCAAAGACTCAAAAGACCACAGAAAAACTCAAAAGACTGCCTAGGGTGGCTCCCTCTCTGTTTTTTAAAGGGTTGCGGTTCTGATATCACAAAAGTGTGACTGGCAGCAAGACGGACCAATTATCTTCCATAAAGAGGAGTTTGAATGGGCTTTTATCCAATGAGGGAACATTTCTTTGTCTGTGAACAGCCTATGAAATGCAAGGGCATTATCCAACAGAGAAGCAGCCTGGGGGATTAGTCAGAAATTGCTGACTCACAGAAAATGTTCATTCAGTCCTATGAAATTCATTATATACTCAATATAAAATCTAACTAAATTAAGTGACTCAAGGATAATGTTCGGTGACCATGGATTTATACTATTACTGATAATTGTAACATTCATTTGAATAACATTCATGAAAAAGACATTCCTAAGTCATGCACTCACATTTAAATTGAGGATTAATGAATTATTGCAATCCATATTGGCAATCAAAAAGGGCGATGATCTTCACAGTGTTCAGAGTTATCCTGTGGGATGTAGACTTTAAAAAGTGTTAATGTTCAGTCAGAAATAGCAGCTCCAAATTGCACAAGTAATGAAACATATTCCGTAGATGTCCACCAGGAGGCACTGCTGAGCTGTAGACAATTCCTCAGGTCTTGGAATGTGAACAAGGACAGCCTAGAGCACAGGTGTCAAACTCATTCCATGGAGGGCCAAGACCCTGCAGGTTTTACCTCCACCCAGTGGCTTCAACAGGTGTTTTCTCTGAATTTCTTCCCACTGATTGCTGATCAGTGAAAACACCTGCTGAAGAGACTGGGTGGAAGTAAAACCTGCAGGGTCTTGGCCCTCCATGGAATGAGTTTGACACCCCTGGCCTAGAGGCTTCTGCTATATGTCCAAAAGAAGGAGGCAACCATATATCTGCTTAAGGAGTTTATGACTTTTTAAGAGTATCAGTTACTGGTATGAAGGCTTCTTATCTGCTTAGGGAGGAAGCTTGAGAATTTTATGACATACCTTTTATATCATTTAAAAGTAAGAATTATCAGGTTTCTCTACAAACTGGAAATTGCTTACATTGGGGTCCTGAATGATGAAGACACAGCAATTCTTGACCAGAGTTGAGTGAGAGTTTCTTTAACTCTTTAACTGCCTACATAGTATGGACAGGTCGTGCGCCCCCAGTGGCACACTGCGGCAACTGCACCTGTCAACTTATTGACGTCCCCCGGCTATACTGAGAATTTGTACTGATCTATATTGAGCTGACAGTTCAAAAGGTGACAGACATGTGCCGGAGGAATCATGGCTGACATGGAATACAGCAAAGAAGAAGAAATCCTCATTATTCTTCTCCCTTTTTCCGCTTTCAGCTTACAACACCAATGTGGACGCCGCCATGTTTGGTCATGGCTGCCGCGTTTCTGGCTGAAATTGCATGATACGGGAAAAATAGCCGTGTAATACAATTTGATGGACGAAAAACTGAGATACCAGCACCAAGATGGCGATGCCCATGATCGGCATGGATTCTCACAGGAAAAATGCACCAAACAGGAAAAATAGCCTCGTAATACAAACAGAATTCCTGTGGGATAATCATAAGTTTGTAGATGTGGAAGCGGTTGTAAATGACCGAGCAAATGCAAAACATCTAACTAACCTGCACTTATATAGCGCTTTTCTAGTCACAAAGACCACTCAAAGCGCTTTCACTAGTACTAACCCTCTATTCTAAGGGCCTGTAGGAAACAGATATCTAGGGACAATTTAAAACAACCAATTAACTTAACATGCATGTCTTTGGATTGTGGGAGGAAACCGGAGCCCCCGGAGTAAACCCACGCAGCACAGGGAGAACATGCAAACTCCACACAGAAAGGTTCCAACCCCTGCCAGCCTGGGGATTTGAACCAGGAACCTTCTAGCTGTAAGGCAACAGTGCTAACCACTGCACCACCCCGTGCTGCCACATCACCCACGATGGACAAAAACTGACCAGTCACGTGGGCGAGCGAGCCCCCCCCCCCACCTTTTCCCCCCGACAACAGGTAACAGAGGAATATATGTTTTGTTTTTACATTTTGATTTTCTGTTTCATTTACTTTGAAGATTAGATAAAAGTCATATCCCTGTAGACAAAACGGCGTATTAAAAAAACAAAAACAAAACAAAACAGTCCATTATTTGTGTAAATTTGTCCAAAGTCCACTTTTGACTGAGTTATGTAATTTATATAGCTGCCGCGACATTATGCAAACTAGATGCGTAAATTTATTCCTGTCTGAAACTTTGGATTATATTCTACATCTTTCTAATTGACAGTAAGTCATTATCTCTTGTAACTTTCAACTTATAGCCTTGGAAATCTGAATTATTTTATTGACAAAATTTTTTTACCACTCTTGACCACTAGGGGCCTCAACCACAAATCCATCATCAAATGCTGATTTCCAAGGTCAAATTGTGCCATCTGACAGAGCATGCATACTTCTAAAGGCAAGGTCTCCACAGCTGCATAAAGTAATGGGAGAAGTGTGTGGTACCTACAGTTGAAACCAGAAGTTTACGTACACTGTATAAAAAGACAACATTTTTTTCTCACTGTCAGTCTTTGAATTGGACTAAAGTTTTGTTTTTTGTTTTTTTCTGTTTTAGTTCAATCAGGATTACCTAAGTTTTTTTTCTATTTGTTTATTATTTTTATAGATTCATTATTTTCTTGAAAATTTACATACATTTCCTTAATATTTGGTAGTGTTACCTTTACACAAACTGTATGTCGTTTGTCAAACATTTTGGTTATCCTTCCACAAGCTTCTCTCAATAGTTTGCTTGAGTTTTGGGCTATTTTTCCTGACAAAACCCACAAAAGTGCACGGCCTTGTGGGAAAATCTGTCTATCAGCCTCTCCATTAACAGTATCCACTAGCTTGATTCCAGCTGAATCAAGCTTGGCATGTGGGAGCCCCGCTACCACCAGGGACACAATCTGACTCTGTGGCTAACAGTCTGTGTTTAATTTAACTTAATTCTTCAGAATATTCTTTGTATAAGTTCTTTTAACTTAATTTCACGCAAACCCCATCGGACTTTCAAAATGCATGATGTCCTTTCAGTAATCTACTTTCTTTTTCAGAGAAACACAAATTTTCCATTTTTATAAATAGTTATCACTTTCTTTATAGAATTGCATCAACTTTTCTTAACCAATGCTATTTAATGGTTTTCTAATTTCCAGTATACTGACAAATTAAACTACGGTATATTTGGTTCCACAAATGCCTGATTCATAAGTAACAGTCTATGATGCCCATGATACATGTTGAATTCCCTGTTTAAAGTTATCTATATATGTTAACCTATTATGAAATCAATCCATCCATTCATTTTCTTCCGCTTAATCCTTTTCGAGTTGGGGCTGGAGCCTATCCCAGCATCTCTGGGTGAGAGACAGGGTACACCCTGGACAAAAAGTCAGTCAATCGCAGGGCCAACACAGAGAGACAGACAACCATTCACTCTCACAGTCATACCTATGGACAATTTACAATTTTGTGCCCAGTTCAGTTTGGTCTGGTTGTGATCTCATACAGTCTATTCATGTGTGTGGTTAGAGGCGTGGCAACATTTTTGTGAATGGGCACGTGGCTGTGGTGTCCGCGTGATGTTAGTGCTCATTATTGTGCAACATTTGCTGAGTGACCGCACACCTGTTGGGGAGACACGGAGGTTGGCGAGTGTCTGTGTTAATCTGTAAATCTGTTTGTGGTGGGGTTTTTTTTGTGTGTGTTTGGAGCAGGACTTAATTGTTTTTTTTTTGTTGTTGTTGTTCTGAAGACCTGGCAACCCGACTGGGGCTCGCCTGCCAGCAGTTAAGAACGCCATTAAAGCTAATTGCCCTGTCCAAGGCTCCACTTGCGTTGGTGTCCAAACATACTGCTCCGGTATGTGCCTGGTAATCACCGAGAGCAGCTCAAATTGTTTGTGCTGCCAGTCTTACCTCCCCCTGTCATTTTGGGGTATCCCTAGCTCCGGTTGCACAACCCCTCCATTGATTGGCGCTCTTGAAATATCATCTCGTGGAGCTCATTCACCGTGTGGTACGCAGGAGCCACTGCCAGGGACAGACTAAAGCTGCAGCGCGTTGTGCGCACTGCTGAGAAGGTGATCGGCTGCAAGCTCCCATCTCTCCAGGATCTGTACATCTCCAGGACCCGGAGGCATGCTGGCCAGATCATAGCCGATCCCTCACACCCTGGTCACGTACTGTTTGCCCCCCTCCCCTCTGGTAGAAGACTTCGGTCCATCCAGACTAAAACCTGCCGTCACATGAACAGCTTCTTCCCCTCTGCCATCAGACTGCTGAACACTAAGTGACTTATTGACTCTCGTGCACTATGTACAGCAGCTCAACCAGACTCATGTCAATCATCACTGTTTTCTTCCTGCATTACCGACTGCACTATATAGTTCTCCACAGTATCTGCTGCTCGCTAATATATTTTAACTGCTGACCAGTATCACTTACTCTTATTCTACACTTTATTGCATGTATAGTTTATTTCTTTTATCTTATCATGTTTAATGTTGCAGCCTTGCACCGAGACAAATTCCTAGTTTGTGTACTACATGAACAATGGCAATAAACCTGATTCTGATTCTGATTCTGATTCATTCTGCCTAAATGACTGTCTTCAGTCCACTGCATGATCGCCCTCCATGGTTTTGGTGCCCCTGACACCCCCCTGCCTGACCTGTCCCGGGTTCCCTCCGAATACCACGATCTAGGTGTCGTCTTCAGAAAATCCCAAGCAATATCCCCACCACCACCACCACCACCACCACCGCCCATACGATTGTGCCATTAACCTCCGGCCTGGGGCTCCGTTGCCATCAAGTCGGCTTTACAGCCTGTCAGTCCCAGAGCGGGAGGCCATGGAAACTTACATCAAAGAGTCCCTGAGCTCCGGCATAATTCGCCCATCTTCCTCAGCGGTGGGGGCAGGGTTTTTCTTTTTGGGCAAGAAAGACGGCTCCCTGAGGCCTTGCATCAATTTCTGGGAATTAAATAATATCTCTATCAAGGACAAGTACACACTTCCACTGATCAACACGGCTTTCGATTCCCTCCAGGGGGCCTCCTGATTCAGAAAATTGGACCTCCATAACACTTACCACCTGGTACGGATTCGAGAGGGAGACAAGTGGAAGACGGGGTTCCATACCCCTAGTGGCCACTTTGAATACCTTGTTATGCTGTTTGGGCTGACCAATGCCCCCGCCGTGTTTCAGCTGCTGATTAATGATGTGTTGAGGGATTTTCTGGGCTCTTTTGTATTTGTGTTCCTTGATGATATTCTCATTTTTTCTCAGTCCCTCGATGAACACCGAGTGCATGTCAAGCGAGTGGTGCAGCGGCTGCTGGGGAACAAGCTGTTCATTAAAGCAGAGAAGTGCGAGTTCCACACTTCATCCACTTCATTCTTGGGATTTGTCATCTCACACAATGAGATCATCGCCGATCCGGCTAAGGTAAAAGCGGTGGTAGAGTGGCCGAACCCCTCATCCCGGAAACAGTTACAGCAGTTTCTGGGATTCGCCAGCTTCTACTGCCGCTTCATAAAGAATTACAGTCTCATTGCTCTTCCTCTCACTTGCCTCATCTCCACCAAGGTGCCCTTCCGGTGGACGGAGGAGGCTGAGGCTGCATTTTTGGAATTAAAATCATTATTCTCATCTAATCTGATTCTGGCGCAGGGGGACTCCGCTCTGCAGTGTTCGGTGGAGGTGGACACTTTGGACTCCGGAGTAAGAGTCGTTTTGTCTCAACACTCCCCTGTGGATGACAAGATTCGCCCCTGTGTGCTCTTCTCCCACCGTCTCTCCCCGGCTGAAAGGAACTATGACATCGGGGACAGGGGCTCCTGGCGGTGAAACTGGCTTTGGAGGACTGGCGCCATTGGCTGGAAGGGGCCTCCCAGCCATTCATCGTATGGACTGACCATAAGAACTTGGAGTACCTCAGGATGGCCAAGCGTTTGAACGCGCGCCAGGCCTGCTGGTCCTTGTTCTTTGGCAGGTTTGATTTTACCATCACCTACTGCCCGGGGTCCAAGAACACCAAGCCTGATGCTCTATCGAGACAATTCGCGTTAGATGCGGCGGAGGCGCCATCTCACCCCATTATTCATCCTTCGTGCATCGTGGGCACCCTCTCATGGGGTATTAAAGAGAAGGTTCGTAGAGCGCAGGAGACTGAGGCTGACCCGGGCGGGGGGCCAGCGGGGAGGCTGTATGTGCCTTCTGCTGTCAGGGGCGAAGTCACTGACAGCAGAAGGCCCCACACAGCTGTCACTCCTGCGCCTCATCAGAGGGGAATCCCCGCAGCCTCATCTCCCCCCGGGCCTTCTTCTTCTGCTGTCCCTCTCCCTCTCCTCCAAGCTCTTATGCCACCTGGGGATGGCACCCACCGTGGTCTTATTGCAAAGGACCTTTTGGTGGCCATCGCTCCGGAGGGATGTCGAGGAGTACATCCATGCCTTTCCCCAGTGTACCACCGGTAAGACATCCTCCTCTCCTCTGGCTGGTCTGCTTTATCCGCTTCCCATTCCCGGCAGGCCCTGGTCCCATGTGGCACTGGACTTTATCACCGGCATCCCATCCTCTGCTAATAACACTGTTATTCTCACCATAGTGGATAGATTCTCCAAGGCAGCTCATTTCATTCCCCTGCAGGGTCTTTCCACGGCCAAGGAGATTGCTCGTCCTCCATGTGGTACGACTCCACGATATCCCCCTGGACATTGTGTCCGACCGTCGGCCCCAGTTTGTCTCGCAGGTATGGCGAGCCTTCTGCAATGCCACTGGAGCTATGGTGAGCTTGTCCTTGGGGTACCACCCCCAGAGCAACAGCCAGTGCGAGCGTGCCAATCAGGAGCTGGAGGCAGCACTACAGTGCGTCACCACCACCAGCCCGGCGTCCTGGAGCTCCTATCTGCCATGGGTCGAATGTGCTCACAACACCACGGTCTCATCTGCAATAGGAATGTCACCTCTCAAGGCTTCTTTGGGTTACAACCCCCCCACTTTTTCCCGAAGAGGAGGGGGACATTGCGGTGTCTTCCGTGTGGGACCATCTGAAGCGCTGTCGCCGGCTGTGGAAGGCTACCCGGGCTGCGCTTCGATGCACTGTGGACCGCAACTCTGTCATTGCCAACCGCCTTAGGACTTTGGCTCCACCCTACCGGGTTGGGCAACACATATGGCTTTCCCACAAAATTATCAATCTCAAGGTTGAATCTAGGAAACTCTCACAGCATTTTATTGGTCCTTTTGCTATTACACACATTGTGAATCCTGTGGCTGTGCGCCTGGCTGTCCCCCCTCCCTCCGCATTTGTCCCACCTTTCACATTTCCCAGGTGAAGCCATTCTGCTCTAGGCCTCTGTGCACTCCTCCCAAGATGCCACCTCCACCGGTAGTGATCGATGGTGACCTCGCATGGAGCATCAACTCCATTCTGGACGTCCGGCGCCGGGGTCGTGGCCTCCAGTAGCTGGTGGACTGGGAGGGTTACGGCCCTGAATGGAGGTCCTGGGTGCATCCTTCCTTCATGTTGGATCCTCAGCTCATCAGGGACTTCCACCGGACGCATCCAGGTAGATTGGACTGACCGCAGAGAGGCGTCCCAAGGGGGTACTGTAGTGATCTGTTCTGCCTGCCTGTTGCCCTAATTTCCTCCACAGATGCGCACACACCTGCTCTCCTCATTAGCCTGCCGATTTAAGCCGTGCTACCCTCAGATCTGCACGGAGACATCGAGCTTCCTGGCCTGTAAAGACCTCTTCGCCTTCTCGTTGCCTTCATGATCCGGAGTTCCACCTCCTCTGATCCTTCCAGCCTTGTCTTCCTCTTGGGAGTCCTAGCTCCCCAATGACAAGCAAGCCCTCATCATTCCCTCATCTCCACGCTTCGCTCTGCTCCCCTGTGCACAGGTGGAAATTCATTTGCGGCGGACCTCCTCCTCCTGGCGGCGGACTGAGCTCAACCTGCACCTCACCAGCTCACTGTAGATCTCTTCACCCTCTCACCTCCTCAGCAGCCAGAGCAGAAGACACTGTCCCACTGGCCGGAGCCTCCGGGATCGTACATGTGCTACACACCAACTCGTCTACAGTAAGACTGAACATTCTCTGAATCATTCCTCCCGATTCTAGTCACTAATCCACCTGTCTCTGCTCTTCCCTAGGGTTGCCAGTCTGAATGGTGCTCTGCTTTCCCCAGCTGTTACATTCCTGCACTCACGCACACATCCACACTCACACTGGATAATAAAAAGATAATTGAGTTTATTCTGGAGTCTGTGTCTGCCTTCTGGGTCATAAATCATGTCACAGACGGGATGAGCCAGGTGAAGAAAGAGGGGGGAAGGGAGCCAGATGTGTCTGACTAGGGATGAGAATGCATCATCATCATCAACACATACTGAGGAATCCACATCATGAAGTCAGCAGTACCCTATATGTCCACAGAATCACACAATGAGGTCCATGCATGTATCTTTGTGTGATAAAATGTCATAAAATGGAACTGGGAGAAAGCGATGCCTGTGTGGCAGTTTCAGATTGTCCCTCTGTGACAAAGCCTTTCTTTCTATGTGTGTACCACAATAGAGTGACATATCATTGAATGGTGCAGAGCTGCAGCAGCCCAGAGCACTTAACAACCACCAACTTACGGCAATGCCACACACCTGCACATACACATAGGCTAATAAAAAGATGGCAGAAATACATATACATTTAGGGAAATTAGTATTGAAAGCCTCATATTTTTGTTATATATATACAGTGGGGCAAAAAAGTATTTAGTCAGCCACCAGTTGTGCAAGTTCTCCCACTTAAAAGATGAGAGAGGTCTCCAATTTTCATCATAGGTATACCTCAACTATGAGAGACAAAATGAGAAAAAAAAATCCAGAAAATCACATTGAATGATTTTTAATGAATTAATTGATAAATTCCTCGGTAAAATAAGTATTTGGTCACCTACAAACAAGCAAGATTTCTGGCTCTCACAGACCTGTAACTTCTTCTTTGAGAGGCTCCTCTGTCCTCCACTCGTTACCTGTATTAATGGCACCTGTTTGATCTCGTTATCAGTATAAAAGACACCTGTCCACAACCTCAAACAGTCAGACTCCAAACTCCACTATGGCCAAGACCAAAGAGCTGTCAAAGGACACCAGAAACAAAATTGTAGACCTGCACCAGGCTGGGAAGACTGAATCTGCAATAGGTAAGCAGCTTGGTGTGAAGAAATCAACTGTGGGAGCAATTATTAGAAAATGGAAAACATACAAGACCACTGATAATCTCCCTCGATCCGAGGCTCCACACAAGATCTCACCGCGTGGGGTCAAAATGATCACGAGAACGGTGAGCAAAAATCCCAGAACACACCACACGGGGGGACCTAGTGAATGACCTGCAGAGAGCTGGGACCAAAGTAACAAAGGCTACATCAGAAACACACTACGCCACCAGGGACTCAAATCCTGCAGTGCCAGATGTGTCCCCCTGCTTAAGCCAGTACATGTCCAGGCCCATCTGAAGTTTGCTAGAGAGCATTTGGATGATCCAGAAGAGGATTAGGAGAAGGTCATATGGTCAGATGAAACCAAAATAGAACTTTTTGATGAAAACTCAACTTGTCGTGTTTGGAGGAGAAAGAACACCATACCTACTGTGAAGCATGAGGGTGGAAACATCATACTTTGGGGCTGTTTTTCTGCAAAGGGACCAGGACGACTGATCCGTGTAAAGGAAAGAATGAATGGGGCCATGTATCGTGAGACTTTGAGTGAAAACCTCCTTCCATCAGCAAGGGCATTGAAGATGAAACGTGGCTGGGTCTTTCAGCATGACAATGATCCCAAACACACCGCCTGGGCAACGAAGGAATGGCTTTGTAAGAAGCATTTCAAGGTCCTGGAGTGGCCTAGCCAGTCTCCAGATCTCAACCACATAGAAAATCTTTGGAGGGAGTTGAAAGTCCGTGTTGCCCAGCAACAGCCCCAAAACATCACTGCTCTAGAGGAGATGTGCATGAAGGAATGGGCCAAAATACTAGCAACAGTGTGTGAAAACCTTGTGAAGACTTACAGAAAATGTTTGACCTCTGTCATTGCCAACAAAGGGTATATAATAAACGGCACGGTGGCGCAGTGGTTAGCACTGTGGCAGCACAGTTTTACCCTCGGCTGGGGGATCGCGGGGACCGTGAGATCGTGGGTTCGATCCCTGCCCCCGGCCAACAGTGATCTGTGTGGAGTTTGCATGTTCTCCCCGTGTTTGCGTGGGTTTACTCCGGGATTTCTCTGGTTTCCTCCCACATGCCAAAAACATGCAGGTTAGGGAGTTAAGGGGCACTCGCGCACGCAGCGACCGGCAGCTGGTGGCTTGTCACCAGACTGCAGAACAAATCTACCTACGGGTGCAAAATAAGTACAAAAAATAAATAAATAAAAATAATAAAGTATTGAGATGAACTTTTGGGATTGACCAAATACTTATTTTACAGAGGAATTTATCATTAATTCATTAAAAATCCTTCAATGTGATTTTCTGGATTTTTTTTTCTCATTTTGTCTGTCATAGTTGAGGTATACCTATGATGAAAATTGGAGACCTCTCACATCTTTTAAGTGGGAGAACTTGTACAATTGGTGGCTGACTAAATACTTTTTTGCCCCACTGTATATATATATATATATATACGTATATATATATATATATATATATATATATATATATATATATACACTACCGTTCAAAAGTTTGGGGTCACCTCAGACAATTTTGTATTTTCCATGAAAAGTCACACTTTTATTTACCACCATGAGTTGTAAAATGAATAGAAAATATAGTCAAGACATTGACAAGGTTAGAAACAATGAATTGTATTTGAAATAATAATTTTTTCCTTCAGACTTTGCTTTCGTCAAAGAATCCTCCATTTGCAGCAATTACAGCATTGCAGACCTAACATGATTGCAGAAGGGTTTTCTAATCCAGTGTTTTTCAACCTTTTTTAAGCCACGGCCCATTTTTTACATTGACAAAATCCTGGGGCACACCACCAACCAGAATGACACAAAATGACACTCTAACACAGTAAAAATAATAAAATATAGTTAGCAATACAGTTTCTAAATGTACTTATACTCACTCAGTGTGAACCCTGGGCCTGTTTAGATGAACACAAAGCTGATATCCTGGCAGGAATGGAAGAAAGAGACACACGGAGCTCTTCCTCAACAGCTCTCAGTCTCTCTTTGTTTTTAGTTTTTACCACAGTCAAGCTTGAAAAGCTCAGCTCACACAGATATGTCGTGGAAAATGGGAGCAATGTTGAAATAGCTTTGTTGGCCAGAATGGGGAACTCCTTGGCTGCAGTCAGCCAAAAACTGTCCAAAGGAAGATCAGCAAAGTTTAGCTTTAAACCATGGTCTTGTTTCAGTTCAATGAGTTCCTCTTGCTCCTGTAAAGTCATGTCGTTTCCAACAACTGATGCTGAGCTGTATGGGTTCCTAACCCAGTCAAGGCTTTGTATGAAGTCTGAAGAGAAATAAAATAACTTCTCCTCAAGAGTTTTCAAATGTGTGCCAATCACCTGGCACAGTGCAGCAGTGTTAACATCATGCCGTTTCTCGGTGAGTGGGAACATCTCAAGGTTGCCACGCTGCACATGTTGTTGTTTATTTGTAAATTTTACTGTTTACATGGATCCTGAAAAAGCTGATCTGATTAGGACGTGCGTTTTCATGTGTCACAGGTTTGAACGGAATAAATCATTTTGACATGCGCAGGTCGACATTTCGACATTCAAAAAATAGTAGAAGAAGAAGCAACTTCCGGTGTTAGCGAGCCCCGCTTCGTGTCGAAATTGACCTGTATCATGTTATTCAGACTGTACTTTTGCTTCTGCTAGTCTCCGTAATGAAGCTACAAGTACATACTTCTGCATATGATGAAAAGAGGGAGACAGCAGGACGATACAGACCAGTTTTGTTTTACTCCCGCTATGTTATCT
The DNA here is from genome assembly GCA_020510985.1 of Pholidichthys leucotaenia. Lineage (NCBI taxonomy): Eukaryota > Metazoa > Chordata > Actinopteri > Cichliformes > Pholidichthyidae > Pholidichthys > Pholidichthys leucotaenia. The sequence continues at coordinate 315,412,534 of CM035847.1, read as the reverse complement.
GCTAGCTGCTGCTTAGGAGGAAATACATCACATCGACGTGCGGCTGGTGTACAGACATGCGCAGTAAACATATTTTCTGCCCTGTGTTCGGAATAAGTGTTTTCATGCGCACCATTTGGATTAACAATCGGCATAACCCACCCCTCTCAATCAGAATGAAATTTTGATCCGAATGAGCATGATCGGGTCAGAATATTCAGATTGCCATGTTTACCTGAAGCATTTTTATTCCGATCAGGCTTTTAATCCGGTTACTTGTGTCCATGTAAACATAGCCACTCACTCGAGTAATTGAGCTAAATTGGATAATTTCCCACGGCACACCTAACGATCTCTCACGGCACACTAGTGTGCCATGGCACATAGGTTGAAAATCACTGTTCTAATCATCCATTAGCCTTCTGACACAATGAGCAAACACATTGTACCATTAGAACACTGGAGTGATAGTTGCTGGAAATGGGCCTCTATACACCTATGTAGATATGAATGAATGAATGAATGAATGAATGAATGAATGAATGAATCTTTATTTCAGATAGATTAAAAGTACAGGTTAAAATAAACTGAATAATATAACAAAGGGGGAAAGAAAATCCAACAAGGTCAAATTAGACAATAACTCCTCTGATTATACAGTTCAACATAAGTTATCCGAAATGGGTGATGGCTGAAGCCGCAGCTTATATTGCCAACCCATGTTCCATCCAAGAATTCAAAAGAAAAAACAAAACAAGAGCGATTACAATTCAGAACAAAGCTGAGACAAAATGTGACAAAAAAACTAAGCTACAACACAACGCAGGCTGGATATGACAATCCTTATGTGATTTTACATGTCATCTTGTATATATGTTTGGAGTATTTCTTCCTTTAGTTTTTGTTTAAATTGTCCAAGTGTTGTACATGAATTTAATTCAGGTCCAAAATCGTTCCATAATCTGACTCCTTGCACTGAAACACAGTGTTGCTTGGTGGTAGTTCTCACTGAAGGTTTTTGAAATATACATGTTCCTCTGAAATGATATTGTTTCTACCTTATTTGGAACAACTTTTGGATATTTGCGGGCAGTGATAGATTCTTCACTTTAAACATTATTACTGCAGTTTTAAAGTCAACCAGATCTTTCAACTTGAGAGCTTTAAATTTAAGAAAAAGTGGGTTTGTTGGTTCCCTGTAAGCTGCTTTGTTTATTATTCTAATAGCTCTCTTCTGAAGCATAAAGACTGGATATATGTTTGTTTTATATGTATTTCCCCATACTTCAGTACAATATGTCATGTATGGGAGTATTAATGAATGATACAAGGTATATAGTGTGGGTTGATTCAGCAAATATTTCACTCTGTGTAGCATTGCAATTGCTTTGGATATTTTCCCTTTAATATAATTAATATGTGACTTCCAACACAGTTTATTATCAATTATTACTCCAAGAAATTTAGTTTCGGATACCCTTTCAATCTCTACACCATTTACACTGAGTTTAGATACTGAGTTGTTGTGATGGTTGTTAAAGACTATAAATTTTGTCTTACTTAAATTGAGCGTTAATTTGTTTGAATCAAACCACAGTTTAAGCTTTCCTAATTCCTTTCCGAGTGTATCCAAAAGTTGTTCCAAATTGCCTCCACTGCATAATAGATTAGTGTCATCGGCAAACAATATTAAGTCCATTTTTTCTGAAACTTTACATATATCATTTATATACATATTGAATAACAATGGCCCCAAAACTTAACCCTGTGGGACTCCACAAGTAACCTTCAGTAACTGTGAGTTTTTGTTACCAACACATACATACTGATATCTATTCTTTAAGTAACTACTTAACCAGGACAGTGCTACCCCTCTAATACCTCAATTTTGTAGTTTCTTTAACAATAAATTATGATCCACTGTATCAAATGCTTTTTTAAGATCCAGGAATACCCCAACTGAATACTCTTTATTTTCAATGGCAGTTGATATTTTTTCTATAAATTCCATTAGAGCAAATGCAGTTGTCCTCTTGTGTCTGAACCCATATTGCTGCTCACACAATAAATTATTCTTCAGTATGAAGTTGTCAATTCTCTCATATAATATTTTTTTCAAGTATCTTGGAAAATTGCGGCAATAGTGAAATTGGTCTATAGTTTGAGAATTCCCCTCTGTCACCCCTCTTGTATATCGGAATTACTTTAGCTATTTTCATTGCATTGGGAAATATACCTGTTTGGAGAGACAGGTTATAGATATACGTCAGTGGTTTCACTAAGCATTCAATAATAGTTTTGACTAAGAGCATGTCAATACCATCACAGTCCATAGATGTTTTACTTTTAAATGATTTAATAATTTCAATGACCTCTCTCTCGTCTGTGTTCTTTATGAAAATGGAGTCTTTTATAGCAGTGTTATTGCTTATTGTATCACCTGTAGGCGCAGTAATGGTTATTTCTCGAGCCAAATTAGGACCAATGTTAACAAAAAAGTTATTAAATTCATCTGCAGGTGAAGCTGCATTCACACTCTGAGTTGTTTTATTATTTTTTGAAAAATCGGTTGGGTAGCTTGTATTTCTGCTTTTATTTCCAAGAATACTGTTAAGTATTGTTCATTTATCTTTAATATTGTCTCTGTTTTTCTCCAGTTCTTTACTGTAATAGTCTCTCTTACTACATCTTACTAACTTATAAGTTAACATATATAAATATGTTAACTTATTTTTGTATGTTTTATACCGCTGCTCTGCTTCTTTTGTCCTTTTCTTTAGGAAAGCTTTATATAATAAATTTTTCTTTTTACACGCCTTTTGTAATCCTTTGGTTAACCATGGCTTATCGGCAAATTTATGTTTAAGCTTTTTCTTTACTAATGGACATTTTTTTTCATAAAGAGTGGTTACAATGTTCATAAATGTGTCATAGGCTTCATTTACATCTGATACATAGACTTCTGTCCAGTCTTACTTCAGCAAGTCCTATTTAAAAGAACTGATTGCATTTTGTGATTTGTATCTGAACGATTTTAAAATTTTTTCTGTATTGGCCCCCGTGTGGCCATGGATAAGTGCAAAGGTTGGCAAGTGGTCACTTATATCATTTATCAATAATCCACTTTCTTTTTTCTTATCAATAATATTAACAAACAGGTTGTCAATAAGTGTAGCAGTGTGAACTGTGATTCTACTGGGATGTGTTATTGTGGGATATAGACTCATGCTGTACATAGAGTTCATGAACTCTGTAATTACATTTTGTTGATGTGGATTTAGTAAATCAATATTGAAATCTCCACAAATTACTACCATTTTCTTACTAGTAATATTATTGTACAGCTCGACTAATTTATCTCTGAATGTCTCAATGCAAGTTCCCGGTGTTCTATATATACAAATTATAATTAGATTTTTTGTTTTATCTTGGTCAATCTCAACAGTAACACATTCCAAAATCCCTAGTAGTGCAAAGGACATTCCATTTACAAGCTTACACCTATACAGGTCATCAATATACAGTGCAACACCACCACCTTTTTTTTTTGAGATCTGTTAATATGAAACATCTGATATCCCTCTATTGCCATCAGGGGAGCCTGCTCTTCATTAAGCCAAGTTTCAGAGACTGCGATAGCTGTAAATTTTCTGTCTAGCTGTTTTAAATAGTCCTGAATCTGTGGAAAGTTTTTGTTAAGACTTCTGCTGTTGAAGTGTATTATTGATAGTTTACCATCTAGTTGCACTTGACTTTTGAATTGCTTTTCAGTGTAATATTCACAATGGTTATGAATATTATTGAAAAAGTGGTTATCAGGATCAATATCGTTCTCCATCTCTTGTAGTTTATGTTCAGCATAATGGCATATTTTCAGAGTTTGAGTTTCCTTACTCTGTGTCAAATGACTTCCTCCAACTGGGGATAATTGATGTCTACTCAAGTCAGTCATAAGTTTTTTGTTTGTTTTGCTTATTTTTTTTTAAAGTACATTGACATGGTATGTCAAAAGAACTATTTTTACCGTGTGTGAGAATATGGATTATCATTGTCTCTTAATTTTCTTAATCAGTGTTCATCTGTATTTATTTAAGTCAGTAACATCTCTGATCATTATGCCCTTTGCTTGCTCAGGTGTTCCATTTAGTTTGATCCAAACTCTACAATTTCTTGTCCATGTTGCCTGTATCTTATTTTGTCTTTTCAGCATACGTGCTTGCCGTGCTATTTCAGCATTTGTTTTTATTAGGTGTTCATTTAGGTAAACTTCTGTTCCCCGTAGCTTTCTGGCCTGCCTCAGAATGTCATTCTTCACCCTTCTGTTCACAAAACGCATCACAATTGATTTCTTTGTTTTATTATCTTTTCTGGGTAAAGCATAACAGGCTGAAATTGCATTTGCTTCGACCTTTATATCTCTACTGTCAAGGAACTGAAGCATCTGGTTTTCTAGGGAGACTGATTCACTCAGGGGAGCCTCCTCACCTCTCAGTCCTGTTGTAGCATGAGCGTATGATTGGTATTTGATGTCTAGTCCACTTATAATTAGGTCATCCATACGAGAACCTTGTTCAAGATCCTCGACGCGTCGCTCCAAGTCCGTAATTTTTTTGTCTTTTTCCTGAATTGTTAATTTTAATTCTCATATTTCTTCCATTAGGCCTATTACTTTGGCCTGCTGGCTAACCATTTTGGCCACTTCTTCTGACAAGAAGTTCAGAGATTTTTTGATCTCTTCCATTTTCTCCTTCTTTGGTGGCATTTTTACTGACCTGTGGATAGTAAAAACAATCTCTGCTTGTGTTGCCGGTATCCGATCCGACCGACCTCGAATCCAGCTGGGTCTCAGCTAGCCCCCTCCGCTGCTAGTCCCGCTGCTTACCGCTGCCGTAACCGAGCTCCTGTCCAGCTCCTCCACCGAGTCTCGCCGCACACCGCCGCTGTAGCCGAGCTCCGATCCTGCTTCTGTCTGGCTGGGGTCCCGGTAGATCCTCCGCTGAGCTCCGCCACCTGCCGCCGTCTGCCTCAGTAGTTCCTCCGCTGAGCCCCGCCACCTACCGCCGTCTGCCTCAGTAGTTCCTCCGCTGAGCCTCGCCAATGGGCTCCGACTCAGGCTATTGTCTGACTGGGTCCCGGTGGTCCTCCACTGGTCCCCGTCTCCCACCACCGCTGCCCTCAAACTCCGATCCGGTCCTCCACTGGTCCCCGTCTCCCACCACCGCTGCCCCCGAACTCCGATCCGGCTCCCGTCCAACTGCTGCCTCGATTAGTTCCTCCGGCGAGCCCTCACCGGGGACTGAGTCACTTCGTGTCGGTGTTAGGTGCTACGACTAGCGTTAGTGTTAAGCTAACTAGCGTTAGCTTAGCAAACGCTTCGGGTAAAGCGTGGCAGCGAACCACAAAAGAAACGGTAGTCAGTTTACTCACAGTGGCCGGTGAAAGGCGATTAAAGGGGTATTCCAACGGCGGTGGAAATTCAGCTCGTGCGTGTGCATCACAAATGCTGATCGCTGTTGGTTAGTTATTTTAATGGCAAAATCAGCAACTTTGTCTCAGCACTGAAAAAGTGTGACCATCCCAGTTGCCATGTTGCTCATTAACAATATTATTGCACCAAAACCAGACATTTGCAGCTATAATAGTCATTTACCACATTAGCAATGTATAGAGTGTATTTCTGATTAGTTTAAAGTTATCTTCATTGAAAAAAGTGCTTCTCTTTCAAAAATAAGGAAATTTCTAAGTGACCCCAAACTTTTGAATGGTAGTGTATATATTAGCACCTTGAGAGAGCCAGATTATTTAGCATCTCAGACAAGAGACAGTGGATAAAGATGGGAGAACAATGGGCAGGAGGTTCCTGGTGGGATAGCAGGAAGGAGTCAAGGACGAAGGGGGTTGAATGCAGTGTGATACAAATGTAATGTTGTGATTGCTGGGGTCTTTCTGCAACTGTGGGGGTTCCCCCCTACAGTTGATAGTGCTATGAGATGACTGTTGTTGTGAAATGGCGCTATATAAATAAAGTTGAATTGAACTGAATTGAATTGTGTGGAGAAATGCCATGAAACTTAAGAGGAGAGTGCCTGCTTAAATGTTCAGTCTGTTCTTTGCTTGTGAGTTGTGAGTGTGTAATAAATCGCCTGAAATTAATCTGCCTCTTCATTTACACACTCCACACTGGTGACCCAAGACGTATTATGGAACACGAGGCAAGTTCCCGGAGCCGGCCCGGTCAGGAAGCTACAGTGAGGCGGCAGCCATCCCACAGACAGCCCGGACTGGAACCTCCAGCCATGCGTGTGCGGTTTCAGTCAAGCTACCGGATTTCTGGCAGCACAACCTGTGCTCTTGGTTCCACCTCACCGAGGCCCAGTTCACCCTCCAGGGAGTAACGGCAGACGACACCAGATTCTACCATGTGGTTGAGGCGCTGGACGCCTGCACAGCCCAGCAGGTAGCGAGCCTGCTCGATCAGCCACCAGTCAGAAGCAAATATGAGGCGCTCAAGGCTGCGCTCATCCAGCGCTACACACTCTCGGACTGTGAGAGAGCGGAGAGGCTCCTGACGCGGACCGGGTTAGGAGATAGTTCGGCCATAGACCTGATGGAGAAGATGCTGGCGTTAATGGGCACGGACGATGGGCACTTTCTGTTTGCCCACCTCTTCCTCCGGAACCTTCCGACAGTGGCGAGAGCAGCTCTGGCCAAATCGCCGTGGCTGGCCGCGCGCGACTACCGTGCGCTAGCCCAGAAGGCAGACCGGATCATCATCACCACCAGGGCGATCACAGTCAATGCTGCAGCGGCGGAGCCCAGCGAGATGACCAGAGGAGGCGAGGAGCCACCAACGGTAGCAGCAGCGGGGGCCAAGGAGCGCCAGAGAGACACGCTCTGTTTCTACCACCGCTGCTTCGGAGAGAAGGCACGCAGATGTGCGCCACCGTGCCAATTCAAGCGCTCGAGAAACGCCAAGGTCGGGGGTCGGTAGCAGCTGCGAACCTTGGTGAAGAGAACAAGCTGCTCTACTTGACGGACGCACGCTCCGGGAGGCATTTCCTCAAGGACACCGGAGCCCAGAAGAGCTTCATCCTGCCGACCTACGCTGACCAGCTGGCAGGACCTAGTGGCCCTGAGATGTTGGCAGCAAACGGCTAGGATATTAAGACCTTTGGTGAGAGGACTCTGCTCTTATCTCTACTCGGCCGTACATATGAGTGGACTTTTGTTGTAGCAGCACTGAATTACCATATCCTGGGGGCTGATTTTCTGTGTGCACATGGTTTACTGGTTGATGTTGCTAAAAGGCACCTGGCTAATGCACTGTCCTTTGACTCTCTCCCCTGTATAGCTCGAGTGACCCGGCCAACAGCACAAGCCAACGTCACAGCTACAGGCGGTAAGTTCTACACACTGCTCACTCAGTTCCCAGCACTCACGGTCCCGATGTTTTCAGCGGCCATCGCTAAACACGGGGTGGAGCACTTTATCACCACCACCGGGCTGCCCGTTTTTGCAAGACCTCGGCGCTTGGATGCAGCTAAACTGGCCATTGCTTGCGAGGAGTTCGCCAACCTGGAAAGGTTGGGCATCATCAGGCGCTCGAACAGTCCATGGGTGTCCCCACTACACATGGTCCCTAAGGCTGAGGGATCGTGGCGACCGTGCGGGGATTTCCGCAGGTTGAACAACACCACAGCGCACGACCGCTACCCAAATCCCAACATACAGGATTTTTCCCGTTCACCTTGCCGGAGCACGCATTTTTTCCAAAATAGACATGGTCCGCAGTTACCACCAAGTCCCAGTGCGCGCGGAGGTGGCGCAGTGATTTAGCACTGTGGCAGCACAGTTTTACCCTCGGCCGGGGGATCGCGGGGATCATGAGATCATGGGTTCGATCCCAGCCCCCAACCAACAGTGAGCTGTGTGGAGTTTGCATGTTCTCCCCGTGTTGTGTAGGTTTCCTCCCACATACCAAAAAACATGTAGGTTTAGGGCGCTTGCGCACGCAACGACCGGCAGCCGGTGGCTTGTCACCACACTGCAAACCAAATCTACCTACGGGTACAAATAAGTAACAAAAAAAAACAAAAAAAAAAAACAGCGGTAATAACTCCATTCGGTCTATTCGAGTTCCTGCGCATGCCATTCAGGATAAAAGGAGCGGCACAGACATTCCAGCGCATGATGGATGCAGTGCTACACGATCTCCCGTTCGTGTTCGTCTACCTGGACGATATCCTGGTAGCCAGTGCATCCGAAGACGAACACGAAACCCACCTCAGGACGGTTTTCCGGAGGTTGGAGGAGCACGGGTTAATAATCAACCCGGTGAAATGCCAGTTCGGCGTGATGGAGATTGATTTTTTGGGGCACCGCGTCTCTCCGGAAGGAGTGATCCCGCTGCCCGACAAAGTGCGCGCCGTGGCGGATTTTCCCTGGCCTCAGACGGTCAGGGCGCTGCAGGAATTTTTGGGGATGGTAAACTTTTATAACCGTTTTCTTCCCCGCGCGGTGCAGCTCATGCAACCATTGTACGCCGCGCTCAAGAAACAGAAACCCGCGGATAGGGTTGAATGGACCCTGGAGAGAGAGCGGGCATTCTCGGAAGTTAAAGCAGCCCTGGCAAACGCCGTACTGCTGGCACATCCGGACCCGGCGGCCCGCATAGCGCTCACCACCGACGCTTCAGACGTGGCCATAGGGGCAGTCGTGGAGCAGCGCATCGCCGGGGCTTGGCAGCTGCTCGTCTTTTTCAGCAGAACTTTGCGCGACAGCGAACGTAAATACAACGCGTTTGACAGAGAGTTGCTGGCTCTCCACCTGGACATACGCCACTTCCAGTTCTGGCTGGAAGGGTGCAGCTTCACCGCATTCGTGGACCACAAGCCGCTAACATTCGCGATGGCCAAGGTTTCAGAACCGTGGTCGGGCCGGCAGCAGAGACAGCTGGCCGCGATCTCAGAGTTTACTACCGATATTCAACATGTGTCGGGTAAACTGAATGTGGTGGCAGACTGCCTGTCACGCGCCGTGGTGGCCCCGGTCTGCGTGGGGAGATTACGCAGCCATGGCCGCGGAGCAGATTAGCGATGCAGACATGCGCGCGCTCCAGTCTGGACCAACAGGGTTAAGGCTGGAGAGCAGGGTGCTGCAAGATGGCGCCCCCCCCCCCCCCCAATCTGCGATGTCTCCACGGGTCGCCCGCGTCCGGTGGTCCCGGTCGCGTGCGCCGCCGCGTGTTTGAGTCTGTTCAAACTCTGGCGCACCCAGGAGTGCGCGCGTCGGTCAAAATGGTGGGAGAGAAGTTTGTGTGGCTGAGCCTACGCAAACAAGTGAAAGAGTGGGCTGCAGCCTGCGTGGTGTGCCAACGAGCCAAGGAACACAGACACACGAAGGCTCCCTTGGAGCCGTTTCGTATCCCAGCTAAGAGGTTTGACCATGTTCACGTGGACCTCGTGGGCCCCCTCCCGCCATCTCAGGGGTGCACGCACCTCCTGACAGTGGTGGACCGCACCACGCGCTGGCCAGAAGCGGTCCCGCTGGCGGCAATCACGTCCGCAGACGTAGTGCGTGCTTTTTTAACAGCATGGGTGGCGCGTTTTGGAGTCTCGTCGGACATTACGTCCGACAGGGGCCCTCAATTTGTTTCCGAACTCTGGTCCCCGATGGCCCGCAGCCTGGGTGCTACGATTCACCGCACAACCGCGTACAACCCACAGGCCAATGGTTTATGCAAGCGTTTTCATAGATCACTGAAAGCACCACTCAGGGCTTCATTGACGGATGCAAATTGGGTAGACAGGCTGCCGTGGGTTTTATTAGGGTTGTACTCCGCGCCGAAAGAGGATCTGGAAGCTTTCCCGGCAGAGCTCGTTTTTTCGCAGCCCCTACGACTGCCCGGGGAATTTCTGCCAGATAATCCCGCGCCGGACAGCTCCCCATCTCAGTTTTTGCAGCGTAGCACAAACACAGGCACGCTGCCGGGCCCTGCCCACCACAGTTTTCCACGTGTTTTTGTGCCTAAAACTTTGAAGAGCGCGGAGTTCATGTTTGTCAGACACGACGCCCATCGCCCTCCATTGCGCCCACCCTATGATGGACCGTTCAGAGTGGAAAAAAGGGATAAGCATTTTTTGCTAGACTTAGGGGGTAGGAAAGAAAAAATTGGCATAGACAGGCTCAAACCCGCTTTCGTTGTGGCGGACGAGCAAGTGCTGTTGGCTAGGGCCCCTCGGCGTGGAAGAGACCCCACGGAGAGAGCCCCAGGGAAACGATTCATCAGAGCAGCCACACGGACAGACCAAATTGCCCCCCCCCCCCCAGTCACAGCCCACCTGCAGTCAGACACACTCCCAGCAGCCTCCCACTGGCACAGCAGCGCCACAGAGGCGGTAAACCCCAGTTACAGCAGATATGGGAGGGGACGGAAGCCCAAACAGCATGTGGACTAATATTCTATTGTTCTATCACAGCATGTGGACTGTTATTCTATTGTCCTATCTAAGATGCTGGGGGGGGGGAGTTTAGCACCTTGAGAGAGCCAGATTATTTAGCATCTCAGACAAGAGACAGTGGATAAAGATGGGAGAACAATGGGCAGGAGGTTCCTGGTGGGATAGCAGGAAGGAGTCAAGGACGAAGGGGGTTGAATGCAGTGTGATGCAAATGTCATGTTGTGTGTGGAGAAATGCCATGAAACTTAAGAGGAGAGTGCCTGCTTAAATGTTCAGTCTGTTCTTTGCTTGTGAGTTGTGAGTGTGTAATAAATCGCCTGAAATGAATCTGCCTCTTCATTTACACACTCCACAATATATACAGTGTATATATATATATATATATATATATATATATATATATATATATTGTGGTGAACACTCAATGGACCTGTTGGACCGGTTCTGTGACTCGCATTTTAGGTCAGAACAAAGGCAGGAAGCTTAGCCTTGTAATGCAAGGCTGGAGACTGTGGGGGGTCAATTAAAGGATGTGTGGGAGACAGTGGAAGTGGTATCATGGAGGGAAATGCATTGTGACTGTCTTTATTATGCCAGGTGGTGAAATGCATTGTGACTGTCTTTATTATGCAAGGTGGTCTGTGGGACATGTGATCTATGAGGTGTGAAGTCCCTGATATGTAAGGACGAGAGTTTACTGTTTCATTCTCTTTTTTTCTGCTTTGAAATGATGGAGATGTGAATAAAGCTGGCTCTGAGAAAGAACGCTGCCTCGTCATTTTCACGTCTTCCACTATATATATATATATATATATATATATATATATATATATATATATATATATATATATATTTCCAATGAGTCTACACACACAACTTTTTTTCCCCAGACTTTGGTATTAACTCAAGAAATCCACACATGAAGAAAACAAAACATTTACCTTCACAAATAAAGTTATGAATGATGAAGTTGTAGGCTGAAGTGCCTATAAAATTATTTGTCATAAGGTACAGGAATTATTTATTTTATTTAATAGTGGGTGTGAAAGGGGGCGGAGTTGAACCGTCACTTCTACACCCGCTAAATTAAATAAAAGCACTCATAAAAGGGGCACCAGTCCTAACGGACAATAAAATTAACTTTAATTTTATTTAATTTTGTACCTTAAATTACTTAATGAATCAGTCTCAAAGTTTCAGTGAGTTTTTGTCCTGCCGTGATTAGGAAACCTGTATATGCGAAAGGAAAACGCTTCAACTGCTCTCATTCACTTTTTATTAAAATCATTCAGGTTACATGGCATGGCGTTCAAATGATGAATAAACAGATTCAGATGATGACAGCGTAAAATATCACATCAACTGATATTGGGTTCCTGAACATAAAATCCAGCGTTACACCTCTGCAGAACCAAGGAGAAACTAGACTTATGTTTCAACGGTAAATGAGGCTGGAATATTTTAACAAAACAACGCAATTTTATGGGGAAAGTTCATAAGCTAATTATCTAAAAATGACTCCTGAATTAATCTACAAAATTTTACGGGCAGTTACTTAAAAATGACTAAGAGTTTCCTTCAGTTTACAGTTTCATCCTGCGGCTGAGAGACTCATTGAGCCCTGAAATACGGGCAATATTCAATTGTAATTTAATTGTTAGGACATCACGTTTTAACCCAGGAAATAGGAGAAATAAAATTTTCACTCACACACGGCCGTTGGTCCAAGTTCCGCGGGTCGGTACCGCTGGGTTTTGAAGTTAGGACGTCGGGAGGAAGCGGCTGCTGTCCTCACTCACAGCCGTGGGGTGATAACTCAGCTGGGGGGCCCTTCAAAGAGACATTTGCAGCCGTGGGTGGTTTGTCTCAGGGCGGCGTGAAAAGTCCTTGGGAAAAGAATCCAAATTTGGGGTCTCTTGTAGCGGGATCGACCCGAAAACTGAAGGAAAATCTTCTCAGTCTCTGTTCACTTTAAACTAGGCAAATTAAAGGTCCACTTTAATGGCGTGAAAAGTCATTAAAAAAAGTGTTAGAAAAAACATTTACTAGGATAAGAATGGCTTCTGAGGTGAAGGAAAAAGTTTGAGAATTTGATTCTCTAAAAAGGGACGAGCTCTAAAGAAAAATGGTTCCTCCTCAGTTTCCAGAATATAAGAAAAGATTTGACAAACACACAGAGAATAAAATAAAACTTCACAGGGCCTTGAAACGGTGGAATAAAATCTTCTTCTGAGATCTAGATTACTATTCTGCTTCTTTAATCTTAATTTAGTTCCTAATCCTTCTCAAAATCTCTTTCTTTCTTCTTTCTGTGTTTCTAATTCTTAATTCTATTTCTAGCTAATCTTCCTGCCTGTTGTCTCTACTTCTACACCTTTTTTTCATTCTCTTAACTTCTGATCTCTGACTTTTTCAAAACTCTTAACTAAACTCAAATCTAACTCCTCTCTTTTAAAGTTACCTCGCCGGGTCGTAAAACTGATGATGTAGTCAAAAGACTGACCAATCGGCTTTTTCAGAAGCAGTTTGAAATGGCTGCTATCCAATGTGAGAACACTTCTTTGTTTGAGAGCAGCCAATCAAATGAAGACACCATCCCATGAAATTTCAGAGGGAAAATCAACACTCAGTCAGTTCTTATGAGATAAATGCTCACTATAAAATCTAACTAAATTAAATGACTTGGCTAATATATGGTGATCATGCATTTATACCATTACTCCAATAACACTCATGAATATAACATTTCTTATACATAATTATAATACATGCATTCACATTTAGATCAAGATTAGAACAGCAGAACATGCAGCAAACCATGGTTGGTGATAAGAGGGATGATTTTCAGTGTCCTTATGATCCAGAGGATAAGCTGAAAGAAACTTAATATTTAGAACAAATTAAAAGTCATCCTACGTACTGAAAACACATTCCGTAGGTATCCGCTAGGAGGTACTGTTGAGCTGTAGATGATTTCCTTTAGTATCTGGCGAAGACCTGGACAGCATAGGCTATAAAACCGTCAGATTAAGTGGTTTATGACTCTTTTAAAAACATTGGTTTCCTGTGAAAAGGTACGTTATCAAATGCAGTGTTCATGTTGAGAGGTCTGGTCTCCTGAGTTTTATGTTCCTTTGAACCTTTAAAAGCAAACTCTGATCCTTACAATCTCTGCAAGCGGCAACTGTTTACATTGGGGTCCTGGGAAAGCAAGCATCTTTGGTCAGGCCGGGAAGAAGCCTGCATGAGTCGGCATAAAAGCCAGTGATATTCCTGAGAAGGCAGAAAGGTGATATTCCTGTGTAATGAATAAAATGAAATTCCTGTAAACTGGAGAGAAGTGATCTTCTGTCTCGGTTTTGAGGAGGACGATGATGCTACAGTTCCCCCCTTTGTAGCGATGGTGAGCATCGGTCAGCGTCGGTACACACCCATGGCAGCTTTGTCTCCTTGGCAACACTTGACCTAAATACTGGGTTAAAAGGTTTGTGTGATGTCCATACACACTAGCATGCAAACAGTATCTATTACTAAGTACAGATCTTTGACTTTGGTTAACTGGAAGGACTTCCATGAATTTCCAAAAATAATTTGAATATGGACAAATGTAGATTATAAAATTGGCTTGGAGTAGTACGCTAAGGCATAGGTCTTGAAATGACTCAAAAATTCTAGCTACAAAAATAGGTGCGTAGTCTTACATACCTGAGGTAGGAATTTTGGTTCACGATGAAATAGCTATCATAGTTGTTAAAAAAAAAATAGTTTGAATTGGTACAAAAATCAAAATGGAGTGCAAGAGCTATATATAAAAATATAGGTTTGTATACAAGCATGCATATAACTTTAAAAATTCTAAAAATAAAGAAAAATAAAAGTCAAAACAACGACTGCAAAACAAAAATGTATTGCTTATCTGAGGTAGATGTTTAGGTTAAGCAATATTGAGTTAATTCAAGGAGGTTCGAACTGAATTGGTTTAGCTGGACTAAACCATGGTTCCACAGAGGTCTTACTCAGAGGGTGTTTGAGACCTTTGTTCTGGAAGACTGAGCGAACATGGAAAGTCATCATTGTTCTTTGAGTGGCAATGAGGAATAACTTTGTGACATCTGAAACAGGGGCAAGAAGCGGTGAAGACAGACTCGTTGTCAAAGTGTTAGCTGAAAGTCTAATATTTCTAGCTACCTTTCGAAGAAACACAGGCATTAGATGTGGGTGAGCAGGGTCACCCTCTAACATGAAGAGTGACAAGTCCAAGACCTTGCTGAGTTTGAATGAGGCTTTGGAGCAAACATTCAAAACCAACACAGTATCTTGCAAAGTTTTGGTAACAGTTGGTGGTTCAACTATCTGGCATTTCAGTGTAGCGGTGTTGACTGATTTAACAGTAGACGTGCTAAGGCTAGCAAGGGGCCCTAATGATGAGGCCGTGGTTGAGAATCTACTTAAGGATTGTTGACTTCTTGTCTGGGTTCTGTCCAGTTCTAACTGGGCGAAAGTAGGTGAGAGTGCTAGGTAGAGGGTGAACTGAAAAACAGGAGGGCCATCGTCTTGGCCAACAAATAGAAGTGAGTCATTTTAATCTTGAGCTTCTTGTCAGTTTTCCTTTTCTTGAGGTACCTGAGGGGTAGGTGAAAGTTATTCTTAGAGGTGGAACAACTTTGTTAGAGGCTGAGCTCTAAGCTATTAGTGTTTATCACCTTTAGAGGGTTTTGTGATTATTGACTTAAGCTAGTGATGTTGTTGATTTTGTTTGTACTACTTTGAAATAGTAACTTGATGATACTGAAAGAAATTTTGCGGGGTCTTTTAAGGTTAGATTTTAAGGAAGTCAGTTAGTTTGGGTTAACTTTCTCCTTTTGAAGGTTTAATGCAGTTAACTGATTGAGGAAGAGAAATGCGACCGAGAATGTCTGAGGCTGATAGTCAGCTAACAGTTATCTATCGGGCGCAAACAAGATTTTAGGTTTGTTTACTGACTTAATGGAACAGTGTTGTCCCCGACAAGTCCCATGGGGTTTTTGTAAGCTTTGATTTGATTACGATGGACCCATTTGGAGATGGGGTCCTGGCGACCTTTGCTTATTTTGATTTGGTAAACGACCGGAGAGAGTTTATCTGTGATCGTGTGTGGACCTGTCCACCTGGGGAGGAACTTCCGAGCGAGTTTTCCTGCTCGTGTGTTGGTCTGTCCTGTCTGAGGAATGAAAGCATAATAGAAAACCTTGTCTCCCACTTGGAGTTCGTCATGTGAGGCTTTCTGATCGTAGTAGGCTTTGCGTCCTTCAGCTGATCGGTCCAGATGTTTTTGGGCAAAGGCAAAAGTCTGTCAGAGATGTTTGGTCAGGTCAGTCATGTACTGGTGAGTAGTGTAAGCTGTAGCAACACTGGCTTCTCCAGGTTGGTAGAGTAAATGCAGGGGCAAAGTCATTTGCCGGCCTGTCATCATTTCAAAAGGTGACACCCCCGTAGCTTCATGGGGTGTGGCTCGGATGGCCATTAAGACCAGAGGGAGTTTTACATCCCAGTCTTTTTGGTGTGGTGAAACATACTTCTTCAGTATGTTGATCACAGTTCGGTGGGTTCTTTCAACCTGTCCGGAGGATTGTGGGTGGTGACTAATATGGAAGTTAGCTTTAACTCCCAAGGTTTCCCACAGTTGTCGCATGACTTCGGCGGTGAAATGAGTGCCACGGTCAGAGTTGATTCGGCTTGTCAGACCAAACCTAGAGAATACGTGGTTCATCAACAAGTAGGCCGTGGTTTCTGCCGTGTCATTAGGAGCAGGAAGGCACTCGACCCATTTGGTGAAAGCACATGTGACCGTGAGGAAGTATTTGTTTCCTCTGGCTGACCGTGGAAGGGGACCTACCCAGTCAATTTGGAGGTCAGACCATGGGAATGAAATGCCTCTTTTCTGTAGGGGTGCTCGATGCATCAGGTTGGTTGGTTGAAACTGGCAACATACGAGACATCCCTTGATGTAGTCGGCTACATCCTTTCGCATGTATGGCCAATATGCCACTTGTTTGTGCGCGTTGTACGTCGCTTTGACGCCTTTGTGTCCTGCAGTTGGGAGATCATGGGCATGAACAATCATCACCCCCCTCTGGTTACGAGGGACCACAAGCGCAGGCGTAGGGAGTTCATCGGAAACATGAACTAGAATGCCATTTCGCAGCTGCAAGGATGATCGTGCGGCAAAAAGTGGCTTCAAGTCTGGAGTGTCAGTGAGATCCGAGTCGGATGGTGCATTAAGTGCAGGATCTGAGATGTATTGTATCATTTTATGGACCGCAGGGTCAAGGGTTTGAAGAGAGATAAGGTCAGCGTCAGTGAAAACAGGGTCAACCGCAAGGGGACCTGTGGTTTGTGTCATGTCTTGGGACCTGTTAGTCTGGGCCCTAGTGACTGCGCAGACTGTAGGGGTGGGTGGGTGGGACTGTGAAGTCGGCACCTGAGCAGAATCAAAGGACCAGGGTGTGCCTTGTATAGCTCCTTGTTTTGCAAGTGAGTCCACAAGGTCATTCCATTCTTTGTCCTGACCTGGTGTGCGCGAGTGACCTCTGACCTTTTTCCAGTACACCTGGAGGTTGTTGGAGGTGACCAGGTGATCACATGCCTTGAAAAGGTCTTGATGTTTAACCGGTTTGCGGTTGGAGGTTACAAAACCTTTGGCCTTCCAGAGTGCTAAATGACAAGTGAAACTGAGGCATGCGTAATTGGAGTCAGTGCAGATGACCAATGTGCGAATGCCATGGTCTACAGCAAGTTGCAGTGTAATGAGCACACCTGCGATTTCCGCATACTGAGATGATTGGGAACCCAGTTGATAGTTGTAGGGTTCACAAGGCTGATTGTTCAGCCATGCCACACCCACACCAGCACGAATGTGAGTTTCATGGTGAAAAGAACAACCATCGACATAGGCGGTGACCATATCTTGGCAGATGTTCTGGTCAAAGTAGTGATGGTTTGGGTCTTCAGTGACTGTAGGTGGCTCTGCATGAATGGATGGTCCTGGAGTGTCCTCAGAGCACTGTTGGCAGGCAGCCAAGTCTGTGCCGAGAGGGCTTCTCAACTTTTGTGCGTAGCGGACCTCCACATCAAAGCTTTGTGAG